>OY728152.1:1278600456-1279873306 GCA_963277665.1 Viscum album
GTCTCCAACTTTTAATTCAAGGTCTCATCAATGGTTATCTTCATAACTCTTCTGTTGACTTTGGGTTGCCTTGATATGTTGTGGAATGGTTGTTACCTTCTCCATCATTTCTTCAACCATTTCAGGTCCTAGCAGCTTTTTCTCACCGACTTCATCCTAACATGCTGGTGTTCTTCACCTTTTCCCATGAAGGGCTTCATATGGTTCCATTTGGATACTCGAGTGGAAATTTTTGTTGTAGGAGAATTCAACCAGTGGAAGATGTTGGTCTCATCCTCCTTTGAATTCCATAGAACATGCTCTCAACATGTCTTCCAGTGTCTGAATATTCCACTCATATTGGCCATTAGTTTGAGGATGATAGGTCGTACTGAAGTTCAGTTCAGTGCCTAGAGCATATTAGATACTTTTCCAGAACTTCGAGGTGAATCTAGGATCACGTTTGGATACAATAGATAGTGTTACTCTATGCAGCCTTACCACTTCTTTGATGTAAATCCGTGAAAGTTGATCCAATGAGAAGCCCTCTAGAATTGTGATAAAGTGAGTTGTCTTTATAAGGCGATCCATAATGACCCATATAGCATTGTTTCCTTTGGATTTATTTGGAAGTCCATTGACAAAGTCCGTGGTAATTTTCTCCCACTTCTATGTTGGTATGGGTAGTGGTTACATCATCCCCTTATACTTTTGCCTCTCAGCCTTCACTTGTTGACATATCAGGCACTTTGATGTATATTCTGCAATCTCCCTTTTCATATTGTCCCACCAAAAGTTTTCTCAGAGATCTCGATACCTATTTGTGCTACAAATGTGTATATAGAAATTAGATCTTTGAGCATCATCCAATAGTTCCCTCTTTAGCTCAGGAATAGGAGGAACACAAAGCCTCTTCCCGAATTTCAAAATGCCACCTTCATATGTGAAGTTAGTAAACTTACCATCATTTATAGCTTTAATTTTCTTTTGAAACTCCTCATCATCATCCTAGAAACTTTTTATCCTTTCTAGTAAATAAGTTTCGGCAACCATTTGAAAAATTAGTGATGTGTTACCTTCCTTAATAATTCCCATATCCATCTTTACTTGATCCATGAACATAGGATCTCTTTCAACTCTCATCTTGTTCATAATTCCATAGTCCTTTCTACTCAAATCATCTGCTACCTTATTTTCTTTTCTTGGGTGGTAGTGTATTGTGCAATCATAGTCCTTGAGTATCTTAACCCATCTCCTTTGTCTCATGTTGAGTTATTTCTGTGAGAATATATATTTCAAACTCTTATGATCTGTATATCTCACATTTTTCGCCATAGAGGTAATGTATCCAAATCTTCAAATAAAATATTACTGATGCTAACTCGAGATCATGAGTTGGATAGTTTTGTTCATGAATTTTTAGTTGCCTAGATGCATAGGTAATCACTCGATCATTCTGCATAAGGACATAACCCAGTCATTTCTTTGATGCATTGCTATAGATAACAAATCCATCATTCCCCGATAGTAGGGTTAGGTTCTAAGCATTCACTAACCTCCTCTTCAATTCTTCAAAAAATTCTTCACATTCCATTTTCCATATTAACTTAACCCTTTTCATGTGATCTTGGTCATTGGGTTGGCTAAATGGGCGAAGTTCTGAACGAAATGCAGATAATAACCTGCTAAACTAATAAAACTACGTACCTCAGTTATATTCATTAGAGTAGGCCATTCTTGCACAGCCTTTGTCTTCATAGGATCTAGAGATATTCCATCCTTAGAGACAATGTGTCCCATAAAGGAAACTAATTGGAGCCAAAAATCACACTTTCTAAACTTCTCATATAATTTATTTCTTCTATGTGTCTTCAGAATAGTGCGCAAGTGAATTTCATGATCTTCATAGATTTTAGAGTATACCATTTTATCATCAATAAACACAACTAAAAAGTCATCAAGATAATCCTTGAAAACTCTATTCATTAGATCCATGAAGATAGATGGTGCATTAGTTATTACAGAAGGCATTATTCTAAACTCATAATGCCCGTACCTGGTTCGAAATGCTGTTTTTGGAATGTCTTCCTTCCTCAAAAGAAACTGATGATATCCAGATCGAAGATAAATCTTAGAAAAATATTGTGCTCCATTATGTTGATCAAATAATTCATCAATTCATGGTATAGGATACTTATTTTTATTATAATAGCATTGATCTCCCTATAGTCAATACACAACCTCATAGACCCATCTTTCTTCTTTACGAAAAGAACATGGGCTCCCCATGGAGAAACTATAGGGTGAATAAATCCATTATCACTTAATTCCTCTAATTGTTTCTTTAGTTCCACTAAATCCATAGTGGCCATTCTATAAGGGGTATTTGATATGGGCCTTGAACTAGGAATAAAGTCAATGGAAAACTCAATTTCCCAATCTGGAGGATGTCAAGGTAAATCCTCTAGAAAGACATCAACATATTTTTCACAATAGGTATGTCCTATATCTGTATATTCTTCTCCTCACCCAAATTTATTTCATTACCTTCCTCCCCAATAATTTAATTCAGTAGAGCTACTGGAGGTGGATCTAGATAAGAATCACATGGTGAGGTTTCTACCCTAAAAATAAGGGATTCTACACCATTCTCGAAAATTATAACATCCTTTTTCTTTCAATAGATCTTCACATCATAATTTGATAGCCAATACATACCGAGAATTGTATCATAGTCAACCATTGGTATGATTATAAGGTTAACAACTAAATCAAATTTATATGTCACAAGGGGGACTAATCGACATGCCTTTTTTTCAATGATACATCCACTAGGAGTTTTGATTGATAACTCCTTTATTAAATCAAATTGGACATATTTAATTTTCCTTGAAAATTGGGAATATATAAATGAATGTGACGATCCAGAATCAAATAAAGTATTTTCTATGTTTGAAGAAGTGATTAAAGTACCAGCCACTACATCATTAGGAACTTCAATATCAGCAGTCGTGATCACATAAGCTTGTCCCTTCTCCCATGCCCTTTTCTGTTTTATATTTCTTTAACGCTTTGGAAAATCATTAGCATAGTGTCCCATATCCTTATAATTATAGCATTGAACATTAATGGATTCTTTCTTCCCCTTTAAATCACCAGCAATATGTCTGTTTTGACCACAATTATACCATACTCTATTTCCCCTTAAGCACGCACCAGGGTGTTTCCTTCCACAATTATCACAGGGTGGAAATTCAACTCTTCCCTTCTTCCCTGTTTCCTTATTTCCTTTCCTCAAGTTTCAGTAGCCCTCTTCTTTCCTTGCTTTCCCTTAAAGTCATAAGAATTAGATAATTATTATTCTATCTTGATATCACATGAAACTATATCCTCATATGATGAAAAAATTTGGGATACTAGTGCCCGCCAGAGGAATGGCTTTAGGCTATCAAAGAATCGATCAATTTTTCTCCTTGGATTTTGTATGTAGTCCACAACATGTATTTCTAACCTTGTGAAGTTAGTTTCATACTTTGAAACATTCTCTTCCACCTTCTACCTCAGATTCAATAATTGTCTCTCCATATCCGCTCTCTATTCACGAGGAAAGTATTTCTCTCGGAATATTTCCTTAAATTCCCTATATTCCATCTCCTCTATTTATTTCTCCTCCTTTGTGTTTTGAATTAACGACAACCACTAATCGGATTATCCCGATAGATGATAAACTACCATGATGACCTTCTCTCTTTCATTACATCCCAAAGTAAGAAATATTTTCTCTAGGGAACATATCCACTGCTCGGCTACAAATGGGTTTTTAGTCCCATTGAATGATGGAGGTTGTTGTCGCATAAAGCGATCTAGCATAGCTCCTCCACATTGTGGATCTGGATGCTCCATATGGGTAAGTTTATTATTCATAACCTAAGTAAGTTGTCTCAATATAGTTATGAGTTTCTTAGTATCAGTCACACCACCAGAGCCAACATCATTATCATGCATTAGAGGGAAATCCCTATAGGGGACACGTGCATTCGTGCGGTTTCCAATACTTCCACTAGGATCCATTTCTAAATAATGGCATACACTATATTAGGGTATTAATCATAATTTATAATCTCAATGTAGAAAAATACTAAGAAAAAATTGAAATTCTATGCATAGCTAACCTCTTAATCATAAACATGGTATCTTTGAGGAAAAATTTACATTTAAATCCTTCATAATATCTTGTAAGGAAAACGTGAATTATCCTAAGAATATACCTTAGGATTGTTGTAATCTAGAGTGCAGCAAGGCCCATTGTTGTATACCAGGATACCCTAGGTCAAGCCCAAAACTCCTTGTCAGATCATTCACTCCTAGGTATATCTGTTCCAGAGCCACCTCTACCTGCTTCTATCCAGACATGGATGTATTGCTTGAATGATCCACATAATCTATTCCTTACCAAAATACCAGGATGTTCTTGTATGTTTATCCTCAAGACTATCTTAGGGACTCTTCCCTAATATACATTTTCTAAATCTAGTTTCCAAGTTTTCTACTAAATTTCCTTTGATAAAAACTATAAGGACCCGACCCCAGTTGCCCGGAGTCGGTGCCTTATTGGCATATATACAAGGAATAAGCATCCTGAAGGACCAAGTAGTTTAGTATTATTGGAAACAAGATACATACATAAGTTTATCATTACATCATGAAGGGAAACATAACACTAATTTATTCCACTAGAAACATCCATGACTCTTAGATTATGCTTCAAGTCATTCATAATTAACTTCTTCATGTCCTGAGAAAATGAAACATAAGAAAGAGGTGAGCTCAAACGCTCAGTAAGAGTAAGAAATATAGAGAAAGATGATATAAACATTATACATGGTGAATAATTGAAAACACATGCCTTAAAAAATAAATTTGAACATAAAATGGCAGGAATATGAGCTGAGTAAATATTACCATAATATAACATAATCATGGGTATTCTACTAGTCGAATAACCACTTGAACTTTCAATTACTAGATTTATAAAGAGGTAAGTGCATATAAGGTATATTCTAAAACATTTTATCAAGGCCTCGGCCAATACATCTAATGATTAAGGCCTCGACCAAAATCCATATCACATTGGGAAAGGCCTCATCCAATTCCACGTCTATTTGTCTCATTAGACCTACCGATGCATCAAGGGGATATAGCGGGCCCCACCCATCACATAATAATTCCAATACATTCCTCATATGAGCGTGGAAAAACATAAACAACATATACATTTATATTGAAACTATCATATGAAATTTAACTATCTTTCCCCAATCATTAAACATAAAACACTAACCATTCCGAGTAATATGGTGAATGGTTTTTGGATAGATAATCCAAAATAGAGTTATTAATAAACCATTAAATCAAATATGGTAGATGAATTCATAAATTATTTAACCCAATAATACATAATAATCAACAAGAGTGTTGAATCAATCGCAAATACTCTTATAAAATCATTAAGCAATCTTGAGATAAATACTCTTTTATTTTGAAAAGAAGAGTTCTTTTGGAAAAATATTTGTATAAAACCATAAGTGAAGTAAGATAGTATTTTCATAATAAAATGAGTGATTTTAAAAAGATAATGGTTTACCAAAACATATTATAGAGTGCCCTTGAAAATACGTAAGAATTTGAAAATTCCCTTGAATTGGGCTTGTATTTTGGAGACAATTTTGAAAGTTCCTTTTAGAACATGTAACTATCCATAAAATAAGGAAGGTTTCTGGTTGGTAAAAATATATATAATACTCAAAAATAATTTATGAGGAGTAAATAACAATACATAATAATTTTATTGAGACAATTAGATGATGAAAGTAACCCGAATGAAAAAGGAAGTTCGGGTGGAAAAACCCTTACCTTAACTCTGAATGTGTTCTGCTCTTGAACTTAAGCTCCTGGAATATGAAATTATACTTATTAATAAATTATTTAATAACCTATTAGACATGTATTTAGTTTATCATAATTCTGGTTAGTTCATTTATGTCCTTATTGATAATTTATTGTATTGAATTCCTTCGTTCCGAAGTGTTCGTTTTCTTTATTTTCATATTTGGTTCACTTGTTTTTAAGTATATGGAATGGATGTAAATCTCCCAAATTGAAATTATATATTATTTATGAAAATAAATAGGTGTTTTTGGTCATTTATATAACTTGGTTACATGGAATTAGGATGAATTATTATATATAACTTTAATGATAATTGTTTCCGTTAATTTGTGGGTTTTGATTACAAAGAACTCATTTCTCTTTATAAATTAATACCATTTGTACAAAGGAGTTAAAGAATATTACATAGGTTATATTACATATATAATCATCTGGTTAAACCATAACAATAATGGTTTCATGACCATAATTGAGAATGATAATATAAATCGAAAGCCCATCTTCCTTGAATGTGGAAAATTGACACATCTCGGATGGTGTTCTCGCTTCTAATATAAAAGAAGGTAAAAGGGAGAGACGATGATAACTTATTCCACTATCATGAAAAAATTCAAATACATATAAGGTACCAGATTCATTACTAAATGTGGATAAGGAGATATTATAAAAAAAATAAAACAAATGGACTTGAAAGGAATGACAAATAATTGAAAAGAGGAATTTACCTCTTGAACCAAACTTCCTTGAGAACCTCCTTAAGGGAGAGGTTTTGGTCTTTTTATGAGACCAAAGCTTGCTGGACATGGGATAGGAGGTTGGGAGGGTATTTGGATAGAATTTGGATAAGGCACAAGGCTTGAGGGAAGTGAAGAGAAGAGGGAGTGAGAAGGGGTTTTATAGTGGAGGAGATAGGGGATTTCTTAATATAAAATTCATTAATTTGTTATTTCTCCTCCAGATAAGGAATAGTGAGTATTCATAGACCAAGAATAGTAATTTTAACATGTGATCCCAAACCAATTGGGATTACATCATCAGAACATCATGCATGACACTATAATTAGCTTATTTAGCTTATTTTGTAAATTATGGTATTTCACTATTCATCAAAAATTCAAGTATTTCAGAAAAATCTCAAAAATTCACCCTGACCATTTTTTGAAGTGTAGAATCCAAAAATGAATTCAATTTTTCAAAAATAATTTTATAAATATGATTAATTTAATATTTAATTAAAATCATAATTTATTCTAAAAACAACAGTCTTAAAGCATTTATTTACTTATTCCAAAGTATAGGTATATCGTACTTTCACTTGAATATTATTTATATACTTTCATAGGTAATATTACTATTCATTAAGGTATATCACTATTTATAAGGGTATTTTACTATTCATAAGGGTACGTTACTATTCACCAAAAATTAAGTTTTTCTTGTTTGTCTCCAAATAACTTACTGATCACAACCGTGTATGTCAGATTTTCGAAATTCACATCACAGAAGTGAAAAAATTATGTTTTAAGGGTCACATACCACTTTGTAGTTAATTATGTTGTGATTCCATGTGATTATGACATATTTATAAGAAAGGAATATCCATTGAAAAATATTTGGTCGTTACAGCCCTTCTCCCATGCGGCTGGCTCAGGTTGGCTGCCTCTGGCCACCACGGCCTGCAACGGCACGCCGCCTCCCCACAGCCCGTGGCCGGTTGCCGCGGGCCTCCTCCGGCCACCGCCGGCATGGCGCGCTGGTGGTTCTTTCCATGGGCCACTGAACATGCTTCGGTGGTCCGTTCATGGTGACATCTGGGCCTACGATTCACCCGGACTACCGCCTTTACAGCATGACCCTCTATCTCTTATTGCCGTCAAAATTGAGGAAAGTCATTCCCAAAGAACGCAACATTAACAAAGCAGTGGAGGGTTCGGGCCTTGTTCGTTTGGCCCACGCCCTCTGCGTTAACATGATAACAAGTGGTAGAAAATTTATCTAACATTAAATATTAAATAAAATATTTTCTATAATGTTAAACCAAAACAAAACATAACCCCATACCTAAATGAGACATGTGCTGATGACGATGGACGGAACCTCCTTCGTCATTGTCATCGGTTCGTGATTTTGTGGTGCTCACCACCACTCACTGAATCCTATCTCGTTCTCCAGGTGGATGTTGCCATAGGACATCACCAATGTTTCCACGCTTGAAGAACCTGTGCCAAAACCCCACCCTGAGCTCTATTTAAATAAGATGGGGAAAGGTGAGTAATGTATTGAAGAATTAATGAGGTTCATTAAAAGAATTAATGAACCTCTTTTATACACAACGGTAGAGTTACACAGTTGGTGAGTCAAGCCATCAAATGGCTTGACAAGTCACCGGTCTCGCCACCACCAATCATCCGTTGGAGATAAAGAAAATAAAATAAAAATTACATGTTATTTTATTATTCTTTAAAAAGTCCAAAAACTATATTTTTCTCCCAAACAACTACGGTTGTAGTGAATCTTACCTTAAGTGAATCATGGCACTGAGGATTCAATGGTTCCCTTGGATTTTTAATCTGAGCACCGGTTCAAAAGATAGATAATGTCGCCTGCGGGTTTACTGAACATACCTTTAAAAAAAGTTTAAAAAATTCATTCTAGGCATACCGGGCCTCATAATAATGCATCTTTAATTTTCACAGACTTGTAATAATCCCAAATAATTAAAAAAAATGCATGGAATTTTTCAGGTATTTACATTCTCCCCACCTTGGGGCTTTACGTCCCTGAAATCCAAACAAGGCTACATAAACAAAGAGGGGTACTGGAAACGCATATGATCCTCTCACTCCCATGTTCTCTCTTGGAGATTCTCATGCTTCCACAGAATGTTCACTATAGGTATCGATTGCCCATGAAGGATCTTCTCCTATCGATCCTCTATCTCCACTAGGTACTCCACAAAAGTCGCCTCCTCATCAATCTCCAGCTCACCATAGTCGATGATGTGAGACGGTTAATGCACTTATCTCCTCAGATGGGATATGTAGAAGACGTTGTGAACCCTCTCCAAATTTGGTGGCAGTGCCAAGTGGTATGCCACCTTTCCAATCCTCTAAAGTATCAGGAATGGTCTGATAAACCTCGGTGAGAGTTTTCTACCTCATCCAAATCTCCGTAGTCCCTATCAAGGGGGGACTCGCAAGAATATGTGGTCCCCCTCCTGGAACTCCAGTGGTCTTTATCGACTATCAGCATAGGACTTCTGTCGGCTTTGTGTTGTCTTCATCTGCTCTCGGATGACCTGCACCTTTTCAGTGGTAGCACGTACCATCTCTGGGCCCATGAGTGTTGCCTCTCCAGGATCCATCCAGCACATGGGCGATTTGCACTGTCATCTATACAATGCCTCAAAATGGGCCATACCAATGGTGGAGTGATATTTGTTGTTGTACATGAACTCCACCAAGGGTAGGTGGTCCTCCCAACTACGACCAAAATCTGGGACATATGCACGAAGCATGTCCTCTATGGTCTGGATGGTCCGCTTAGTCTAACCGTCTGTCTGTGGGTGAAAAGTTGTTCTCAAGATAAACTGAGTCCCAAAAGGCTCCGACAATCTTTTCCACAATCGAGATGTGAAGTGTGCATCATGGTCTGATACTATCATCCAAGGAACCCCGTGAAGTCACGTGATCTTCTGAATGTAGAGACATCCCAAACTCTCTACCGAACCCTTCTCTCGAATAGCAAGGAAGTGGGCCAACCTAGTGAGTCAGTCAATGATCACCTAGATGGTATCGTTTCCTCAGGATTTACGTGGTAACCCTATCACAAAGTCCATCGATTTCCCTTCCCACTTCCACTCTAGTATATCGAGAGGTTGGGTCAAGCTTGCTGGTACCTGGTGCTTGGCCTTCACTTGCTGGCAAGTGAGGCATCTAGAAACAAACTCTGCCACAGCTTTCTTCATCCCTGGCAACCAGTATTGATGTTGGAGGTCCTGATATATCTTCATCAAGCCTGGATGTACTTCCAAGAGGGATGTATGGAACTCCCTCAGCACCTCTTCTCATAGCACCACTGGTAAAACTGTACAACCTTTGAAAAGGATAGCATGCTCCCAACCTTCAGAATATTTGTCTGGTGCATGGCCTGGGGATATCTAAGCACATGTAGTCTCACCACTGTTGTCTCAGAGTTGCGCCTCTATGACTTGATGAAGGAGTGGAGGGGTAACTACCATTGATTGGAGGTAGAATATCTCATCTTTATCTACGTAGGATATCTGAAGCGAGGCTAACTACTCCAAAGCCTCATTCAGTAATTGTGAACTCGATCTCCGGCTAAGTGCATCTACCACTATGTTTCCCTTCCTAGGAGTATATACTATCTCAAAGTCATAGTCCTAGAGGAACTATATCCAATTTTGGTGTCTCAGATTCAGATATTTCAGTGTGAAGATATATCTGAGACTCTTGTGGTCTGAGTAAACAATGAACCACTCACCCATCAAGTAGTTTCGCTACATCTTTAGTGTGAAGACTATTGCTACCAAATCCAAGTCATGAGTTGTATAATTCTACTCATGAGGACTCATCTATCATGATCCATAAGAAATCACTACATCACCATGCATCAGGACGCAACCGAGTCCTGTCCTTGATAGATCACAGTAAACAATGTAGTCAGTGCCCTCCTCCAACAACCTCAGGATGGAAGCGCTAGTCAAGCTCTACCTTAGCTGTTGAAAGCCATGACGGCATGTCTTTGACCACAGGAAGGGTTTCCCCTTCTTCTTCATGGTATTAATAGGTTCTGATACTATGGATAAATCTAGTACGAACCTCTTATAGTATCCTGCTAATCCAAGGAAGCTCCTCACCTCAGTAACACTCCTGGGTGGATCCTAAGCAAGTACTGCCTCAATTCTCATTGGACCCACTACAACTCCAGCATCTGAGATGACATTTCCCAAGAAGTGTACCTTCCATATCTATAACTCACACTTTGAGAGCTTCCCATATAACCGGTGCTCCCGGAGTGTGTCCATAATTATCCTCAAGTGTACAACGGGCTCTTCCACGGACGTTGAGTACACCAAGATGTCATCGATGAAGACCACTAAAAACCAGTCTAATAAGGTCTAGAATATCATGTCCATGAGATCCATAAACAATGTAGGGGAATTTTTCATGCCAATGTAATCACTAGGTATTCATAATTTACATACGGACATCTGAAGTCTGTCATCGGGATATCCTCATCCCACACACAAAGCTGGTGATACCCTGATCTGAGGTCTATCTTCGAGAACCATTTTGATCCTTTAAAATGATCAAACATATTATCAATCCTTGGTATAGGATACTTTTTCTTCACGGTCACCTAGTTTAGGTTCCAGAAGTCCATGCATAGCCTTAAACTTATGTCTTCCTTCTTCGAAAACAACACCGAGGATTCCCATGGAGAAACATTAGGCCTTATGAATCCCTTACACTACTAGTCCTCCAACTGTACCCATGTATCCCATAACTCCACAGGGGCCATCCGATATGCTGGTGTAGATATCATTGTTGTTCCTGGGTACATGTCAATGCTGAATTATACCTCTCTATGAGGAGGTATTCCTGGGACATCTTCTAGAAAGACATCCTCATCCTTTTCCCCCACCACTGGTAACTTTGGACTCGCCTCATCCACCATGTCGAAGGTCATGAAATCCAGCTGATATGTAATCGGTTGCACCCTCCTAAGCGAAATTCCATCTCATACTACACTTTTTTCCTTCTCACCAACAAAGGAAAACTGGCCTCCATCTCTGCACATACATCGCACAGTACATCTCAGGCAGTCAATCTGTGTGTGAACTACTAATAGTCAGTCCATGCCTAGAATGATGTCGTAGGGCTTCAACACCACTACTAGAAGATCTCATCTAAAACTCTCCCATCCGAGAGTAGGATCACACTATCAGAACCAGTGTGTGATCACTAAATCTCCTCTCATAGGAGTATCTAAATGAAAAGGTCGAGCTAAAAGCTTAGTCAGAATCTCGGAGTTCAGAACTAAGTCTACGGTAAGGAAATAATGGCTAGCGCCTGTGTCAAAACCCACTACTATTAAAGTAGATAAGATATAGATCATACATCGTATCATCTCAGGGACATTAGGATCGTGAGCCTCTACTGCCTGTAGCAGGGCTTGTACCCATCCACCTGCTCCCTGAGCTCATGGTGGACCGCCTGGGGGTGGTGGTGGTAGTGCCTGGTGAACCCAACCACCTCCCATTGCACATCCTACTCCATTTTCTCGTCTACTGCCTGGCTGACACTCATGCTCCTGCCACTATCACTACCTAGATGGAACCTCCATCCTTTGTCAATCATCTACGCTGGGAGTCAGACATTCCAAGCTCTATGACCCTTTCCACCATAGGAAAAACATATCATGCCTCACTGGTGGATCCCTCGGCCGCTCGATCCTCGCACCTCTGACCCTGCATCCCCGGGTTACCATCTGGAAGGTCTAGCCCACTTGGGATTCTGCGTCATTTTTCTACTTCCATCTGTTGATTAATCTTCTACCTATCATTCGATAGTGACTCTCATTGTCGGTGCTTGTACGGTAAGGAATCTCTCCATCAAAAAATCTCTCTCTATCACCCTAGCCTGTGTTGGGATGCTGAGAGAAACTATCGTAGCTCTGATCTATCGTCGAAGCCCCTGCTCAAAGGTCTGATCCCTAAAGTAAGGGTCCCATACCATGTCAGTGGAGTATCTAAAGTGGTCAGTAAATCCCGCTGAGTACTGAGCCACAATATGGTTTCCCTACTGCAGATGTAGCAGCTCTTGAATACTCATAGAGTGTAGTGTCGCTGGCACGAACACCGATCTGAAAAGGCTCTCAAAGTCTGGCTAGGTGAGGGTCATCTCCTCATGCACCTAGAGCATTGATATCCACCATCATTGTACCGATCCATGAAGAAGTATAGCAGCCAAGATCGGTATCTGCTCGGCAGGTGTCTCTACTAAGATAATGACCTGTGAAACTGCCTCAATCCAGTCATCTGCTTCCTGGGGGTTTGTCTCGCATCAAAACCTTAGAGGCCTCTATCTTTGGAACATATGAAATGCGCTCAGGTGGAGTTCATGATCCACTGGTATCATATGATTCTTAATGGGTGGTGGTGCTGCTGGTACACCACCTGAATGTGCCATCACTGTGAGTGGTCCTTGAACCGACGCCTCATCGCTCGATGGGCCACTATCATGATCTCTAATCAGAATATTGGCTAGATATCTTTGTGGAGGCATCATGTAAGAAACATATGCTCCATGGTCAATAAGTTATACTTGGTGAGCTGATTCAAGAAATATCAAGAAAACAATTCAAAACACTCGCAACCGGTGTTTTCATGTACTGAGTCGGAAAACAAAATTCAGCATCCTATTGTATAGATACATTGGTTGTCGCACCAACACTGGACTCCCTGTACTGAAAACCGAACTCAAGACACTTTACACCATTGCCTTATTAAAAGTAGACTCTTAGTTCTTCTGGTAGATCCGACCACCCTCTGATACCAATTTTTCACGACCCGTCCCACGGGGCCCGAACGTGACTACCCAAATCCTGCCTTCCATTGGCCAGGGGTTGGTGACTAGAACCTGAAGGCTTTTCCTAAATAGGGAAGGAATTTTCTTAAAGATCAGTACACAATCAAAAAGGGAAACTGAAGTAAACAACCAAAAAAGTAAGGTATAACCACGAGAGTAAAGTACAATCACAACTACAACTGTAAACCGAAAACAGTGGGTCGGAATACAAGACCTAGAAACCGAAAATAAAGTAAACAGTGATCACATCTACCCTAGAGCTCTACCTAGAGGGTAGAAGCTATAAGTTTGAAGTTGAAAAAGAGGATCTCAACTGCTCTCGTCGCACCGAGCTCCACCAAGTCCCGAACCTCCAAAGTCTGCCTTGGAGCGTCCAAAGTTTGCACCAGACACACACATGCGGGCGGAACCTGTGAAGGGGTGAGTATAAAAATACTCAGTAGGGGACCCCGAGACCCCCTAAGGTCTATCAGGAATCCAAAAAGGAAAACATAAAAATAAATACCATGAAGGTAACATCAAAAGCATGATCTAAATCATGAAGCACAAAGAAAAAGAGACAGCTCACTCTAACAGTATAAATTCAAGGTAACTGGGATAGGGATGACAAGTCATAAAGCCAAATCATCTTATCTGTAGTAACTCTATTATTGACCTGTATAGGTCACTGTATGCTGACCCGTATTGGTAATTGTATGTTGAACCATATTGGTCACTGGTGCTAACCCGTGTTGGTCGTTAGTGCTAGCTCGTATTCGTTGTTGGTGCTGAACCGCAATGGTCACTAGTGCTAACCCGTATTGGTCGCTTGTACAGAGGTAAGGATGATTAGTCGTACAGCTAAATCATCCCATTCTGGAGTTTCTATTGCTGACCTATATTGGTCTCTCTTCTTCTTCATGTCACAACCAGCCAACGGATTCCCGCACAAAGCATGTATGATCTCCAGAAGATTCTTCCCCTCAATCCATCGGTCATATATCAACTGGTACTAATTCCTGCAAAAATAATACTCAAGGGACCACCCCGTCATAGGGGTCCCAATGTGATAGACGACATGTCGATCAGATGCCCAGTCTATGAGATATAGGCACTTTTGTAAAAAGGGTATAGTTGGATTCAATTATGATCCAACCTAGGTTTCATGTAAAACTCTTTCAAAAGTAACTTAGAGTATCTCCAAATAACCACCTTGTCATAAGGATCCTTATGCAACAGATGGAGCGTCGATCTGACGCTCGTTCTGTTAGTTACACCCCTTTCCATATAATGGGGGTGATCGCACCTTAGTCCAGCCTGGCTCGGTCGGGCCCTCCAGAATATGCCAAGGGGACCGCTTCCCAAAAGGGGTTCGAGCTCCACTAACGGCATGTCAAATGGACACTCGGTTCGTTAATTATGAGTGTTTCTTTATTCGGGGGCCGGTTGGGTCTAGGCCTGATCTGACTCGGTCAGGCCGGCCAGATGCAATGGGTCCTAGGGTCTACCCGACCCCACCTGAGTCCGGCCTGTTAAGGGTCAGCCAGTTTCACTGGGTCCGTCCCATCAGGCTGGACCCAGCTAGTTCGTGCACCCACTGGGCCGCGGGTTCGGCTGGTTCGGCCAGCCCGCGTCTGACCCGGTCCGCCTTAAGGCGGACCGCGTCTCCAGCTGGTCTCGTAGACACGGGGCCATTTTGTCTGGCCGGTGGGGCACTGCCTTATTATTTCTCCACCTGGTGCAGTGTGGCGTTGGACCGCACCGCCCCCTCCTGTTGCGGCACTCTGGTTGCGTTTGCGGCCGCAGACAATGTCTGCTGGCGCCGCCCTTCTCCCGCGTGGCCGCCTCTAGCCCCCGCGGTGCATGATGGTGTGCCGCATCACCACCACCCATGGACAATTTCTGTAGGCCTCCTCTAGACACCGCTAGCTGCCACTGTCATGGCGCGCTGGCGGTTCTTTCCGCATCCCATAGAATGTGCTCCGGTGGTTCATTCTTGGTTTTGTCTGCGCCTTCGAGTCTCTCAAACTGTCGTTGTCACAACATGGCCATCTGTCTCACATTGCCATCAAAATTGAGGAATGTTGTTCCCAAATAATGCAACATGAACAAAGTGGAGGAGGGTGCGTGCCTTGTTCGTTCAGCCCACACCCTCCGCATTAACATGATAACAAGAGGGAGAATATTTATCTAACATTAAAGATTAAATAAACTCTTTTCAATAATGTTAAACCAACACCAAACATAAACCCCCTACTTGGATGAGACATCCACTAACGATGATCGAAGGAACCACCTTTGTCGTTGTTGTCGGTTCGTGATTCGGTGGTGCTTGTCACCACTCGCTGAATTTGGTCTCGTCCTCCGGGAGGATGTTGCCACAGGACATCGCCAGAGTTTCCTCGCGTGAATAATACATGCCAAAACCCCACCCCGAGCTCTATTTAAATAGGAAATGGGAAGGTGAGTAACACATTGAAGAATTAATGAGGTTCATTAAATGAATTAATGAACCTATTTTAATTCACAATGGTAGAGTTATGTAGTTGATGATTCAAGCCATTAAATGGCTTGACAAGTCACCGGTCCCACCACTTCCTCTCATCCGTTGTAGAAAAGGAAAAAAATAACAATTACATGTTATTTTATTATTCATTAAAAAGTACAAAAACTATCTTTTTCTCCCGACCAATTTTGGTCAAAGTGATGCTTCCCTTAAGAGAATCCCAGCATTTTGGATTCAATGGTTCCCTTGGATTTTTAATCCGATCCATGGATCAAAAGATAGAAAATTCCTCCCACGCGTTTACTGAATATACATTTAAAAAAAGTTCAAAAATTTCATTCTGGTCACCTCGAGCCTCGGAATGACACATAGTTAATTTTTACTGACTCATTATAATAAAAAATAATTAAAAAAAATTACATGTAATTTTCTGAGTCTTTATAATTTACATGGGGTTACTCCTACCATTGATTCAAATAGGGATCCTAGGTATACAACAATGTCCTTGTAGAGTCTCTAGGAGGCAGTGGGGACTCAGGTCAGACTGATTATATCTTACCAACCATAGAAATATCTTCCAACAAAAAATGTTATTTAGATTTTGGATGATATGATCTATGACTATGTCTTAGATTTCGTTGGATCTTGGGAAACCCATATGCGACTGATTGATTTTTTCATATCAACAGTTATCAGTTGTCAAGTATAATGGAACCATTCAAGGGTTTATATAGTCACCCATATAGAACACCACTTTATCAGTAAGAGGTGGGTGAATATTATTTGGAGGGACTGAATTAGATTCTAGAGATGTCAATGATGATTTTAAGATATCCATTGGTGTCTGATTATAGTGTAGAGTAGAAAGAAATAAAATTTGGATCAATGATGTTGTCCTTTTTAGTTTTCCTTAGAAGAATGCATTTTCCCAAATTTTTATCCTTGGTTGGGTCACCATGGACTGGTAAAATAAGGAATTTTGTCTTTCATATATTTTAGACCTTTTGAGGCTGTTGTGAGGCTTGGGTAGGTCGTTAATCGGTTGGCATTGTTGGCTTAGATGACACGCATTCATTGTATTTTCCATATATCACAGCTCAAAAATATCATCCTGACCCCAATCGCATTCTAGGTTGGGAAGATTTAGAGTTATATCTAGTCATTTTGGTTAATGAAAAACCAATTGGGATCATTGACTATCAATTGGAATTATTCCATGGGATGTTTATTCCATTGGTTAGAGTTTTAGGGTAGCGAAGATAAAATTATCATGAGACTTGGGAGCATGAGTCATTGAATAGTGATCAAGGACATCACCTATTGACCCTAAATCATTCTTCCACATGACTTTTGGGGGATGGAATGTCTTACGGTATGGTTTTTGAAACATCATGTTACCCACAATCAGGTGGTTCCCCTCTATTTGGTTGTTTTCTAGTTTAGTTGAGTGTGTCTTGGGACTCCCGATGATGGAAATAATTTGTTGAGGAAAATGACCTAATGTTCAGTTATTTATGTTTTTTTAATTAATGTAGTCTGGGTATAAATGGGTAAATGGAATTTTAGATTATTTCATGAATACTTGGATTAAAAGAGTTGGTTTTGGGGTTCTTTTTGTGTCAAAATATGGGTTTTATTCTATGTGCAAGGATATTACATAGCATGTAAAGTGTTTACATAACATATACATGGTCACCATAAATAATTCATGAACTCAGTACTCAAAATAAATGTAATAAACATTATGTAGGAGTTACACACCATGTAAGTGTTAATGATTGGTTTTTAATTAAAGTTAAATAGTTTTTTGGTATACATGAACATCATGGATAAAAAGACATGTAAATCGTGTAAACATTGTATAACTATCAGGAGGATGGGTTTTAGGGTGATACATTAGTTTATTTTTTTATTCATTCTTTCACATCCCTCCTTTCTCTTGACCTAGAATGGTTCTCTAGTGATTTTTATAGTCTCCATTTATTCTAGATTAATTTGTTCAACCTTATATCACTATTGGGGTTGGACTATATCTCTCTGGAAGAGTAATCCATTCTATTTCTTTGTTTCTTTGATCATGTTAACACCAATACATTGTGTTATAAGATCTACTGATCCATAGTGATGATTCCTTTTGTTCATCTATTGATCAGATTTGATATCTTGTTTTGGCTTCTAATTCATTCTAGTGGTGGTGCAAAGGTTGTATGTTCTAATGGAATGTGTTGTTTCTTATTCTCCACCAACCATTTTGTTAAATTGAATAAATTATGAGAAGTGTATATTGGTTCTCATGCCTCATTTTTCATTTTTTTTATTCCTTCTAGTTCATGGATTCCATTGTAGGTGTGTGAAACCCAAGTTTTTAAATAGGTGGTTCTATATCTTTCCTTTGTTGGATGAAGTCTATTTCTCCTATTTATATAAATTAACTTCTAAACAAATTTTGAATTATTGTTTTGAGTGTGTAAAGGGATTTATGATAAAATATTCTTTTCCCAAGGTTTTTGTTAAATGGAAAAGGTGAATTTTCTAAGAATTTAAATGAATTATGAAATAAATCATATAGGAATCCTTGGGTTCATTAGTGAAAGGTTTATCTAAGGGACATCGTTCACATTACCATCAATATTTTTTCTCATGGGAATTTTTTTAGCACCCTAGGTCTATTGTTATATGGAAATGTTTTTGACATTGTTGTGGGACCTAGTCATGGGGTTTTCCTCTACTTCTTAGGCCTATGTTCTAAGGACATGTTTTACAATATTAAATTTTTTTTGTATGAGTTGTCTTCTAGCCTAACCTGTTCAGTTCCTTGGAATGATTTACCAGTGATTAAATTTTTTATATATTGGATTTGACATGCATTATTTTAATTCATGTAAGTGATGATGGAAATTATTCTTGAAATTGATATACCTTCATTTTTTGGAATCGTTGAAAAAGATCAATATTTACCATGGTTTTATAAAACTTATTAACTTATTATCATGAAATGTTTAATTTAAAATGAGAATACATGTGGTTTTTGTATAAAGACTTCTTATGGGACACATGTGTGGGACCCTAATCAACATGTCATCTTACACCCTGTGTACCTCTTCAGCGTTGTGTATAACATTGTATAACATTTGGATTCATGGAAAGGAAAGGTGCCACATCGAGGGGGTGAGGATTCTGGTTAGCTGATTCTTTCTATCTAGTGGTGATATGGTGGCAGTTTTCCCATGCAATCACATGGATTAGAAGTTTTTTATTTATTTTTCTTTGTTTTTTGGACTTGTACATGGTGATTGTAGATACTTTGAGTTGTTTGGTTTATTCTCATTGTTATAGTTATGGAAAATTTATCTCTTACACTATTTTCACTTTTATCTATATTTGTTCATTGTTGTTACTTCAGGATGGGTTAAATCATTTCCTCTAGTTATTTTTCGATTCCTGGTTGCTAGTCACCAACCCATGGGGTTCAGGAACACCCTTTAAGTATATGACGGGTTAGGTCATGTACAAGTTTGAGATGATATTCAAGTTGATTTGTTAAAGTATTACTTCAAATTAAATATGTATCATGCATTTTACTCTTATATGTTTCTCTTTTATAATTATAGTTTATCATGGTAATTAATTTTTACTGATGAAATTTACTTTAAATGCCTAAAAATAAAATTGGATGTATTATATATTTTACAAATATTGATTATAAATATGATATCTATTTTTTAAAATAAAATTTATGTGTGTGCAAATAATTAATGTTAATATTATTCCATTTTACATGTACAAACCTAGTTTTATAAATACTATTTTTGAAGCATAATATTAATAAATAGGATAAAATTATCCATGTTTTGGATTTTTACAATTAAAAATGGTTTAATATAAAAATAAATTACGGTTATGTGTCTTTAAAAAACCAAAAGTGAATTTGACCATAATTAGATTTAATGAAATGAAAGGGCTAAAAACAGTTTCTTTTATTTAGATATACTAGTATTGTTTTTAAAATTTTAGAGAAAGGTTTTCTAAATCATAATAGTATTTTTAAATGTATTGTCTTACTCATTAATTATATACTTTTTCATGGAAATTCTCTTTAATGTATTTAATTTTTTCGTACTTCTTGATATATCCATAAACTCTAATACTTTAGTGAAAAACATAAATTTTCATTATTCACCTAAAATGTATTATTAAAGAAAATTATAAAAATAATATTATTATAATATTTAATTTCTAAATACATAAATTAAGTAAAATGATCCAATATAAAACTCTAAAATTTGATAAATTAACTATTAAATAAAAACATAAATATATAATGAAATCCTTTTTCAAAAGAAAACTGCTTTTTAAAATATTAACTAATTGTATACATATTTCCTATTGATTACAAATAAATTTTTTTTTTCACATATTATTAATATCAATAATTTTTTTAGTTATATTATATTTATTATCATAAAATAATATTATTAAAATACAATTTTAGATGGGTTACATTTTAAAAGAATAAATAAATCTAATTATTTATTAACAACACTAATTGAATTTTTTTTCAATGCCTAATTATTAATATTGACCACTATTTTTTTCTATATCTATTTCATAATTTGGTAGCCACTATTTTTTCTCTCCATTTATTCAATGACATTTTTGTGGTTATATAATGTTATATTTTTCATTATGGGTAGATTTTGTGTGTGAAGCATACAATCAAACTCATAAGGTTTCAAAGGAAATTATAGTTTAAAATATCAAATTGTAAATTTCACCTTATTTAAATAAATTATATATAATAAATTTTAATTTTAAATTACTAATAAAATTAGTTAGGGTATCCAAAATATAGTATTAACTGAAGATATAATTTTTAATGAGGTTTTGACCTTAATATATTAGTTATGACTAGGAAACACATATTTTTTACTAATCAACATAACTTATTGATTCTTATTTTATTCTCAACTTGTTTATCTATTCTCTCATTTTCCATATAAGTGTAAACATACAGTGCCATTGATAAATAACCCTAGGTGATTCATAACACATTTTTTATATAAATGAAGTTGAATATGATTTCCTTCATCATCTACGCAACTGAACATTAATGATACATCCATCCATAATTTCTTTTATGTGTTTGGAAACTGGACTAAGTTAACATGGTTATTTAGATTTCTTGATACTTAATTAGGAATAAAAAAAATATTTCACACTCAAACTCTTATATATGTAGGTTTCTCAATGGAATTATTTTTTCATATTTCATGATATCAATTATTAATATATTTCCTTTGGGAATCATATATTTCAAAAACTAGAAAGATTTATTCATGCGTTTTGAAAAAATAAAACCATAATGGGACCATTTTTTAAAAAATTCAACATCAAAATAACTTACTCTTTGAAATTATTTTATTATATTTTAAATCAACCTAAATAAATCTTATTTCAATATAGGAATCATTAGGGTTTTTCAATTCATTTTCAATATCCTAATTCCTTAACATAACAAATCCTTCATAATTGATTATAAAAATAATGCAATTAACCATTTAATATCTCTTTATAGTATATCTTGGTGTGTAATATATGTCCCACTCATCATACACAAGATTTGAGATGAGGTTAATACCTAGACATCCTTTTTTAGGGTGATTATTCTAAGGTTAATCTATATGATAACCACATCTTCTCTCCAGTATCCATAAAGGGATATAATTGTGTGGAATCCATGCAATCCATACTTTACCAAATGTTCCAGACATTTTACATTACTCATAATAATCCCTAGGGTTTTCACTAATTTTCTCTTCACATAATCCCTAAATAACATAAAATATTCAATAAGACTATAAATAACCTTAAGGTTTGTCTATACATTTGAAATTATGATCACCATTAATTTATCAACTACTGATGAAATTTATAATTGAAAAATTATCTTTAAAAAACAACATCCTAATATATAATGTTATCTAAACCCTCATTTTATATCATCTATCACCACTAAGATGTAACTATACCATAATTACATGACTTGTAGAATAAATTTCATTAAACACATTTCTATAATCATTCAGGATTAATGTTTTAGAGAATTATGAAAAAATAGTAACTAATATATCCCATTTCATTGTTAATAAACATGAATTTTTACTAATATATTAAGAATAAAATATTCTATAATATGTATTCAATATTTCCCAAAATCTATCCACACGTGATTTTTACATTGAGATATATTATGTGTTAATTTTTCTTTATAAACTGGGAAATGAAAACATAGGAATATTGAGATCAAATACAAATTAAGGGAAATAATATACTAGAATCTATCAACAATTAATCAAGGAATGAATAATATGATAAGAAGTAAATAGTAATAAAATAGTGATGTGTAACTGAACACTTGAAATTGAAATAAGTCCATAGGTGACATGGAAATATAAAAAATCACATGGATAACAATAAAAAATTTTATTTTTATTAAATGAAAATTGAAAAATAGCATTTACCATCAACTTCTAAACCATTACATTATTCTTTCTATAAATTCCACAACCAAGAAATCATTATTTTCACCAAGGTCGCAACCAAGATATGATCCTTTAATTGGGTTGGCATACACCGAATACAAAAATAAAATATCTCATGATACAATCCAATCCATCAAGGGACTATATAATATTGAGGCCCACTAATCACATCATTAATTCTACTTTGTTCACTATGTGATTGATATGAATATCAATTTAATGAATAATCAACATTCCTAAATTAGGAATAATAATATATATTGAGATACAAATATACAAAATTTCCCTAATTTTCTAGTCAATATATAAACAAAAGCCATCAAGAGAAATAAGGGTGTGGTTAAAAAATAAAAAATCAATTATATTGGGTAATAAATATGTATCCATATCAAAAGAACAAGTATACCAATTGTTAGTATTTCCCAATCAATAAGTGGAATATCTTTTTATTGAAGTGTAATACGACTAAAACCATATATATTAAGGGTATATTATTAAGTAAATAATATTCCTAAATTGATCAGTGCATGGATATATAGGTTAATTCCCTTTAATAAAAGTAACTAAAAAAAGGGTATTCATAGAAAAATGATATTGGAAGTTAAATCATGCCTATAAAAGATGTTGTTTTAGGAATAAAAATGAAATGATGGATCAAATATATTCTAGATATTTGATTCAAATATTTATAAATAATTTAAAAGTATAAGTAAATGACCTTAATAAATTATTTATGGAATATATAAATACATTTTTAAATTAATACAATGAATAAATCCATGAAATAGAATTATCCCCAATGGTAAATAAAATTTGGGTTGGTTTCCTCTAAAAAGGAAAATATTGCTTCATGGAGGGAAATGAAATTGTGAGGAGACATGTAAAACCCAAAAAATGAACAGAGAAAATGAAAATTATGGGGTTGTTATAAAGAAATAGTATTGAAATTCCCTAGATGTATTATTATTCAAATATAATCATGGTTTTGTAATTTATATTGGAGAAGAAACCATTATGGATGGTGTAGCATAATAATGAGAAACCCTATAAGAGAGATAAAATTAAATAAAACATAAAATATAATAAATGAAATATAAATCATGATATAATATAATAAATATATAGTAAAAAACCATTTAAATTAAATTAGGTATATAGTATATAAGATATCTTAATAAACAAAATATGAGATGAAAAACTCTTATGGTAATGGTAATGTAAGAATCATGAGGCGATAAGTGGGATACCATTAAATAGATATTAAAATATCATGAAATTAAATATATTCACTATATATGAATGAAATTAGGGATGTTGATACACCATATAATTGAAATGATGCTACATGATATCAAACATGTCTAAAGGTATTAAAAATAAATAAAAATATTCCATATAAATGTGGAATCATTTAAATGGAAATAAATATAAATAAATCGTATGATAAATCTATTCAAACCCTATGAACAGCATGAATTTTTTTGAATTCATCCATTTTTAAATTATAACACAATATAAATGATATCCTAGTATATAATTTCAAATATGTCTTATGAAATTTAATTGGAGGAAAATAACCCCTAACCTTAATTCTAGAATTCCACTAAAGTAGTTGAATGCCATCTATAAAATATATCTTCATAAAAAATTTAATAAACATATTAATATATATATACTTGTATAAAAATTATTTATAATTATTTTCTATATGAATATTATCTAGTTATTGTACATTTTCAATATCACATTTGATTGATCTTGATTGTTTGAACTAGTTCATTAATAGCTGTGTTGTTCTGAATTTTTTTGCAAATTTTAAACATATCCATAAAAAAAGAACTATAATATATTATGTTTAATTATTTTTATTTTTATAATTTTATTTTATTATTGGGTTGGTTGTGATCTTTAAATATGAAATTAGCAATGAGAATGTTTTTGGGATTTTTAATATATGAATATTTGTATCTTAGTTAATTTATTTAATATTAATTTTACCAATAAAAAACCAAAAATAAAATCATTATTTAAAAATTTATATCATATATTATTATTTATTAATTTCTCATAGTCATCCATTATATTATTTAGTTTCGTTGTTCATGTAGGTGGTTTTAATGATCCAAACATGAACATACCACAACTAAATATTGATTATTTTAAAAAAATATTTTAAAATAATATAATTATTATAGAGTTGTAATGAAATTATATAGATAAATTTATATAGAATAATCATATTTTAATATATTTTAATAAATAACAAAAAACATGATATAAATTAGATATGTTACTTAATGCTTATGGTAGTCAACACAAATCGACAAATGGTATCTTAATTTTTCATAAATGAAAAGGTTAAAAGTGGATAATGAATATAAACTTAGGGTATTACTAATAAATTAAATAATATATAATTAATTATATTTGGGATACTATAAAAAAAATTTACTATTAAGAACATAATACAAAGGAGTAAGAAATACACTTATTAATAATTGTAAATTTCTCTTTGAAATATCCATGGAAATGGAGGCCCAATGATAACTAATTTAGAAAAAATGATTTTTAAGATTATATATTATTATATTAAGATTCAAATGGGATATTTTAAGTATGAAATTCCAATGTATATTTGTTGCATGAAGTTTTATAAGTGGTCCACATTCATTAAGGAAGAGAAGGATAATTTTGGCAGTACATAATACATTTCAAAAAATGGTATATCAGTATTCAAGTGTCAATTTATAAATATATGAAATAATTATGTTTTCGGTGATATTAGGTCCTAAAATCTTCCACCATTAAATTTCACAAGCATTTTAAACATGTATCAAGCATTCTATTCATATAATTTTCACTTTTGAGGTTTTTTTTATTTTGCCTTGGTAAATAGTATTTACCTTTTTAATTTACTATTAATTGTTAAAAATTAAATAGGCATTATAAAATAATTTTTGAATAATGATTCTACTTATAGGAAAAAAATTATTAAATATTTATTTATATAAGGAAAAAGTAATTTTAACATTGGCATGTTTCCCGTGTAAAAAACCTATTTTTAGAAAAATGTATTTTTTTCACTTGAAATTTAGGTGTAGGATAAATTTATCATTGATTGATATTTTAAAAACATAAATATTTTTATTATTAAAAAACTTATATTATTTTCCTTTCATTTCCACCCATAATTGAAATTAACTATATCAATATTTAAATAAAAACCACTAAAAAGGTTTTCTTATTGGGAAATATTACATACTCTTATAAAATGTTAGACATATGTTTTATAAGTCATAATAGTATTTTGAAAATCATTTCTATAATACTTATATTTAGAATTGTTCATGGAAAAAGTTTTATAAGTATTTAAGTTATAGTTATGTCTTGATATATATATAAGTTCTAAGGATTTCATAAAGAATTGTATTTTTCACTATTAAACTAAAAATCAATTATTTAAGAATAAAAAATTAATATTTAGTTATTATTTTTATTCAAAATACAAAAAATAATTCAATTTTGTTATTTTAAAATTATAAAATTTTAGAATTTTAATTTTAACCAAAAATTTCTATATAAAATGAAACTGTTTTTATAGGAATATATCTTTTTAAAATATTATGTATTATTATTCTAATTTACTATGAAATAATAATAAAATATTATGTTAAATAATTATTCATATCAATAATATATTTTATTTTCAGTATACTTATTATGTTAAAATAATTCACATAAAATTCAATTTTACAAGGGAAACATTTTAATGTATAAATCTCCCATATTTGTCACTTATCAACACTACATGAATTTTACCTACGATATTGTATTAATAGTGATATTTATTTTTATTTCTATATATATTTACTAATTCGATATGTTATAATTACCTTCCAATTCAACAGTTGTATTTTAATGGTAATATATTATTTTATGGTTTGCTGTGATTCTATGATGCGTATGAAGTAATTTACCAAACACATTAGGTTTCAAATGAAAATATAATTTATAACATCAGGATGTTACAAATATAAATTTAGTAAAAATAAAAGTAATGGTTTTTTACTAATATCCCTAGGTAAATTATAGAAAATATCCTAAGTCTTTTTTATTCCATACAATAGTCATTTTGGATCGATTTTTATCAACCAATATCTATTTTTTATTTTTTTTTCAAAACATAAAACATATGTAGTGTGATATCTATTTAACCCTATGGGCCTTAATAGAATTAATTTTTTTTGAAATCTATATTTCATGTATATATGTAAAGAGTGGACTCTAGAATATAATTTTTTCTACTCAAGATAGTAAGGAATCTAGTGTGATCTCGATCAACAAAAATCACATCTCTATATGAACATGTCCAATATAAGGTATATAATATACATAATAGTTATACAAATATATTCATTATTCCCATAATATCAAGTAGAAACATTAAAATTAGAAATTTAAACATTGAATATGCTATATTATACTTCCTTTATTTTTTGGAAAACACTCACTATGTCAATGAATAAATCACTTTTCATTCATAGAACTAATGAATGTTTTACATGTCTCTCATACAAGTAGTTGATAAGATAATATGAAATTGAACTAATCATGTGCATGAATTTCTTAAATTATTTTAAATCGTGTTCTAAATTTAATTATTCATTTTATGAGTATAAAAACCTCATCAAGTCCATCCTCTAACTAATAGAAACATTAACAACATACCCAAAAAAACTCTTGTTTAGTTAAGTCATAATGAATTTCATTGTAAGGGTATTAATGTTTGGAGGTTTTCATGTAAGGTATAATTTAATCCATAGGTAATAAAGATTGATAATAATAATACACCACTTATTATATCAATGAGTTTATATAATTTCATGAGATATACTTTTTTGGGTCTTCTTGAGTAATAACTCTCTATTTATAACCTTGTAAATGATTTCTCCATATCACATATAAAAACCATTTTAATGAGTATATGATTTTGTTCCTTATAAATTTCACATATAATCAATTTCCACAATTTAGGTAACATAATAATTTTATACATTTATATTAAATAATTCTACACAAATATTCATTTAACCTAACAATTAATCAAGCTCAAAAACCTAACAACGTAGTGTATTTGGGGGATGGATATATAAACAACATTTTATACATCATTTTAATAATCTCTGAAAAATTAGTTTACATACCACCACATATACACCTCATATATAATATTATTCTCTATTACATATAGATTGAAAACAAATTAAATAGTGAGACAAGAATCTCAATTAAGGGATTCAACGATGATCATTAGTGCACATATGATAATCATGTTGGTATAAAAACATTATCAAAGTACAAGAACATAACATTAGGATATCATACCAAAAATAAACTTGGGTAATATGACACAATTTTTTTTTGTATAACATAATACATAATAAATCATAACATGATTACTATGGAAAACTAATTATAGTGTTACACACACACTCATTGAAATATTAACACAATAGATCATGAATCGCACTATAACTATAACAATCATGTTTTTTATTTCACATTAATATATGATTTATTAAATAAGGATGCACTTAGTACAACTTATAGGATAGATAGGTATAGTATAATTTTTAATTAGGTTCATTACATAATAATTTAAATCATGAATAACATTATATGTATTGAATTATTCTTTAACATGATCGCACTTAAAACGTCATGGGATAACCTGATGGAATAAATTTGAAAGGTGTGAGATATAAATCATAATAAGGGAATAAACATGGAACAAACTAAGGATAAAAAACATTTTACACATTAGGGATATCAATGGGGAATAAAGGTAGTAGGAACCAAAAACATTAATAATGAGACATGATATATCATGATAATCATAAAGGGAACATGGGGAATGAGGAAACAACCTAATACAAGGAATCATAAACATAGGTCAAGGGTATCTTCCAAGAAGTATTGTTGTAAAAATTAACATAAAGTAATAAGTTTCATTACCTATCCCAGCATGATGTATCATGAGGGTAAAAAATACCCAATTCAAATTGAGTGCTATGAAATTCTAGGGGAATCCATCACTTTCATTTCATTATCATGCTTAAGTGTGGAACATAGATCATTCATCCTAGATTCCTTCATCATAATATTACATTACACAATAAATGAGTGTGAAATAAATACATTTATGTCCCATGTTAATGATTTATATGTATATAAAGATTAACAACCTTGATATAAAATGTATATTGTATTCACTATACAACTATTTTGGAATGGAAAATCGCAGTGAAATATCAGAAGCATAACAGTGTCACTTAATAGTTAATAAAATGGGTTAATGAGAGATAATGGGGTATCTAATAACTTTTACATAAAATGGGGAGTAATATGAACATGAAAAGACATATCCCAACATTATGAATTGGAAATATAATCCATAAGACAATAAAGAAACTTTAATAAAGTGAAGAATGGGAGGATCCCTCACTTGAGTGTGTGACAAAAAATTCTTGGGAGGATCTTCATGGGAGCTTGGGGGAACCTTTTAAGGAATATATAGAAGGTATGGAAGATTAATTAAGTTTTAAAATTATTTTTATTGAATAAAAATAAGTTCTTGGGTGGGTTTATAAAGTAAAAGATTTTAGATTTCTTTATTATTTCTCAAATTAGGTTTTGGACTCTATGTAATATAATAAACAAAGCCACAAATCTTCCATTGGTTTTTAACCATGGTAACTATGAAATAGGATTGGTCTTAATTACTTTATAATGGAAAATTCCAAACATAACAAAATAACACCCTTTCTTATGTGTATGTGTGTGATACTCTTAATAAATTATTTTAAAACCTTAAAATATATTAATGGTTTTGGATGATTCAAAAAGGATTTATAAAATTAATAAAATAAACATAAAAACACATTATTTTATTTGGAAACCATATATTTGGTCGTGGATCCCAATTATATTATTTATTAAATCACTTTTAGGTCATTATGATGTCATAATTCACACCATATATTTATACCATATTGAATTTTTACATGAAAAAATGACTATCACAGAAAATTATGAAAAATTAAATATTGGATAATTTGTAATTATGATTCCAAAAAATAATATTCATTTTATCTAAATATTTTTATAAATATTTTTATTCTCACTTATAAAATAATAATTGACATTTATTGATAAATTATTAGTTTTTTTAAAATAACAGTTTTTGAACCCTTATAAAAATTAAATTTTGTATATGATAATTTATAAATGATAAAAAATATTTTATAATTATTATTAATTAAAATACTATTTATTTTAATAATTAATCAATTCATCAAAATAAATTATTTAATTAAATTTTAATATTAACCAAAATTCCTATTTGTTTTTTATTATATCGAAATAAAAATCATTTAAGAAGTAAAAATAAAATGATTAAAATATATTCATTAATCTATAAAAAATAATGTACAAACTCATATCGCAAGGGTCTTGATAAATATCCCTTTAGTACACCATAAAATTTCATAACAGTAAGGTGTATGACATTAATAACTTCATGTGGTGGTTCAGTGTACATGTTTTGGGAGATGATCTTGATAAGATTAAACATCTCCCATAAATGGTTTCACTCATACATAAGTTGTTTAATCATAGCATGAAATTATTTAATGGAAAATCCCATATATTCTACCTCCCTTAGAATCTCTAATAAATGGATTTCATAGGGTACAATCCTACTATTTTTGGACATCACTTCCATTATCTATGTTAACTGCATTTTTTAAATCAGTATATTTATACTAATCATATGATCATTGTTCAATGAATATATTATCATTCATAACAATTCTTTATATTAATTTAAATATGATTTTATATAGTAAAACAAAATAATCTCATGTTTTTTCTAAATCTATATTACAAAATAACACATTTAATTAAATTAGAAGGTTAGATATTATTTATAATAGTTTGGTCGTAAAAATCATCCACCATAATAAATTTAACCCTTGATATTTTAATATACCACACTAAAATTGATGATGGTAACTCTGTTTCATTACGTCATCGAGTTCCCACATCTCTTTATTAAACTTTTGGTTTCTCCATTACACTTTGACAAGGTGCATTGTCTAATTTCATAGAACATTTTCTCTATGATATACAATTTTCTTTATCTTATCTTCATAGGAATGATAATTATAAAATGGTACCATTTCTATATTGAGTACTTCTAGGGGTTCTATTATATACTTTCTCAAGAGGGATACAAGGAAGACATCATGTACTTGAGATAGGACTGGTGGTAGTGCTTTTTAATAGGTCATCGCTCTGATGCAATCAAAGATCTGAAAGGGGTGATGTATCTTGGACTAAGATTTCCCTTTATTTCATATCTTATGAATTTATTATATGGAGATATGTAGAGGAAAACTATGTCTCCAACATCAAAATCTAGGTCTCTTTATAGATTATCAGCATAGCTCCTTTGTCTACTCTGAGTATCCTGTGTTTCTAAATTTTCCTAACCTTTTCCATTATTTCAGTACCTATTAGTTTTTCATTCCCCAACATCATCCCATCGTGCATGTGGTCTATACCTCTTCTCATAAATGGCTTTATAGGGATCCATTTGTATGCTAGAGTAAAAACTATTGTTCTATGGTAACTCGACAAGAGGAATATATTGATCCCATCCTCCTCTAATTTTCATTGAACATGATCTCAACATGTTTTATAGATTCTTAATTTCCCACTCAGATTAACCATTATTTTGAGTATAATTGGTTTTACCGATCTTTAGTTCAGTTCTTAGAGCATGTTGGATTATTTTCTAGAACATAGAGGTGATATCAGATCTTTATCGGATACAATAAATAGTGGTGTTCCATTCATCCTCACCGCTCCTTTGATTGTAGGAATGAAATTTGATCCAGTGAGATATTAGCTAGAATCATAATGCAGTGTACAATCTTTGTAGGATGATCCACCATAACCCTATTAGAGTTGTTTCCTATGGGTGTTTTCAAATGTCTGGTGAAAAATTACATGGTTATTTTCCCCATTTCCATCTAGTTATGTGTAATGATTGCATCATCACCTTATATTTTTTCCTTTTCACCTTCACTTTATGACATACAATACATCTTTAGGTATATTCCATGATCTCATACTTCATATTGTCCCAATAATAGTGTTCTTGGAGATCTCAGTACATGTTTCTACTTCCAGGATGAATAGAGAAGGTGGATATATGTTCATCATCTAATTTCACCTTCTTTAACTTAGGATTTGACGGTACAAAAAGTCTTGACCAATTTATTACAATACCTTCATCATTATTATTGAACTCAAAATATTTACCATGTTTTATAGTTTCTATATTCTTCTAAGTTCCTATATCATTCATTTTATAATCCTTTAACCTTTCTGGAAGAGATAATTGAGTAATTATTTCTAAATGGATTGATGATGGAATTTCCTTTAGGATTCATGTGTCCATCCTTTTCAAATCTAAGAAGATTGGATCCTTTTCAATTATCATAAAGGATAAAATTTATGGATCCATTATACATATATAGTTTTCCACTTTTTTCTCATTACAATGTTGGTAGTGAATTGAGAATTAATAGTCCTTTGTCAGCTCTAACCATATCAATGGGCACATATTCAACTCTTTATATCTGAATATATACTTAATGATTTTTTGATCCATATATATTTCACAATTCTCACCAAAGATATAATTCCACCATTTTTTAAAATCTAATATCACAGTATCAAAATCTAGATCATGTGTTTGGTAATTTGCTTTGTGAAATTTCAGCTTCCTTGAAGTATTGTCTACCACTTTACCATTCTGTGTTAACACACAACCCAATCTATTCTTCAATGAATCTATGAATTCTATTATAATTTATCTAATTTTGGGTAGTATGATCATAGTGGAAGTGTTAAGCCTCCTTTTCTACTCCTTGAAGCTCTCTTAAGATTCATCATTCTAGTAAAACTTGAATCCCTTTTTAGTTAGCTTGGTTAGAGGGTTTGAAAATTGTGATAAATTTCTCAAAAAACAATGACAAGACCAAGCTAATCCAAGGAAAATATAAATATCTATCACAGATGATGGTTGCATCCATCCATTAATTGATTTTTATTTTAAATATTCCACAAATATTCAATTTATTGTGATGATATTCCCCATTAATGAGACTTACCTCAACTAGAACTCACATTCTTTGTAATTTTTATAAATCTTATCCTTTTTGTAGGGTCTTTACCATAGTTTCTAGATTCTCCTCTTACTCCAAAAATTTTTTTGGATTATTTTTTATTATTATCTATAAATACACCTCAAATGTTTCAATATAATCCCTAAAATATCTATTCATCAATTCAAAGAAGATTTATTGATAATTATTGTGTCCTAATTGCATTACTATGAACTCATATTACCCTTAACTTGTATGAAAAGTCTTCTTAGGGATATCATCTGTTTCACACTAACTAGGTATTATCCAAATCACAGATTATCCATGGATATGTTTTCTGCTCCACATATTTGATCAATCAATTAATTAATTAATGTAAGATGATACTTTTCTTTATCATGATCTTGTTGAGATCAGTATAATCAATACATTTGTGCATTTACCCATCCTTCTTCTTGACGAAGTGGACTGGTACACCCCATGGTGATGCACTTGAGCATATGGACCCTTTATCCAGATTCACTTTTAGTTGTTTCTTTAGCTCTTCATGTTACAAAATAACCATTCTATAGTAATGTATAGATAATAGAAATTATCCAGGTATAATATCAGCTGAAAATTCAGCCTCTGAGTTAGGAGGTACGTCGGGAAATTTCTCATGAAACACATCAATGTATTCCCTCACAGTGGCATGAATTCTTGGATGATTCTCTCTTTAGAATCAATCATTTGATCTTGATATTATTTTCTCATAGGTAAATAGTATCTAGGATTGAGATTATAGTACATAAGAATATTCAACCTCCTCCTTGCACTTGTATAGAATCGGAGGCTGATTCATGATATGAAGAGTAATTTCCTTCTCATAGAAATATATGTTGGATCTATATAGGGAAAGATAATCCATACCCATAATTGAATAAAATTGTACCAATTAGAGTATTAAAGGTTTTATGGTAACTTTATCCTAAAAATAGTGATAAGGTAGGAGTCATAAACTTATGATTCAATAATTGTCTCATTTTTTGTTTTCACCGACAAATCTACTTTTATGCCTTATAGTGGTGTTTGAATATTTTTATCAAAATTTCCGGATATAGAGGAATGCATATAACCAAAATAAAAAGGTAAATTATCTATTATTGAATGAATAACTATTGTACCTATCACCATTATATTATCAGGATACACCTCAGAAGTTTTGATGGAAAAATATCTCTCATGATACCTTGGAGGTTCTTAGTTGTCTTCAAGAACCCTTGGCTTAGTGAAATGGTTTTCAAATCTCTTTGGTTCCTTATAGTTGAAAAAATAATAAACACAATAAGTGTTTATTGGTGAATTACTTTCCTCCATCACATTGGTGGGTTTCACCTACCAACAATCTCTAGCTATGTTCCCTTCCATCCTGTACCTAATTCATTTCCTTTCCCCCCTTAGGAAATATATGGGGTTATTCTTTCTGCACCTTTTACAAGTGGGATGTTAAAAATGCTTTGAACCATTATATTTCTATATTAGATCACTAAAATTAAAATCTAATTTATACTTCATATCCCCATGTTACTAATGATATTCACCGACCTCTATTTCTAATTTTAGGGAATATCAGACAATTTCCTTATAATTATCAAATTCATGGATCACTATGGTTTTTGTATACTATGTTTTACATCACCAAGTAATTGGTCAACCTTGTATTCATGGGAAACGAACAATATAGGTACATACTATACACACATTGTGATGTCTTTCTAGTAAACCCTGATATATTCTTAACCTTTTTTCTTGAGGTTAAGGAATTTCTTTTCCATTTTATGTTTGACAGTGTGAGGACCATATTTATTGATTTTTTTTCTAGAATTATGTCTACCCCATCACTTCAATATCTTCCTCATACATTGTATTTTTTATCATTTTTCACTACTTATTATCTTATCCCTACAAAGGATAAATAATAAGTATAATATTCTCTTGCTTAGAAAATTTAAGTATAAATAAAATATTATCAATGGATCAGATCTATTTTTCCATGATTAAGTGATCATATGATCTATAGAAATTATGAGACCTTTATCACATAAATGTATCAATCACAGCTTGTTCTCTCTTAAGGGGGTTTGGATGATTCTCTTGATCTATGTTTCTATTAAAAACCCAAGTTAGCTGAGAGAGTATCATTATAAAGTTCATGATTTTTTCTCCCATCAAGTTAGGCATTTTGTTGGGGTGGTCATAACATTTCCCATCACATTGGTTGTTTACCTGATTCCTCATATTTCTAGCCACTGGATTGAATAAATGGAAAATTAAGGATGTGTATTTTTAAACTACTAAACACATGAAGGGGAATCCAATAAAGGTGTAATTTATAAATTACAATTATTTCCTTACGTATGAATTTATAGTATTCATTCTATGTTCTATATGATCTATTTCCTAAAATATATTCTTGTGGTTATTTTTTGTTCCCTTAATAATGTTCTAAAATGATCAAGTGAATTTACCATAGAATATACCCTAGGATCATCAAACTAGTAGTGCATCAAGCTCTATTTTCATGCACCAGTTCCTAGTCTAGTCTAGATAAACATGTTATATTCCGGTTTTACCCTGATGTATATATGTTCTAGACCACAACAACTTATATTATGAAAAAAAAAAGATGAAATTTCTTGATAAAGTACTTACTCTATAATTATCAAAATTTTAGGGTTGTTTTATTATTCTTGGTCTTATCCATAATTCTTTCTATAGAGTTTTCTAATTCTAATCCCAAAAATAAATAAACTTTTTCATTGATACCAACTATAAAAACCTTTCTCTTTATTTAAAATTAATACATGATTTATTACATATGGATATACATTTTTTTTTGAAAAGAAGGATAGATAACATTAATGACGAAGATCAGCAGCCGTACATAAGCAGAGCCATGAAGGGAAATTTTCTAGCCAGAGCTGGTTGACATAAAAAGGGACTGAGGCTGCCAGCTGATGGGCCGCATTGTTTTCTTCCCTTTTGGTAAAGGAGAAGGTGCAGCAAGAGAAGCCTTGGCGAAGCGAGCGAATTATCCTGATGATGCAGCCAAAAGACTAGAGTCCGGCATCGTTGGGGTTAATAGCATCAATTACGGTAAGGTAGTCAGACTCAATGATGATATCAGCCCATCCACATTCCACAGTGAGCATCATACCTGCAAGGATGGCAGAGGCCTTAGAAACTGCAGGTTCCCATAAAGCATGATGTGATTCATATTTTGCTACAATGATCTTCCCCAGATGATTTCGGGTCAGGAGACTGAGAGCAACAAGCCCATCCTTGGGGAGAGATGTGTCCATGTTAATCTTAAGACTCCCTTCCGTTGGGGGGTTCCAATGAGGGGGAAAGGATGGGTTAACACTTGGCATAAAGTGTCCTTTGTAGTCCTTCCAGCCCTCAATCCAATAAATGGCTCGTTCAATCCAGAATTTGGGAGGTTTATGAACGTGGTGAAAAACCGAATCATTATGCCGCACCTAAATGATCCAGGCCAGGGTGTAAAGAGAACCTGCATGAGACGATGAAAGAGAGGAACACCAACGCATCATAAGATCGTGGAGGTCAGAGGCAATGTCTAGTGAAGCATCCGAAGTAGGGCCCTATTTATGCCAAATTTCCTTAGGTCTTGGGCAGTGAATGATGGCATGCCAAGGAGTTTCTGGAATATTCGGGCAGAAAGGGAAGGACTCAACACTGGCCATATGTCGGTAACTGAGAAGGCTCATGGTAGGGAGGGTGCTCATGCACACTTGCCACCAAAATTGGTGTATTTTTTGGGGGACGTTGAGCTTCCAAAGCGCTTTCCATAGTCTCTCATCACGGTCGAAAGAGTGGATGTCAAGAGCCAGTCTTTACCTAGATCTCACCATGTATTCGCCTGAAATATCATTGGTCCAGAAAAGATGGTCGGGGCCTGCATCTGGGATCCAGGGGATGCTTAGGATAATTCTTTGGTCTCTTTCACTAAACCATTCCTGGATATTTTCCACACACCACCCCGATCCCTGGTCTGAAAAGAGGGAGTTGGCAGTGGCGTCTTCAAGACCTGGTTTGGTGGGGGAAATGGCCCGCATACCATTTTTATCGACAAGCCAGGGATCGGTCCATATGTTGATAGATGAGCCATTCCCAATCCTCCAGGATAACTACCAATAAATCGTGATAATCATAAAGGAAACATTAGAAATGTGGACAAAACGTAAAACACTACATCATAAACATAGTTCAAGGATAACTACCAAGAAATCATGATATAAAAAGTCCCATAACAGAATTAGGTTTAATCCATGTCCTAAAATTATTTATAATGATACTAAACATTACCCAATGTACGGAAGCACTATATAATTTTGGGTAAACCCCTCACATTCATTTCACTATCATACTTTAGTGTGCCACATAGATAATACAGCATGGATTAATTCATAATCATATATCATTTATGAACAAGGAGTAAGGAATAAATAAATTTAAGTCCCATGTAAAATAATTATAAGTGTATAATTGTGAACATCATTGATAGGAAATGGATATGGTATTCACTACCCAATTGTTTTGGTATGGAAAATTGCGCTGAAATTTTGGCAGCATAATGGCATCACATAAAAATTCATAAAATGGTTTTATGATAAGGAAAGGTGTATCTAATAATTTGGAAATAAAATGGGAAGTATTAAGTACATGTAAATACATATCCCAACCTTATTAGTGGGAAATAGAATCCATATAATAATAAATAAACTTTAATAAATAGGAGAATAAGAGGATCCCTTACTTGAGTGTGTGAATCCAAATGCTTTATAGGAGCATATTGAGAGATTGGGAGAACCATGTCATGAATATAGAGAGGTGAGGTAAGAGTAAGGAAATGATCCAAGGAATTTGAGTGAAGATAAATTGGATTTTTGTAGGGTTTATATATGAAAGGGTGGGGATTTCTTCATTCTTTCTCAAACAATGGTTTTAAACTCTATATAATAAAATAACTAAACCACAATCCGTCCCATTTTTATTCCCATGGATTCTGTGAAATAGTATTTTTTACAATATTTTATAATTTAATGGTCTAAAAATAATAAATTAATACCATTAATTATGTGTAAGTGAGTCATACTCTTAATAAAATTATTTTTAAACCCTAAAATATATTAATGATTTTGTAGGATTTAAGAAGGAAATATAAAGTTAATAAAATGAAATTAAAATCTAATTATTTAAAATTAAAAAAAATTATTTGGTCTTGTATCCCATTAATAATATTTATTAAATCAATTTTTGGTCATTATGATGTCATAATATAGACCATATATATATACAGTTTTCAATTTTTACCTGAAAATTCAATTACCTAAGAAAATTATAGAAAATTCACCATACAATAATTCTAATGTTATGATTCCAAAATGAACATTAATTTCATCTACATAATTTTATATATTTTTTAAATTTAAATTTTAAAATAAAAAACAACATTTATTGATAATTGTTGGTTTTATTAAAAATAACAGTTTTTGAACCCCTATAAAAATGAGATTTTACATCATTAAAATTATATGATAATTTATATTTTATAAGAATTATTTAATAATAATATTTTTATAAAATAATATTCATTTAAAAAATAAATTATATCATAAAAAAATTGATTAATTGAATTTGAATATTGACCAAAAATATTATTTCTGTTTTATTGTTTTAAAAAGAATTTATAAAGTAAAAATAATATGATGAAAATATATTCATTACTCTATAAAGAATAATGTAAATAATCATATTTCTTTGGTCTTGAAACATATCCCATTTATACACCCATAAATTTTGTAAGAGTAAGGTGCATGATGATGAAACTTTCATGGGGTGGTTCAGCATACATGGATTTGGATGGCTTCTCGATGAGCTTGAACTTCTCCTATAAATGGTTTCTCTTATGCTTAAGTTATTGGATTGCAGCTCGGGATTGTTCAAGAGAAAAAAATATTTATACTATCTCTCTCAGAATCATCGATAAATGGGCTTCATAGGATATGATACTACTAGTTGAGTCCATCACTTCCTTTATCTATGTTAATTTGATTTGTTGAACCCCTATATTTATACCAATCACATTATCACTATTTAATGACTATATTTTCAATGGTAATGATGCATAACTATCTTTTTAATATGATAGGATATAAAAAAACCAATCATGTTAAAGTGTTTTCTATAATAATATTACATAATAATACATTAAATTAAATCTGAAGTGGGAATTTTATTTATAAGGGTTCGGGTCGTTACACTCAACTCCCAAAACATAATAGATGATGAATAAAATTATTTTATACCATCACATAGTGGGTGAATATTAATGTCTCGGGATTAGATATTTGAATCACGAGATATCATAATTTACCCCATACATTGGTGGGATATATAATTCTGAGCCCAACCATCACATAATTAATTCCATATTTGTGTGTTCCATAAGAGTACGAAAATATTCATATATCAAAAAACACTAAATTTCTTGTGGGAAAAGAAAATTTTTTCATAAAAAATACAGTTTTTCATTTCATAAAAATCCACAGAATGATGGTGGATTATGATCTATGAATATATCCCCAATTTAACATATGGAAAATTAGAACAAATTGACATAGATGAAAATTCATATTTTTAATATTATCAAATAAATCACATTAAAATATAATATAATATAACCATTTTAATTTCATCTTAATTATGAAATAACATTTTAGGGAATACCATTTGTAGACATTTTATGGAATATTTTTAAACAAAAATGTTTATAATGGTGAATGAATGTGTTCACATGAAAAATGCTAAAAATATTTTATTCTCACACTTTTGAAAAACAAACCTTGCAAAAAACATTACAATATTTCTTGGAAACATTTTTAGTGATTTAAAAAATGGAATTAAATGATCATAATCAATTATTTAATAATTGATAAATAAATCTATAAAATCATTTGATGAATATATATATAGAGGGGGAGAGATTACTGATAGAAATGAATAAGTGGTGTTGGTTTCATCTATATGAATCACATTAGATAAATTATTTACCATGGGAAATGAAATTGAGATGGGTTATATAAAACCCCATGAATAAGCAGAGGTAAATAATTTTTTTTTGTTATTTAGAGATAATGTTAAAAAAATCCCTATATGAAAATTCATTAATAAAAATATATATTTGATAATGAAATTGGATGTAAAACCCCTACGATATAGGATCATATGAATCAGACACCCATGAAAGAGGTAACATAAGATGGATTTTTAAATTCAGATAATTTAATGAATTTTATGATAAATTTCATCAATTTGGTAGTATATACACCCCAAAAAAGTAAAAAACTAACAAAAGTGCATATTTATTAAAGGAAGAAAAATGAGATGAGATACTCTTCCATTTACTTCATTGTCCAAAAACTTCCCTTAACCTTGGATATAATAAGTATAATAATCATAATAACTTATTTCATAACCATATTCACATCTATTATCATTTCTATTATTTAATTATAATCATTTATTATAAATTAATTATCTAGTAAATATTTCTTTTTATCAAAATATGTTAATAAATTCAATTTCCACTCATATGTTTCATAATGGAAATATATAACCCCATTCATTGATAAATTTTTCATCATCCATTATTATTAATGTTATTTAAATAATTTTTTCCCATGATATATACATCCCAATATTTATTGGATGAAAACTATAGTCATTTCTCGAGAGAATGATATCTATAGAGATCCCTTTTTAGGTAATTTTACGATATAAATAGATGATATTATAATTATCATTTGCTTTTGTGTCTATAACAACACCAAATTTTATTGAATAATACTCCATAAAGAAAAAATTATACTAAATAGATTGTTACACATGAAACATGAAACCAAAATGAACTATGACACATCATAAGAAACATATATCTATTATAATGTATTCACTAAATATGTGGGTATAACTAGATTAAATTTCATTAAAAAAATTTATAATGAAAAAAAATCACTTTTAATACTGATTTGTTTGTTAAGCTTGGTTGTTATAGTTAAACAACTAATAATATCACCCCATGGATAAAAAAATATTTATTATAAAATTTTATTTTTATGATCTGTGTATTTCTATTTCACAGAACATTGTATATATTGGTTAAATGATGATAAAATATATTTTTATATGAATAATAAATTAACACTAATTATAAATTTAGAGGAAATAAGTATATGGACTATTAATATTTGGAAAAATAGTTTTTCTAAATAGTAAGTTTTTATTATATTTTATGATTCTATTTAAAAGATAAATTCAGAATTTTAGAAAATCAATTTATAAAATGAAATAATTTATTGAATTCATTATAATAGTATTACGTTAGTAAAATTTTGTGGGATTTTTCTAAAATGATAAATTTTTATATCTATAGTGAAAAATAATGTTTTTTATAGATAATGTGAATTTAAAGAAATAAGTAGTATATAAGAAACATCCTATTTCTTAAAAGCAAACTATATTTTTTAACAATATATTATATATATATAATTATAAATTTGGAAATATTAAATTTAATTAAAAACCTATATTCTATAATTTAGAACTAAAGTTATATTATTCTATAAAACTGTTTTCATGTGATATTTAATTATTATTTTAAAATTATTTTTACCTCTTTTATATATTATATATAATAAAATGGATTTCATATTTTTAAAAATATGGAAACATTTATTAAATAATGTTTATTTTATTTTTATGCATAAAAAAAATTACTTAGCAAAAAATTAGTTATCATGGTAAAATTGAAAATTGAAAAATATAGTGAAATCTATGTGGGAAAAATACCTAAAACATGTTAAAATAGTATACAAAAATTATTGATTAAGGTATTTATTCACCATACCTTATCCCTCCTTTATTTTCCTCCTTTTGATCCACATTCATTGAATATGGAACATCTTATTTCAAAAATTCCATTACCACACACATTTTGAAGGTGCCCTTCACTATTACAATTCTCCTCAATACATATGATCTCATGTTCTACTAAAATAAACCAAAATCCTTCCTAGTCACCCTTAGAAAAAATTTATAGGTTTTGGTCTCCTTAAGGCATCACCCACAAATCCTTAATCAAATTTTGAAATGAGTTCTTCCAATGAGTAATGTAAAACATCTAAATCACTCATTTTAATTTCCATTTATTTATATACTATTATTATAAATAAAAATATATTATAATATCAAAAATAAAAATATTATTATCATTATAATAAATAAATGTTATTATATAGTTGGAAAAATCATTATCGGGCTTCCCCTTTATCAAAAAATGATAAAATCAGTCCTGCCTACATGTGGACTACCACCTTCACAATGAGACATGTTTTATTTTTAATAAATTCTATATATTAATTATTAAAAATTGGTAGTTCATGGGAAAAAATATATTTATAACATTTTTATGGATTAGAAAATATTAAAAAATTCAACATTTCTCCCATTCTATGGATAAAAAATGTCTTCTATTTGTTAGTGTGGAATTCTTCTTCAATAGAAAAACCTATTTTATTTTCCATCACCACCGTACATGTAAGAATATATGAATTAATTTTATCAATTAAAAATATTTAATGAAATTATTAATTCTCTCAGAATGATATACTATCATTTAACTCTTTGTTAACATTAAAAATTTTGTTCGTAAAACAATTACTGAATGAAACTCATCAATAATTTTGTCTTCAAGAATCATGAATAAAATTCAAAAGGGATTAAATTATTAAATAATTAATAATTATAATGAAACTATTATATTACCATAAATAATCTAGTTATAATGAACTTGGGATTAATGAACAAGGGTTAACATCTTTATTTTAAAGCATGCATGAAACAGAAAAAAACTGCTAACATTTGATGATGAAAATAAACTATAAATAATAATCAAATGTATAATAAATGATTATATTTATAACTTATAATGTTTATTATTAATGATTAAAGATATTAAATAGATTTTTATGATGATTATGTTTGATATGAATGAGGTTAATGTGATTCTTTATTAGTCAATAGTTAAGGTAAGGGTGTTTCTTGCCACACTATTCATTTTTGATACATATTTCATACTCCCCATTTGTTTTATATTTTGTGTTTTATATAAATTATTTTGGTCATATTTATAATAATTTCATCAAATTTATTATATTTAAAATGTATTTTTAATGTATTTATTACTAAAGGTATAAGGGATATTATTGACTCGGTTTATTTTATTGGGATAAAATTATCCATCTTTGAATATGGGTTTAAATATTTATTTATTATATCCTATATGATATTATATTTTATTTTCCAATATTATGTGGAAATTAAATTTCCAAAAAAATATATCTTTTTTGATGGATTTCAATCTTCATAAATTATTATAATATTTAGAATAATTTTCATCCTCTCAAAAAGAGTTATTTCTAATTCATATCCATGATCACACAACCCAATAATTTTCTCATTTTATACATTGAAATAATAATTATCTTTATTTATGGAGTTTTCCAAATTTATCAATATTTAATTTCCATTGAAATATATATCACAGTTGTTACGATGTCGGTTTAAATTATTAAATTGTAAAATATTTGGAATGTATCATTATTGGGGCATGAAAACATAAGGGAATATCTATAGAGCCATAAATGATGGATATTATTAAACAATGGCCTATACCGACCATATAAACTAGGACCCATATTTTCTCATGTTAGCTGGATACTATAAATAGATTTTGATAAATTTTACAAAAATAAGAATTCTAATAACCATGAAAACTTAGAAGGGTGTGATGTTCTTTTTGAAAGGGGGTTTTGAATAAAATTTCTTGAAAATAATGAAGGATGATGGAATTCACACTTATACTTATGTTAAATTATTGTGGGGTATGGATTATAATATACAAAGATTCTTCAAAGAAGGGAATGGGATGTGTCCCTATGTAGAATAATAATTTAATTGATTTTTACTCACAATAATTAAAAACTCTGGAGAAAAATTACATGATTCACAATTTGGAGTTGGTAGATGTGACATTTAACATAAAAATTTTGTGGATTTATCTCTTTAGTGAGAAGTGTGATATCTATATAACCACATGAGATGAAAATATTTATTGAAATATGATATAACATGAACCAAATAATGTGGTTGAAATTGATTAAATATTGTGATTTACTAATACAATACCACTTGAGGAAGGAAAGTAATATATTTTATGATATGTGAATGAATGGTGTTATTATAATATACATGATGGGGGTTAAGGAAGACCAAATACTAACTGATTTTCAATGGATTGATCTAGAATTCATATGTGAAGGGGATAGATCCTAACCTTACTAAATTAATTCTCAAACATCCATTAGCGTAAAGATCAATGAATCAAAGAATGATGATATGGAGATATAGATAAAGGTAGTGAATATTTTATAGTTTATATTTGATAAATATTGAGTTATAAGTCATGGAAACATAATATGTTCCCATAAAAATGAAAAATAAAATGGTAACTTTTAGATGATGAATTTATATTATCCTTATATTACATCCTATAATCCAAGAAATGTAATGGGATTGAAGGAAAAACTTATTTCAAGATAACATGATGTTTTAAATTATAGAAAAAAATATTTCAATTCATAGTATTCAAGAATATTTTTGATGAATGAAATAAGTAAAATGGAGTGTTGAAACCATTATTCATACATGTATGGATATGGGAAAACATCAATAAGGATTTTTTTCATAGGAATCCCTAAGACATCTAATTGTAATAATTCCATATCAGATGTATTGGATCCATTTACAAAGTCAACACATTTTATAGAAATAAATAATTAATTATCACTTTACTAACTCGTGAAAATATACATAAGGGAGGTGATAAGAAAAAATAGAGTACCATTATCCACTATATATGATCAAGATTCAAGTATTACTTATATGTTATAGAGATGTCTTCATAAAAAATTGGAGAAGTGTTGAGCCATAACACTACTTATCACAGTGTGATAGATATCCATCTTGAAAGAACCACTAAAACTATTTAGGATATGTTTAGGTATTATTAAATTTATTTCAAAGGATTTTAAGGGAAATAAAATCCCCTAGTTTAGTTATTATATAATAAGATCCTCAGTTCTTGAAGTTAGATTGAATCATATAAGGATATACTTGGGAAGAGTTGTATGAATTCAATATACTTGGATGATATTGGAGTGAGGAAGCTGATAGGAAAATACAATTGTAAAGAAATTATGGAGAAGTTTAATCCATTCAATGAAATATAAAAGTGGAATAAAGATAAAAGTATAGTTACATATATAATAATCAATGATATCTCAAGTTTTAAGTTAGTGAAAAGTTGTTCCTTTAGATATATTCATGGAAATTAGTTAGTATATTTTGGAAGAAAGGGAGGTTTATCGATAGGTATATTGTTCACTTCAAGATATTTGAAATTGTTAGGGAAGTATATTATCTCTTAGAACTCCCTCCTAGCCTCTTCCATGATTGTGATGTGTTCCGTGTATAACTTTAAATAAAGTAAATTCATACTCATCGCATGTACTAAAACCACACTCCTTGAAAATGAAATAAAATCACTCATATAAGGAACAACCTATAGTGATCCTTGATCAAAAAGATTAATTTATATCGAATAATACTATAAATCTGGTGAATGTTCCATGGAGAAATAAAAATATTGAGTAAGATACATGGATACGGAAGATGTAATAGGAAAATAAAATCATTATATGTTTTTATTATATTAATAATGTTTTTTGGATGAAATTTTCATTATAGTGGGGTAGAATATATCAACCCATAATTTCATTAATAATTCCTCATAAAAATAATCACTATGTTAAATAACTTTTTAATATAAAAAAAGAACAAAAACAAACCACAACACATCTTAAGAAAAATATTACCATTGTAAAGTGGCTATTTAATTAGAGTGTGTAACTATATATGAAATTTTTTTGAAATGAATTTCAAATTAAAAAAGGACACTATTAATATAAATGTTCAATTGGTGTGTCTAAATAACAAATATGTTCACTTCATGTCTAGAAATTAATTTTTATTAAATTGGATTTTCAAGTGCTATAAAATTATATTTCAAATAAATGACAATATTATTGATCACTAATGATAAAATAAATTATTTATATGAATAATAAAATTGCATTAATTTTAAATATATATGAAATACAAATATGAATGGTTAATATTTATAAAAGTCTTATTTCTATAGAAATTCTTTTCATTATATATTAGGTTTATATTTAAAATTTATTTAATTAATTTTTTGAAATTTAATTTGAGAAATCAAAATTTATTTTTGGGTTCATCATAATAGTATTTTCTTTGGATGATTTTTTTTATTTCTCTGAAAATTTATATTTTAGGTGAATAATAAAAAAATAAAATTTTATTACAAATACAAAAACTTTAATGAATTTATTAGGATATATGAAACAAATATGAATTTTGAATCCATTTTATTAATCAAATATAAATTTTAAAATAAATATTATTCATTTAAAATATAAAATTTTATTTTCAATCTATATTTGAATTTTTCAGAAATTAGTTATATTTTTCTCAAAAAATGTTTTAATGCGATATTATGTTTTTATTTTATAAATAATTTTTCCCACTATTGTAAATTGTGTCAAATAAATTCGAGTTATAATTTTAATATAATTTTATATGGTCAATGTATTTTTTATTCATAAAAAGTAAATAATGTTGGTAAAAGTTAGTTACCACACTAGAAGTCAAAATGTATAAGGATTAAAAATAATAATTAAAAGATCGGATACTTTTTAAAATATGTTACCAAATGAGTGGTTGTGGCCTTTTATAATGAAACATAATATCAAACCACTTATTTTACACTTTTGGAGCCTTTCTATGAATAGTGCACATCTTCTTATAAAATTCCCACTCCTCTAACTTATAAAAGGTTCTATTCGCCACTATGATTTTCCTCACACTGTAAGACCTCTAATTAAATAAAATAATAATAATTTTTTCCCAACACGCATTTCAACATTCAATAGGTTCTTTATCATCGACAAACCACTCAATAAAGTATTAATACAATTTTTATTGTAGTAGTACCATGGAGTAAGGTAAAAATTCATAATTTGATCCTTTTAATTTATATTTCATGGAGTCTTCTTCTACTATGTCAATGTATATTATATCATAAAAAGTTTATAAAATCATATTAATTTTTATAATAAAATTTTATTATAATTATTGAAAAATCATTAACTATATTCCCTATTCTATAGAAAACTGAGAATATCTTTTGTGTATATGTGCAAACTATGTCCTCCTGGATGGAACATATTTCAATTTTCATAACTTTCTTACATAGAACGCTCTAGAAGTGTATTTAATGAATAAAAATTTTATTTATAACATTTTTATATTATAATTAATTATCCATTTTTTACCTTTCTATCGTGCATTGAAAAATGATAATTCATCCATGTATATTGGAATCCCACCACCTCCATGGAACGATGTAAACATTTTTTATCACCAAACTATTTGGATGATTCAAAGAATTTATTTGAAGAGTTAAATTTATTCTCAGGAAATTATTATTTTCCAAGAAATTTTATAATATAATTTAACTCATTATTAATATTTCAATATTTGTTTGTAAAAAATTAATGAAATAATCTATTTGCTAGTTATGTCTTCAAAATCAAGGAAAAAAGACACAGGGAATAAAATTAGAAATTTATAAATCATTATAATGACCCTATTCATCTAACTTATATAAACAAGGATTAATGATCTTGGCATAAAATAATGGGGATCTATATCATCAATTTAAATCATGTACAAAATAATAAAATTACTAAAATACAATATTGAAAATAAATTATTATTAACTAAAAAATGTAAAAAAATTGAATGAATATTGTAGAATTTAATATGAATATAATTATAAAATAGGTTATTAATATGGTCATATTTATTATAAATGAGGTTAAATTTCTTTCATGTAATTCAAGAGTTAATGTAAGGGTGTTTCTCATCTCAAAATTATTTATTTGATAAATATTATATATTCATCGGTTATTATATTTTGTGATGTATATAACTCCATGTGAATGTTTTTATAAAGATTTCATTCAGTTCAGGGGATTTAAAAATCTATCACAAGATTCATTTTACATTATTTTTTGGATTCATGTGTTTCTAAATCCAAATATATTTTGATGACTCAAATTTTTTTACAAAGTCATAATTATACCTATTTGACTATGGTTCTTAAAGATTTTTTTCTTCTATCATTTGTAGATATTATATTGTATTTTAAATTTATCTCAAGGAAAATTAATTTTTTCACATAAAGTATGTATTATTTGATGAATTTTTGTCTTCATAAAATTATGATGATTTTAATAGTAATTTTTATCATCTAAAATGGTTCCCTTTCTCTTTCATATCCATGTTCACTATTCTATCCAGTGTTATACTTTGTTACATTTAAATCAAAATATTTTTTATTTATTTATGTCATTGATTTTTTCTTTACCTATTTTACAATGAATAATGCATCACCATCTTTATGATGTTTATTTCATTAAATGTATCTTTAAAATATTAAAAAATGTTTTTACATTAATTATTATAAGGTAATCCAATTTCAATCAACCTTTTTATCATTAAAATACATACCTTTATGGTTTAAATAACTAATTATTTCTAGTATTTTTAATGATATATTTCATATTTTTAAGGATTAATTATTTTGTGATAATTGAGAAAAATGAGTCAAAACACCAATATATACACTCAAATAAGGTTTCCCATGACGAAGGATACTGATGGAACACTCCTAGGGGTTGAGATTGAGGAACTAGGGTGAAACGAAGAGTTTGGAGTTAGAAACACGTGATTCATGTTGTGTAAGTAGTTTAAGATGAGAAAAACACATTTTATGATCTGAATACAGGCCTTGAAGTAATGAAAACTTAATTAGAGGCGAGCCTGAAACATTCACCTCTTGAATCCAATTTTTATAGTGAATATTTCAAGATAGACCAGTAAAGATATTCTGATAGGATTTTCTATAGAAAATCCCAAATAACAACCTAAGACAGCATTAAATACCTAAAGAAAACCCACCACTCATATTTTGACATACTAATTCTAAATTAAATGCAACATGAGACACATTTATTTATATATATTGAGGGCCATGATGTTTCTTTTAGGGTGATCTGGAGACCAAAGCCTAGGGTAAGAAGCTATGCTGTGAAAGGTTCTCAAAAGTTTGACATATCTGTTATTTTCATTAATTTTTATTTTCTACTTCATTCTCCCCCAATATACCCTCATCACTAATACGAGGGGTCATTACCTCCTTATGATAGGTTAATGTAGCTTAAGGGGGGAGGTGCCATTGGATTTATTTCTTTTATCCTATTCATATATTAGGTTTTTTGTAATTTATTTATCTAATTCATATCCCATATTTTGTTTAATCATGATCAATGGTAATTAAATTTTATAGGAACCCATTAATTATAAAACTAGTTACCCTATATTAAGAATGAACATTGTGGTATTCAGGGTATCAATGTTCCAAAATGGTGTCAATAAAAACTTGGTTTAGAGAAATCCTAAATTATAAACCAAGGGAGACATGTAATTATTTCATGTAGGAAGGTATATTGTTACCATTGTATCCACCTTATTTCGACTCCATTTTCACATGTGGATTAATTTAATTAATTTAATTAATTTCAATAATAAAATTTCACCCAGACCCTAAAACACTAGAAACCTGAAATTACTTCAATCCTACTTGATTTCAATTAATCCAATCTCTATTCACCACTTTTAAAAAAATATTTCCATTAACCAGAATATTATTTATTTATTTTTTTCTTAAAAAGGTAAAATAATTTTTTTTATTTAATAACATAATTAAAAACATTTCACCCTCCCTATGGGTTTCAACTTCATTAACTTCCTACTAAATTTCCATTAAATAATTCAATTATTCTGAGTTTTAAAAAAATTATTTTGAGTAGAGCCATAGGGAAATAACATCACCCTTAAGTCCATTCAAAACTGGTTCCACTTCCAAGATAGTTGAATGTTAGTTTTAGGATTTTTTATAATTTTATAGTTTTATATAATTTTCTCTATTTTACATTGTGCATTTTCATGTTGTAATATTAATATTTTAATTCACTAAATGGATAACTATAAAACTTTAGGAAAAGGAACCTAAATATTTTCTTTTAATCCCAATTTTTATCATATCTTAAAGGAAAAAATTCATTCTGACCATCGAAGGTATGGAGAAACATTTTTTAGTGGTTGGAACTTAGCCACAAGATCAAGGGATTCATATTCTTGCTAAATGTGGGTTACTATCAAGCATGACATTGTAAACAAGAATCCTAACACCTCCTAGTACTGAAAATAATTTTGAGATCAATCCTTCCATCATTTAGAAGTTATATAATTGAGTTAAATTAACAATAAGAATATATGAAAATCCTAGCATACATCTAGGAATATTTCTTGTTATCTATGAAACATTTCAGTTCCAAAATATTGTAAGTGACACGGTGAGACTCCAAATCTCCTAATTTCCATTACAAGAGCTAACTTATGATTGGATCAAAATCCTTTTTCCACATTACATCAACACATGGGTTGATCTATCAAGGATATTTACCACCAAATTCCTAAAAACATAAAAATATTTGAACTTCTAGATAATCAATCTATTTTTCGATTTAAAGATCAATCCCTTTACTCTTCAGAGGAATTAAAAAAATACAAGACTCAAAAATTCCCTCATCACAGTATAGATCTATGGATTATAATATAAATATTATATAAGAAAATTACATTGATAAACATTATAGATTTAGATTATTCTTCTTAGGTATCATTGATTAAGATGTTACCAAAATATAGACACATATTACTTTATGAAATTGAGTGAAATGGCTTCAAGTGGAAAGGTGAAGGGACACAATAAAGTGGTGTCCACATGATCAGTAACAATAATTACTAGATAGAGGTAGAATTAGAGTCCATGAAAATAAAAAATAATTCGTTAACATCTCTCAAGAAACCCCATGTTACATATAATGTGAATGAAAATTATATTTATTATAAATGATATAATCGATTTCATGGTTGGCAGCTACAACAATAATAAGGGAATGGCTATCAAGAAAGGGTACAATGATAATATAAATGATTAACCTAAGGGATCACACTAGAAAACCATGTCTATAGATTGGAAGAGTCAATAGAAACATTAATCACCATGACCGAGGTGGTAATAAAATATAAAATGGATGAACCAAAAATCAATAACACCATATTGAAAAATCTAGAGCATCATGTAAGACAAATCACTAAGCAGATTAGATATAGACCAATAAAAGTACTGCCTAGATTACCTAATTTATGATAATTTGAGTATTTGAAAATCATCTCTATATTAAATGGAAAATTCTTCAAAGTAAATCCAAAATCATGAAAGTTAAAAAAAATCTTAAAAACATGTGGAAGGGAAAATGAACAAGAAACTGTAAAATATGATGATGAAAACCCACCACAGTGCAATCCAAGACTGATAATTCTAATGAGACAAGAAGAAGGGATGATCTTCACAAATAAAATAAATTTCATGGGGAATTTTATAAAATCCAATAATAATATCCCTTTTTTAAAATCACTCCCAAATATGTTGACCTATGAAAAATTAATGAAAGAGATGCTGACCAACAAGAAGAAGGGCGAAGAAATTGGCACAAACACAATGTCACTTGAGTGTGTGGTAGTGGTATCATAAGAACCACCTAAGAGAAAAAAGATATAGGTATCCATAAAATTCATATCTTTATTAGAGATAATGAACATGGAAGTGATTTATGTTACATTGGTTTGAGTGTCAGTATCATGTCATACACAACCTTCGATAGTATATGATTAAAAGGAATGGAACCCACTAGAGTTGCACATATTCTAGTAGATTAAATAGTAATGTACCCCCAATGGTTCATCGAAGAAATCCAAATAAAAATTGACCTATTATACTTACCATTAAACTTATTATTGTTGGACACATAGGATGATACGACACCACTAATTATGAGAATACTATTATTATCCATAAGGAATGTGCTAATTCACGTACAAAGTGGGGTACTCTATATGAATTTTTTTTTTGAAAAAATGATTTTCAATATCAAAAAATATATGAATAACATTGATGTGAAATAAGACAATGTGTTTTTTTAATATAAATTACTCAATGCTGAGTATATTACTATGATTTATGATGTTCATGAGGTTGATGCAATTGTGAAAGATGATACAAAAATTATATGTAATAAAATGAAGAATAATAAGATAAGAGGCCAGACCACTAACAATGGAAGAGTGAACTAATCCACGACATTTGAATAATAGAAAATGGGATGACCGGTACATGAGATTCCATTTATTTTTTTAGGTTTATGGATGAAATTTTGTATTGGACCAATGGAAATCAAGTAATTCCTACCACGAGCAAGATTAAATTTTATTAGAGAAGTAGGACATGATGAATAGGAAAAGTATGAGACCATTTATAGACCCTGATGAGGTAAAAACTTTTCAATCATTAGAAACCCAAGATGATTTTAATGGAGGTAAGATTAATCCAACGACATTATACATAAGTTCATCTATTATAGAACTACAGTTTTCAAGATTTTTTCATTATTTTCTTGTTTTATAGGTTCAAATACACTCACCCAAAAATAATTAAAAATTCATTGATAATTTCTAGGGATTTAATCTATTTATTTTTAATTTACAAAACCTTCAAGACACTGGATATAATATAGTTGTTGAATCCTAATATAAACATGTATGAACAATACATGTTGTAAACATGAATAACATAATGAAATATAGATCATAAAAATCATGAAAACCATTCACATCATTAATTATAAATTTATCTATTTTATTACCCATAATTATTATTTTTAAAATAATTTAATGACCAATTTCATTCCCCATATTTGATTCCTTCTTTAATCAACTGAACTATGAGACATAAACTACATAGGATGATTATCATGCCATTAATATAAATCTAATTGTCAATAACATTAAAAGACTAAATGTGGAAAATAATTAATAAAGATAATTATGTGTATTATGATTTATAAAATCATGATTTATGTGAGTATGTTAATTCTTTCAAATGAAAATTTTCTAATATTTTTCTAAGATTTTAATTTCATATATTTTCATTAATTGATTATTTGTGAGAATTTCCATGAGTAGTTTTCATAAACCTTCATTATCAATCATGATAAATCCTTTAAGGAAAATATTTCCAATTTTTTCTATCAAATATTTAATTAGAAACCAGGGATTCTTAATTCTTAAACATTATTTTCATCTTTTCAAAGCATTGATTGAAAAAAATTCACATCTAATATGATTGATGAACATTTTTTATCACTTATCATGACACACACCTTACATTAATCCTATATAATACCATGGAATCCATTAACAACCTTGTTAGGGAAGTTTCATGTCACAATCACATTCTATAATTTTCTACCTTCCTCTAAATATTTTTCATGATTATCATAAATAAGAGTGGGTGAGATCGTGACTGTTAGAAGGGATACACATTTTGTAATTGATGATTGTGGGGGGGGGGGGGGTTTAATGGGATTTTTGAAAGGAACATTCATTGTATTTATTTCACCCCTCTTGTAAAAAATTGACAAATGTGATGTGTCTTGAGAAATACCAAAATATTTATTTTAGGATTTTTTATCTTATTATAAATATAAAAATAGTTTCATTTTGAAATCATTTGGGGTAAGCAATAGGCTTTGATATTATTCCTAAGATAAACATTCAAAAAATAAAAGGAAAAAAATAAAAAACTACTGAGGGTGTTTCATTTATTTAATTTTGTTTCATTATAACCATGATTTGATATACTGTAGAGAGAGGAGTCATCCATTTAATTTTCTTAAATAACATGAAAAATACCATAGAGACATCCTTATTTTGGATATTTAATTATTTTAAATCATGTACCTGACTACACTAATGGTAATAGACATTTGACCTTAAATGGCGAGTATCTCATTATTATTTGTTATTTTTTCTCTACCTAGTCGAGAAAGTATATAGGTTGAATGAATATGGTAAGAATCATGATATGAGTTATGTGTTAAACTCTATCTTAAATTGCTCAATTTTGATTAGTGGATAAATTCAAATTGAGGTAAATTTGAACTGGAATGTTTATTAATAATTAATTAAAAATTAAAAATTATGGAATTAAAAATGATTGCATATTTCATAAGATAAAAAGTCAAATACGTTATTAAATATTTTTTCTTTGGAAAATGAAGCATTAATTAGCTTTCCTATGTGAGGATTGAATAATTAATTCCCTATTTAATAAATCACATTTATTGATATTGAATTTAAATAATGGTACACTGAGCATCCTTTGTAGTATTTTGATATTATGTCTCTGAGGATAAGTCTGAATTCAGGTGTGGGGGATTTTTTTTTAAATCACAATGGATATAAATTTTTATGTATTTTTTTAACCCCCCCCCCCTTTAATATGGATGAGGAGTAACCTTACATGACCCGAAGGTCACCAGGAAAAGGCCTAATACATGACCTGAAGGCCCCAAAGACCTGACACCACTATAAAAGACCCTCCCATCATATTTGAAATAATAAACCATCTCCCAAAATTGAATGGATTCATAGAAAATATTGTCTCATGCAGAACAATGTGGTACATACTTCCAATGGAAGAAGTCATACCCTCTCAAACAACCAATCTGGTTTCCCTCTATGCTAGAACCAACTACTCTGAACCCAACCCAAATTTGAAATAGTTGAAAATGAAGCATGAATATGTTCCTTGTTGATGACACCACCACTCCACATTATCCAGTATGTTTCCATAGTTCTCCCACCCCACATGCTCGTCTCCACACAAAGGTGAAATAATGATTTTGGAGTTATAAACAAAAGATTTACACCATGTAAGCAGTTCACTACATCAAAATGTTGTTGTCTATAAGGTGAATACATGTTGTGAAGTGAATAAAACTCAATTAGAGGAGGTCTTAAAACATTCACATCAAGAATCCAATTCATGCCATGAAATTTTTTAAATAGACCTTATAAAGATCTATTGAGGATATTTTCTAGAGGAAAGTCTAAATAATGACCTTTATAGCCAATAAATACCTTTGGCGGATCAATTAATCATAGTAATCTGTATAAATTATGATTTAAATTAAACCTAATCCTTTGGGATTTATATAAATAGAGGGATATGATATTTCTTCTAGGAGAATCTGGAGGCTAATTCATAGGATTAGAGGTTATGTTTTATAGGATCCTCACCAGTTTGATGTCGCTTATATTTTCATTTGGTTTTAATTTTCATTATTTTTTCCCTCTTAGTATATCTTAAAATGGTTGAGGGGGTAAATATATAATTTTTATAGGGTTATGTATCCAAAGGGGAGAGTTTTTTTGATTTATTTAATTTATTCTATATATATATATTTAGTTTTTTCAATCGATTTATTTAATTCAAATCTGAATAATATTTTTATTCATGACATTATGTAAGTAAATCTAAATGGAACCGTTTAAATGAGAATATGGGTACCCTAAATTAGTAATGACCATTTCTCATTTATTGTAACCATGTTTAATAATTATATCAGTACAAAATCGACTCAGAGAAACCCTAAATTTTTGGACTAGGGGAAATAGGGGATTGACGAATCAAGGATGGGATCCCATGACCATTGGATCCATATCATCTCGAATCCAACACCATAAATAGATTAATTTATTTAATTGATAAATTCATATTTCACCCATAATATGAAACTATAGATTCCCTACATGCATTCAATCCATCTTGATTTCAATCAAACCAATTTTCCTTTATATATAATTTTTTTGAATTATTTTCAAAACACAAAATCTTTTCTCCTTATTTTATTCTTCAAAAAGATAAATTAAATTCGTCTTACTATAAAATCCTAAATAAAATAAATTCACTATCTATATGGGCTCTACATCTACCTTATTCATGATAAATTTTAACTAATCAGTGGAAGTATATTTGTTTTTAAAAATTATTTACTTTGATTAGACCTATAGGGAAATATCAACTCCAATAGTGCCCACCATCATTCAGTTATCTTCATATCCTAATTTCCCAATGTTTAAATTTATTTATTTTCAAGGATTTATTTTTTAAATTTATTTTTAGATAATGTTTTTAATATCATACATATGAATTCATAAAATGAAATTTATTTTTTAAGGTGACTCGAATCTACTTCTCTTTATGTCACTGTTAAGAAATGTTTCAAAAAAACACTTATGTTTTACATATATTTTCCATTTTAAATCCAAAATATCTAACTAATATGGATATATGATTTATGACTAAAAATAAAAAATCATTTATGATATATTACATATTTTTTATTTATTTTTTAAATCAGTCAATCTACTTTTTATATCACAAAATAATATACTATTTAGAAATGTTATGGAACCCATTTTCATTCAATGGGTTTTCATGATATCCTGGATTATAAATATATTAAGGTAAAATTATGTATGAATATTGATGTGTGGGGTCCTATATCACCATAAAAATAATTTCCTAAATGTTATGTCTCATGATATAATAATGTTATGTGTGGAAATTTTTTCCGACAACATGAACTATGGACATCTCATTTGTTCACTACATGGTACAATGATATTTTCATTATTCAAAAAATAATATATTAGAATGATTAAATTTTCTCACAATTTTATAATTTACCTCTAATTTAATTTCATCACTAACAACTTGTTATGCTATTTTCAATGAAATATCAAATTTCTTTGTCATATTCATATAATTATTCTCTTTAGATCATGTTTACTATCTCACACTCTTATTCCATGGTACATGTTTGTTCATTTGAGATTACATTACTTTTATCATAACTTATAGAAAAATATTATTATTCCATGTTATTTTTTATAACATATTTTTCTCATGCGCATGATTTCTCATATGACTATGAACTAACCATTAGTAACATATTGATATGTTTTCTTTTACTGGGCATTAGATCTCAACCCTTCCTTATGATTCCATTGCGTTGGTTATGAAAATTATTATAATCTATGAGAAATATAGAATAGGGGTATAATGTGGTTCTATTATAAATAAATTTTTAATTTTTTTTAAAAAAAATATGTTCCATATATAACTAGTTCTCAACAAAACAAAACCACCAGTTTTTTGGATTGTGATATTATTAGTGACATAGAATGTTCATCATAAGTAAAATAAAGATATGTTAAGCTTTGGTTGACATATTATCATTCTTTTAGATTCATATTCATGATATATATTAATACTTAATATCATATATATTCATTAATTATATTTTATAACTATCTATTTAGTGTGATGGTGAAAAATAAAATACATTTTTCATAGAGGTTGTATCACATCCTTAATACAAGCATCGTTTTTGTTTTTTTAAATCATTTTAATGATGGTAGAAAATGGTTATTAAATAAATATAATAAGATTTATCTATACTTATGATGCTAATTTAATTACATTTTCATGATTAGAATATATTTTGAGGAGGTACAAGAATAAATACATGAATATAAAATAAAATGGGTTGATAAGAACTTTTTACACTACTCTTTAGAAAAAATACATTGAAATTTGTATTAATCCTTGTAAGGGTCCTATTTTTTGGTGAAAAAGACATATATGAAATTTTTAGGAGTTTTATAAAGATATTTGGTTATACAATCATTAAACCAATAGTCTTATTATTCAAAGAGTAGTGGGGTGGTGAATATCTCCTTTTATAATTGAGAAGAGTGGATGTTTTTCAATAACAGCTTCATTATTCCAAGAAAATGGATCTAAAAGTGGATAATAATGTTTGTGGGGTGGATTAAATGGTTTAAATATCTCTTATTGGGAAAAAATTAGGGATATATTTTGATATATTTTATGCCTTTACCACAAATTTAAATGTTTACCAAAATTTTATTTTTTCATAGTAACTCATTTTTTATCCTATGTAACTTATTGTTAGGAAATAAAATGAAATTTATATTATAAAATAATTTATGTATTCTAATTCAAAATATGAAATAAATTTCAAAATAGTATATTCTTATACATTATAAAATAAAATTTTTAAATAATAAATATATTTTAACATAAAAGTACTTTTATAAAAAATATTACTTTGGTACCAAAATTTCAAATGGTGCCTTATAATTTAAGAATAAATTTTTTTTAATTTATAATTAAAATTATTAAATGAATCCTTTTATAGGAAATATTTTTCTTAAAATTTTATTTCTTTCTTATATACTAATGATATCCAAAAAATCATGGTATTTTCAGTGATGGTATTGTTTACAATTCAACTAAAAATAATTCTTTTCATAAAAACACTAAAATTTCACCCAAATATAATATTACCATATCAAATACAAAAATAATTATCACATTTAAAAATTAAAAATCTAAAAGTATAGATTTAATCTTTTATTTTGAAGCATAAAATATTACAAATTTTTTTTACAGAAAAATGATTTATTGAAAAAATAAATTTTGTAATCATGATTTCCTAAAAATTAATAATTAAATTAGTTCTAATATATTATTCATATAAATATGTTTAATAATATATTTTTCAAAAATAAAAAATTCATATCATATAAATTAAATTTTTTTAGTAAAATACAATTTTAAGAATTAAATGAACTTATATGATATTTAGAAAAACTATTACAATATTATCAATAAATTTATTTTAAAAGTTTGATTTTTCATAAATAGTGTTCATAATTATTTTATAATATTTATTCCCACCAAATAAATATCAAAAATATAATATTCATGTTTAATATATAAAATTTCAACTTAATATATCATGAATTTTTAGTTAATTGTTTCACTTGAAACCAGTTATTTGAAACAATATTTATCATATAAAAATACATTTAATCATTAATTGTAAATTCATTATCTAGTTAATGTTTATTTCCATCATCAAATATTAGTAATTTTGATTATTTTGAATATGTTTTATAATGGATATATTGAACCCCATTCACTAATAGTCAGTTCGTCATTCCAAAATTAGAAGTGATATTTAATTAATTGTTTTTATATTATTTAATCCTGAATATATTAATTGTACGAATAAAATGGGCATGGTTTTAGGTAACATTATCCCTGATATGCTTATTTCGAGTAACTTACTAATATCAACCATTAATGTTAAAATGATTTTTAATTTTTTAAACTATTAGAACCATATTGATGATATTTATTATTCCTTAATTTATTATATACTCATTAAATATTTTTGATAACTATAATTGTAAGGTGTATATGAAAAGAAAAATGTTTCATTCAAGGATATGGTTGTCTCCTCATAACTAAAAGGAAATTATCACATTTTAAATAGATAGGTGGAATGTATAATATGATTATTACATCAATATAATAAAATTTTAATTTAAGTATGATACTGATATAATTCTTATAAAATGGTAAAAATATATTTCAATAATGTAGGAGAATAAAAAAAGTAATATAAATGGGAAATGAGTCATTAGGAATGTTTACCATACTATTTGGAAGAATTACAATGAAAATTTTATTAAACCATTTATGTGTGATGAAATGATTACACTATAACCTCTATGAAATGTCTAGGAGTAATGGAGAGGTATTTTAGGATAATTTGGTTGAAAAAAGAGGTTTATGGTTTGAAGAGATGTGGGGTATTTATGGGCTCCCACCATTAATTATAGGTGTGACATTTTTATAAAAAAGGATGTAATGTTTATGAAAAATGGCTCCCAATGTTCACAAAATTGAGAGGGTGTAAGGCTTGTCCAAGCTATATAACAAAAAACCGTATAATGGAAAATTTTCATATTTTAAAAGCTTTCCTTTGAATTTAAATTTATACCAAAGTTTATTTTTACCATGGTAAACATTTATTAAACATGGTGTCATATGTTTATGAATAAAAATGAAATTAACCTTATTAACTAAATATGAATCATTGATTCCAAATAATAAAAACATATTAAAATATTAAATTTCAAAAAGTGATAAAAAAATTATTTTATAATATGTAATGTATGATACAAAAAATAGTTTTATATGAAAATAAAACTTTAGTTACAAAATTTCAAACATAGGATTCTAACTTAAGCATTATATTTTAAAATGTATAATTTGTTAGGTTTGTTATGAATCTAAAAACATATATTAGATGATTTAGAAGTAATTTATAACCAAATCCTAAGATATTCGTGCAAGAAATAAGAAACTACATTAAATACTAAAAGGAGGACATACAATACTTGAATACCATTATTGAAAATATCATTCATAATTTTAGTCATTAAATAAATATGTTATCTAAAAAGGTTTAAAAATTTTAATTCATTATTAAATCCTAATGATTTCATAAATGTCACATTATTTATAAAAAAAATTATTTTCTATGGTTCACCTAAAAGATATTCATTTTAGTGAAATATCAATAGTTCCTTGAAAGATAAAATTTACATGAAAAATCTAATAATGAAATTCATTATTTCAAATTAAAATTATAAAAATTTGGAGTTCAATATTTAAATTGAAACATAAAATATAATGAGATTTTTTATAAGAATATGTAATTTTTAAATACTAGTTGTTTGTATTATTATTTTGAATCAATTAATAAATATAAAGTTTTAAATTTAGTATCCATATATTATATTTTTTATTATATTAAGTATCTTGAAATAACAGAATCATATCATATCAAATAAAAAAATTTATAAATTTTTTTTGAGGATAAAATGTTCTTATTAGTTGTTTATATACCATAATCGAATTTTATCATTGAATTTAAAATAAAAATAACCTTTATTTATCCTCTACGTATATTTAGTGATGAGTTTAATTTTATTTTTTACCAAATTTTTAATGTCTACTGTATAAAGTCATGTTCAATAGTTTTACTTTTATCTTAATGTAGCATAGTTCTTTTTCATTCTATTTTGTGCATGAAGGAAGGTATTAAAAAATATTTATTAAAGGAAAATAACTTGTAAAATCATTAGAATTTAAAATAATATTTTTTTTTTGATCATCAATTATGGAAAAATCAATTTCATACATTGAGGAGATATAATCATTTAACTATTCATGTAAATAAATTTCATTAGACATGAATGAATGATAAATAAAAATTTCTTTTATTATAATTACATGATAAATTATGAATCCATTACATGAATATCTTATATAATATATTCCAGGAGACACCATATGGCCCTCATTATTCTTTTATGCCAATAGTTTCATTAATGGATCTACTACATTCATCCATAGAAACCCAAAAATACCTAATGCATCTATTCTCAATGATCTCTCAAATTTCATGGTATTTTTGAAGGGTGTGTATGATCATTTAGTGAGACTAGGGTTCCTTATCCTTAGAAATAGATCCATTTTCTCACATTAAATCCTTATTAGTTCTTCGATATTAGGATAACACTCTAGTTTATATTTGAAAACCTGTATCCAAGAAATTATCTTTATAGAATCCAATGTAATGATGTATCCTCTTATTGGTGTTGAGTTTTCTATGATGGAAAATTAATAACAATTAAAACTGATTTCTATACCATTTTGAAAAAACATGAAACCATGTTTATATTTTATATCATCACTATTAGGTTGTAAAATTACATCTATTATACCCTTTACACATATATCATCCTCTCCTCTAAAAATATAGAAAATATCCTTAGTTCATATCAAATAATTAAGAATGTTATTAACAATAATAGGGGACTCTAAGTAGGATTAATTTGTATATAATGTTTATACATAGATAACATGTGACATCATTCTAGGTACAAAACAAGATATACAAGATAGATCCTATGAAAAATAGATAGGTAATTTCATATATCATTTCTAACTCCTTAGATGGATCTAGAATCTTCATATAATTTATGTTAGAACCAGGGATTCTCTCTACTGGAAATGGAGTTTGGTTTTTGTTTGTTTTTAATCCTTACATGGATGGTTCAAAGAGTTTAAAAGGAAAGGTATCATATAGTTCAAGCCGAAAGCAGTATTGAAGGTGGCGTCTTTTACCAGTGTTTGCCAAATTTTTGGGGTCCAAAATTTGGAATTTGGATTTCAGTGTGAAAAGTAGTTTTTCTTAGATGTCATATTAAAATATGGAAAAGGTATGAGTTTCGTGAAGATGGGATTTGCAAATTATGTTTCGTGAAGACATAAAGTGTTCTGACATTGTGCTTCACGATTATGAAAGGCTTTGTGACCGGAGACAGAGTTCTCTATGATTACAAGTTTCAGAGCTTTCTGGTCATTGACGGAATGCTTTGCTAATTTGAAGGGTGTCGCAAAGGGAATTGATGTAAGACTCCACGATGACGATGAGCTCTGTGAACATATGATTTCCATGGTTCTCTACGAATGGTGGAGCATCACGAAGACATGTTTGATGATCCTTAAAATCTTCTAAGAGGTGGTGGAGCTTCACGAATGGAAAACCTATAAATATGAGGCTACCCCTTTTCATTATCATCAAAGCTTTGAAGTAAAATCTGGAGACGCTTTTAGTTTGTGAAGCACTTCGCGAATCCAGCTATCTATGCGAGTTGGTGCATCACGAAGAGACTTTTAGTCTTAACTGATTCCCATGGTTTTTTTCAAAAGGGTACTTTGCGATAATGAGGTATTCCACATTGACTTAGTGAGTTTTGAGAATATTATTCCACGAAGGATAGGAAGCTTCGAGAAGACATATAGTTCCGTGAAGACATATAGTTCTGCGAAGGCAAGGACGCTTCGTGAAGGTAGTTTTTTCCACTAAGGCAGGGGTGCTTTGCAAAGGAGTGTGGTTCGCAAAGGAGATTCATGAAGGGCAGTTTTGAACATTTATTTTAAGTTGATAAGGATTACAAAGAGAATCAACTTAGGTATATGGTTCAAGAAAAGTCTCGTGCTAATTCAGAGACAAAGACTTTAATGACAAATCATTAAAGCGACCTTCATGTTGATAAACTGAGTGAGACGTCACCCAAGGTAGTGATCCAGTGGGAGTCAATGGAAGTGATCTGAGGGATGTAGTGAGCATTCCATGAATTCTTGTAAAGGAGGTGAGCCTAGCATAGAGTTACTATGACCGAACCTTTGTATTCCACAACTAGTGAAGTTTAGTTGATTTCGGTATGACAGACACACTATCAGCATATGCTCCTTGTACGTAGCCCTCAATGGTGAACCAAGTAAAAGTGTGGTGTGGTCTCTGTGCATGTGATTATTTGATTCTTGTTCTCATCCATCGTACAGGTCTAACATGTTCCTACCAATGTGGGGATAAGATCCTTGTTTGAAAAGAAAAATTTGACACCTTGATTCACCCCTCCCCTCTTAGGGTGTCCCAGGGTCCAACAATTTATGCCATAAAATAGTGGTAAAGTAATGTTAATTGAGTTTTGTATGCTAAACTAATATATAACATTAAAAATGTATGTTTCAGGACTGGTTCTAATAATCCTATTAGATATATCTTTATAGGTCCTCATAGACAACATATTGGATGTGTAACCCATATCATTCAATGATAATAACTTACTAATCCGCATCATCATGAATTAAAGAGTTGGGATATAATTTCTAGTAAGAAGTATTTTTTCTATATACATTGTCTATAACACTAAAATAATCTCACTAATCGGGATAAATATTCATGAATAATGCTTTTTTATGAAATTAAACTCTTCTACTACAACATCAAATCAAATATTCTTACTCTTATAAGATCGCTTCGATAGATAATTAATATATAGCAACATGATTTCCTTAACTACCTCATTAGTAATTTCAAAAAAAATTGTTGTATCATATACACATACATGTCTAAATTCATGTAAAAAATATATATTTTAAAATACATTTGATAAATCTCATAAAACATTTATCTACTATGGAGTTAAATTTCCAATTGAGAATTATCATCACAATAGTTGAAAATGTTTATTCATACCATGAATTTTCTTATAATCCATTACAACAAGGTGATCTTTATAGGTGGACTCTCTATTATCCATCTCAATTTTCTAATTCTATTGTAGCTTTCACCTTATAGTTGTCACCCATTCAATGTTATCTATTACATTCCAAACATGTTCATTTTACATGAATTAAATTTTAGATTCCATGGATTTTAACCATTCCATGGAATTAGAACTATTGGGGGACTCATTTTAATTAGTATGTTCATCTTATATAATCATTACCTAATCATAATCAGAATTGAGAAATTAATACATCATGGGATCTTGTGAAATTGTACCAAACTTCTAAATTATTGTGTTTCTTGAGAATGTTTTTCTTCCACAAATTCATGGGGAATCAACTAAACACCCATCTCCTGGACACATCTATTTTATTGTCCTTGAATATCCCCAATTTCAAAATTCCTCCCACCAAATCTATAACATATGTGTTCCTTCTCATTAAAAATACCGCAATGGGATATATGATCTATTTTTTCAGTATTCTAATAGAAATAATATCACATTTCTTCCTTGGAATATTAAAATATAATAATTTTCTAGATTTGGGGTAAATCCCACCAGATGCTAAACCTAAAGTGAATTATTTTCATACCCAAATAAATATAAAATTTATAATTTAATGTTTCCAATATCATATCCCATATAGTGTCTCTATAACATATTTACATGGAATAATTTTTAGTATAAAATCCACCACTACTTTAGTTTAACCATATAATGAAATATTTAGTTCATATTAATTCCACATTGACCAATATACATCTAATAAGGTATAGATCCTCCACTCATACACATAATTCCATTTTGGTTTCCAATAAGGAGAGAGTTTTTAAAAATAATTCTTCAATCCATCTAAAGATCAATTAGTTCAATTCATAAGTATTGACTACCCATATTTGATCTAAATAACATAACACATTCTCTTAATTGAATATATAGTTCATTTTGAAAACATTTATCATTTTAAAATTTTTATATTTTTGTATCATCAAAATCACATATCCATACTAACTAAAATCAAAATTAAATGTGAAAATGTATGAAAAAACCCCCACATTAATGAGTAGTCATTGGTCCATATACATCACTATATATGAGATTTAATAGTTAACAAGTTACAAGACCTTTTAAACTAAATGTTTCATTTATTATATTGACTAATAAAAATGATTCATATTTTTCAAATGATTTATAATCAAAATGATCCAATAAATCAATTTTATTGAGCTTTTAGATATTTCTCTCTTTTATTTTTCCAATGATATAATGAAGCATGTATGTTGGATTAGAATCATCCATAACCTTCCTATTTTGAATTTTAGAAATATGATTATTCATAAGTAGAATATGTAAACCATTTACCACATTTAGGATGAGATAAATAATTTTATTCATATATATAGGAACTCCTGGTCATAATAGTAAAGGAAAATCCAAAATTTTCTGAAAATATATATACAAATAAAATCTATTTTTATTGTGGGAACATATTGAAAAATGTATAATAGTAGGTTTAGAACATGAGCCTCATCCCAGTTGGTGAGGACTCCTTAAGTGCATCCAAATGACCCGAGATCAAATCCAGGCGGAGGCTAATTTCTGGGCACTATAGTAGATTGTAGTAGGCACTGTAGTAGGTATTGTGTAGTACTGTAGCAGGTACTGTAGCGGAACTGTAGCAGGCACTATTTGGTACTATATCAGCTGAGAATATTGCCCCGTTTAGGCCTTTGGGCCACCGATTTGGTCCCCGAGTCCTTTAAGGCCTTCGGGTCACCCAGGCCTTTGGGTCAGTAAAGCCTTTGGGCCACCTCAAGGCCTTTGGGCCACCTTTAGTGTAGATGCAAACCAGACAACCTACAAGGAACAAGCTTCAGAAGGAGGATGAGCAAGGAGCTTTCACCAGTGAAAAAGCTAAACGGATTGCAAGAATGAGAGGGTATAGCGCCTGCCATCGGGACAAGCCTGTGCATGCACAAAAAAGCCTAGCCGAACAACCATGCAAAGGTAGAGAGATAATTTCACGATGAAGATGCTGGGGGGAGTAGTTCCAAGTAGTTAGTTTGGGTTGTATGTAATGTTTCAAGCCTACGGGAAATGAATTACTCTAAGGCCTACGGGCCATGTAATACTTACGCCTACAGGCCTTCTAAGGGTTCCACCTCACCCCTTGAAAGGTGGATTATCAAAATCAATAAAAAAATGAAGGCCTTCGAGCCATTGGATGGATATAATAGTTTGTTTAATCCACTGGGTAGAAATAGTTTTTATGTGTAGTACTATTAGGAATCCCAATGGATTTATTTTTATTTTTTGAAAATAACTATTGGAATTCTTAAAAAGTGGATTATTGAAATGAATAGGTATTAGTTGGAGGAATTTTAACAATGGTCATCACTGTATGATGATTTTTTTTTATTTCCAATGAATTTAAAAGGATAAAGGTAATTGTGATCAAATCATTGTCCCCATAAAGAGAATGGTATCCAGAGGAAAAAAAAGTTCATGGAACTTTACAAGGATCCTACATGGTCAAAATAGGAATGTTGAAATAGAGAATATAATAAATGGGTAACTGGGAAGGGACCTTTCAATAGTGGACCTAGTGGTACCATTCAAGTGGACCTATGTAGAATTTTGAATTCCATTATTGGAATTTTGATCATTTTTATGTAAAAAATAGACATGTATCTTGAACCATGTTTTTGTGAAAATACTTATGTAATAGAATACTACTTATTCTGAATGACCAAGGGAAAATGAACATAGGGAATGAAATTGTATAAATAATATATTGAGGTGAATACCTGAACTGGTTGAAGGCTATCACATGGATTATCACACCTATAGTGAAAGAAGTCGTGTGTATGTTGGATCCCTTTGTAACATAGGGAATATTAAAATATGTATTGTGGGTATGATTGGTGGTTGTGCATGGAATATGGAACTAAAATACAAAAAAACAACTGAATTTAATCATACCCATAGTGCATGTTAGTTATGATAAAAAAAAACTATGTATTTTTCACATTTTCATGGTATAGGGTGTGTTGGTATGTGACACATCAAAACCAAAGGATATGATTAATGAAATGAATGATATATGTGTTTACTTATTCATACCTCATGTTTCTCCATTTTAAACTATGATACATGTAATCATAGAGGGTGAATTGTAGTATAGATGAAGAATAATTAATTTGGAGTTAGTTCATGTTGTATGAGGAATGTGATTTCTAGGAATTTTTAATATCTTCTGAACGTTATTGAGGATAACATAGAGGAGTTATGTGAAGTTTTATTACCCATTTTTTATGATGAAATATCCCATAGTTATTGGGTTCTTGGACTCACTATGTTGAGAATGGTAAATCATATGATATAAAGTAGAGACACATAAATGATTATATTGAATATTTGAATCATTTTATAGAAGATTGTGTTCCAATTGAATGGGGGGAAATTATTGATGAAATTGATGTCATCCTTTGAATACTTTACCAATGGAATTTTATAATTTTTGTTCCTAAATAAATGAGAATAATGAATAAGTTTTTCATTATGGTTGTGTTAATATATTACGATATATCAAAAAAAGGAAATACAACAAAACATTTATCCTTGTTTAAAGATGTAATATTTTATGTTGTTAGGGGACCAACATGTCTATAAACTATGTGTGAATAATTCCAATAATATTGAGAAATAATGGTTGAAGTAGAGTTAGTGATCTGGTAGTGAGACTTCGGAGATAGTGATCTAACCCTAAAATTAGCCAAGTAGTGAGCATATTTAAGGAGTGACCTTGTACAGAATTTTAAAAGGGGTGACACGTGTTGAGAAATGAGATCAGTAGTGAATTTTTTGTGTGGAACAATAATGATGCATGCTCCTTAGATATAGCCCAATGAGGATAAACCATGAAAATACTTTGTCTCCGTTTAATATATGCATTCACACCAATATAGGTCATGAAATTTAATGAAAATAAGGTAAATAAGGTTTTAATAGAATTTAGGATCAGATTAAAGGTTATGTCAATTAAAAGCCTAGTGACCCCCAATATTGATTGGCCAATATCCATACAGTGTAACTAAGATATATATTAATAAATTTATATATAGAGAAAGTGATATATTTATGGTCAATGTGTTTAAATTTGAAAAGTTGAGCACACCTTGACCCCCCACACACATTTATGGTAATCTCACTATAACACAAATTGACGGAATAAGAAACTGTATCAAAGTTATATGTTCATTATTAAGGTATTTTTTATTTCTCTAACATAATCATACGTTGTTGAATAAAAATGGAATTAACAATGTAGGATCCTATATTAGAGGGGTGAAATTTCAAATCCTTGAAAATGTGTTAATCAATTTCAAGAAAGACCCTTTTGGAGTTCCCCCAAGAAGTTATTTAAGATTTAATCCTTCTATTAAGTTGACACATAGTTATCTTGGACACATCTCAAAGAAACATTACAGTTTATTCATAAATCAAGAAGAAATTAATATAAAACCTTGAGGAAGAAATTTACAAAAACAAATTTCATCGTGTGATCTTCAAATACATGTGGATATAATTTCATGATTTTTTATAAATGATGAATGGAAAAGTGGGAATTATCTTATTTAAAAAAGGAAAAATTTAATAACAAGTGGAATTTCTCCTACATTGTGTGTTCTCTAACCATAATGATTTGTGAAAAAATTATTATAACTAATTATAAGCATGAAATTGAAGTAGGATGTGGTGTTTAATACTCTATTATGGATCTGAAAATTAAATGATATTCTTATTTTTAAGAGTCATTAACATCAAGTTTCTATTCTAATGAATGATCATGAAATGACAATGATGATTAATTAAGTTTCATGCATGGGGTGTACTACAAAATAATTGGAGATTTTTGAATGGAAACGAATTGATTGAAAAGGGAGGAATTGGAAATGAGATTCATTATTACAATAATGTTAATGAAGATGAGAAAACATAGTGATACTGTTGAAGATCATTCAAAATATTTCATAAATAAAATGGTCATAGAGAAGGAATTGATGGAAATCGTTCATCCTTTAAGAAGATAATCACAAAAAATAAATGGGAATTGGGTGGTGATGTATCATATGTGAAAATGTAGGATGAAAAACTAAATGAAAAAGATAAGATAATAAGAGGCTATGAAGAGAGGATGTGCAACACAAAAGGGAAGATAAATATCCCTTTTAAATCTATCACATCTTGTGTAGTAACAAACATAAATTCATATATAAAATATCAAATAATTGAGTTATTCGATGAAAACTTTGTAAGTGTTGTTCCATAAAATATAGATGCAAAAAAGTCAAAATATTCAGGAATAATTGGGTACATAATGAGTAGATGTTTTGAAGCATTCAATCCCAATGATGTGAGAATAACTATAGTAGTACCATCTTCTAAATCATGAATTGAAAAAATGATGTCTGAATCTTATGGTAAATAAATTATTTGTCCTAATATATGTAAAATTTCAAGGTTTTACAACTGGAGGAATTCATGGCAGGGTAGATAAGATATAAAAATACACTCCACTCCAATAAATTATATGGATAATTACTATCCTAAAAAGGCCTATTATGTTTCATTAAGGGTTTAATTTTTTATTGGGTGAAACTAGCCATCTAAGAAGGGTATATCAAGACCCAAAATCTGGATTTTCAAAAAAAAAGTATATGGAACAAAAAAAATACATATGAAAAAACAATAGGTCATTCCATATTTTTGAATAGGTTTAGGAAATGGAGAATGCATCAATGAAATAGAGGTATTCAAATATGGCCCTTCTAAATGTCGAGGAAGAAGGTTTAGAAAGTGGTTCAACAGAATCCAATAAATAGAGAATTATGATTATGCAATGGAGAATATTTTATAAGGTGAGATCTACATTTAATGCAACATATTAATTTACATATTCAAGTGTGATCAATTCAACAATTTTGGAACAACCTATGACATATAAGAATGAAAATTCTCACATTAAATAAGAGAAGTGTTTATGAGTTGTCGAATTAGGGAATTCCTTTGTTAAGAGTTCATGTTTTGAAGAAAAAAAGTATAAAAAACATAAAGAGGTGATTTCATTCATTTCCTAAAATATTGGCATGGTAAAAGGATAGATGAAAGGTGATATTTTGGTTCATCTTGAATAGCCATATTCTTCGGTATGATAAACCTATGAGGTACCCCTCTACCCCTTTACTTTAATGTTTCTCACTATTTTTAAAGAGGTGCTGAATTAAGGGGGATATATGACCCATGATGTGATTGTGCTAGAGAAGAACATCTAATTAAAGCTAAAAATATTATATATTATATCCACAATTTCATTTTGTTTCAGGAAACTTGTTAAGATTAAATGGGAAACAATAGTATAAAAAATAAAATATTAATTCACTTATTTTTTAATCATACAAGCAGTTTTTTTTGTGTCATCTAATGGTTTTTAATATCTCCAAAATCTTCCAGGTAAAAATAATTGTTCCGAAAAATGGTATCCCAAAATTGATCTATAATAATTTGTGTCATGAACTAATTACATAGGGGGGTTTGCAATGATAATCAATAAAATTGAACCTTATTAGTTTTTTTGAATCCCGTGAAGTACTAAAAAGTAAAGAGTCCAAGTTGTATCATTTTTTCATATTGAAATTCCAATTCAGTAATTGGTATCAATTTTTCCATATGTGTTATCAATTAATTTATCTTATTGTATGATTTTCAATACAAAGTGAATTAGTGTGAATTTCTAACAATTCTCTGTGAATGTGATGGAGATCATTGGTAGATTTGAGAAATGAAAAATAAAAATCCATTATAAGTCCCTCATTAGTATTCATGAGGGCCATTGATATCCATGTTGTTGTCTATAAAAAATATAGTTTCCAACAATATGTTCACTCTGTGTAGTTTTAGAGGATTTATTGAAATCTAAAGTGTTGGGTGATAAAATTAGCCAATGAATCTCTATAGAAAAGGGGGCAAGTATAGAGATTATCTTATGGGTGTTTTCTAGAGATTGGAATTCCAAGTAGTAATTGTTTTCAATGATTTTTTAATAAAATATTGGATGATTCCAAAGGATAATGGTTTTTTAAAACAATGTGTGATAACATGAGATAAGTAAGTCCTCCCTATCCACATAAGGGGATTTATACCCAAGAGGATTCCCTCATGGAAGATAATTACTAAGGGGAATATGAGTTATCTTGGAGTTTATATCCATGCATCTAGGAAGTTATATGTTTTAAAATGTAAGATGATGTCTTCATTCAAAGATAGAGAGTTTGAGATTAATTTAAAATACCCATATTTGAAGAAAGAATATGATCTATTGGAATTTCATTTTGAATATGGTGGAGAAATATTTGAAATTTAATCATGAGAAAAAAATACAATAAGGAAGATTTTTAGGATCCATAAATGATTGAGTGGGATTAGTTTACAAGATGTGTATAATTTTTTGACCTCAAGATTTTTGGAAATGAGAATTTATGCTTACATGATTGTTGAAAATGGGAATTATTTCTTGATGTTGGGATTTGTTGACAAATCGTCTTAAAGTCTAATGGTTTTTGTGTTGGAATCATTGTCAATATAAATAGAATGGTATAAGGAGGCAATCCAGAAGTGAAATGTGCTTTACAAAGAGTATGTGTTCAAAACTATGGTTCTTTTAACGAGGATAAAAAAAATGGGAAACTAGAAATGGGTCATTTAGCACCTCTGGTTTCGAGTACGAATCATATTCATTATTATTTTTAATTATTTAATTTTTTGACTGAATATTGGGAGGGTTTGGAGGACTTTTGAATGTTTGGGGGATTTTCTAGAGGTGTATGGTTTGAGAAAGGTTTATACAACTTGTGAAACTACAAAAAATAACCATGAAAAAAGAGTCAGCGGGATCTTGGTAGGTCCATGATTAGGTGAATGCTTTAACCAAAGCATGAGGCCGACTAGATATAACCATTCTCTTTGGAACAGATTCAATCTCATAGTCAGCACACGTTTTTCCTAAGCATTGACTAATCATTCAAAATCATGAGTTAGATCCTAAAAATTGTATCACACTTGGATTTTCCTATAAACTAGTCATTTAATATCCTCTAAGTACATAACTCAGTTTTTTTCTTTCCAATAGCTAGAGACTCCCCCCTGAAATCCAAAAAATTATCCATTAGAAAATATTTGTGCCTTGAAGGCCAAATGATTTGGTAATCCTCCGTTCTTATTAGTTTTCCATAGATCTATTCATCTTTATTCCCTTAGATTCATTGATATAGTCCTTTGGGGATAGATCTATGATATTTTATGCCAATCATGATGACATGTGGTTGTGTTTATGTTTGAGAAAAAGTTCTATGGTGGGATTTTGGATATTCAACTCAGCTTTGCTGGTGAATTTGTGTCCTTATTCATTTCCACCATTTTTTATAAGGTAGGTTTCTTCACTCATGAATCCTCTTATTAGAACATGGAGGCATAGTTTCCAATTGATTTAATTTCATGAAATTTATTTAAAAATTAATGTACCAAGCATGGTAGTAACCGTCTTCAGTGATGGTTTGTCGATTTTTAAAATAATGGAATTATTCTGCAAAGTTATTTTTTGAATGATTTTAAATACTGATTTCAAAATTGGTTGTTTGGTTTGATTTATGAAAAAAGGTTTTTTAAAATGGTTTAAAATAATATAAATTTTTTATTGAAATGTACTGAAATGATTGTTTTTTTATGGGTTTTGGCATATAAGTATTAGTGTGAGTTCATGCATTTGACGTGACCATAAATATGGAGTGTGTATTATTGGGGTACAAGGTATGCGACCCTAGATAAGGGGCATTTTCCATTGGGGAACAAAAGAGATTCTCCACATAGTAATGACTTGGTGGAAGAATGTGAAATCGATCATGAGTATGGAACTATCACTAAAGCATGCATGTGCGGGTGTGTGTGTGAATCAGGATTTGTGTATCCCAAAAAAAGAATGTGGAATAGTTTAAATAGTTGTTTGGTTTCCTTATTTGGAATCTCTTTTTTCTTTGGCCATTTTTTAATATTTTGATATAAACTATAAAAGGTGTTAGTTTGTTTTATACAAATTGTTCTGTATAAATGTGTTGACAAGTTCTATCATACTTATGTGTAACGTCCCGACCCAAGAACCACGTGACGGTGCCCCGATCTAGTTCGTTATGTGACCTCAAGAGTGCCTCCATGTATGCCAGAGGATATCGACTAGCAGTGAGGGTCTGGTAAGTCAGTAATGGGGAGACTATACCCGCTTTTATCAAAGTAAAAAACCAGCAGAAATAGATAACAAATAGTGGAAGAATATGTAAATCATAAACAGTACCAATGTCATAAGATAACCAAAACAAAAAGTAAAAATTTCAAATGAAATGGAAAACATGTTATGCCGATATAAGTGTCAAAGTGGCTATAATGCAACTAAAATTAATTATCTAATAAGGAAACCACTAAGTCTCATGATTAATTCCCCAATTAATCATTTAATTAAACAATGTATCGATATATCAATTGGTCAACCTAATTAACCCAATTTAAGAAAATAAATTGCTAAAGGAATCTAGAAATTCTAAAATTTCCCATATACATATCATATCCATGACTATGGGAATTATATTTTAGACCACCTACCTCGATTCATTGGTGGACATTCATTCAACAGAAATCCCCAAAATCCAAGCAATGCAACGACATAGACATGATTTATGGATCTAAATCCCTAAACCAAAACCAAGATATCAAGATCTATTCAATTTATATCTAGATCTACAGTCATAGATCTAGATCTCACCAAATTGGTTTAGATCTAAGAAATAGAGGATATATTCCATCAAAAGATCAAGTAAAGAGAGGAGAATAAAAGGGAAGGTAATCGGGATGAGATCCACTTACCGGGCAAAGAGAGGATCTTCAATTTGGTTGTTCAATATCCATGAACGGTGGTCTGATGGCCTTGTAATCCCTCCGAGTTGATGGGAGAACCTTACTTTTCCCTTAGGAAAGTAAAATCCCAAGTAAGGGCTACATTGTAGAAGAAACAGGTCATTAAAAGGTAAAAATGATTGAGATCCACAATTTTAGGATCTCACTACTGACCCATGCATGGTTTAGTTACATGATTAGACAAACTATGCACTAATCGTGCATTAGTCACTACTTTAAGGGGGACCTCACATGGTTTACTCGCACGTCCTCTGAAACTGTGCTTTAACCTTGTAGAATCTACTACCTCAAAAGACCAAAGATCGCACAGTTTCTCCTAGATATCCGCACGGTTTATAAAAATTGTGCGCCAACAGTTCACTGACCTTTTTTCTCCAAAATATTCATAGAATTCACCCAAACACACCCAAGTTCATAACTCCCATAAAGTTGATTAGGTGAAAAAAAACAAAAAGTACCTGAACTCATGCCCGAGACAACTCCAGGTATGGTCAGGATCTTACTATCTCCCTACCATATAACAACTCTTCCACAAGATGCACTTCCAATACTTTATAAGATTCGATCCAAAAAGATCGGGCCATTGAGCCCTCATATCGAGTTCTATTTCCCATGTTTCCTCTTTTATGCATCCATGTTGCCATAACACATGAACTATCAGCATGGTCTTTCTCATCAACTCTTTCTCATTGTGATCTAACACATGTATCAGATGCTCCTCAAAGGATGCATCTATCTCAAGGCCAACCTCATCCACATCGACCATATGAGATGGTTCGACGTGATATTGTCGACATTGTGATACATGGAAAACATCATGCATAGAATTGTATCTATGTGGAAGAGCCAATTGGTATGCCACCAACCAGAGTCTCTCCACTATCTCAAACGGTCTAACAAACCTAGGTGCCAACTTGCCCTGCCTCTGTATCCTGCGGTGACCCAACCTAGGCGACACCCAAAGGAATATGCGATCACCCTATATAAACTCTAATGGTCATCTACATCTGTCAGCATACGACTTCTGTCTACTCGGAGTCGTATCCATACGTTTCCAAATCAACTGCACCTGCTCCAATGTATCATGCATGAGACTCGGTCCTAACAACTCTGACTCACCAACCTCCATCCATTATAATGGTGATCTACATGGCCTACCATAAAGAGTCTTTTATGGTTCCATCTGTATAGTTTTCTGATAAATGTTGTTATAGGAGAACTCCACTGAAGCCAATAGATTTTCCCAATATCCACTGAAGTCAAGAACAAATGTTGGTAGCATATCCTCAAGCACCTATATAGTACGTTCTGACTGCCCATCTGTATGTGGGTGGAAATCCCTACTCAATAATTCTTATGTGTCATGCGCTTTTTGCAAGCCCTTCCAGAACTGTGAAGTAAAACATTAATCATGATTTGAAACTATAGTCTGTGTCACTCAATGCAGACAGACTATCTCCCAAACATACAGTTCTTCCAAATGTTCTACTGTAAAGGTTTCTCGTATATGCAGGAAATGCGCTACCTTTGTCAGTCGATCCACAATGACCCAAATAGTGTCATTCTTCCTAAGTGAATTTAGGAGAACCACCAAAAAAGACATGGTCACATCATCCCACTTCCATTTCAGGATGGGAAACGACTATAGAAAACCTCCAGGTCATTAATGCTCTGCCTTCACCTGCTGAAAGGTGAAGCATCTGGTCAAAAACTCTGTTGTCTCCTTTTTTATGCCTGGACAACAAAACTGACATCATAGGTAATCGAACATTTTAGTTACACCTAGATGTACCACCCATTTCAAGGTATGAAATTCTCGCATGAGCTCCTCTCGCATCCTTGTAGGTATCACAACTTGATTTTTTACATAGATGATATCATCCTTATCTATCAACCAGTCTAAAGATGTATCCCCACACTCAAAGCTTTCCCCCAAGGCTTGGCATTCCATATCCGCATATTTCCTATCCTTGATCCATCTCAAAAGTGTAGACTCTACTACAACTGAAACCAGATTCATCTGCTTCTAACTCTCCCGAACCACCATATGCATTTCTGCCAGCAAAGTATCATATTCCACTCTATACTCGACTCTTGAACTATCTGAGACTAAGTTTTCCTGCTCAAGGCATCAGCCACACTATTTCCCTTCCTAAGTGTATATGCCAGTTCAAAATTGAAGGACTTCATATAATCAACTCATCATCCCTGTTGATGATTCAAATCACGCTGTGAAAATATATACTTCAAGATCTTGTGATCTGTAAAAACAGTAAACTTTTCTCCCAAAAGATAGTGTCACCAACATTTATGATAATAAACTACTACTGCCAACTCGAGGTCATACATAGGATAATTTCGTTCATCAGGCCTCAACTATGGAGACCCATACGCCACAACTCGATCTCCCTACATCAGCACAGCACCAAGTCTGATCCTAAAAGTGTGATTATAAATTGTGTACTCCTCACCTGACTTAGGTAGGATTAAAATTGGGGTTGATGTTAATCACTTCTTCAACTCCTGAAAATATCTCTCAATAGCCTCTGACCATTCAAATGTTACTCCCTTTTTGGTCAAGCTCGAAAGCGACACTTCCAATTAAGAAAATTCTTGGAAAAATGTCCTGTAATATCCAGTTAATCCCAGGAAACTTCGGATATCAAAAATAGTCTTGAGATTCTCCCAAAAAACCACCGCCTAAACCTTATCTGGGTCTACCGATACACCTTCCTCTGAGATGATGTTCCCCAAGAAGTGTACCAGTTCATTCCAAAACTGACACATAGATAGTTTGGAGTATAACTGATTCTATCTTAGTGTACCCAGGATAGAGTTAAGATGTTGGGAATGAGCGTTATGGGTCTTGGAGTACACTAATTTATCTTAAACGAACACCACCACAAACTAATTCTTGATACAGATGAAAGATCATGTTCATCAAATCCATAAACACTTCTGGTTCATTTTCAACCCAAACAACATTACAACAAACTAATAAATGTCATACCTACTTCAGAAAGCATCCCTCTGAATATTTGATGTACATTCTCTCAATTGATGATACCTTGACCTCAAATCGGTCTTTGAGAATACATAAGATCCCCTGAATTGGTCAAATAGATCATCGATATACAGAAGAAGATATTAGTTCTTCACAGTAATTTTGTTCAACTTCTAGTAATCGACACACAAACATAAAACCCTGCCAGCCTTCATTGCGAACAAAACATGTGATCCCCAAGGCAACGTACTTGGACGGATAAGTACCTTATCCTCCAAGTCATCCAACAAAGTCTTAAACTCTTGAAGCTCAATTGTGGCCATTCTGTATAGTGGAATAAAAACTATATTAGCCCTCGACATTAGATCAGTAGTGAACTCTACATCTCTATCAGGTGGAAGCCCTAAGAAGTCTTCAGAAAATACATCCTAAAACAGGTCCACTACTAGTGGAATGACATCATGCCTAACACCCACATTGTCCAACAATAGACTAGAAACTTGGGTTGTATGCTCTCCCAGTTGCTGAGTAATTGTTCATGCTCGGACTGCCTTGATATCCCACTCTCCATGATGAATATACCGGTCACCCTTAGGAGACACCAAGGTCACTCTCCTATGGTAACAATCAATGTGATCTCGGTAGGTGACTAACCAGTCCATCCTTATAATCAGGTTAAAGCCTATCATATCAAAAACAAGGAGATCCCGTAGGAAATGGCATCCTAAAACATATCTTGATGATAAAATCTACAGTGGATAATATAGTTTTATGTCATTTATTTTTAATTTTTGGTAATTTTATAATTACCTATAACACTTAGACATCATTGATGCAGACCTTGTCTAAGCAGGAGAAAACTCAAAGTATATAGTTTTAAAAATATTAAAATAGAATTTTTTGGTAATTTAGAGTATTTAAAGTATTTTATATATTTTACATAAATCTAATTAATATTTTAAATATCAAAAATTTAATTCATTTATCCTGTTTTTGTTTTTAAAGTCTTATTATGTGAATAGTCTTGAAAATGTCGATAAGAATGTCTAATGTTAAATAATATTTTTAAATTGATTTAAAAATTATAAATTTTTTATAAGAGGATATAATTCTTTGGAATTTGTCAAAATTAGAAACTATGGTTCATTTTTGATCCACTTGGAAATTTTAAAATACTTTCAAAACCCTTAAAGACATAATATATTACAAAAAAAAATCCATTGATTTTTTCTTATAAAAAGGAACATAATGTTACCATTCAGACACCACATATGAGTTATAATTTCTAAATAAATTATGAAAAATATACCATTCCAAACATCTCATATCACTTTCCTAAGCCCATGGAGTGATTGTAATGGCCCGGGTTTTGGGGTCCATTACTTTGTGAAAATCTCGTGTTGGGTTTTCTGGTCTAGGAATCACGGTGGTGTAGGCCTACCGGTAGCCTTAGCCTACCGGTAGCAGGCCTACCAGTAGCTCGATCTACCGGTAGTCGCAGCCTACCGGTAGCTCTGTCTACCGGTAGCTCGATCTACCGGTAGCTGCAGCTACTGGTGGCTCTATCTACCGGTAGCTGCAGCCTACCGGTAGCTCGGCCTACCGGTAGCTGCGGACTACCGGTAGCTCGGTCTACCGGTAGCTGCGTTCTACCGGTAGCTCGATCTACCAGTAGCTGCAGCCTACCGGTAGCTCGGTCTACCGGTAGCTGCAGCCTACCGGTAGCTCGGCCTACCAGTGGCTGCAGCCTACCAGTATCTCGGCTACCGGTAGTCATCACCCACCGGTGGCTCTGGCCTACCACGCGGGTTCTTTCCAGTGGCGTTCCTTCTTGCGCAATTAGGGTTTTAAACCCAATTTTGAGTCCTTTAAGCATGTTTTAAAGCCCGGTAACGCGCGTGAATGTTTTAATAAATTAATTAATGAATTAATGCGTCGGTTTAAACCACCTGACCCCTTTAATGACGTGTGGGGCCGCGTGGCCAACCCATGACCCCGCGCCTCACGCGGTTTGGCGTTCTTATCTCACCCGTCTGTGGCCCTTATAAACTAAAGGGTTAGGCATGGTTTCTTCTTTCCTCGATCGCGGCTTTTCACAAACAGCTTTTGGTGCATCGGGCGAGTCGCATCGTTATCCGTAAAGTTCTGTGCCCGGCCTAAGCGTCGATCGTCTATCAACAAGTAGGGAAATTTCTCCTTCGTCTCTCTCTTTTGTGTATCATGCGGGGTGAGCGTGCTTTTTTTTCTGTAGACTAGGTTAAACCAGACCTAAATAAAGATAATGAACAGATTCTATAAATAATGAGGGGGGTTGTGATCGTTGATGTTGTTTATATTATGATCATCTTTCTGAGTTATGTTGGCTTACGCCTTCTGAAAATCGAGGCCGTTGGTGGTCGTTGTCTGTGCACTAATGAACCCCTCGTGGTGTTTTAAATGGCTTGTTTTGTAATTGTAAACTCCTGCTGTGAAAAGTAAATTGGTTAATCACGTATACCCGGCTGAATAAATTGAAAGCACCAAGATCAATCCTTCTGTGATAACCCCCAGTAAAGCACACGGAAATTGAAATCATGGAGCGTGTAAAATCTTTTAAATCTGAAAATACAGGCATGGACCTGCTCTGTGTCGGTGGTAGTGGTTTGGTTGTTTCCTTTTACGGTCTGATTGCTGGAGATGTGGGAGGGAATGTGATCCCCTGTTTTTATACTCTCGGTGGTAGTGAAATTGGGAATGGGATTCCATGTTGTTACGGATTCAGTGGTTGTGAGTTTTCTGGTTGGGTGGTTACCTTGTTATATCACGAATTGGGGTGGGATCCTCTGTTGATGAAAAACTGTTTTGGGGGAGGGGACACTGGGCAGTGTCTCTGGGTTGTCTGGTTCCAGTACTTCGCGGGTTCTCACTTTTCCTTTGTTGTTGTGACTTTACAAGAGAACCAGGTGTGGATGCTTAGTTGACGTTTGGCTGGTTTCTTTTCCTTGGTTATGCTTATGGTTTAGTTGCCCAGTAGTGCTTAAACTTATTTGAACATTATTACTGAACATGAAACAAGAATGAGACAAATGGGTTTTATTGGCGAGAGTCGTGACTCGGACTTAGGTGTTGGTTGTGTCCTTTAGGCTAGCTGAAGAAAAACATAAACTTTGGGTGAGTGCTTGTTACCTATACTTACATACTTGTAGTTTTGTGTTTCTTATTCGTGTCCCACCCATGTTGAGCACTTAGTGTCGAACACCCCCGTTTCATGGGGGGGTGTTTTTCCCAACACCGTTATTAGTGGCTGGTTATTAGCTCCTTTTCTGCTCCCTTTCCCGGACAGCCCAAGTATCTTCGGGCAGGCTGTGATGGCCTGAGGTCCATTATTAGCCCAAGAACCTTCGGGCGAGGTAGTGTGGTGGTTGGCCAGGTGTGTGCGGCAGGTGGTTTACCAAGTGTCTTCGGGATGAGGCCCAAGTGTCTTCGGGCGTGGCAGTGGATCTTCTAGCCCAGGTGTCTTCGGGCGTGGTGGTGGTTGTTCTGGCCTAGGTGTTTGCAGGCGTGGTTACGTGTGACAGTTGTGGCTCAGGTCTGTGCGGGCGGGATTCGGCAGTGGGACTGCGTGTGGTTGTGGCCCAGGTGTGTGCGGGCGGGTGTGACAGTGGGACTGCGGTGAGAATGGCGGGATTGGTTCGATGCATAGGATGTCTCAATAACCAGTGGGAAAGTGGCGTGGGGTACCCAAACATCGATGTGCTCTTATTATATATATTACTTGACTTGCGTTATTTGGGGAGTGTGACTTGGTGAGGCTTGGGTGGATAGTTTACCTTGATATGTGTTTGGCTTACTCCTTTTCTCACGGGACTTTAGTACGTTCCCCCACTTGTACACGAGAGTCTTTGGTTTTCCCTACTGAGTGTACTTGTATGCTCACCCTACGTATATAAAACTACTTTCAGGTTTCCAGGAGGACTTCGGGGATCGCGCAGGACCATACTAGCTTGGACCTTTGGGGCAGTTGTAGTTGCTGTTTTTCTTCCTTTGGTACTTACCTTTGTAGTCACCTTTTGTACTTTGTAGCTTTTACTTTTGAAACATGCATGTGGGAATGGTTTACTTTTGGCTTTACTTTTCTTTTAGTTTTGAAGTTGTTGGGTTCCATCATCTTATCTCCCGATCCTGTAAAACATAAAAAGGGTAATGCCTTCCATTTAGTGTGTGATTCTATACCCTTGGTGCTAGTTGCCACTCCGGGACATATTAAAGGCGGGTTTCGGGGGTCATTATCTCTCCTTCAACTTAAAGAAGGAAGGGTCTTGCAGTCTGCTGACCATTCCCTCCTTTTGGTGAAGGCGGGTCGTGACAGAATGGTATCAGAGGTGATGGTTGAGAGATAGGATGGAGTCTGGAGTTAGGCACAGTGAGGATTGCATGGGATGGTAGGGAAACAGTGTTGGGTGACCTCGGTGCGTGAATTAGGCCAGGGAATACCGGCTAGGACATGGGATTTTAGGGCCCCTCGTGATCTGATGCAAGGACTCTGGACCTACCAAACGACCAAGTGAGGTCACGCTGATTGCAGGGTAGAGACCCTAGGAAAGGTACATGCATCATAATGACTTGTGTTCTCATGTTTCTGGGGTGTTTTGGGAATTAAGAATAAACGAAAAGCTTAAGAAGTTTTAAAGACAATATTCTGCACTACTTGAGCTTAGGCATTCTTTGTTTACCTTGCAGCTATGGCACCTAGAAGGCGACCGCGTATGGTACAGGCGATCGAGGCCCCGCAGACTACCTTGGCCGATCGGCAGAGAGCTGACCGAGAAGAGGAGGACGACCAGTGGTAGAGGACTCTTCGGGCCTTCCAGCGACAGACCCTCAAGAAGTATGAGGGCAGCACCTCTGACATGAAGACGGAAGGCTGGCTAGAGGAGCTAGTGATAGATTTCGGCCTGATTCGGGCCCCGACCAAGTACTGGGTTCCTCTGGCCGTCAGCCAGATGCAAGGAGCGGCACGTCAGTGGTGGACGCTTTACCTGGGGGAGAGGAGAGAGGCTGAGGTGGCATGGGCTGATTTCGAGAGAGAGTTCCGGGCGGAATTCCTCTCTTCGACGATGAAGGCGGAAAAGAGACAAGAGCTACTCTCCCTCCAGCAGGGGAGTATGTCCGTGAGGGAGCTAGGGATCAAGTTCAAAGACCTCCTACATTTTGCTCCGGACCTCTTTCCCGACGAGGAGTCTCGGGCAAGACGTTTGGAGGAGGCGCTCCGACCCTCCCTCTAGTATGTTGTTACCCCCTTTACCCTTCCGACGTACTTGGAGGTCCAGAAGAAGGCCGAAGTGGTGGAGAGGATGCATGCTCTAGGAGGAGTTTCACGAGAGGGGATCCAGCTGGGACCATCGAAGGGGAAGGCCGTCAGCACGAGGCCTCCAGCATCAGGACCCTCCAGGTTCCGACCAGCAGGGAGCAGGCCGCAGCAGTTTCAGTTTCGATCCCCTGGTCCTCGCCCTTTTCCTTCGAGCCCGGGACCGCGGTGCTTCGTCTGTGGGAGCCCTGGACATCTCCGGAGTCAGTGCCCGGACCGGGTACAGTACGGCGGTGGCGGACAGCCCCATCACCCGCCCTAGCAGCAGCTTCCAGCCAGGCCTTTCCAGCAGCAGCAGGGACAGTGAGCTCCCGCTCCTCCGAGGGCAGACGTAGGAGGAGGAGGCCGACCCCAGGGCGCTCCTCAGGGACCTCGACCGGGGCATGGTCGGGGAGGTGGCCGACAGCCGAGGGGCAGGGGAACTGGGCGTGGACAGTTACACGCCGCAGAGGCAGCAGTTCCAGCAAGGCTGGAGGTTGTTCGAGGTACGATCAGTTTGTTTAGTACCCTTGCTTATGCCTTGTTCGATACCGGAGCTTCGCACTCCTTTGTTGCACCCAGTCTAACTCGTGCTTTGGGTCTAGATGTCGAGAGACTCCCAGTGCCCCTGGTGTTGAGCACATCAGTCGGGGGTCAGACCGACTTGTTGTTTGTTTGTCGGGGATGCAGACTGATGATAGGGTTGCATCAGTCAGTTAGGGATCTTCTTCTGCTACAGATATAGCCATACGATGTCATCCTAGGCATCGACTGGCTATTCTCGGTGTGTTCCGTCATCGACTGTTTCTGAGAAATGGTCGTGTTCTCAGACTTGGGCGGCCGGCGTGTTGTTTTCACCGGCGAGCGGAGCAGTCAGAAGGGCGACAGGCGAGAGGAACCCCTCCTCTCCTTGCTAGCTGAGCGTCAGTAGGGTCAGTAGATGCTGAAATGGTGGAAGTGCCAGAGATCGTTCATGGGTTTATGGACGTCTTCCCTGAGGAGGTGACGACTCTACCCCCTCGACGTGATATCGGGTTCGGGATAGACCTGCAGCCTGGCGCTCGTCTGATCTCGATGGCTCCGTACCGGATGGCACCTTCAGAGCTGCGGGAGTTGCGGATCCAAATTGACGATCTGATGAAGAGGGGTTATGTTCGCCCGAGTGCGTCACCGTGGGGCGCTCCAGTCTGTTTGCAAAGAAGGCAGATGGTGGCCTCAGGTTATGCATAGACTACAGGAGGCTGAATCAGGTGACAATCAAGAATCACTACCCTCTTCCGATGATAGACGATCTTTTTGACCAGCTAAAAGGGGCAGGATGGTTCTCGAAGATCGACCTGCGGTCTGGGTATCACTAGCTAAGAGTGAAGGAGGGCGACATCCCGAAGACGGCGTTCAGATGCAGGTATGGACACTTCGAGTTCGTGGTTATGTCCTTCGGCGTTACGATCGCCCCAGCTGTGTTCATGGGGCTTATGAACTCCATCTTTCGGGAGTACTTGGATCGGTTCGTGGTTGTGTTCATCGACGATATCCTGATCTATTCGAGATCAGAGGAGGACCATGCAGAGCACCTGAGGACAGTTTTGGAGGTCCTCCGACAGCATCAGCTCTATGGGAAGTTATTGAAATGCAAGTTCTAAACACGAGAAGTGCACTTCCTTGGGCACGTGGTGTCCGAGCAGGGGGTAGCGGTGGACCCGTCAAAAGTTGAGGCAGTTGTTTCTTGGGCAGCACCCAAGAATGTGGTAGAGGTTCGTAGTTTCCTCGGGCTGGCAGGTTACTATCAGATGTTCGTACCCAACTTTTCCCGAGTAGCAGCCCCTTTGACAGCCCTTACCAAGAAAGACCAGGTTTTCGTGTGGAGCGAGCAGGGCGAGTCAGCCTTCAGCTATCTGAAGGAGAAGTTGGTTAGTGCCCCAGTGCTGAGATTACCAGAAGAAGGGGCGGCTTATGAGGTATTCTGTGATGCTTCAGGACAGGGCTTGTGATGTGTGTTGATGCAGCAACAAGGGGTGATGTCTTATGGGTCCAGGCAGCTACGCCCTCATGAGCGTAATTACGCCACCCACGACCTGGAGCTTGCAGTGGTCGTTTTTGCGCTAAAGTTATGGTGGCACTACCTCATTGGAGAACTCTTTGTGGTCTTCACAGACCACAAAAGCTTGAGGTATATCTTCTCCTAGCGGGACCTAAACTTGCGACAGCGAAGATGGGTGGAGTTCCTCCAGGATTACGACTTCGAGATCTCTTATACTGAGAGCAAGGGCAATGTAGTAGCCGATGCCTTGAGCAGGAGGACACAGAAGGATGCGGTCCGAGAGTCGGTGGACGCCTGGAAGGCGATGGAGGAGTTGGCTGCTTTACACCTAGATGCGAGGATGGATAGCAGTAAAGGCTGTCTATATCAAATGACAGTGCAGTCATCTCTGTTTCAGCAAGTGGAGGAGTCTCGGTGGGGAGACCCGGAGTGAGAAGTGATGCCTAACCGAGTTGACCAGGGAAATGCTCCGGAAGGATGGACAGAGGATGGTCAGAACCGGATGCTTTTCCAGGGAAGGTTGTTTGTTCTGGAGGCGATGCGCGGCAAGGTTCTCAGTGAGTTCCACAACTCACACCTGGCGGTACACCCAGGAGTTTCCAAGATGTATCAGGGACTGAAGAGGCAGTTTTGGTGGCCCGGAGTTAAGCGAGCGGTGGCAGAGTTTGTGGCCAAGTGCTTAGTGTGTCAGCAAGTGAAGGCTGAACACCGAGTTCCAGGCGGGCTACTGCAGCCTCTAGATGTCCCCGAGTGGGAGTGGGATGACATCTCGATGGATTTCATCATGGGACTACCCAAGGTCCAAGGGGGATACAACGCCATCTGGGTGGTAGTGGACAGGTTGATGAAATCGGCTCACTTTCTGGCGATCAGGGAGTCGAGTGCAGTGGACGCTTTGGCGCGAAAGTACGTGGATGAGGTGGTGCGGTTGCATGGGATTCCGAGGTCTATAGTCTCGGATAGGGATGCACAATTTACCTCACGAGTCTGGAGAGGATTGCAGCATGCTTTTGGCACCCAGCTACGCCTTAGCACTGTTTTCCACCCCCAGAAAGATGAACAGACAGAGCGCACCATCCAGACCTTGGAGGATATGTTGTGGGCATGTGTTCTGGACTCAGGGGGATCATGGGTGCGATACTTGCCTCTGGTAAAGTTTTCCTACAATAATAGATACCACTCTACCATCGGTATGGCCCCGTTTGAAGCTTTGTACGGGAGGCCATGTCGTTCACCTGTATGTTGGACCGAAGTAGGAGAGGCAGGCATCCTTGGCCCGAAAGTGGTGCAGAGCACGACAGAGAAGGTTCAACTCATATGAGAAAGGATGAAGGCGGCCCAAGACCGACAGAAGTCATATGCGGATACCAGGAGGAGTCCCTTGGAGTTTGAGGTTGGAGACCACGTGTTCTTGAAGGTCTCCCCTCGACGTGGGCAACGGAGGTTCGGCAAGGGGAGTAAGCTTTCTCCCAGGTTCATCGGACCCTTCAAAGTGTTGCGGCGGGTCGGCGAAGTGGCTTATCAGCTAACGTTACCACCGCCGCTACTGAGGATACATGATGTCTTCCATGTGTCCCAGCTCTGCCGGTATCTGCACGACGATTCACACGTCCTTGATTGGGGTGAGCTGGACATTGAGGACGGTGTGACTTTTGTGGAGAGACCAGTGAGGATCGAGGATCGCAAGGAGAAGGTGTTTCGTGGACGAACCATTCCCTTGGTTCGTGTGTTGTGGAGACATGGTGGGTTTGAGGAGAGTATGTGGGAGAGGGAAGCACAGATGCGTACCCAGTACCCAGAGTTGTTTTGAGATTTTGTTCTTTGTTGTACCTGTTGTAGTAGAATGTTTTGTCCTTTTTGGCTATGGAATGTACTGGTTTTCTTTCCTTTGGATGTGTGTGAAAAGCCCTGGATATGGGGGAGGAGAGGACTCGACCCCTAATCAAGACGCATTAAGGTGGATGCGATTAAACCCGTGCGGGCGAGTCAGTGCCGCCCAAAGCGGATAATATCTTGACATGGGGGAGGAGACTCCCCGACCCACATGCCTGGGCAGTTTGGCATGGTATGTTGCTTGGTTCTTGACAGGGAAGTGTTTTTAGTTAGCATGGGTTCACTCCTAAGAGGTATCTTTCGAGGTGGTTGTTCGAACCCTCTCCTTCCTTCTAGTTTGTTTTGATTCTCGAGGACGAGAATCGTTTAAGAGGTATCTGATGTAATGGCATGGGTTTTGGGGTCCATTACTTTGTGAAAATCTCGTGTTGGGTTTTCTGGTCTGGGAATCACGGTGGTGTAGGCCTACCGGTAGCCTTAGCCTACCGGTAACAGGCCTAACGGTAGCTCGGTCTACCGGTAACCGCAGCCTACCGGTAGCTCTGTCTACCGGTAGCTCGGTCTACCGATAGTTGCAGCTACTGGTGGCTCTGTCTACCGGTAGCTGCAGTCTACCGGTAGCTTGGCCTACCGGTAGCTGCAGCCTACCGGTAGCTGGGTCTACCAGTAGCTGCGGCCTACTGGTAGCTCGGTCTACCGGTAGCTGCGGCCTACCAGTAGCTCGGTCTACCGATAGCTGCAGCCTACCGGTGGCTCGGCCTACCGGTGGCTGCAGCCTACCGATAGCCATCACCCACCGGTAGCCGTCAGCCACCGGTGGCTCTAGCCTACCACGCGGATTCTTTCCAGTGGCGTTCCTTCTTGCGCAATTAGGGTTTTAAACCCAATTTTGACTCCTTTAAGCGCGTTTTAAAGCCCGGTAACGCGCGTGAATGTTTTAATGAATTAATTAATGAATTAATGCGTCGGTTTAAACCACCCGACCCCTTTAATGACGTGTGGGGCCGCGTGGCCAACCCACGACCCCGCGCCTCACGCGGTTTCGCGTTCTTATCTCACCTGTCCGCAGCCCTTATAAACTAAAGGGTTAGGCATGGTTTCTTCTTTCCTCGATCGCGGCTTTTCACGAATAGTTTTTGGTGCATCGGGCGAGCCGCATCGTTATCCGTAAAGTTTTGCGCCCGGCCTAAGCGTCGATCGTCTATCAACAAGTAGGGAAATTTCTCCTTCGCCTCTCTCTTTTGTGTATCATGTGGGGTGGGCGTGCTTTTGTTTCTGTAGACTTGGATAAACCAGACCTAAATAAAGATAATGAACGGATTCTATAAAGAATGATGGGAGCTGTGATCATTGATGTTGTTTATATTATGATCATCTTTCTGAGTTATGTTGTCTTACGCCTTCTGAAAATCGAGGTCGTTGGTGGTCGTTGTCTGTGCACTAATGAACCCCCTGTGGTGTTTTAAATGGCTTGTTTTGTAATTGTAAACTCATGCTGTGAAAAGTAAATTGGTTAATCACGTATACCCAGCTGAATAAATTGAAAGCACCAGGATCAATCCTTCTGTGATAACCCTCGGTAAAGCACACGAAAATTGAAATCATGGAGCGTGTAAAATCTTTTAAATCTGAAAATACAGGCATGGCCCTGCTTTGTGTCGGTGGTAGTGGTTTGGTTGGTTCCTTTTACGGGTTGATTGCTGGAGATGTGGGAGGGGATGAGATCCCCTGTTTTTATACTCTCGGTGGTAGTGAAATTGGGAATGAGATTCCCTGTTGTTACGAATTCGGTGGATGTGAGTTTTGTGGCCGGGTGGTTACCTTGTTATATCACGAATTGGGGTGGGATCCTCTGTTGATGAAAAACCTTTTTGGGGGAGGGGATACGGGGCAGTGTCTCGGGGTTGTCTGGTTCCAGTACTTCGCGGGTTCTCACTTTTCCTTTGCTGTTGTGACTTTACAAGAGAACCGGGTGTGGATGCTTAGTTGATGTTTGGCTGGTTTCTTTTCCTTAGTTATGCTTATGGTTTAGTTGCCCAGTAGTGCTTAAACTTATTTGAACATTATTACTGAACATGAAACAAGAATGGGACAAATGGGTTTTGTTGGCGAGAGTCGTGACTCGGACTTAGGTGTTGGTTGTGTCCTTTAGGCTAACTGAAGAAAAACCTAAACTTTGGGTGAGTGCTTGTTACCTATACTTACATACTTGTAGTGTTGTGTTTCTTATTTGCGCTCCACCCATGTTGAGCACTTAGTGTCGAACACCCCCGTTTCATGGGGGAGGGTGTTTTTCCCAACACTATTATTAGTGGTTGGTTATTGGCTCCTTTTCTGCTCTCTTTCCCGGATAGCCCAACTATCTTCGGGCAGGCTGTGATGGCCTGAGGTCCATTATTAGCCCAAGAACCTTCGGGCGGGGTAGTGTGGTGGTTGGCCAGGTGTGTGCGGCAGGTGGTTTCCCAAGTGTCTTCGGGATGAGGCCCAGGTGTCTTCGGGCGTGGCAGTGGATCTTCTAGCCCAGGTGTCTTCGGGCGTGATGGTGGTTGTTCTGGCCTAGGTGTTTGCAGGCGTGGTTACATGTGACAGTTGTGGCCCAGGTGTGTGCGGGCGGGATTCAGCAGTGGGACTGCGTGTGGTTGTGGCCCAGGTGTGTGCGGGCGAGTGTGGCAGTGGGACTGCGGTGAGAATGGTGGGATTGGTTCGATGCGTAGGATGTCTCAATAACTAGTGGGAAAGTGGCGCGGGGTACCCAAACATCGATGTGCTCTTATTATATATATTATTTGACTTGCGTTATTTGGGGAGTGTGCCTTGATGAGGCTTGGGTGGATAGTTTACCTTGATAAGTGTTTGGCTTACTCCTTTTCTCACGGGACTTTAGTACGTTCCCCCACTTGTGCACGAGAGTCTTTGGTTTTCCCTACTGAGTGTACTTGTATGCTCACCCTACGTATATAAAACTGCTTTCAGGTTTCCAGGAGGACTTCGGGGATCGCGCAGGACCATACTAGCTCGGACCTTTGGGGCAGTTGCAGTTGCTGTTTTTCTTCCTTTAGTACTTACCTTTGTAGTCACTTTTTGTACTTTGTGGCTTTTACTTTTGAAACATGCATGTGGGAATGGTTTACTTTTGGCTTTACTTTACTTTTAGTTTTGGATTTGTTGGGTTCCATCATCTTATCTCTCGATCCTGTAAAATAGAAAAAGGGTAATGTCTTCCATTTAGTGTGTGATTCTATACCCTTGGTGCTAGTCGCCACTCCGGGACCTATTGAAGGCGGGTTTCGGGGGTCATTATCTCTCCTTCAACTTAAAGAAGGAAGGGTCTGGCAGTCTGATGACTCTTCCCTCCTTTTGGTGAAGGCGGGTCGTGACAGTGATCATAAACAACTGCTCCAAAGGACTTAAGTTCTAACAAAAGAAGGATATCCAAAGAAGAGGTAAATGTCATCACAAATATATTTAATGTTTCTTTCTTCCTAAATAGTATCCAAATCCACTATAACCATAATATAATAATTCCATTAATATATTTACTATACATAAATCTATTTGTCTTAATGGTCCAACCATTTCCCCTCTCCTTATAATCTAATGAAAAATAAAAACTCGATTTATGCATTTATACAAACTATTGTCTCCAATCAGAGACGTATTTTATTTTACATCCTGTCATGAAAGGTTATGTTCATGTATTTTGTAGATATACGTTATTTTTAATGAATTATTATTATTATTTTATGATCAAATTTAATCTATGTTCTTTCACATAAGAGCCTCAACCCAGTTGTTCAGGACTCGTCAAGTGTATCCAAGAGACCCAAGATCAAATCCAAGTGGAAAAAAAATTCTGAGTTACTATAGAAGTGTTGTAGTAGGTACTCTAGCAGGCACTGTAACAGGTATTGTAGTAGGTACTGTTTGGTAATGTAACAGTTGAAACTATTCATCTGTTTGGGCTTTCGGGCCACCAGTTTGGTCCCCGGGTCCTTCAAGGTCTTCAGGACAATAAGGCTTATGGGCCACCTCAAGGCCTTCGGGCCACCTTAAGGCCTTCGGGCCACATTGAAATTGTGCTTAAATTGACCAGGAAGATTCTATAAGGATCATGCTCCATATGAGGATTCAGTGCAAGAGCATTAATCAAAGCAGAGCTAATGGATTTAGAAGAATGAGAGGGTATGAAAATTACCATCGGGACCAGCCTATGCATGCACGGGAAGCCTAGCTGAATAGTTATGTGAAGGTGGAGAGCTGACATCATGATGTAGATGCTGGGGAGGGGCAGTTTCAAATAGTTATAATCTGTATTAATTCCTCTACGACCTTCGGGTCATGTAATGTCACAAAGCCTACAGTCCATGTAAGGGTTCCCCTTAAATCCTTAAAATGATGATTATCAAAAATGAAAAAAAATGCTTTCGGGCCATTCGGGAAAATCTATGTTCTTTTCCTCTCATCCGTTGGAAGATGATATCGTTGTTTATGCATATATGTGGACTACCACCCCTACAAAGCGATGTGATTTGTTTCTCATATTATCTTTACATGGATGATGATAAAGATAGATTTAATGAATATACATGATATTGATAATGAAAATATGATTCTTTAATGAAGTGTTATTTAGCTTTTTTTCAGTTCTTGGAAAATGAAAATATCTCTCATGTGTACCTATGGAGTACTGTCTACACAAACTGAACTAATTCATTTTTCATCACATAATTATATTAATTTCAATAAATGTTTATTTAATTAATAGATACAATATTTATGAATAGATTAACATTCTATATCCATTGCCATGTTGAATGTTTGGAACCATTGAACCTAAACATGTATGGAAAAGGGAATAGTTAACACCCAAATACTTTTTAGAAGTCTAGCCAGAAGCAAAGCTCCTGAACGTATTAAATAAAGCAAAAAGAAACATGAAGGAAGACGAGGTCAAACAAATAGACAAGCCCTCATCCAAAAAAAATGTTTTAGAATCATAAAATGAATGATCATTTCTATAATCAGGATCAGAATCATCAACAGTTTCTAATTCTGAGTGTGAGTGAGCCTAATTAAGGATGTTTACCATTACTGCTTTGAATCATTCCTACTCTAAAGTGGGCAAGATCTCTGAAGATTTATAAGATGATATAGTAGACACATTCCTTTGTAGATTGGAAAATTCTTTCCTTAGTCTTTTTATTGGAGGATCATTTTCATTCACCTTCCCCTTTCTAATGATGACATCATCCACAAAGGAAGAAACTCCTTTTTTCTGAAATTTCTTGTATTCTTGATCTGAGACGTTCTCCATTAATCAAATTTTGATAAATTGGAATTATCCCAAGAATCCTAGATAGCATTATGAGAATCCATCGTCGTAGGAACAAGATGCAAGTCCTCACCTTTCCTAACATTCAATATCCCATCAGGAGAAGCAGCAACAATGAGACCACCAGTTACATATTCATTTTCAACTAATCTAATAGAAGTAGCAGCATGACAATCATTTGAAGAAATTTTCTTCACAAAATCTACCCGGGTATTGGAGGGTCCACTATTAGTTATCACTAGAGATTCCACTATCATCCCCTTACCTTTCATAGGCACCTCAGGATCATATTTTTTAGAGACCAACACATCAACTACAGTGGATAATGGGTTTTTATATATATCTCCATTATGATCAAGGGGATTGGGAAATGCCACATTCTTCATATTAGGCTTCCTTCGACATAGATTGGTTGGATGACCTCTCATCCTGATTCTCTCACATGAGACATTCCTTCAACATAACTCCAAAAAATGTCCAACAGACATACATGTAAGGGTTGGTGTCCTGAGAACCAATTGTTTTGTACTTTGATTACATGAATGTACACTTATTATATATTGTTCATTATTCTGCATGACTATAATATAATAATGTCCTGGAATATTTGTTGCGTTGATAAGGTCATGGCAGATCTCCGCTATGATGAGAACCTTGAAATGTTATAACAATATTCTAAAATAAAGTTTTACGGTTGGATGACATACTATGATAGGACACATAGTATGCAGAGCGTCATGTGCGAGTACTCATAAGAAGACGAGACTCTCATGGAGTTCGCACTTCATAATCTCCAAGATGGGAGATTATGATAACAGACCCGCTAGTAGCAATTCTGCATGTCTTGGTGTAATCGGACATTGCTATCTACAAACGTGTGTAATGGTCCTTAGACTGGAAGATTATCATTAACTCATGTCATGACTCGCGCACTTAGATTTGCTGACAAAAACCATCACGAAGAGAGTTGGCGGGAAGTAGGGTATGTTGGGTGCATCACGAATGACATGTTGTTAATGGATAAGTCGATGAAGGATTTGTCTCTTCCATATTTATGGAAGTAGATATCTCCGACCCTTTGATTGAAATAAAACTGTCGCACAAATTCTATGGTCATGGTGTCATGACGAGTTTATTTCTAGAAGTCAAAGAATGGAAGATCAAGCATATAGGTTTATAACACTGCCATGAAACCTGCTTGATGAGATATTGAGACAAAGGGATTAAATTACACAGTAAGTGTTCGTATGAGCTGACACGTCAATGCGGCGTCAACTTCTTTCTCTTGAGTGCCTTGACCCGTTGTTAGACAGTAATATTGGACTTTAGGCAAGCCCGCCTAATGCCAATGAGAAAGAGACCCATAGGGTCACACACTAAGTGTATCCAAGTATCTCAAGTAGAATAAAGATTATTTCCATACGTGGTTTAATAATTATTCAAGGAAACCTAAATCGTTTTAATGTTGGAGGAAGAATAAAATGAAAACAAGTACATGCCGTGTATTTATGATTACACGCCATGTAGTTTTTTCAGTCAAAATTTTGAGGAAATATCGTTTTATTAAATGATATTTATTATAATCAGTGTGGACGCATGTCAAGGAATTAATGATTCGACATGGGGTTTTCAAAAGAGTTAATGAAATAAATAAAACGCGTAACGCGTTTATTTATTATCATAACTCTACAACCTCAAACCCGATTATAAATATCCTCACAACCCCAACTCTTTTCCAAAGAATCGTTGTGCACAACAATTCTGGAGAATTCTCTCAAGACCGAAAGAACTCCGTCCTCCAAGAACGCTCTCAAGATCGAGAGAGATCCACCTCCATCGAATCAAGGCGATCTAAGGCGGACAACGCAAACAAAGGCTTCTCTACGCTAGCACCTGGAGATTCTTTTGGCGACGTCCAAAGATACGTGGTGCACGTGTGGATCACCACTAGAGGAAGTCTACACTTGGCTTCTGCAACGCAACGACGAATCACATCAGAACGTGATCAGAAATATCAACGAAGAAAGAACGTCATAAAAGATACTTCTTGTCAATTAATTAAATTAATTATAATCAACCTGTGATGATCCTTCCTTTATGGTTCCAGGACTTTTCTTATTTGTCTATTTCTGTGATTTGATCCGTGAAGACTGGCATTTATCGTCGTATTGATCCCGGATTGATCATTGCAAATGACAAAAAGCCAAGTGGGCACATCCACCCACAAGCTTCCGCTGCGCCGGGGACCTTCAAGTGGTATCAGAGGAGGTCACAACGTTGACTATAGTTATTTAATTTTTGTTGATAATTTACGCATTTATATTTGATTCAATTTAAGATAGATCATTCTATAAAATTGAATGAACGAGATCTGTTATTCCTCCTTCGTTTCTCGATTCACATCATAGAAACAAACTTTTAATTTTAATTTTGATTAAATTCAAAACGAGGAACTCATCTGAAGGAGCCGCTCTTTCTGTCTGTAAAACACAAGAATATACAGCGTGTAGTTTTCACTACACGCCGTGTACTTAGGTTCAACAAACCGGTACTGGTCCGCCAAACCATGTCGTGTGAATTGAGTATACCTAAGTATTTATTACACCGTGTTGACCAGAAATAAACGGCGCGTGGGAACCAAAATACACAGCGTGTATGTTGAATCAACACGACGTGTAGTCCGATCTGGCCCAAGTGAAACCACGTACATGGAGAAGCTGTGTTCCGCATACACGGGATTACCAGACCGGTAACCGCGTAACAAGTACACATCGTGTTAGATTAATCTACACGTCGTGTACTCCAAAATTTCCAAAGTACAGATAACACGCCAAAGCCCCCGGCGTGTACTTTGGATAAAGGGTGAAAAATACACGGCGTGTATGCTATATTACAAGTCGTGTACTTTCCAGAAATGGAATTTCACTAGGTTTCCTCTAAAAGTACAAAGACCTGTACAAGGAATATAGATGAGAAGAATCTCAAGGAAATTCAGAAAAGAATTTAAGATAAAGAATTGATTAATTATAAGATCATAATTAATTAAATTCAAGCGCAACTTATCTTGAATAAATAGAACGATTAAAAGAATTTGAATTCTAAATATGCGTAAATGTCGTTGCATGCTATGGATGATCATGAGCTAGACCAAAGACTCTTTGTATGTGTGTATGGTTTCATTTAAATTTGTTTAATTTAAATTCGTTGGCTTGCGAGCCTTCTTCCAATAAAATGTAGGGTCTGCGTGCTCATGGTTTCTTTAATGTAAACCTCATGTAATGGAGGATCTCCCAAGCCAGTGGAGACGGTTCAAAAATCCGAAGTTGAGGCAAAACCAACCCAAGAAGATGCAAAGGTGGACAGATGGGGAGCTGCAAAACACGAATCATCGGGTTCAAGGTGTTTTCCCTAGGTCAGGGATGGCTTATCAAAACCGCTAGATAAGTTAACCAATAGAAGCTCATGATCATGCCATCTTATTTTATTTCTATCTGATTGCATGATTTATTTACTATGTATGTGTTGTCGCGTTCACATAATTAATGAAATAAACAAGCAAGCAAAGATTGAATAAAATAAAAACTGGACTACGCGTAAACATTATCAGAACATGGTTAATCACTTAAGCAAGCATCACTTAAAATTAACAAGAATGTGATAATGAAAAACTACGCATAAAGAATAAAATCCCTCAAATACCATATTAAGTCAGACCAAGTCTTCCGTTACTTGATTAAGGGCAAGACTCAATAAAACTATGTGTTTGACCAACCCTTGTTGGCACACTTTTATAAAGGAAGTTCTTATGAAAGTTTTGGCTTGACTTAAACATTTTACAATAAAAGGAGCAGCCCTTGCTAGACTTGTCGTAAAATGGAGGCAAGTGTTGAGGAAATCCAAGTCAGGATTTCAGGATTGGGGAGTTCACTCAACAGATCAAGGAACTGTAAGCTCACAGTTGGCAAAGACCTGTCTACCTAAATACCTTCAAATAGCTTGACCAACCCTTGTTGGGGTTATGCGAAGGGGAATATGGATCTTTGTCACTAGAATGTCAAAGCAACTAGACATTCCGGGTTCAATGGTGAAGGCCATTGGGACTTGATAAAATAGTGGGAGAATTAATAAATTCATTTTTCATAAAATGTAATCAAAAGGTACTGATAAATCTGCTCATTTAATTTGTATAATCAATATGACAAGCTCGTCAACCACATTTTCTTTGCGATCAATTCTGGACAAAGACAATATCATCACCGACAGTAACTTTCAGGAATGGTTTAGGCGCCTTCGGGCTATCCTACGCCATGAACGAATGTTTTACGTGCTGGAGTGCTCACTTCCTGATTCTCCTGCCCAAGGGGCGAGTGATCAATATTTCCTGATCTATGATCAACATTTGAACGATTCACTCGACGTTCAATGTTTGATGCTATCATCAATGTCTAGTGAGCTCATGAAGTCTCATGAAGACATGGATGTCTATAGCATGCTCGAGCACCTCTGTGGTCTATACCATGAGAGAGCAAGACAGGAAAGGTTTGAGATCTCCAAGGCTCTATTTCATAGCAAGCTTGGAGAGGGTGCCCCAACCGGGCCTCATGAAGTCAAGCTCATTGGCTACATTGAGCGCTTTGAGGTTCTAGGGTTTAAACTCCCCGAGGAACTGGGTACCGATCTCATTCTCGCATCACTCCCCCATAGCTTCTCTAACTTTGTTGTAAATTTCAACATGAACAACATTGAGAAGTCTCTATCTGATCTTCTTATCCTTATTCACCAAGTGGACAATGATATAAAGCGTGAAAAGTCTTCTGTCCTTATGGTGAATAAAAGGAAATGGAAGGCGAAGAGCTTTAAGCCCAAAGCTTCTTCAAGGTCTTCCAAGAAAAGGAAGATCGAAGGGGAGGCAAGAGAAGAGGATGTTGTTTGTTCCGCATGTGGCAAGAACAGCCACTGGAAGAAAAACTGCACCCAACCAAGGAAGCAAGGGGAAGCTTCAGGTGCGTTTGTCATCGAATGCAATCTATCTGTTTCTACAGATTGGGTATTAGATCCAGCTTGTGGTACTCACATATGTATCCAAATACAGGAACCAAGTATATTCTGGAAGATTGATCGAGGGGAGGTAGATCTACGAGCAGCCAACGGAGTCAGACTTTCTGTTGTAACTGTCGGGGACTACCACCTCACATTGCCAACTGGAATGATCTTGGTGTTAAATGGTTGTTATTATGTGTCTTCTGTTACTAAAAACATTATTTCAGTATCCAGATTAGATATTGATGGATTTATCTTCAAGTTTGGAAATGAATGTTGTTACTTTTATAAAGATAGCATTTGTTTTGGTAGAGCACATTTATATAACGGCCTTTATGTGTTAGACTACACAAACCATGTAATGGCAATCGATGACAAAGTTAATTCACATGACTCATACCACACCCAACTTTGGCATCACCGGCTAGGTCATATCAATGATAAACGTTTGACAAAATTACATCAAGATGGGTATTTAGATTCTTTCGAACTAAAACCACTTGGTGTATGGCATGCGTGTCTACAAGGCAAAATGACCAAAACCTCATTTAGTTGGAAAGGTGAAAGGGCTAAAGAGCCTCTAGAATTAGTTCACACAAATGTATGTGGACCGTTTCCAATTGAAGCAAGGGGTGGGTTCTTGTACTTCATAACTTTTACTGATAATTTTAGTAGATATGGATATATTTACTAAATGAGGTATAAGTCAGATTCTTTTGATCGGTTCAAAAAATACAAGAATGAAGTTGAGAATTAGCTTGGTAAGAAGATTAAGAAACTCCGCTCAGACAGAGGAGGAGAATATCTTAATCAGGACTTCATTGATTTTTTACAAGAGTTTGAGATTCTATCTCAACTCACTCCTTACACGCCTCAGTGGAATGACGTAAGTGAAAGGAGGAACCGCACCCTGTTGGACATGGTGAGATCAATGATTAGTCATGCGAGTCTTCCATTATCCTTTTGGGGATATGCATTACAAACAGCAGCACACATTCTAAACCAAGTACCAACTAAATCGATAAATGGTATTCCATATGAATTGTGGAGTGGACGCAAAGCCATGTTATCAAATTTACATGTGTGGGGTAGCGAAGCATTTGTTAAGGCCTCTTCAGGTAACAAGCTTGCACCCCGAGGCACAAAATGTATCTTTATAGGATATCCCAAGGAAACAAGGGGATATTACCTATACAACCCCTCAGATAAAAAGGCAAATGTGGCAAGACACGCCATATTCCTTGAGAATGAGCACATCCCCAAAAGAGATAGTGGGAGTGAGATAGACTTTGATGAAGTCGAGGCTCAAGATACACAGGAGTTGGTACAAGAACATATTCCACAAAGCCACGTGGAAGAACAATCTGTTCCAGAGACACAAGAACTGCGTAGGAACGCGAGAGAGGTGAGAGAACTAGAACGATATGGTTTTCTTGTCACCGAGGATGGTGACTCATTATTGGTTGACAATGATGATCCTCTTACCTACAAGGAAGCAGTTGCAGGCACAGACGCTGCCAAGTGGCAAGAAGCCATGAATTCTGAAATGGATTCCATGTACCAAAACCAAGTCTGGATTTTGTTAGATCCTCCAGTTGATGTAAAGCCTGTTGGTAATAAATGAGTATTCAAGAAGAAACTGGACATGGAAGGGAAAGTCAGCACCTACAAGGCACGACTGGTTGCAAAAGGTTTTAGACAGCGTCAAGGAATTGACTATGATGAAACCTTTTCACCGGTTGCGATGCTGAAATCCATCAGAATCCTATTGGTCATTGCTGCTTACCATGACTATGAAATTTGGCAAATGGATGTCAAAACGGCTTTCCTTAACGGGAACCTCCAGGAAGATGTCTACATGACACAACCTGAAGGGTTTGTGACTCCAAAGGATGCCAACAAGGTATGCAAGTTGCAGAAATCCATTTATGGATTAAAGCAAGCATCAAGATCATGGAACATTTGTTTTGATGAAGCTGTAACAGAATTTGGCTTTGTTAAGAACGAATGTGAGCCTTGTGTCTACAAGAGGTTTAGTGGGAGTGCAGTCGTTTTCCTAATAGTATATGTTGATGACATATTACTAATTGGAAACGAAGTACCTGTCTTATAGTCAGTTAAGGCATGGTTGCATAAATGCTTCTCCATGAAAGACTTGGGCGAGGCAGCATATATTCTTGGGATCAAGATTCATCGTGATAGATCCAAGAGAATGTTGTGTCTGAGTCAAAGTACACACATTGACAAGATACTGAAGAGATTCAGTATGGAACAATCCAAGAGGGGATTGTAGCCAGTGTCACGTGGCATTCATCTTTCCAAGAAAATGTGTCCTCAGACACATGAGGAAAGAAAGAGAATGACAAGGATCCCTTACGCATCCGCAATTGGGTCAGTCATGTATGCTATAATATGTACGAGGCTAGATGTTGCTTACGCATTAAGTGCGGTAGGCAGATATCAAGCTGATCCAGGAGACCGCCATTGGATGGCAGTCAAGACTATCCTTAAGTATTTGAGGCGTACTAAGGATATGTTCCTGGTTTATGGAGGAGATGAGGAACTAGTCATCAGAGGACATGTAGATGCTAGTTTCCAGACTGATCAAGATGACATGAAGTCGCAGACTGGATACATCTTCAGTTTGAATGGAGGTGCAGTGAGCTGGAAGAGCTCAAAACAAAGTGTGGTGGCAGATTCTACAGCGGAGTCCGAGTATATCGCAGCTTATGAGGCAGCTAAAGAAGCAGTATGAATGTGAAGCTTCGTCCAAGAGCTGGATGTTGTACCAAGCAGTAAAGATCCTATCACACTCTATTGTGATAATACTGCAGCGGTGACACTTGCAAAAGAGTCAAGGTCATATCAGCGGACAAAGCACATACTTCGGAAGTATCATCTCTTGAGGGATTTTTCTCAGAGAGGTGAAGTTGCAGTGAGCAGTATTTCCATGGAAGACAACGTGACGAACCCATTGACTAAAGTCTTGACTCAGCAGAAACATGATCATCATGTGAGGTCTAGCAGACTAAAAGTCGTAGGCAGTTGGATCTAGTCCAAGTGAGAGTTTGTAAGGGTTGGTGTCCTGAGAACCAACAGTTTTGTACTTTGATTACATGAATGTACAGTTATTATATATTGTTCATTGTTTTGCATGACTATAATATAATAATATTCTGAAATATTTGTTGCATTGATAAGGTCATAGCATATCCTCGCTATGATGAGAACCTTGAAATGCTATAACAATATTCTTAAATAAAGTTCTACGGTTGGATGACATACTATGATAGGAGACATAGTATACAGACCGTCATGTGCGAGTACTTGTAAGAAGACGAGACTCTCTCTCATGGAGTTTGCACATTGTAATCTCCAAGATGGGAGATTATGATAACAGACTCGCTAGTAGCAATTCTGCATGTCTTGGTGTCATCGGACATTGCTATATACGAGCGTGTGTAATGGTCCTTATGGAAGATTGTCATTAACTCATGTCATGACTCGCGCACTTAGATTTGCTGACGAAAACCGTCACGAAGAGAGTTGGCGGGAAGTAGGGTACGTTGGGTGCGTCACGAATGACATGTTGTTAATGGATAAGTCAATGAAGGATTTGTTCCTTCCATATTTACGGAAGTAAATATCTCGGGCCCTTTGATTGAAATAAAACTGTCGCACAAATTACATGGTCATGGTGTCACGACGAGCTTATTTCTAGAAGTCAAAGAATGACAGATCAAGCATATAGGTTTATGACACTGCCATGAAACCTGCTTGATTAGATATTGAAACAAAGGGATTAAATTACACAATAAGCGTTCATATGAGGTGACACGTCAATGCGACGTCAACTTCTTTCTCTTGGATGTCTTGACCCGTTGCTAGACATTAATCTTGGACGTTAGGCAAACCCGTCTAATGTCAACGGCAAAGAGACCTAGAGGGTCACACACTAAGTGTATCCAAGTATCTCAAGTAGAATAAAGATTATTCTCATACGTGGTTTAATAATTATTCAAGAGAGCCTAAATCGTTTTAACGTTGGAGGAAAAATAAAATGAAAACAAGTATACGCCGTGTATTAATGTTTACACGTCGTGTAGTTTTTATTTTGAAAACAAGTACACGTCGTGTATTAATGATTACACGTCGTGTAGTTTTTAATGGAAAAACAATTACACGCCGTGTATTTATGATTACACGTCGTGTAGTTTTTTCAGTCGGGATTTTGAGGAAATGTCGTTTTATTAAATGATATTTATTATAATCAGCGTGGGTGCATGTCAAGGAATTAATGATTCGACGTGGGATTTTCAAAAGAGTTAATGAAATAAATAAAACGCGTAACGTGTTTATTTATTGTCATAACTCTACAACCTCAAACCCGATTATAAATATCCTCACAACCCCAACTCTTCCAAAGAATCGTTGTGCACAACAATTCTGGAGAATTCTCTCAAGACCGAAAGAACTATGTCCTCCAAAAACGCTCTCAAGACCGAGAGAGATCCACCTCTATCGGAACAAGACAATCTAAGGCAGACAACGCAAGCAAATGCTTCTCCACGCTAGCACCCGGAGATTCCTTTGACGACGTCCAGAGATATGTGGTACATGTGTGAATCACCGCTAGAAGAAGTCTACACTTGGTTTCTGCAACGCAACGACGAACACATCAACTACAGTTGATAAGGGTCCACTATTAGTTATCACTAGAGATTCCACTATCATCCCCTTACCTTTCATAGGCACCTCAGGATCATATTTTTTAGAGACCAACACATCAACTACAGGGGATAATGGTTTTTTATATATATCTCCATTATGATCAAGGGGATTGGGAAATGCCACATTCTTCGTATTAGGTTTCCTTCGACATAGATTGGTTGGACGACCTCTCATCCTGCTTCTCTCACATGAGACATTCCTTCAACATAACTCCAAAGAGTGCCCAACAGACATACAATCATTGCAGAAAAGAGTCTTTCTTTAATACTCAACATCAATTTGAATATTATCTATAAGAGTGGAAAGGGTTACCTTGTCAATCGTGATGGAGCTAAGGTCAATCTTCACCAACATCCTAAAAAAGTGTCCAAACCGAACATCCTCAGTTTCCTTATCAAGATGTATAAGAGCCCCAATTGTCATGCTGATGTCGTGTAAAATCTTTGGATGGCAAAGGACCCAATTGAGTCTATGAAGACGAACCCAAACCTGAGAAAAGGAATTCCATGCATGCAAAACATTAAATTACAGAGACCATTCAGGTTAATGAATCCATCCAGGTTTCAAGAACTAGGAACCAATGCAGCTTTGAATCATCTGAAGGGAAAATGGTGTGAATAAAACCATGACCAAAAGAGACACATTTCCAATTAGAAATAACCCACAAAAGAGAAATCCGATGAACCAAATATTCTCACATCCAATGTTTTTCACCATTAGGTAAAACAAGGCGTGCAATTAGAGAATCTCATCCTACTTACAGTATGTCATCAAGTGCTTCAAGGTTCGTTTCAACATGGGTTGCTGATCCATTATGAAGGATTCTTTCAGCATTTGAGCCCTTAAATAAAGCGAAAGACTGGGTTCCGTCTAATTTCGGACCTGAATTTGACAATGAATTATTCACCACAGCAGCATATGATCCCAATTGATATCTACGCAGATTACCATCACCAGAACAGGGAGCTTCTTTCCAAGGTTCTGGCAATGAAGCATCATTCACCGCTGCAACTTATTTACGGGTTGATTCACCATCAGTAGTCCTCGATTCGCGATGCTTCCAAACTTCCGGCACCGAAGCAACTTTCACCGTTGCATCGACTTTCCGAAAGATTGACTCACCACCGGTATTCTGACGATGTGAATCATTATTCAAAATAAACATTAGACAAACCTTATTTGCAGACCGAGTGATCACGATCGTCTGCAAATCGTCGATAGATCTGGAAACCAAGCACAAACCCGAGGCTGATTGATTGCAGGTCAGTACTGTTGGCTTATCCGCAATCATCAAGCTGCGGGCATCCATATAATATTCACAAGGCACCGACGGATAAGGGGATTCTGAGGAGGAAGGTAGCGCCGATGCAAATCAACTGGGCAGAAGATGGTCGAATCCAAGAAAGTGTCGTATCTCCATGATCGGATGAAACCCTACAAGCCATAGCCGAGAGAATTTCTTTAATTGAGGTAAAGGAGTTTATCAACGTAGTTATATTTCGTGGTGTTGTGTGGGCTGACCTTTTCAAAATTTTTAAAATAGAAATATCTTTAGGTTATTCCTACTCGTATATGTTGGTTTTAATTTCAATTTTTATTTATTAATAAAGTAAAAAGTGTAGTTTTTAGAATCATTTTGAGTTTATTTAAAATACTTTTACTTTTTTTTTAATTTTTTAAGTAGTTATCATAAAAAAAATGAAATTACCTCTTTTTTTTTTACTCTTGCGTCTTTTTTCTATTTATTAAAATTAACCATAACCGTGCATTCCTATTTCTAATAAATTGACTCCAAAATAGTTTAATGTCTTATTGTATTATGTGGATTTAATGTTTTGCATATAATTACTGTATTTATCATTTAGTACATCAAAGTTTAGGATATTTGTAAGGGTTTTTTGTTTGTCTTTTCTTTCTTTGAGATGTATGTTTTATTCACTACTTGTTTTAAATTTTATGGTTTATTTACTTAACAAGAATGTATTTTATTATTATTTTATTTAAAATTCTGGACATTTAGAAATACATCTAATGTTATCTATTTCATGAATTATTAATTTTATGGTTACCAAAGCATTAATGGATTATAATATAATCTCACATTTTATCAGGATTATTTATTCTTCAATTTAAATCATGGGAATTTTGTGTTATTTATATACTGAATCCCTATTATTTTCATATCCTATAGTAATTTTTTGGTTATTAATGTATTTTTTCCATTAATACCATCTTATAATTCTAAAATACTAAAAGATTTGTCTTCTGAAAATACAACCTTGTTTCTAACATTAGCCTGATGATCTTTTACCTATTTATCGACGTTCCTAAAAAATTATTTCATTAATGTTTTCATCATAATTAATATTTTTTATAATGTAATTTTACATTACCTTTTACATTAGTTATATTTTATTAAATGGAATATTTTGATATTTTTGAAGGTTCCGGGCGCAGCGGAAGCGCGTGGGTTAATGTGCTCACTTGGCTTTTTGTCATTAACAATGATCAATCCGGGATCAATACGACGATAAACGCAAGTCTCCACGGATCGAATCACAGAAAAAGACAAAGAAGATGGTTTGTCCCGGAACCACAAACAATGATCGTTACAGGTTGATTATAATTAATTTAATTAATTATAAAGAAATACCTTTTGGGTGTTCTTTCTTCGTTGATGTTCTTGATCACGTTGTCGATGTGATCTGTCATTGCGTCGCAGAAGCCAAGTGTAGACTCCCTCTAGCGGTGATCCACACGTGTACCTCGTATCTCTGGACGTCGCCAGAGGATTCTCCGGGTGCTAGCGTGGAGAAGTCTTTGCTTGCGTTGTCCGCCTTAGATTGTCTTGATCCGATGGAAGAGGATCTCTCTCGGTCTTGAGAGCGTTCTTGGAGGAAGATGTTCTTTCGGCCTTGAAAGAATTCTTCAGAGATGTTGTGCACAACAATTCTCTTGTGTAGGAAAAGAGTTGGGGTTGTGAGGATATTTATAATCGAGTTTGAGGTTGTAGAGTTATGACAATAAATATACGCGTTACGCGTTTCATTTATTTCATTAACTCTTATTGAAAACCCCCATGTCGAATAATTAATTCCTTGACATACGCTCACGCTGATTATAATAAATATCATTTAATAAAATGATATTATATCCTCCAAATCCCGACTGGAAAAACTACACGACGTGTAATAATAAATACACGGCGTTTTTCATTGAAAACTACACGGCGTGTACATTAAATGTACACGGCGTGTATATCTTGTTTTCATTTATTCATTTCCTTTCAAAAATAAAACTACACGGCGTGTACATTTAATAATACACGGCGTGTACTTGTTTTATTTTATTTTTCCTCCCTCATTTAAAACAACTAAGGCTTCATTGAATAATTATTAAACCATGTACGAGAATAATCTTTATTCAACTTGAGATACTCGGATACACTTAGTGTGTGACCCTCTAAGCCTCTTTCTTGTTGGCATTAGGCGGGCTTGCCTAAAGTCCAAGATTACTGTCTAGCAACGGGTCAAGGCACCTAAGAGAAAGAAGTTGACGTCGCATTGACGTATCACCTCATATGAATGCTTACTGTGTAATTTAATCTCTTTGTCTCAATATCTAATCAAGCAGGTTTCATGGCAGTGTCATAAACCTATATGTTTGATCCGTCGTTCTTTGACTACCTGAAATAAACTCGTCGTTCACACCATGGCCATGAAATTTAATGCGACAGTTCTATTTCAATCAAAGAGCCGAGATATCAACTTCCATAAATGGAAGGGACAAATCCTTCCTCGACTTCTCCATTAACAAAATGTCACTCGTGATGCACCCAACGTACCCTACTTCCCGCCAACTGTCTGCGTGACGGTTTTCGTCAGTAAATCTAAGTGCGCGAATCATGACATGAGTTAATGATAATCTTCCAGTCTAAGGACCATTACACACGCTCGTAGATAGCAATGTCTGATGACACCAAGACATGCAGAATTGCTACTAGCGAGTCTGTTATCATAATCTCCCATCTTGGAGATTACCAAGTGCGAACTCCATGAGTGAGAGTCTCGTCTTCTTACGAGTACTCGCACATGACGGTCCGTATACTATGTGTCCTATCATAGTATGTCATCCAACCGCAAAACTTTATTTAAGAATATTGTTATAGAATTTCAAGGTTCTCATCATAGCTGGGATCTGCTATGACCTTATTAATGCAACAAATATTCCAGGACATTATTATATTATAGTCACGCAGAACAATGAACAATATATAATAAGTGAACATTCATGCAATCAAAGTACAAAACAGTTGGTTCTGAGGACACCAACCCTTACAAACTCCCACTTGGACTAGAGCCAACTGCCTACGACTTTTAGTCCGCTAGACCTCACATGATTATCATGTTTCTGCTGAGTCAAGACTTTAGTCAATGGGTCCGCCACGTTGTCTTCCGTGGAAATACTGCTCACTGCAACTTCACCTCTCTGAGAAAAATCCCTCAAGAGATGATACTTCCGAAGTATGTGCTTTGTCCGCTGATGTGACTTTGGCTCTTTTGCAAGTGTCACCGCTGCATTATTATCACAATAGAGTGTGATAGGATCTTTACTGCTCGGTACAACATCCAGCTCTTGGACGAAGCTTCACATCCATGCTGCTTCTTTAGCCGCCACAGAAGCTGCGATATACTCGGACTCCGCTGTAGAATCTGCCACCACACTTTGTTTTGAGCTCTTCCAGCTCACTGCACCTCCATTGAAACTGAAGATGTATCCAGTCTGCGACTTCATGTCATCTTGATCAGTCTGGAAACTAGCATCTACATGTCCTCTGATGACTAGTTCCTCATCTCCTCCATAAACCAGGAACATATCCTTAGTACGCCTCAGATACTTAAGGATAGTCTTGACTGCCATCCAATGACGGTCTCCTGGATCATCTTGATATCAGCCTACCACACTTAATGTGTAAGCAACATCTAGCCTCGTACATAGCATAGCATACATGACTGACCCAATTGCGGATGCGTAAGGGATCCTTGTCATTCTCTTTCTTTCCTCATGTGTCTGAGGACACATTTTCTTGGAAAGATGAATGCCATGTGACACTGACAACAATCCCCTCTTGGATTGTTCCATACTGAATCTCTTCAGTATCTTGTCAATGTATGTACTTTGACTCAGGCCCAACATTCTCTTGGATCTATCACGATTGATCTTGATTCCAAGAACATATGCTTCCTCGCCCAAGTCTTTCATGGAGAAGCATTTATGCAACCATGCCTTAACTGACTGTAAGACAGGTACTTCGTTTCCAATTAGTAATATGTCATCAACATATACTATTAGGAAAATGATTGCACTCCCACTAAACCTCTTGTAGACACAAGGCTCACATTCGTTCTTAACAAAGCCAAATTCCGTTACAGCTTCATCAAAACGAATGTTCCATGATCTTGATGCTTGCTTTAATTCATAAATGGATTTCTGCAACTTGCATACCTTGTTGGCATCCTTTGGAGTCACAAACCCTTCAGGTTGTGTCATGTAGACATCTTCCTGGAGGTTCCCGTTAAGGAAAGCTGTTTTGACATCCATTTTCCAAATTTCATAGTCATGGTAAGCAGTAATGGCCAATAGGATTCTGATGGATTTCAGTATCGCAACCGGTGAAAAGGTTTCATCATAGTCAATTCCTTGACGCTGTCTAAAACCTTTTGCAACCAGTCGTGCCTTGTAGGTGCTGACTTTCCCTTCTATGTCCAGTTTCTTCTTGAATACCCATTTATTACCAATAGGCTTTACATCAACTGGAGGATCTACCAAAATTCAGACTTGGTTTTGGTACATGGAATCCATTTCAGAATTCATGGCTTCTTGCCACTTGGCAACGTCTGTGCCTTCAACTGCTTCCTTGTAGGTAAGAGGATCATCATTGTCAACTAATAATGAGTCACCATCCTCAGTGACAAGAAAACCATATCGTTCTGGTTGTCTCACCTCTCTCGTGCTCCTACGCAGTTCTTGTGTCTCTGGAACAGATTGTTCTTCCATGGGGCTTTGTGGAATCTGTTCTTGTACCAACTCATGTGTATCTTGAGCCTCGACTTCATTGAAGTCTATCTCACTCCCACTATCTCTTTTGGAGATGTGCTCCCTCTCAAGGAATATGGCGTGTCTTGCCACTGTAACCTTTTTGTCTGAGGGGTTGTATAGGTAATATCCCCTTGTTTCCTTGGGATATCCTATAAAGATACACTTTGTGCCTCGGGGTGCAAGTTTGTTACCTGAAGAGGCCTTAACAAATGCTTCACTACCCCACACATGTAAATTCGATAACATGACTTTGCGTCCACTCCATAACTTGTATGGAATACCATTTATCGATTTAGTTGGTACTTGATTTAGTATGTGCACTGCTGTTTGTAATGCATATTCCCAAAAGGATAATGGAAGACTCGCATGACTCATCATTGATCTCACCATGTCCAACAGGGTGCGGTCCCTCCTTTCACTTACACCATTCCACTGTGGTGTGTAAGGAGGAGTGAGTTAAGATAGAATCCCAAACTCCAGTAAGAAATCAATGAAGTCCTGATTAAGATATTCTCCTCCTCTGTCTGAGCGGAGTTTCTTAATCTTCTTACCAAGCTGGTTCTCAACTTCATTCTTGTATTCTTTGAACCGATCAAAAGAATCTGACTTATACCTCATTAAATAGATATATCCATATCTACTAAAATCATCAGTAAAAGTTATGAAGTACGAGAACCCACCCCTTGCTTCAACTGGAAATGGTCCACACACATCTGTGTGAACTAATTCTAGAAGCTCTTTAGCTCTTTCACCTTTCCCACTAAATGGGGTTTTGGTCATTTTGCCTTGTAGACACGCATGACATACACCAAGTGGTTTTAGTTCGAAAGAATCTAAATACCCATCTTGATGTAATTTTGTCAAACGTTTCTCATTGACATGACCTAGCCGGTGATGCCAAAGTTGGGTGTGGTATGAGTCATGTGAATTAACTTTGTTATCGATTGCCATTACTTGGTTTGTGTAGTCTAACACATAAAGGCCGTTATATAAATGTACCCTACCAAAACAAATGCTATCTTTATAAAAATATCAACATCCACTTCCAAACTTGAAGATGAATCCATCAGTATCTAATCTGGATATTGAAATAATGTTTTTGGTTACAGAGGGTATATAATAACATCCTTTCAAAACCAAGACCATCCCCGTAGGCAATGTGAGGTGGTAGTCCCCGACAGCTACAACAACAAGTCTGGCTCCGTTGGCTGCATGTAGATCTACCTCCCCTCGATCAATCTTCCTGAATCTACTTGGTTCCTGTATTTGGATACAGATGTGAGCACCACAAGCAGTATCTAATACCCAATTAGTAGAAACAGATAGATTGCATTCGATAACAAATGCACCTGAAGCTTCCCCTTGCTTCCTTGGCTGGGTGCAGTTTTTCTTCCAGTGGCCCTTCTTGCCACATGCAAAAAAAACAGCATCCTGTTCCTTTGCCTCCCCTTTGATCTTCCTTTTCTTGGAAGGACTTGAAGAAGCTTTGGGCTTAAAGCTCTTTGCCTTCCCTTTCCTTTTATTCACCATGAGGACAGAAGAATTTTCATACTTCATGTCAGTGTCCACTTGGCGAATGAGGATGAGAAGATCAGACAGAGACTTATCAATGTTGTTCATATTGAAGTTCACAACAAAGTTTGAGAAGCTCTGGGGGAGTGATGCAAGAATGAGTTCGGTACCCAGTTCTTCGGGGAGTTTAAACCCTAGAACCTCCAAGTGCTCAATGTAGCCAATGAGCTTGACTACATGAGGCCTGGCTGGGGCACCCTCTCCAAGATTTCTCTGAAATAGAGCCTTGGAGATCTCAAACCTTTCCTGTCTTTCTCTCTCCTGGTATAGACCACGGAGGTGCTCGAGCATGCTATAAGAATCCATGTCTTCATGAGACTTCATGAGCTCACTAGATATCGATGATAGCATCAAACATTTAACATTGAGAGCATCGTTCAAATGTTGATCATAGACCAGGAAATCTTCACCACTCGCCCCTGGGGCAGGAGAATCAGGAAGTGAGGACTCCAGCACGTAAAACTTTTGTTCATGGCGTAGGATAACCCGAAGGTGCCTAAACCATTCCTGAAAGTTACTGCCAGTGAGGATATTGTCTTTATCCAGTATTGATCACAGAGAAAATGTGGTTGATGAGTTTTTCATCTTAATTCTATAATTTAAAAGAGCAGATTTATTAGTACTTTCTTGATTACAATTTATGAGAAATAATGAATGAATGAGTTAATTCTCCCACTATTTTATCAAGTCCCAATGGCCCTCACCATTGAACTCGGAATGTCCAGTTGCTTTGACATTCTAGTGGCAAGGATCCATATTTCCCTTCGCATAACCCCAACAAGGGTTGGTCAAGCTACTTGAAGGTATTTAGGTAGGCAGGTCTTTGCCAACTGTGAGCTTACAGTTCCTTGATCTGTTGAGTGGACTCCCCAATCCTGAAATCCTGACTTGGATTTCCTCAACTCTTGCCTCCAATATTACACCAAGTCTAGCAAGGGCTACTTCTCTTGATGTAATATGGTTAAGTCAACCCGAAACCTTTCATAAGGGCTTCCTTTATAAAAGTAAGTGTCCCAACAAGGGTTGGTCAAACACATAGTTTTATTGAGTCTTGCCCTTAATCAGGTAACAGAAGGCTTGGTCTGACTTAATATGGTATTGAGGGATTTTATTCCTTTATGCGTAGTTTCACATTATCACATGCTTGTTAATATTAAGTGATGCTTGCTTAAGTAATTAACCATGTTCTGATAATGTTTACGCATAGTCTGGTTTTTATTTTATTCCATCTTTGCATGCTTGTTCATTTTATTAATTATGTGATCGCGACAACACATACATAATAAATAAACCATGCAATCAGACAGAAATAAAATAAGATGGCATGATCATGAGCTTCTATTGGTTAGCTTATCTAGCGGTTTTGATAAGCTAACCCTGACCTAGGGAAAACACCTTGAACTTGTTGGTTCGTGTTTTGCAACTCCCACCTGTCCACCTTTGTATCTTCTTGCATCGGTTTCGCCTCGGCTTCGGGATTTGAACCATCTCCTCTGGCTTGGGAGATCCTCCATTACATGGGTTTACATTAAAGAAACCATGGGCACGCAGGCCCTACATTTTATTGGAAGAAGGTTCACAGGCCAACAAATTTAAATTAAATAAATTTAAATGAAACCATACACATACAAAGGGTCTTTGGTCTAGCTCATGATCAACCATAGAATGCAACGACATTTATGCATATTTAGAATTCAAATTCTTTTAATCATTCTTTTATTTAAGATAAGACGCACTCGAATTCAATTAATTATGATCTTATAATTAATCAATTCTTTATCTTAAATTCCTTTCTGAATTTCCTTGAGATTCTTCTCATCCATATTCTTTGTACAAGTCTTTGTACATTGGAGGAAACCTGGTGAAATTCCATTTTTGGAAAGTACACGACGTGTAGTTTATAATTACATGGCGTGTATTTTTCTTTTCACCCTTTATACAAAGTACACGCCGGGGTTTTGGCGTGTTTTCTCTACTTTGGAATTTTTGGAGTACACAACGTGTAGATGAATCATACACGACGTGTACTTCCTTGTTACGCAGTAACCGGCCTGGCAATCCCGTGTATGCGGTACGCGGCTTATCTTTGTACACGGTTTCACCTGGGCCGGAACAGACTACACGACGTGTTGCTCCAACATACACGTCGTGTATTCCGGTTTCCACGCGCCGTTAAATTCTGGTCAACACGGCGTGATTAAAACTTAGGCATAATCAATTCACACGGCGTGGTTTGGAAGACTAGTGCCGGTTCATTGAACCTAAGTACACGGCGTGTAGTTTTTAAGTACACACCGTGTAATCCCATGTTGTACAAATAGAAAGAGCGGCTCCTCTGGATGAGTTCCTTGTTTTTATTTTAATCAAAATTAAAATTAAAAGGTCGTTTCTGTGATATGAATCGAGAAACGAAGGAGGAAGAATAGATCTCATTTATTCAGATTAATAAAATTATATATTTCGAATTGAATCAAATATAAATGCGTAAATTATCAACGAAAATTAAATAACTATAATCAATGTTGCAACCTCCCTCTGATACCATTTGAAGGTTCCGGGCGCAGCGGAAGCGCGTGGGTTAATGTGCCCACTTGGCTTTTTTTCATTAGCAATGATCAATTCGGGATCAATATGATGATAAACGCCAGTCTCCACAGATCGAATCACAGAAAAAGACAAAGAATATGGTTTGTCTCGGAACCACAAATAAGGATCGTTACAGGTTGATTATAATTAATTTAATTAATTATAAAGAAATACCTTTTGGGTGTTCTTTCTTCGTTGATGTTCTTGATCACGTTGTCGATGTGATCCGTCGTTGCGTCGCAGAAGCCAAGTGTAGACTCCCTCTAGCGGTGATCCACACGTGTACCTCATATCTCTGGACGTCGCCAAAGGATTCTCCGGGTGCTAGCATGGAGAAGCCTTTGCTTGCGTTGTCCGCCTTAGATTGTCTTGATCCGATGGAAAAGGATCTCTCTCGGTCTTGAGATCGTTCTTGGAGGAAGAGGTTCTTTCGGCCTTGAAAGAATTCTCCAAAGATGTTGTGCACAACAATTCTCTTGTGTAGGAAAAGAGTTGGGGTTGTGAGGATATTTATAATCGAGTTTGAGGTTGTAGAGTTATGACAATAAATATACGCGTTACGTATTTCATTTATTTCATTAACTCTTATTGAAAACCCCCATGTTGAATAATTAATTCCTTGACATGCGCTCACGCTGATTATAATAAATATCATTTAATAAAATGATATTATATCCTCAAAATCCTGACTGGAAAAACTACACGGCGTGTAATAATAAATACACAGCGTGTACTTGTTTTTCATTGAAAACTACACGGCGTGTACATTAAATGTACACGACGTGTATATATTGTTTTCATTTATTCATTTCCTTTCCAAAATAAAACTACATGGCGTGTACATTTAATAATACACGGCGTGTACTTGTTTTATTTTATTTTTCCTCCATCATTTAAAACAACTTAGGCTTCCTTGAATAATTATTAAACCACGTACAGGAATAATATTCATTCAACTTGAGATACTTGGATACACTTAGTGTGTGACCCTCTAGGCCTCTTTCTTGTTGGAATTAGGCGGGCTTGCCTAAAGTCCAAGATTACTATCTAGCAACGGGTCAAGGCACCCAAGAGAAAGAAGTTAACGCTGCATTGACGTATCACCTCATACGAACGCTTACTATGTAATTTAATCCCTTTGTCTCAATATATCATCAAGCAGGTTTCATGGCAGTGTCATAAACCTATATGCTTGATCTGTCATTCTTTGACTACCTGAAATAAACTCGTCGTTCACACCATGGCCATGGAATTTAATGCGAAAGTTCTATTTCAATCAAAGGGCCGAGATATTAAATTCCATAAATGGAAGGGACAAATCCTTCCTCGACTTATCCATTAACAAAATGTCACTCGTGACGTACCCAACGTACCCTACTTCCCGCCAACTGTCTGCGTGATGGTTTTCGTCAGTAAATCTATGTGCGCGAGTCATGACATGAGTTAATGATAATATTCTAGTCTAAGGACCATTACACACGCTCGTAGATAGAAATATCTGATGACACTAAGACATGCAGAATTACTACTGGCGGGTCTGTTCTCATAATCTCCCATCTTGGAGATTACCAAGTGCAAACTCCATGAGAGAGAGTCTCGTCTTCTTACGAGTACTCGCACATGACAGTCTGTATACTATGTGTCCTATCATAGTATGTCATCCAACCGTAGAACTTTATTTAAGAATATTGTTATAGCATTTCAAGGTTCTCATCATAGCGGGGATCTTCTATGACCTTATTAATGCAACAAATATTCCAGGACATTATTATATTATAGTCATGCATAACAATGAACAATATATAATAAGTGAACATTCATGTAATCAAAGTACAAAACAGTTGGTTCTGAGGACACCAACCCTTACAATTTTTTCCCGTTAACTCAATTCAATTTTTTTAAAAATGTGTGAAATGAATGTTTTATTTTTAATGTATACAACATAAAGATATATTTACAGCATCATGTGATTTCATAATCATGAAGTTAATTTATAGGATTACATTTTTTTAAAAGGAAAATACTATTCCAATTTCTTAGGAATTTAATATTTTAAAAAGTTACCAAAATAAAATGAATGGTTTCTCTTGATTTTCAATGAATATTTTAAATATTTTTATAAAGGATATTTACATTTATGTCAATATCATTTAAGTATTATTTTTCTTCATTAGGGATATGGATAAATTATATCATCCAATTTAATTCTTTGTATATATTGTGATCAAGGGTTTTTGAGGTTGATTTCATGAAACTCATTTCATTCCAAGTGTTAATTGTTCCATGATAAATGAATGAATATTTTTATGATCATGTGGACACATATTTATATTTTTCATTAGGTTATGGGTGATACTAGAATTATGTATCTCTATAATGCATTGGGCAAAGATTTATCTCTCATGATATAATATAAACTAGAATGGGGAGTAGGCCAATTCTCATTGGGGACATTATCTACTATAATAGTCTTGGAACTAAGCCTCGACTAGAGAAATGAAGGGAACGAGGAGTGAACCAAATCAGCTATGAGAATCTTTACACTATGATAGTCTTGGCATTGAGATTTGACTATGTAAATTATTTTCTATGATTAATTGTATTCAACATAATTATATCTCATGCTTATGATGTTCTCTCATGGAAATTGATTGATTATTGATTATTACACACTTTAAGGAATCCTGTCATTTATTATTACAAAGATTTGTTACATGAATCATTGTGTATTTTAAATTAATTTTTATTTATGTTTTCATATTTTATGATAATGTGATTATTCCATTATACTTATCTTATGCTAGTATATAATTATTGATTGATATATACCATTATTACCCTTAATGATCATCAGAGAACACCATTTCATATGATTCCATTTCATCAAATTATTAAGAATGAAATTAAACAATATATTTTTAATAAGGTATCATGTGTGGATAAATTTATCATACATTTCAATATATTCTTATAGAATGAGGAAATCTTGTTAAAATAGGAAAAATTCCAATTTAATGATAAAGAAAGGGCTTTTGTTAGCTAAACTGATTTTCCTAACTCTTGAAAACTCTAAACCTAAAATATATTGGATTTGTAAGTGACTCAATGATGGGTATTAATACTGTAATTTCTAAGTTCAAAATTGTGTCACATTAGTTAGTGTCAAATCCGGTATGCAAAGAGTATGTTTTAAGCATTGGATTTGGATATACGCGTCTCAAGATCTCTGGGTTGGTTAGTATAGAATGCTATCATATGAGGATAATTTAAGGGATAAAGATGACATTATCATTAATATGTATAAGGATTATAATATTTCAAAAGACATAGATAGACTTTTTAGGTTTTATGTTATGTTATTTTAAGGTTATTGATAACATTTTGGGAAATGTTAATTGGGTTTTAATATATCATTGAGGTATATGTAACCCTTATGTTTATCATGTTATTTAGTGTGATATTATTTGGGAAGAATGTTATTATGGATATAAGTTTAAGGAAAAAATAATCATTAAGGTAAATATGTTCTATAATGATGAGTTAATTATAGTTAATGGGAATAAAGAAGTTGTCATATTATGAGAACATATGTTTAGATAACACGTGGATAGAAAAGTGATTTAGTGACTATGTGATTAAAGTTATTTTTAAATGATTCCATATTATTGTTAATATTATATGATTAAGGTAAAAAAAATACTATTTTATAAGATTGGATTTATTTTATAAATAATGATTGAGTCAAATTATATTGGCATATATTTTATTAGCGATTTTATAGTGATTTAGGTGATTTTAGGAAATTATTATTCTATTTTTTAGAATATATTATTAGGTTATTTAAATTTTCGAGTTATTACATTATGAGTGGTTAATGTTACATTGGGATTAAATTTAAAATGATCTTGGAAGATCATGTAATAAAATCATTCTGATCAAGGGATTTGAATTTAGTCAAGCATATTTTGAATATTTTTTAGGTTACTTATTTATGGAAATATTTATATAGAACATTGGGTGTTGTAGTCAAGGTTTTAGAAATTAATGTAGTATTTCATCATATGACAGTTTCTTCATATTATGTATTATCTTTAAATATGATAACCATTTTGTTTTTGGTAACTGTATAAGACTGGGGGAATAACTTCTCATCCCTTTTGTAGATTTTATAACCAATTAAAAGTTTATTTTAGTGATTCGATCATAATAAAAACATCATTTTTATTTATCATATGACATGAAGCAGAGGAGGAAGACTGTTCAAAACATAATTGAAGTAGGAAATTGTGTGATGAAATTAAGAAAATATTTCTCTAACATTCTCTTTCCTAATGTTAAAATAATTACTCAAACTCATGAAAGACGAAGATAAATCTATCAAGTCCTATGTGAAAATTATCTCTTAGCTATCAAGGTATTTGTTTGAAAACCAATTCACATGTATGGGTTTTATAATATATGCATGGATTAATAAATATATATGAAATGATATTTTTCCATGTTTTATAAAACATATTAATTTTCTATTATAATGGAAATGTAATTTATGTGGATTAAAATTTATTTCATGGCACTTATGTATATTCTCCACTCCATGGAATTGATTTTGGAAATGTTTTAAGCCTTTTATAATTGGACATGATACAAAAATTGTGAGGAATCAATTTACCTTAAGATTTGTAGAATGAAACACATCTGGAATATATGTTAGATTCCATTAAATGAATATTGTGCTATATAGCATGTACTACATGTAACACCAATATTAAATTGGCCATGACAATATGATTTTAATATATCCATTATAACTAATCTCTTGGATTTGAGAATATGAAAATGTGTAATTGGATTATGAAATATGTTTTGAAAATATTAAATAATAATATTTTTTAAATAATTCCTTTAAAATAAGCACTCAATTGTGAATTATAAGAATTGAATCATACATGGATAAGAATATATAATGTTGAAAAGGTGTTTTTATAAAAGATTGCTTCATTATATTTTACATGTTTATATTAAATGGAAAATTACTCTTATATTGTGTATTAATTTTATTTTATAAGTATTTTTATGCATGAAAACTAAATAATAACAATATAATGATTATTAATATTTTACAATTGGATATAAAATAATATGATAGTAGAAAAAGAGATATTTTTCAGAAATATTTTTTCATGTGTGCAATGTATTTTTACCATAATAAAAGAAATATATTATTTTTTATTAATTAATTTGAATAAATGGATTTATTATATATTCAATATAATAAATTACAATCATATAATGGTTTTTACATGGTATGGAATTATAATTTTTAATTTTATGCATCGAACACAATTTTTTTTCTAAAATTGATTTGTATTCATTTTGTGCAGGGATATTAGAATTATTTTCTCCCAAATTTAGAAAATATATTAGTTAAAATGAAATTTATTTTTAGATTTTTAATATCAAATATGTATTAGGGTGATTTTTTTTTGTATTTTTCGGAAGGATTTTATTTTTTGAATGAATCGTGAAAATTAATGATTTTTAGAAGTTAATAAATTTTATAAAAATATTAAAGATGTAAGCTTGATTTTAAAAATCTTAAATCAATTTTTGATGTCAAAATATTTGTTTAAGGAATAATTATTCGATTGAGATAATCAATGCGATGTTTGAAACCCATACTTGACATCAAGAAACAAAAGTTTAATTTTATTCAAATTAAAAACTATTTTGGGAACAATGAATTTTGTAGTGTTATTAATAGTTTACATGCAGTTTTCTCAAGATGGAATTGTTATATAACATTCAATTATTTATTTATAGTCCAATAAAATTTATAACGATCAATAATATGATTTTTTAGAATAATCATTTTTACATTTTAAACGAATATTTTTCTAAAAATTTTTATTCGGTTTTGTAAACATATATTAAGAGAATATCGTTCCACATCTGGATATTGAATCCTACAAAATGGATTCCATATTTTTAATCAATATATATATTTTATGTTATAATAACTGTTTCATTTTATCATACTGACTAATAAACATGGTAAATGTTTATCACTATGGAAAATGTTATAATGGGTTAAAAGGGGATTTAAATATTGGATAATATACCCATATATCTCAAAAAAAGTTTTTAAATTATTAAATGAGTTGATTTAGACTATAACAATCCGATATTTGAAAATTTAGAAATTTTGGGGAACATTATTTTTGTGTGGTGTATATCCTAACCATGAATTTATTTTAGTATTTTTTTCATAAAAATTATAGGGATTTAGAAACCCTACTAAGGTTCTCTATTTTATTAGGTTTTAATTTAAAGGTTTCTAAAGAAGTAAGGGATTATTTGTCAATCTCAAATTTTATTGAGATTATTTATGCTTCAATTTCCATTGAGGAAAATTATATTTTATTTAACTACTAAAACCTACCATTTTCATTATTCTATAGTTATTTCTTGTATTTTTAAAATTATTAGTACCTTTTTTACATTCTTGGGTTGCCAAAAATATATAAAGGATTTTTTTATGAAAATATGAAACCATTTATGCTTTTATATGGGGAAATTTTTCCCTCCATATATATGTTCCTCAAAATTATTTTATAGAAGATTATAACTTGGATAATTTTTTATTGAAAGATATTTTCTACTAACCTTGAATTTATTTAATGATGATTAAAAGTAAACTTTTGCATATTTTTTGACACAATGTTGATGTTTTAAAACTATGTGAAAAATTATTTCATATTAATGTATGTGTCGTGATCATATTTAATAATCATTATGCACATTCCTCATCCTGAAGATTAATTTTAAGGTTTCAATATTCTTAAAAAAATTAATATTCCCAACATTCATGAAATTTTGTGTCTTTAATATTTACCAAAAGAGAAGGGATACTTTACCTATATTTTAAAGAGTATACTGAATGATTTTATAAAAGTTATTTTTATCAATGTCAATATTATTTAAGGATTTTTATAATTCACTAGGGATATCCACTTAATATAACACCCTCTTTATTTTTTTGGACTCTTTCGAAGGTTTAATTATTATTTTCCTCAAGAATGTTTTAATGATATTTTAAAGGTATTTAATTCATAAACTTCAAAATCATTTGTTGTTACATATCCTCCATTTGGGATATTTTATATTGATACCATCCTCATTATTTTTGTATCGATTAAGATTGTTTCAAAGAGATTTATTTTGAACCCATTTCATTTCCCTAGGTAAATCATGTTCTAAAGAGATTTTTATGGAACCCATTTCTTTGCTAAGGTTTAATAATACTTCAAGGATATTATTATTGAACCCATTTATTTGAAATGGGTTAATAAGGTTCCAAATTGATTATTATGGAACCCATTTTTTCATGGTTTATCATGATTCAAATATATTTTTATTAAACACATTTATTTTTATTGGGTTAATCTTATTAAAAGAGATTACTAATGAACACATTTATTTTCCAAGGATAATAAATTTTCAATGAGATTTATATTGAAACAATTTATTTTCCATGATTTAATCATTATTTAAAAACATTATTATGGAACCCACTTATTTTCCTTGGGTTAATCATACTTAAAATATGTTATTATGAAACCCATTTATTTTCTTAGGGTTGGTTATGTTCTAAATATATTATTATATAACCCACTTATTTTACATGCTTTAATATTATTTGAAATATATTATTTTATAATGCATTTATTCTCTATGGGTTAATCATTTTTCAAAGAGATTGTTATGTAACCCATTTATTTTCCATGGGTTAATAATGTTTCATATAGATTCTTTTCTAACCAATTTATCTTCAATGGGTTGATCATGTTTCGAAGAGATTTCTTTGGAATCAATTTATAATCCATTTGTTGATTTTTTTTTAAAATATATTATTTTGAAACCCATATCTTTTCCATGGGTTAATCATGTTTCAATAAGATTTTTTGTGAACCCATTTATCATCCACAAGTTTTTCATGTTTCAATTAGAATATAGGGTAACCTATTTCCATTTAACGGGTTAATCATGTTTTGAAGAGAAAAAATGTTATTTCAATGACATGTGATGAATTATCTCTGTATTCATTTATAGTACATTATAAATGATTGGTGATCCCAGATATCAATGGGTTATCTCATTATGTCTTATCTGACGGGTGCACCCATATAGAGTTTTGATGGATCGGGTACCCCCAAGATAGAAGGACACTGTATTGGCTATTCCATTTGTAAGGGTTCTATTTGGGTTCTGTAAGGGTTCTATAAGGGTCATATGATTTGATGTTCCAAGATACCAACATGTTTAATATATTGTTTATATAGTTTTATGATGTTTATTTTAATCAGTATATATATCACATTTCTCATGATTATCAATTCTTATGGCTATTTACATTGATAAAGTCTTATTACATGTTTTCACATTTGATTATCCAGGTATTTATGGGTATGAATATTCTTATTCCATACTCATTCATTTTTATAATTTCAACATTCTCTTATGCTATACTTATGCTCATTGTTGAAATTCATTTGTTAATACTTACGTTTTCCCTTACTAAACATTTGATCCCACCATTCTTTGTTTCCTTTTCCAATGGATTTAAAGAATTATGTTGACCAATTTATGTCTTTATGGTATTTCCCAAGGATGATGTCGATGGCCTATTGTAAAATAAGATAAATTGGGTTAAATGGGAGAAATATTTTTATAGAGGACTTTTTAGTTGTTTATATAAGTTTTTTTCCTAATTCACTAAAACTATAATCTTAAAATGTCCTCCATAATGTAATTGATCTATGTTTTCCTTTATTTTTTGTATGGTCTTGATGGAAAATGTTTGGTCACAATTATCAGTATCATATTTAGAAATGTAAATTTATGGATTTCCGCATAGGATTCAGGAGTGCGAGTCCTGAGCTATTATAGTTGGTATAAAAGGTCAGTTTAGATAAATTTGGAGATTATGATTATTTCATGCGAGGATATATTAACAGGTATGGATACCATCAAATTACTATAAGATTAATTTTTATCATAACTTCAAAGTTACAAGACACCCCATTTGAGGTTTTTATGTTGTACGATTTTTGAAGATATCAATGACATTTTATGAGACATTTTAATTGATTTCTATTTAATGTGATGTATTCCATTAAATTTTTACCAAACAAGTATTAAGGTATTTATAACCTTTAGGGTTAATATTATCTTGGATATTAAGGTAATTATTGGAATACAATATCATCATATAGATAAAAACATGATTTAAATGTAATTAGGTCATTAAGTGATTGTTGTTACATCAAACGTAGATTGACATATTTTGGGCCTATATTTTTAAAGGTATGAGATAAACCCTAAGGTTAATAAAATATTTAATTTTAAGATCATTTATGTTAATTGGGATATAGGGTTTTATAATTATTTAATTTTATCTTTGTGTATTACTGTTGAATTTTCATGATTATTTTATCATATGGATGTCTATTCATTTTGGAAATTATCTAACCATGTTAATTCCATTTTGTTGGTTAATGTCTAAAGATAGGTGGGATATCTTGAATATCACTTTTATTGTTATATGGTCTTTAAAAGTTTATTTCTATGCTTTAGAAAAAAAAACATCATGATTACTCATATTTTGGAAACAAGGATGATATTTTAGAGGAAATTGATTAAAGGATGAAATTCTACTCATCATGTCTATATGATTCATTTTTATTTTTCTCTTAGTCTATATGGTAAGAGAATTATTTAACCATAGGAAAATTATATAGAAAAAAAGTATTACCCAAGTAGCTTCAATTATTATGAACCAATTTTCTCTTCGATCATTATATAATTATGTTTTTGAGGCCCTTAACTTTCCACTAATCATTCACTTGTTTATGATCAATTTCCTCAATCTCTTTGTAAAATTATTTACTCTTTTCATCCATTCCCACCAATGCCCCCCTATGATGAATCCTAGTTATGAATAACTTCTAGTGACCACTAGGTCTCCTAAATTACCTTTTTAGAAGGATATTTTATTAAACCTTTTTTATGTTGTGGGTTTTAATAATTTAATTCTATAAATGTCAATCCTTTGGTAACGAAGAATATTTTCTAGGGAGAAAGTCATTTTAAGTTGGGGTAGGATGTAACATCCTATGATTTTAAGAAATATCTAATTTCAAATTAATTTATAATATTTTATATCATTAATTACATGAAATGAACAATTTATCTTTGATTTTACACAACACAATGTATATATTTCATTTCACATAACATAATGTTTCATCAATAACATGTGTTACATGCAACATGGAGTCTTATCAGACAACAATATAATATTAATATTATCTATTTAACATAATATTTATCACCTAGATATTGTAATGGAGGGAATTAAAATTATTAACTAAACTATGAAATCATATTTTACACATTTTTAGAAATTGAATTCCTTGGTTACCAATTAATTTCAAATTATAATAAAGACCAATTGATGATAAAGGATGTGTTTTTATAAAAAACTATTTTTATTACCTGAATGACATTTTATCATAATAAATTAAATTAATCACTATTATTGAAATATATATATTAAATATATATTTTATATATTAAATATTTTTTTGTCAAATTCAATCAATGATTTTTATAGTCTTATGATAATAATAAATCCAATTTTAAGCATAAAAAAGTTGTATATTTTTAAAAGGAAGTTTTAATTCCTTTTACTGGAACACATGTTTTAAATATATATTTTTATAATTTTATTTGAAAAAATATACTTCATTATTTATATAGGAATATAAAAATTTACTTTGGGTGATTTTTTTCTTTATGGAAGCTTTCATATTTTGATGAATAGTGAATGATAAATAATTTTAATTGAAACCTGCTTTATCATTGAAATAATTTACAGTGTTAAATTATATTTTTATATGGTTTTGAATAATAATTAGAATACATTTATATAATTTAATCTAATTTAGGTAATTGGATTCATTTTCATATTGAAATTGGATAGAAATACAATTCAAACTTTTAAAATTTTCTCTGAAAAAATTTGTTGTCTCATCCCATCAGCATAATTAATTTTTAATTAATTTCTACTAGTTCTGTTTTTAGAATTTGATAAAATGGATTAAATTTTTAGAATATGAATAAATTATAATATTTATTAATTTCATCTTATTTTTTGAACAAAAATATTAATGAATGAAATTAAAATTAATTATAGTGATTAAGGTAAAAATGCGTTTACATAGTGGTTAAATAATTATCATAAGTGGAAAATTACCCTAGAAACCTTTACAAAGCCAATTGGATGGAAATTATTCTACCAAAAAACCACTTTTATATAATTTGGTACATTATTTTGGGATAAGGTTATATTTGAGTCCATCCAATAGTTGTTACCATTTTATATATACATGAACAACACTCCCCCTCCACTATAAAAAGGAATTCAACATCGCCAAATATTTAGACCCCCCAAGATCTTTTTATCATCCAAAACATTGCAAATAATATCTAAACATCCCTTATATGATCATATAAGGCTCAATGTTGGCATAATGAAAACAAAATAAGTCCTTTGGGGGAATCCAAAAGCAGTTACCCAAAAATGTGGTAACATTTTCAATGATCACTTTTGTTTTATTTCTTTCTCAATACAATCCAATTTTTCTCATTAAATTATTATAAAAATACATTAGTATGAAAAGTATAAATATATTTTTCTATGTTAAGGTTTCATCCTACACATTAACACACTTCCATAAAATGGCCTAAACAATCATCGATCATGTGTATAGCGGACTATCGTCTCGCGAACCAATGTTGTTCATTATTCTATTACAAACTTTAAAAGTTTTTAATAATGATGTAATTATTTTTTATATGATATATATGATATTTATAATATATTAATTTTTTTGTAATTATTATATGAAACATACCTTCATTATTTCCATTTTTTGGGAATATGATAACATCATTTGTGGTTGTGTGGAATATCACCTCCTAAAAGTGATATGATATGTTTAACCATTGCATGGAATGAATTAAGGATGCGTTTAATAAAACATATTATGTAAATGATATATATATATATATTATTAATTAAATAATTGTATATTTGTACATATAATATATCATTTTCTTCTTTCCATTTCACAAACTAATAAAGTGATAATGTAGTTTGTGGACGTGTAGACTACCGCATCCTCAAAGTGATGTGATTCTTAATTTTTCATTACCACATCAAAATAATGATATATATAAGTATATATAATTAAATAATATCATATTTATGTTATATCTATAATTAAACAATGATAAAGGTCACTTACCTTCTATCCATAATGATCATTGAAAAATGAGAATGTTACTCATGCGTATGTATTGCCTACCATTCCCATGATTGTAACATTGGTTAATTTTCCATAACCATCATTAAGGTATAATTTTAAAAGTATAATTGTTTTAAAAAATTTATAATTATTAATTTTTTTATTCTGGAGGTATCTAAAAAATTACCTCATTGACCATAGTCGACTTATCAATGTCAATTTTGAAACACAAACCCAATATGGTCAAAACATATGACATTAACATTATTGATTATGAAATTGAATATAAAATTATTATAAGTTAATTATAATTAATAATAAAAATAAAATATGTTATTAATAAATTTAATAATTAAAATAAATTTATTATTCAATAATATAGATGATAATCATGACAAATCGAACTCAAGGTAAGAGATTTCTTAACTCAATTTCCATTCATTGGCTCAAATTTCTAGGTCATTGGTAATGTTATGAAAAGAATATGTTTTAATTATAATTTTATTATTTTATTATATATTTATAATTTTATTTAGTGAATCTAAATTATTCAAACATATTTATTTTATATATTTATTCTAACTCTAATGATAAGATCTTTGTAATGGTTTTTATTGTCTCAATTCTATTTTATGATATATATTCCATATTCACCAGTTATATTTTTTGTGTGGTGTATATAATTACCATGGATATATTTTATTATTATTATTATCATTAAATTTATATTAATTTAAATATATTTTTTCTTGATGTCTCTTTTCGCAGGGTTGATGGTGTCAAATTTACCAAAGCGATAATGGTTTTTTGTTAAAATATTCCTTCGTTGAGAAGTTTGTTATGTTATACACTGATATTCATTTCTGAGGTGGATATAATTTTTCATTGACAAATAATATAATAATTCTAATTATTCTCATGATATAATATTTTTGTTTTAATGTTATTCCATTCATGGTGATAATGATTGAAATGTTTCGAAGTGGTATGAGATGCTTTGGAATGTTTAATTATTATTTTACTAAAGATTGTTACAATGATATTTTAATGGTATTTACATTCATGAACATCAATAACCATTTTCATTACAAATCCTCCATTGGGGATATTTTTTACTTATACCATTATTATTATTATTTTTTGGGATTAATATTGTTTCAAATAGAAGGTTTTTGAACCCATTTGTTTTTCATTGGTCCATCAGATTATAAAGTGATTTTAATGTAACCCATTTATATTCCATGGGTTAATCATGTTTAAATGAGTTTTTATTGATCCCATTTATTTTAAATGGTTTAATTATGTTCCAAATATATTTTTATGGGATTAATTTCTTTTCCATATGTTAATCACGTTTCAATGAGACTATTATTGAACATGTTTCTTTTTCTTGGATTAATTATGTTCCAAAGAGATTGTTAGTTAAAACTTTTTTTCTATGGGTTAATCATTTTCAATGATATTTTTATTGAAACCATTTCTTACACATGTGATAATAATGTTTTAATGATTCTTTTTATGAAACCCATATCTTTTCTATGTGTTAATCATATTTTAATTAGATTATTATGAAACCCATTTCTTTTATAAGGGTAGATTATATCAAAAATAGATTATTATGGAACACACTTATTTTACATGGGTTAATCATGTTTCTAATAGATTATTTTGTATCCCATTTCTTTTATAGGGTATAATCATGTTTTATGGAGATTTTTTTGAACCGATTTATGTTTCAAGGGTTAATCATGTTTCAAATATATTATTTTTTTACCCATATCTTTTCCATGGGTTAATAATGTTTCAAAGAGATTGTTTTGGAACCCATTTATTTTCCATGTTTCAATCATATTTTCAAGAATACTTTTTTGAAACAAATTTATTTTCTAAGGTAAAATCATGTTTTAAATATATTTTTTTGGAAACCATTTCTTATCCATGGGATAATCATGTTTCAAAGAGATTGTATTAGTAAATGTTACATTTTAGTGGGTTAATAATGTTATAAAATGAATAAAAGTTATTTCAATGATTTTTGATGAATTATATATGAATTTGGTTCTTTTTAATTATGAATGATGGGTTTTCCCATATAGCATCAGGTGATCCCGTTATAGCTTATATAATGGGTGTACCCGGATAGCACTTTGATGCATTGGGTAATCTAAAAATAGAAGTCAACTATATTGGATATTCCATTTGTAAGGGATGTGTAAGGGTTTGATTAGATGATGTTCGAAGATATTAACATGTTTTATATATTCATTCTATGGGTTTATGATGATTCTTTTGATCATTATTTATATCACATGGCTCATGATTATCGATTTTTTTTACTATTACCTTTGATAAGGCCTTCATATATGTTTTTATGCTTGATAATCTCAATATTTTATGGGTATGAATATTATTATGTTATAAAAATGAAATTTTATAATTTTATCATATTATTATGCTCTTATTATGCTCACTGATGATATTCATTTGTTTATTCTTAAGTTTTAACTTACTGAAAATTTGAACTCAACCTTCGTATGTTTCCTTTCCTAAGGTTTTGAAGATTTATTTTGAACGATTTATGTCTATAAATTATTTGATAAGGATGATTCTTATGAACTAGTGTGAAATAATAGAAGTACCATTAAATGGTAGAAATGTATTTTTCATGACTTTTGAATTGTTTATATAATATTTTTTTCTAATTATAAAAAACTCTAAACCTTAAAGGAATTCCATAATATAAGTGATCCAATATTTCCTTTTCTTGGTGTATGGTTATTATGGAAAAAGTTGGGTCACATTTATTGTCATCATTTCCATAAATTTAAAGTTATATAATTTAGCATAGGTTTATAGAGTGTGGGTCTTGGCAGTTTTATACCCATACTATGTATCTATGCTCACTAATTCTCATGTTTTTATTTATAAAGATTATGATGACTAATTTTATATATGACATATATAAGGGTATTATGTGTGGTGAATATTCTGGGATATTTGGAAGGCTTCTTATCAAATATGTAAATATGTGTTTAATGAAAAAAAGCCCCTTTTATGAGAAATAAAAGGATTTTTTTGGTAACTAGTCTTCATAACTCTCAAAAATTATAAACCTAAAGGCATGAGTATGTATGTGACTCAATATTGAATTTAGTTGTTGTAATTTTTGAGGGGTAAAATTGGTTTTCTTCTGCTAGTATCAAATATATAATGTAAATAGAGTGTTTTAGAACAAATTTTGGTGTACATTTATTGGGATATCTCATCTAATTAAGAATCTCACTTTTAATTTGATGTCTAACATGTCAATCACTAGGTAGACATTCACTGTACATCATTTTAAGTCAGTTTTTTAATTCCCCATGATATGTAGTCTCACAACATAGTGGCATTATGCATGTTGAAATTGAAATATCATTGTCCCATAAAATAATGTCAATCCAACTACCTCACAATATACCGTCACTAAACATAATGTAGAGTGAGGATTACACATTACATTAACACTCTATATAGTGTTGTGTTGTGAAAACTTAAACTCTCTTTCTATGGAACATGATATCAACAATGTTATATTATTAAAATATATGGTGTCTATCACTCCATGTTATGTTAAATATTTAATTTATGTTAGAGTCCAAACACATATTTTATTAATTAATAAAATTAATATTAAAGATTCATAATAGGAAATGTTATCACATAATATTATCCTTAGGGACAATCTATAGAATACATTAACACGTAATTTAATATCAAGTGGGGAAGATCGTGTTTTTGTTTCATAAGATGAATTCATAATTAAAATAATGAATTAATCTTATTGATTAATAAAATAATATGTCTTAGATACCATTGATAGGTTTTGGATGTCTATCAAATGAACATGGAAGAAAAATAAAAACCATGTTTGTTGGATCATTCTTCCACAGAATCAACATGAATGGTTTTTTTGAAGAAAATTTCATGTTATTATCATTGATTAATCTATCATTTACAATTTTTATTATATTTGGTGATTATCATAGTAATAGAAAACCTACACCTCTTTCCAGTTATGAATTACAACAGATAAAGATTCCTAGTTCATAAATTGATGATTCCCATAGACCTAGAGGGGTGCTAGCACCTTCACTATTCATAATGAAATGTATAATACAAAGGGAAAAAATACTTGGTAGACTTAAATGAATAATGTGAACATCAAAATGATGGATCAAATAAAATTATATAGCCATCATTGATTCTATTTGTGTAATGAGGTAAATAATCATTATTAAATGTATTAAGTTCCATCTCCTGGAACTTATACATTAGACCATGTTAGTTTATTCATTATCATCTAAAACTAATGTGTAAGACATTATTGAATAAACCCTTTGGTTAACCACTCATAAAATTATGGGAGATAGAATTTATAGTTCTATGCATTGAAACTACATTTTATTGGGTGCAACATAGTGTTAGGATGTATTTCAACAATAGTAGGATATGTTACAAAAACCTAAGCATGGGATCTTTCTTAAGGATACATTAGAAAAAATGAATCCTTAATATATTTCCATAACATTCAAAAAAATAGTTCATATCCAAAAATCCATAGATTATATTGGTTATCAAGAATTAAAAATGAAATCATTGGGTTATTTTAGTGATATTTTACCTAGAAATCATTACTAACACATATTTTGAAATGTGATGATTTAACCATGGGATTCATGACAGAATTACTAAGGTAATATACTTTTAGTTTTTTGGTTTTTGTTGTCATTGACTGGTTGATGATTGTTTTAAATTTCATAATAATATGATAGAACTATTCTATCAATGATCCTGACTGGATATATGTTGGTTCAATAGTTCCTCTATATAAATTTCCTATGAGCATTATATGCGGTCCGGATAGCCATAATGGATCATTATTTTTATAGAGGCTATATAATGATCTTGATACACTTTTTCATTTAAGAACTTCTTACCATCAACCTATAGACTGAAAAATGGATCAAGTTATCTGAGTAATAGAAGACATGACTGTGAAATCCTAACTTAGGTTCCACTTAATGGTTCCTTAATCCCAATATTCCATATGGTCTGAAGCTCACATCTCTATATGCTAGATGATTTCAACTAGAAGTGGGGGCCATGCTTATGTCCATGGGGAGACAATTCGCTTTGAAAATATCATATAAAAATGGTGTAATAAAAATGATAAATAGAGGCATCATGATAATAAATCAATAATGTATCAAAAAAATATACATCCAATAATTATTAAATTACAAAAAATTGTAAACTTAGTAAATAAAAAATTATTATTTATTGAAATATATCTATAAAATAGGAAAGTTAGTATACATGTTAGTATGAAGATAATAAAATATTTGAAAAATTAAAAATGGAAACAACTATCCAATCATCCCGAGCTCTGGCTCCATCATCTACTACCTAGATCCAGTCCTAATGTAATCATGTTAGGTTTCCAAAGCAGGATGGTTCCCCTTTTCCACACTCATGATCATATAATCTACCTAGGTACGAACATCGGCCCAAATAGGTTATGAGATAAGTCTTTTTATTCACCCCAATTATATATACACAATCCAATCTATTAAAATAAACTATAAAATGTGAAGGTATATAATAATGTAAAGTATTAAAAATTAACAACTTAGAAAAAATTTAGCCTCATCTTGTGACTGACCATGTGACCATTTAACTAATTATGTTTCACTTTTTATAGATAAATTATATGATTCTCTCAACAATACCCATATATATCATGAAAGTAATAAAGGAGTATCCATGGTAAAACTAATGAATCCTTAACCTCAGTGGTTGTCCAACTCATAGTAATATCACATGCAGTCTTACAACAAGGGGTATGAGTGTAGTCCAAGGGGAATGCACAAGGAATTCAACTTTGAATGAGTCTAAACTTGTCAATGGAGATCATCCATAGTATTTACAATATAATAATGATGAAGGAAAATTGGGAGAATCCATGGTGTTTCATGTCCTAACACATCATTTTTAATCCATGGAGTGCATCCAGGTCATTCTAATATCTAAAAATAATATCGTCTAAATCAGTAGTACTACACTGAGGAATTCATGTAACAATAACAATACTAGATTACGTTGTGGGTATATCCCATGATAATAATTATAATGAAGTAGAATTATATCCTTATAGTTATGAATTTATTCCCTTGGGAATCCATGGAAGTCTCAGGTATTAAAATTCCAATAAAAATAAAAAATTCCAATGAAATGGGAACCATACAAATTTTCTATTCAAGTCATATTTAATCATAGGTCATGTAATACACATTCCATTTAATAATTAAACAAATTCATTCAATTACCATATAATAATCATTAAAAGATGTAGAAATTACATTAATCCATTTACCGGTTTAATTTATAACATATAATAGGTTTATTCCATACCATTCCTTAAACATGATTAGGGATTGAGGAAATGAAACCAATATCAATTTTTTCAATTATAATTTAAATAGGACAACTGTTATCTATAAATATATATTCCATTTATGAATTTAATGAATTATTTAATTATGATGGAAAAGTTACCTCAACATGTCCAAGTTAAATCAGACATGAACTGTGTCTCATATATTATCATTAGTAGGGGAGAAGTACATAACATGGTACAAAACCTAAGTGGGTGTGTGGAGTTAAGGTCCCAATCTTAAACTACATGTTAAACATGTATAATTATGGCTTAATAATTCATATTTAATATCTTTAAAAAAGGTAGATGAATTTTAGAATCATTTTCTAGTGAAACTAGCATGTGCACAGTGATGAAAATTTATAATTGTGAAGACTTTTTTCAAAAATACATAATCCACCAATCTTATGCATATAGAAGATTACTTGTCTAGTATCATCCCTTATATTGGCCTATGAAGGAACAAAACATAAGAACATATAAATAACCTACAAATTGGACATATGGGCTCACACCCAAATAGAATTGTCTATATAAAGAAGAAAAATGAATGGAGCCTAATGATTTAATAACACAATTAGAGGTATATAATGATAAAAAATGATCTTTATTCTTAGGTTGGATGGTAAAACATGAGAAAATCCTAGGTTTATGCTAAATAGGAGACTCTTTGGTGGAACTCCTACCTGAGAGAGAAGAATAAGGGGGTGTTCTTCTTTCCATGAAAAATAAGAGGCATTTTCCCTATAAAGAAACATCCCAGGGAATTTATACAGTGTGTAAGCTTTATATGCTTTGTAACATTTGGATTCCCCCATATAGGGAAAACCCATTACACACTATGAAATGGTCTAGCTAGACCCATACACATATTTTATTTACTACACACCATGTATTAAATTACACTTCATGTATTTGTCCTCTATAATTGATCTAGCCCCATGCCCTTTCCCTCCAATGAAAAAACAACTTTACCTAAGGAATTATTTTTGGGTGTAATCCATAAGAGGACTACAAAAAAGGGTTCATTCCAAAAATAAAAAATATTCACAACTGATAGGAAAATTTGGAATCTTACAGGATTCCCCCTTAATAGAAATCATCCTTCATTTACCCTACCAATGGTGGTGAAATTATATCTGGGAAAAAATATAGCCACTGAGAATGTACATCAACCTCCCACTCCCACGTCTCGTCCTATACATGGCCATGTTTCTGTAACACCCACACCTAATGGATATACTATCCATGTAGAGTGTTCATTATATAATCAATGATACGTATAGGATACTCCTCAAAATAAGTATCTTTATCTAATTTCACATCCTTATGTTCAAAAATATGAGAGGGGTCAACATGATATCATCCTTGATCTGAAATGTGGAAGATGTTGTACATGGAAGGATACCAATGAGGGAATTGAAATTGATAGGCTACCAGTCTGAAACTGTCCAATATCTCAAAAGGAATGAAAAAAATTAGGGAATAACTTCCCTTACCATTGTATCTATTTATTCTAATGTTTGGATAACATCTGTAGGAATACATGTTCCCCAACATCAAACTCTAGAGGTCATAAATAGGGGAAGTCATAAGATCTCTATCTACAATAAGTAGTATACACACATTTTTTTTGATAAAAATAATCTTCTTCAAGGTCTTCGATATGAAACAAGGACTTAGTTGTACTAACTCTCTACCCTCTAATAGGAACAAGGGTAAATGACATAGCCATCCATAAAAGGACTCATATTAATCAATATGAATCGTAATATGATAGCTATTATTTTAGATGAACTAAACAAGAGTGAATTTATTCTACCAAGAACACTAAAATCAATGATGTATGCTTGGATCATTTCCCCTAAAACATGAATAGTCTTTTCTAACAGACCATTGGTCTAAGGGTGAGATGCTATGCTCTGAAGCACCTATGTTATAGAAGTTCACTATAACACCTGTTGAAACCTGAATGTAAAATGATAATACATATATGAAATGGTAGTATGGTGGAAGTTGCATCGTGTAACGAACCATCCCCTGGGGCCTGTGTTGTGTGTACCCCAATTCCACCTCTAATAGGCCAGGGGCTGGAAACTAGCGCCGAGTAGGCATATTGCACAAATGGGAGACATTTTCCTAAAAACCTATACACACACACACCCAACTCCAAGCCACAGTGGAAGGAGAGCGAAACACTAATTAAAGAACATACATCCATACCACTGCAACCCAATAATAGTGTACAATAGAAAGTAAAGTAGTAAAGTATAATTGGGCAAGAATACAAGCCCAATAATAGAAATACAACTGCAAAGTTTGACCTATAGACATGGGTATTGAAGCTATTGTAGGAAGATGCTGGAAACACCTCAGCTAGTCTGATAACACAAGGCACCATCCAGTCCTAGTCCTGCTCTACCTAGGACTCCACCAAAGTGTCGATCAACTATACAAGACATGACACGTGCAAGTAAATCCCGTACAGGGGTGAGAAAAACAATACTCAATAGGTGACCCCAAAACACAAGGTAAAAGGACATAAAGGAAACAACACCAAGAAGGTGTAGTCATATCAGAACAGGTACATGTCAACAAAACATATTATAAGAAGATTCTGTTATTCCCATAGAGTAATACAAGACACAATATATCATCCACTGCCAGCCATAAGGTTCTGCTCATAGCATGCTTGATTTCGGGAGATCCCACTCCTCAATCTACTTGTAAGAAAGAATGTAGTACAAGTCTACAAAAATCATCTTAGAGAACATCTGATCTTGGTACGTCACAAAGTTTCCCTGAGACATTCGGTCTTACCAAGACAGGGAGTCTTGATATAGAAGCCAATCCTTGGTCACATGATTCTGCTCAAGGCATGCTCGTTCTGAGAGAATTCACTCCTTAAGCTATGAATTCATGAGAGACCCTTACAAGAGGTCTCTCTAAATTGGTCCTAGACCAAAGATAACACACTAAGAACTAATCAAAGCATTCTGGTCAAGTCAAGTCACGAAGGAAAGAATCAAATCTCGATACATAGATAGGGGGTCCTACACCTAGGGCTCACTGGGGGACATCCTGGTCCATTGGAATTATCATCCTAGATAGGGGATGAGTAATCATGTAAATATTGGTCACACCCATGCCAAAAACCCTATCTAAGGTACACAAAGATAAGCGAGGACTGAATGGGACTCTCGGTGCGATCCATGCTCTAGACTACGGAGTTACTAAGAAATATGGGCTGAGCCAACTCACTTTAGACACATGGGTTATTCTCTATGATAAGAATAGGCTCCTGCATCGATACTTCATAGAGAATCCCAAGGGTATGATCTCTATCTCTAATGTCACCCTCTATGACGGGATTAGGATCCTATATCGATCCATCACAGGAAAGATAAAGAGAACACCACCATACCCTTCTAGATTAACTAAAAACCCACAAAGACATCTCAAAAGGTCTTCCTCATTGAGAGGGTCCCAATGCCATAGATATCTCATCAAACAGACTTATGATTTGAAAGTTACGATCATTTTAGTGAAAAGAGCCCGGTTGGGACCAGGTCCAGTCTGACCCGACATGGGGTCCGATGACCCGACCCACATGTTTGATCTGATCCACTAGAACCGGCCTAACCTAGTGTCAGCCCTCCTAGTGATGGCCTACCTTCCCAACCCAGACCACTGGAGCGGGCCGGTCAGCTCTGCCCGGGATGCGGTGGGCGCTGCCTCTCTGAACCACCCTATGGGTCGCTGCAGGGTCCTGCCTCCGTGGTCTAGCTAGACCGTGGCTCACTGCCGCATCCACCAAAGACTACTGACGACCTCCTATCAGTGACCCCTGTTCTCCACCCACATCAGTTACTGTGGGGTCCTCCACTGCACCAACAGGAGGCCACTACCACCGGCGTGCTGATGACTTCTTCCATGGGCCACCAGACGTGCTCATATAGTCCTTTCTTTGATCCGAAAGGGGTTTCAGAATGCTTGGATTGAAATCTTCACTGTTGTGGGCTTTGATCCATGCCACAATCCATTTAGGTGAAAATCCATTCGAGCAGCGATATCTCCTGCACCGCCTCGATTTTTTCACCATCATCTTTGCCGCACCTTCGTCATGCCGAGTCTATCTTGGATCCACGATTTCAGATCATTGTGGAAAGTACCGATTGCGCAATGATTGATCAATCACAAAATGTTGAGTCATGGGCCAAATGATGAATTCTCGTGATGAATTAAGAACCGAGGGAGGAAATTCATGAATCAATAAAGATGAATAGACCTTGACTGATGTTCATGTCAATTAGGGTTTGTTTCCATTATAATAGTTAACAAAAAATTACTAAGATAATCTCACGTTAAAACCCCACAAATCGAACCCTCTCATAAGAATGACTGAAAAACAGGTCAACCTATTCATGGGTTGATCTGCATTCATCATTTAAATCCAAGAACATGGAAAGAAAAATTTTAAATAACAACCCATACCTCAATTTGGATCACTAGCAGGCATAGATTGTAGTTGCATTTTCCTATCGATCCTCGTTCCACTGGAGTTCTTCGATTCATAATCACTTGATCGAGTCCCAATCTCAGATCCTTCATCACCAATGAGAGATCCTCCTCCCCCTTTACTTATAGAAAATCCAGGGTTCTAGATAAATTATCTAGCATTATGAATTCTAATGCTGGACCCTGCCCCTGATTAATAGAGGAAACACGTTAACCTGTTTATGCATTTCAGTGTTACTATTTCACTTTGAAACAACATCGCCTAACTACTTCATTTATGAAAGGAGAATGGGTTTCTATGTCTCTAAATCATAGAGTTTCCATGCTGCGAAAAATTAAAAGGAAATAAAATAAAATTCTTTAAGTTTATTTTATTCTCCTTTAAAAAGTACAAAATTTAACTTTTTCCCTCGACCTACACTGATCGAGGGTAGGATCTGCCTAAGAAAAGCACATCCTCATGAGCTCAACGGTACTCTTATATTTCCAATATGATTTACTATTTATGTGTTATAAGGATATGAAAAATAAAATAATTTTATTTGATTATTTTATTTACGTTTATGCCATTTTCAGGTTTTCTCACTAGAGACCCACACTAACTAATATTAAGTTGCTCATAGGATAAACTTGCTATCCCGAATGCAATGATGTCTATGTATTTTGATCTGGGTACCCATTTAAGATTTACTTCACCCTTTCAGGAAAACTGATCATGCTCTCTATTTAAAAACTTAACATTTTTCGATAGATCATTCCGGGAACTCCGATCCTCGGAATTGGATGCTATCTTAACGCATGGTCTCAAAATTTTCCAAATAATTTTCTAAAAATAGAATGCAGAAAATATGCGTCGTTACATTCTCCCCACCTTAAGGCTTTATTTCCTTAAAAACCAAACAAGGTTTACTCAAACAAAAGGTGAAAGCACCGAGCACAAATCTAAGCCTCCCGCTCCCATGTGCTTTTCCAGATAATTCTCATACTTCCACTAGGAACACACCAAAGGAAAATATCATCCATGAAGGAACCTCAATATACATTGGGAACTCAACCCAATACACTCCAACTTCAATGTCCAACTCTCCCTAGATTACGAAGTGTAAAGGAGTTACACATGAATCTCCTCAGATATGACTTATAGAAGATGTTGTGTACATAGTCCCATTATGGGGTCGAGAAAAGTAGTATGATACCTTGAAAACACTACATAGTACCTAAAAGAGGGAATATTAGCCTCATAGATAGCTTTCCACCCCGAAAAAAATCTTTGTAACTCTCGTTGGGGTGAGACCCAAAGGAAGGCATGGTCTCCTTCCTTGAACTCCAAATCTCTCCTCCATCTTCCATCACAAAACATTGGATGGACATGTTCATTCTTCATCCACTCCTAGATGAACTTCACATTCTCTTCAAATTCCTCTAACAATCCATTCCACAATTGGGATGTAAAGAGAGCATCATGATATGAAACAATAATCGATGAAACTCCACGAATTCAAACTATCTCCAGCACGTAGAGGCATCCCAAGCCCTCTACTAAACTTTGTTCCTAGGTAGTTAGGAAGTGGCCCGACTCAGTGAGTCAGTCAATGATCACCCATATGGTATCACATATCCTAGACGTATGTGGTAAACCCATCATAAATTCCATTGATATTCCTTCCCACTCCCTTCCTAGTACCCCAAAAAAGAAAAGGAGCAACCCCTACCAAGAAAAGGGGATTGACACAGAGAGTTTACAACCCAAAAAACTGATTCAAACAAGCGTTCAATTTTTTTTCAATAGGCAAGCCCAGATTCAACCCGTTCTGTCATCACCAGTGTCCACCTTGACACCCACATGCATATCCCGATGCATATCTCCACTCTAGGCATCCACTACTAAAACTACGCATCTCCTGAAAAGAATGATGTGCTTCCCACCTTTCAAATGCCCATATGGGGTATTCCCTGTAGAAAAATGAGCATGTAAATCCATAAAACTAGCATCACTAAACTATGCCTATCTGACCCATTTAAGTGTGGAAGGGTAACAACCAATGACATGAGATAAGATACTCCATCCACATCCATGAAGGATAAATGTAATGAGGCCAACCACTCCAATTCCTTATTCAGTAACTGCTAACTAGTTTCCCGTTGAGAGCATCTTCTTCCATGTTCCTCTTCCTAGGAGTATAGAGAAAATCCAAGGCATAGTTATGCAGGATCTATATGCATCACTTCTATCTCTAGCCCTAGTCCTTCTAAGATAATACATACTTGAGAATATCAAGGTTGAAGTGGGTGCTGTATCTCTCACCCATCAGGTAGTATCACCACATCTTCAACATCAATACAACCACTACTAACTCAAGATTATGGGTCTGGCAGTTCTACTCATCAAAATCCATCTCAACCCTCACCGGATCCACTCCAACTCCAGCCTCTAAGGTGATGTTCCCTAGAAATAGAAGACCTCTAAAATCCAAGAAATACACTTCAATATCTTTCTATATAGCTGGTTCTCTCAAAGTGGGTCTAGGAACATCCTCAAGTGCCTCACATGCTCCTCCTGAGACACCGAGAACACTAATATATCATCAACGATGATAACCTAGGGCTTCCTAGGGTGAAACACTAGGTCTTATAAATCCCTTACACCGCAAGTCCCTCATATTCACCCCCAATACATGAAGCTCTTCGGAATCCATCCGATATACTGGTGTAAATATCGATGCCACCATGGGGTGTATACCAACACAAAAGTCTAACTCTTGATGGAGAGGTAAACCTGGAACATCTTCCAGGAAGACATCAATATACTCTATCACCACTAAGAAATTTGAGGACTCATAACATCCACTGTAACGAGGGTCAGACTTGCCGACTGAGTAGAAATCGGCTGCAACCTCCTATCCCTGAGTCCATTATGAGCTGCAAGGATTCCCCCTTTATCGATAAAGGAAAATCTACTTCCATAACTAATAAAAACCGCATCTTTTGCCTACAACAATCAATTTGAGCATGAAATTATAATTTAGTTCATACCAAAAATGATATCAGAAGGCCTCTACACCACTACCATGAAATCCCAACTGAAACTCTCACCTTCAAGAGTCAGATCACACTTTTAGAACCAGTATGTGGTCATTGGGTCTCCTCCAGTAAGAGTCTCAAACGTGAGGGCCAAGTCAATAATTTAACTGGAACCTCTAGGTATCAAACAAGAAAAGTGACAGGAAAGGAAATCACTAGTACAAGTGTCTATAAATACTGCATCTAAAGTAGAAATACAAAAATCTTACCTTGAATAATCCCAGGAGTCTTGGGGTCATTATCCTTGAAAGCCTATAACTGTCTCCTCCCCTATCCTCCAACTCCCGTAGTCTGGTATGGAGAACCTAGAGGTGGTGGTGGTAACATGAAAAAATTTCAGCCACCTCCTCCTACTTACCTAGATCTCCTGTCACATCCATCACTCGACGGGTCTGTCTACTCTTGTTGTTGCCTCTTCCTTGGTGGTTCATCAACCGCCTCTCCGGCTGCACCATGAAAGGTGGGAAAATCCAATGTGAGATGCCCATTTTTCGACCAGAAAAGAAAATCCTTTTCTTCTGGGAACTAGCATGTCCCTATAACTTCTGACAAAACCTCTTGTTCAGAGGCTTAAATTGTACAATTGTTATCAGTAGGTCCTTCTGACCCTGTATCCCGAGCAATCTCTACCTTAGAAGCCTATAACACACGTTCAAACCTTGTACTTCATCATCCAGTGCCAAAAGAGCCATACACAACACATTCTGGAAAGTTGCATCCACCTGATCTACTGTAGGTGGGTCTTCTAACTAATCTTCAGGAGAAAAAGTCACTTTCTGACCATACTGAAGAAGAACTACTCTATGACTGGCTCCTATCAGAGAGGCCTCATTGAGTATCGGTCCAAACTCCTGATCCTTATGTGGAAAACTCACTAGCTATCATCGTGAACACATCCTAAGGAAAACAAGATGTATCACAGTTAAAAGACTATACATGGTAAGCTGACTCAAGATGAACATGGGAAAAAAACCCATTCCTATATGTTGCATGTACCTTTATTTTTCCCTGAAAATAATGTTTTCATTTACCGAGTCGAAAAGTAGGTACCCAGAGTCCTGGTGTATGGATACATCAGCCGCCACACCAACACTGGTGGACCTTATCTGAAAGCCCAACTCAAAATAGTTAACACTGTTTCCCCAAACCAATATCACTAACTCCACCGAACCCACTATGATACCACTCTATCACAACTCATTCCCCTGGGCCTATGCCATGACTACCCCATTCCCACCTTCGATAGGCCAGGGGATGGAGACTAGCACTGAGTAGGCATATCCCAAAAATGAGAGGCATTTTCCAAAGCACCTGTACACACACACACACAGCTCCAAGACACACTAGATGGAGAGAGAAACACTATGTAAAGAAAATTCATGCATACCCCAACAACCCAACAATAGAGTATGACAAAAATTAAAGTAGTAAAGTACAACTGGGCCAGAATACAAACCCACTAAAATAAAGACAACTGTAAAGTCTAACCTATAAACACAGGTACTGAAGTTGTTGTAGGAACCCACAGGAAGCACCTAGGATTGTCTGATCACATAATGCACCGTCCGGTCTTGGTCCTGCTCTGCCTAGGACTCCACCAAAGTATCGGTCAACTGCACAAGACATGAAATGTATGGGAAAATCTTATGCAGGCATGAGTAAAACAATACTTAGTAGGGGACCCTGAAACACAAGGTAAAAGACCACAAAGGAAACACTGGAAAGAAGGTGCAGTCAGATCAACACAGGTATATGTTAACAAAACATATAACAAGAATATTCAGGTATACTTATAAATGATTCCAAGACACAATGTCTCATCTACTTCTAGCCATAAGGTTCCTCTCGTAGCATGCTCATTTCCAAGAGATCCCACTCCTCGAGCTACATGAAAGAAAGCATGTAGAACAAGTCTACCAAAATTTTCCGATATAACATATAATCTTAGTACATCAAAAAGTTTCCCTAAGACGTCCAGTCTCACCGAGACAAGGAGTCTTGATATTTCAATCAATCCTTGGTCAACGAATTCTGCTCAAGGCATGCTCGTTCCAAGAAAACTGGATGCTTGAGCTATGATGTCATGAGAGACCCTAGCAAGAGGTCCCGCTAAATTGGGCCCCCCTTAAAGAGAACACACTGAGAACTACCCAAAGTATGATGGTCAAGTCAAGTCACGAAGGAAAGAATCAGATATTGATACACAGATAGGGGGCCTGCACCCAGGGCTCACTAGGGGACATCTTGGCCCTACTGGATTTATCATCCTAGATAGGGGATGAGTGGCTGTGTAATTATTGGTCACACCCACACCACAATACCTATCTATGGTACCACGAATATAAGTAAGGACCGACTGGGCCTCTCAGTGCGATCCAGGCTCTATCCAGTAGAGTCACTGAGAAAGATTGGCTGAGCCAAATCACATTAGAACACAGGTCATTCTGTATGACAATAATGGGATCCTGTATCAATCCTTCCACTACTACAAATAGGACTTTTAAAAGTTATAGAAACCACATTTAACAGTACTAGAAATGTGCTGTTAATCACGATGAAGATGGGGGAGGGGGAATCCTCTTTAACAGTGCTAAAAAAGCACTGATAAAGGGTGATTTTTATCAACACTCAAAATAGCACTGATAAAGGTCCCCCCTTTATCCGTGGTTTTCTATCATAGATAAAGGTCCACCTTTATCAATGCTATTTTGACCACTAATAAAGGCCCAATTTATCCGCACTTAATTAGCACTAATAAAGGACAAGTTGCCTATGATGTGCTGTTTATTTAATAGCACACCCAACACCTGCACATCACCTGCACAACACCTCCACACCTGCACACAAATAGAACCTTCACATTGAAACGCCCTGACCCCAGTTACCCAGAGTAGGTGAATTATTACGTAACATTGGCATGATCACAAAAGATCAAGTCTCAAAATACTGATTAGTTTAGTAGCCTTGGAAACACTAGATACATTCATAAAAGTTACATTACATCATAAAGTGAAAAACTAAAATAACATGGTCTCCATAGTCCACACTCATATCCCCTTATGACTATCCCTACAGGTCAGTCATAAAATACTTCTTCACATCCTGGAAAAATTAAAACATTGAAAGGGGTGAGCTCAGATGCTCAGTAAGGATAAAAATATAGTGGAAGCTTTCATAAATAAACATAAACATTTAAGGCATTGTATAACTGAAACAAAAGACTTTTAATCTTGAAATTCAGCATAATATGGCAACATAAAATGAAATAATGCCATTTACTTATTCACATAGACATTCTACTAGTCGAATAATCACATGCAATATCAATAACCACTTTCATAATGATGGAATTCATAATTCCAGACTATCATAACCACATAGCCAAGGCCTCGTGCCAAGACTACAAATAAGATTTTGTCAAGGCCTCATGCCAAGACACTAGTTTGTCTCATGAGACCTACCGATGCATCTAGGAGCAATAGAGGGCTCCACCCGTCACTTATTAAGTCCAATGAATTCCTCATATGAACAGGTTTAAACATATCATAAACCATAACATAATCGTATCACATAAAACATGTATAAAGGAAACATAAAATTTCCACATTTCAATCAAAAGATATCAATACAACACATTGATATAATAAAACCATTTTAAATACCAAATAAAAGAAAAGTAAAACTTGGTATTTATTTTTCATTTTTTAAAAAAAGTTATAGCTTATAGAGGAAGCCGAAACTTAAATAATGGTCATGGTGGAAGAGAAGTCGTTGTCGCCACATACGTAAGAAAAAACATTCCTTTTGTTGTTTAGTAAAAAAACACTTCATAAAAAAAAGATTCCTTTTGAATAAAATTAAAATTCAAAGGGTTTTATACACCGTATAAAATAAAGTTGTGTATAAAACAAAATATGCCTCAATGAAAGGAGATTGAGACGAAGTCCCTTACAAAGATCATTTTTTTAAATAAAATAGATCTATTATGTGTATTCACTATAAGTACACATAAAGAAAGTACAAATACAAGATAGAACATAATAATATCATGACATAATTTGAAAGTAGGAGATTAACCCAAAGAATAGAAATTGGGTTAATAAGTTCCCTTACCTCATGTCCGACTTGACTCGACCATTCTTTAACCTCCTGAATAATAAACTAGAGTTAATTTATAATTTATTAAGAACCTTTTTCAAGTTCATTATTCCTTTTATATCACTTATTACCATGTTATGAATATTATGTAATTATTTAAGTTAATAACGGTCATTTTTTCGATCTTTGGTACTTGAGTCAAAAATAAACTTCTTATAATTACAAGTTGTTTATGTGGTAGAATATCCATTATCTCCAGAATTATATTCATGATATAGATATCATATATATCATATATATACAGTATATACATTCATTCATAATATTATGTAACATTTAGAGGTAAGAAATGAAATGCACCGTTCATGGAGACGGTAAGCCGTACGTACGCATGAACGCTACTTTCATTTATATTTCATATTTAATGGAATGAAATCATAATGATATAAAGGTATATTATAATTCCAGTATAATATCATATATAATATCATTTACTCCATCCTTTATACATCCCACATATGGCATTAACGATTCAAATCACTTTGAGGGGGCGGTAGTCCGCACATCCTAAAATGAAATTATCACGTTTACCCATAATGGAAATCATAAAGGTATAAAATAAATGATAAATACAGAAGCATAAGGAAAAAATAAACATAATATATATCATATATAAATATAGTGACATCTTAATGGCCACCATGAGAGGTGTTAAAAGAAGATTGAACAATCATCATTTCGTGAGGCAGAAATTCACCAACCACAGAAACAGTATGTTCTTTAACCATTAGACGAAGGTGTGTGTAAGTTTAAATAAAATCCTTCTCATAAAAACATACTAGTATATTGAAAATACTGGTGTTGTTACACAATAAAGTAATAAAAAGAGTTTAAGGGGTTTGATAAGCAAAATAAAACAAAATAACATAAGAGAAGACATTACCTTAAAATCAGGTAACTCTTTTTTATTTGAGACAAAGGCTTCCTTGGGAAGAATTCTTCCCAAATTGAGGCTTTTAGGAGTAAGAGAGGGAAGTTTAGAGAGTATTTGGTCAGAGTTTGGCCGATCCAAATGTCTTTGAAGGTGTGAATAAGGTGGTAGAGGTGGGGGCCTTTTATAAGAGGAGAAGAGGGGCACTCTTGGAAAGTAATAAAATGTTTCATTATTATGAAGTACTTTTTGGATTTAAAAGGTCCCAAAATTATATATTTAGAGGATAATGTGATAAGGGTTCTAAATATACCCATAAAATAGGTTTTTGACAAGTGTAAATCTTAGATTTTACATTATCTTTTCATTTTATTTAAAAAGTTCATTAATGAGGTAATCGCTGCATCATCATGGTGTCATAAAAATTTTAATTTATTTAATGTATAAAAATTATATAAAAACTATCATGATATAGGAAATATTTTTATCTTTACAATGAATATTTATAGTCGAAATTTTAACTTATATAACCCCATGTAATAATTGTTTTAGTAAAACAACACATGTTTGTGTCGATTTTATTTTTACTTTAAATACAAAGTTATTAATGTCATTTTCTTACCCAAGTGGCTCCATGGGGTCCCCAAGTTGACCCATGGATTTTCTTGGTCAGCCATGACTCACCCAATAAGGGTAGGACAAGTGTAAATGTAATTTCATATTATTATAACATTATATTTACCTTAAGTTACACTAATTACCTTTAATCGCGATTAATAGAACTTAAAAGTTACTATTCACCAAAAATTATTTTAATCCCATTAAACCACATTTTACTTCCTAATGAAAATTATGTTTGTAATATTTTGGAAATTCAAATCACAGAGGTGGTAAAATTTCATTTAAATGAAAAATCATTTTTTTAACTACCACTTAGTGGTTTCACTATTCATAAAAAATCGAAGTTTTTCAGAACAACACCAAAAATTAACCCTAAGCTATATATGATATTCCGAATCCAAAAATGAAGTCCATTTTGAAATAGAAAATTTATATAATTTCAAAAAGTGGGTATTACTATTCATAACTGCTACTTTTATTGGTCGCGGTGTGTTAGAACTCAAGGTTGCGTACAACACACGCTGCTCTATTATTCAAAGAGGAGCGTACCATGGAAGCTTGGGGTGTTACATTCTCCCCTCCTTCAATAAATTGTGTCCTCACAATTTAAAATTTTTGTTTGAAAATAAAAGGTTGAAAATAGAAAATACCTTTGTGGAAAACCCACATCAGAAATAAGGTTAATAAAAATATAACTTTAAAAGAAAGAAAGAGAAGTACAAAGGTCACCCGAGATAGCCCATACTAGGATTCTATGAAAATATGGATATGGAGGAAAAAAACCATCAAGGTCTGATGGAAAGTTGTACAAAACAGGATTAAGAGAAAGTTAACTACAAGAAAATCACAAACTTGTGATTGGTTAAACGGTCATTGATTCCCCAATTGGAAAAGTTAACCGACAAAATTTTTGTTTTAAGTTACCTTTCATAAAGTTGAGGAATTTATTTAGGAGATTTACTAAGAACTTAAGGAAATATACTTACTTGTCATGTAGACTTTCATTCTTTAATAAATTTTTACCACAAGCCCATCTTTCACTCCAAATGGTAACATAACTCAAAAATATTCTATTTATCCTAATTGTATAAGGTTCCAAACATTACCACATACCATTTAGATTAGGAAAACTATTTCGTAATAACTAGGGACTTCCTGTAGGCTAGTGGTAGGTAATAAAGGCATGTCGTACTATGGTTGTGGGTTCAATTCCTACATCTTTGTTCGACGCGACGGGTTATCCCCTGACCTACAGGTTGTCATTTTCCTAATAATATTCCAAAAATAATCTTCAAAAATGTTTTAACCTTAAACAACACTATCCAAAGTTAAAATTAATACATTACAACCTTTATAGTTATCCAAAAAACCTCTTTCCAGACTTTCTCTAAAAGGTCTATAAATTCCAAAATCAATTTTATCATCAGATTCCTCAAACAAAGTAAAGTTTTTCTTATTTTAACATACAAAAATATGATTACCTTCATCATATTAAAAACTTAATTAAAACAACAAGTACTTCAGTACAATCCTTATATATATCACATTATTCTTATAACCAGAATATAATCCTTGAGTCCAAAAGCACCAATACACTAATTATTCCACTTCAACTATAGTAACAACATAAGATTGTCCTTGATCCCTTGGACTTTTCTGAGGTATGTTTCCCTGACGCTTAGGACATTCAATTGCATAATGACCCATTTACCTATAATTGTAGCATTCAACATTGATAACCTCTTTCTTTCCCTTGCAATCACGAGCTTGGTGACCTTTTTCTCCACATTTATAACAAACTCTCATTCCTTTTAGTCATGTACCGGGGTGATTCTTCCCACAATTATCGCATAATGGAAAATCCTTCTTTCCCTTTTTCCATTTATTTGTCTCTTGTTCCACCGTTCTCTTCTTCTCTTTCTTTACTTTATTATCATAAGATTTAGAGAATTCCTTTTCTGTATTGATATTACATGAGACAATATATTCATATGACGAGAAAGATTGTGAGACCAATGCTCGACGGGGAAATGGTTTTAACCCATCAAAGAAACGATCAATCTTACTTCTTGGGTTACGTATATAATCTGCAGTATACCTCACTATCCTTGTAAAGTTGGCCTCATACATTGCGACATTCTCATCCTCCTTTTGTCTCAGACTCAGAAATTGCCTTTCCATATCTGCTCGATGGTCACAAGGAAAGTATTTTTCTAAGAAAATCTCTTTGAACTCCCTCCATTCCATATTTGATACTTCATCATCTTCCTTTGTGTTTTGAATCAATGACCACCATTGATCAGCATCTCCAGTGAGGCGGTAAACTTCCATGATAACATTTTCCCTTTCACTACTCCCCAAGGCATGGAATATTTTCTCTAAGGAATTTATCCATTGCTCAGCTACTAAGGGATTTGTACTCCCATTGAATGTTGATGGTTTCTGCCTCATGAAGCGATCTAACAATAATCCTCCACGTTGCGGATCAGGGTGCTCCATATGGGTAAGGTTATTATTCATAACCTGAGTGAGTTGTCCCAGTATGGTGATAAGTTGATCAACACCAGTTGTATCACCAACTCCATTATAATTATCTTGAGTAAGAGGGAAATACCTACATGGAGTGCGTGCATTGATACGGTTTCCATTCCTCCCACTAGGCGCCATTTCTAAACAATGACATAAACTAGATTAGTTTAAGAATCGAAATACATAATAACAAACTTTCAAAACACTTAACATAAATTGGACTATTTATGGATATAATCCATAATCATAAAAATGTTTTATTTGAGGAAGTATATACTCATAAACCATTTATAATGGTTTGTAAATAAAATGAGAATTATTCTAAGAATATCCCCCGGGAGTGTCGTAACCAAGAGTGCAGCAAGGCCCGTTGTCGTGCACCAGTTCCCGTTCGAGTCTAGCTCAAAGCGGTGTTTTTGGGTTTTACCCCTAGGTACATCTGTGCCAGATCCACCTCTACCTGCTCATATCCATACAGGGATGTATTGCTCGGAAAACTCACAAAAATCTCTATAATACCAAAATTCTAGGAAGTTCTTCTATACTAATCCTCAAAGTCTATCTTAGGGATATGTGCTCTAATCAGAGTTTATCTAAATCTAGATTCCAAGGTTAGTACTAAACTGCCTCTAATACCAACTGTAATGCCCTGACCCCAGTTACCCAGAGTCGGTGCATTATTATGTAACATTGGCATGATCACAAAAGATCAAGTCTCGAAATACCGATTAGTTTAGTAGCCTTGGAAACAATAGATACATTCATAAAAGTTACATTACATCATAAAGTGAAAAACTACAATAACATGGTCTCCATAGTCCACACTCATATCCCCTTCTGACTATCCCTGCAGGTCATTCATAAAATACTTCTTCACATCCTGGAAAAATTAAAACATTGAAAGGGGTGAGCTCAGATACTCAGTAAGGATAACAATATAGCGAAAGCTTTCATAAATAAACATAAACATTTAAGGCATTGTATAACTGAAATAAAAGCCTTTTAATCTTGAACTTCAGCATAATATGGCAAAATAAAATGAAATAATGCCATTTACTTATTCACATGGATATTCTACTAGTCGAATAATCACATGCAATATCAATAACCACTTTCATAATGATGGAATGCATAATGACAGACTATCATAACCACATAGCCAAGGCCTCATGCCAAGACTACAAATAAGATTTTGTCAAGGCCTAGTGCCAATACACTAGTTTGTCTCATGAGACCTACTAATGCATCAAGGAGCTATAGTGGGCTCCACCCGTCACTTATTAAGTCCAATGCATTCCTCATATGAACAAGTTTAAACATATCATAAACCATAGCATAATCGTATCACATAAAACATGCATAAAGGAAACATAAAATTTACACATTTCAATCAAAATATATCAATATAACACATTGATATAATAAAACCATTTTCAATACCAAATAAAAGAAAAGTAAAACTTGGTATTTATTTTTCATTTTTTAAAAAAAGTTATAGCTTGTAGAGGAAGCCGAAACTCAAATAATGGTCACGGTGGTGGAGAAGTCATTGTCGACGCATATGTAAGACAAAACATTCCTTTTGTCATTTAGTAAAAGAACACTTCGTAAAAAAAAGATTCCTTTTGAATAAACTTAAAAGTCAAAGGGGGTTATACACCGTATAAAATAAAGTTATGTATAAAACAAAATACGCCTCAATGAAAGGAGATTGAGACAAAGTCCCTTACAAAGATTATTTTTTAAATAAAATAGATCTATTATGTGTATTCACTATAATTACACATAAAGAAAGTAAAAATACAAGATAGGACATAATAATATCATGACATAATTTGAAAGTAGGAGATTAACCCAAAGAATAGAAATTGGGTTAAGAAGTTCCCTTACCTCGTGTCCGACTTGACTCGATTGTTCTTTAACCTCCTGAATAATAAACTAGAGTTAATTTCTAATTGATTAAGAAACTTTTTCAAGTTCATTATTCCTTTTATATCACTTATTACCATGTTATGAACATTATGTAATTATTTAAGTTAATAACGGTCGTTTTGTCGATCTTTGGTACTTGAGTCAAAAATAAACTTCTTATAATTACAAGTTGTTTATGTGGTAGAATATCCATTATCTCCAGAATTATATTCATGATGTAGATATAATATATATCATATATATCCAGTATATACATTCATTCATAATATTACGTAACATTTAGAGGTAAGAAATGAAATGCACCGTTCATGGAGACGGTAAGCCGTACGTACGCATGAACGCTACTTTCATTTCTATTTCGTATTTAATGGAATGAAATCATAATTATATAAAGGTATATTATAATTCTAGTATAATATCATATATAATATCATTTAATCCATCCTTTATACATCCCACATATGGAATTAACGATTCAAATCACTTTGAGGGGGCGGTAGTCCGCACATCCTAAAATGAAATTATCGCGTTTACCCATAATAGAAATCATAAAGGTATGCCATAAATGAGAAATAAAGAATAATAAGGAAAACATAAACATAATATATATCATATATAAATATAGTGACATATTAATGGCCACCATGAGAGGTGTTAAAAGAAGATTGAACAATCATCGTTTTGTGAGGCAAAAATTCGCCAACCACAGAAACAGTATGTTCTTTAACCATTAGACGAAGGTGTGTGTAAGTGTAAATCAAATACATCTCATAAAAACATACTAGTATATTGAAGATACTGTTTTTGTTACAAAAGAAGGGAATAAAAAGAGTTTAAGGGGTTTGAGAATCAAAATAAAACAAAATAACATAAGAGAAGACATTACCTTAAAATCGGGTAACTCTTTTTGATTTGAGACAAAGGCTTCCTTGGGAAGAATTATGCCCAAAGTGAGGCTTCTAGGAGTAATATAGGAAAGTTGAGAGAGTATTTGGGTAGATTTTGGCTGAGACAAATGGATTTTAAGGTGTGAATAAGGTGGTAGAGTTGGGGGCCTTTTATAAGAGGAGAAGAGGGGCACTCTTGGAAAGTAATGAAATGTTTCATTATTATGAAGTACTTTTCAGATTTCAAAGGTCACAAAATTATATATTTCTAGGATAAGGTGATAAGGGTTATAAATATACCCATACAATAGGTTTTTGAAAAGTTTAAGTCTTAGATTTTACATTATCTTTTCATTTTATTTAAAAAGTTCATTAATGAGGTAATCGCTGCATCATCATGGTGTCATAAAAATTTTAATTTATTTAATGTCTAAAAATTATATAAAAACCATCATGATGTAGAAAATATTTTTATATTTCCAATTAATATTTTTAGTCGAAAAGGTAACTTATATAACCCCATGTAATAATTGTTTTAGTAAAACAACACATGTTTGTGTCGATTTTATTTTTACTTTAAATAAAAAGTTATTAATGTCATTTTCTTACCCAAGTGGATCCATGGGGTCCCCAAGTTGACACATGGATTGTCTTTGTCGGACATGACTCACCCAATAAGGGTAGTACAAGTTTAAAGGTAATTTCATATTATTATAACATTATATTTACCTTAAGTTACACTAATTACCTTTAATCGCGATTAATAGAACTTAAAAGTTATTATTCACAAAAAATTATTTTTATCACATTGAACCACATTTTACTTCCTAATGAAAATGATGTATGTTGGATTTTGGAAATTCAAATCACAGGGGTGGTAAAATTTCATTTAAATGAAAAATCAGTTTTTTAACTACCACTTAGTGGTTTCACTATTCATCAAAAATCGAAGTTTTTCAGAACAACACCAAAAATTAACCCTAAGCTATATTTGATATTCCTAATTAAAAAATGATGTCTATTTTAAAAAATTCAAAACATATAAGTTTCATTAATTAATTTAATAATTAATTCCCACTTTCACAACAAATAGCGTGTTTTTAAGAAAGAATGTCAATCAAAAGATTGACAATTGTTTATGTCCAATTTCAAAGTGAAAATAATTATAATGACCACCATTGGATAAAATGGTAAAAATATATTCTAATTACACTTTAGAACCACTCAATTTTATAATTTATCACTATAAATTATTTTGATTAAAAAAGTTGTTTTTAAGTATTTTTTACTATTCATCAAAAATTGGAAGTTCTCATAAAAATACAAAAAATTCAACATAGGCTAATTTTGATATTCCGAATCCAAAATGAAGTCAATTTTGAAATATAAAATTTATATAATTTCAAAAATTTGGTATTACTATTCATAACTGCCACTTTTATTGGTCACAGTGTGTTAGAATTCGAGGTTGCGTACAACACACGCTGCTCTATTATTCAAAGAGGAGCATACCATGGAAGCTTGGGGTGTTACAAACACAAACAACACCTGCGAAAAATAGCACAAAATAACACCTGCACACAAAACAACTATACAAAACAAAACCAACACAAAAAAATCATAGAAGAACAAAATAGCGCTGCATAAGAGTTTCAAAAATGATATATAAATTTACTTGACATCATGAATAAAAAAACTCATTTCTATATACACTTCAAACAATGTTTTATATGATTAAAATTACAATTATCCAACAAAAAGTTAAAAAAAATAATGTTTCATCCTTTTTGCATCCATAATCCCCTCTCAAAAATTTTCATCCATGGTATTAGTTTCCGAACAAAGCATATGAACTCAAGAAAAAAATTCCACCTATATAAGAAAAAAAATATTATGTTAGTAATACAATGATCAAATAAATTAAACATCAATATGAAAGAATACATTAATAAAATTACTAGTTTTAATAAAAAATACACATTTGGAGTTATACTGGTCACACAATGGGTCGTATTGAGGTGGAGTTGATTCCTACATGTCAAAAATGAGTCATATATTATTGTTTTAAAATATTAAAACAATCCGAATGGGTTTTCTTGATTTTGATTATGTCACTTGTTCTTTTGAGTATGTTAGGACTGGGTACAGATCTTATGTTTGTGTGCTTTCATACACATAAATAGAAGACAAAATAAGTTTCCAATAGTAGTAAATTGATGTTTCACTTTTCTCTTTTACAGTTGATTTGATTTCCACCTCAAGTGGCACACTTGGGTGTGATATTTAGCTATTATGTGGATTTTGAATCTTGGCCCAGTATGACAAGGGAGGTTTGATTACGCATCATGATAAGTACTTAGGCTCATATGATGTCTACTTTCTTATTATTTTCATTGGGGACCTAGAATGATATAAGAGGGGTTGGACTGTTTAAAGTGTCAGCAAAGAAGATAAATAGTGTTTTCTTAATTAGCCCGTTTTTGTGGCATTCTACTCAGCCAACTCAAACATGTGGTTACAATGTGGTTTCGATGAGATCGATCAGGATCTTTCTCATATAAAGTCAGTTTTAGCATCCTTATTCCCCTAGCCCAACACAATCATTGGAAAAATATTCTCTAGCTCAAGCACATCCCTTTGAAATTCAACTTTATTATGTGGAGGCTGAGGAATGGTGCCCTTTCCAGGGACGAAAATATCAAAAAATGTGGTATCCCGACTATTTCCCACTACTCGTGCTGCAGCGATCACAAAGAGGAATGTATGGATCATATTTTATATGAGGGGGTCTGGGTCCAAGAGGTATGGAATACCTTTGGTGCATTCACTGCTGTTCACAATCATGATCCATATGACGTGCCTTTCATCACCTTCTGGAATCTGGGTTCGAGTGATGTGGGGGTGGAACAGATGGCCGAAGTTGTCTTTTTTCATACTGGTGCATGGTGTATTTGGCAAGCACGAAACAAAGAAATCTATGAAGGGATCGTCTCCTCAAGGAAGACCATCATTTCCCACATCCACTGAATTCTTCTTGATCTGATTAGATACATTAAGGGGTATAACGATGCTCTCTCGCTTTAGTTTTTGCAACCGCTTGCCCAATGTCTCCCAGTTGCTGACCCTTATGGAAATTGGGTCCGGTGGCATCCCCCTTCCTACAATTTGAAGATCAACACTGATGGATCATGTTCCGAGGGGATCATGAATAGAGGAGGGGTGTTCCATGATTCTTGGGGATCCTTTGAGTTCGCCTTCTCAATTTTCCTGGGAAAGTGTTCCTCCATCCAAGTGGAAGACCTAACCCTCCTTTTAGGCCTTCCCCTCTTCCGGTAGGGGGGCCTTGTCATCACCGAAGCTAAAACGGACTCCCTCATTCTCCTCAACTTGGTGTAAGGCACTTTCTCTACCCGTTTGTCCATCTCATACTGCATTAGGAAAAGAAGGAGTATTCTCCCAAATACTCGGGTGAAGCATACATGGAGTGAAGCGAATAATGTGGAAGATCATATGGAATAAATTGCAGCCCAATGTGATCAGGTTTTGAAGGAGTGTCATGTGTGTGACATGATGAGACATTTGGAGAGGTTCTGTAGGAAGCCTTATTAGACATGTGAGAACTAGAAAATAGGGTAGACTCAGGGATCTGAGGTCAGACTGAGAGTAGTACCAAAAGTGGGTAGTTGGGATTTAGCTACACATGGAGGTCTTGTAAAAGATTGCGGGACCTAGCCGTGGGATCTGTGGCTAGTGGTTGGTGGAGCTCCGTAGGGAGGTCAGAACTCAGGTAGTCGGGCATTAGGCCATAATCACACTATCAAGCTATTAGGGTCAGAGTAGGAAGGTGTTCTAATTATAGTTAGTGGTATGCCATGGGTGTGGCCACACTTTTCTTTCATTTTGGATTTGGATGGTTTTGGGGCATGAGGTGCACGAGTATTGTTTTTGGACTAACTAGGAACTGGTTACTAGGTTTCCATCAATTATGATGTGATATGTTTATATATATATATATATATATATATATATATATATACGAGGTGCATTGGAATCAAGATTTTTGTGGGAATTGAAGTGATGCAGATTTGTTTGTGAGGTGTGTATGCATCTGGGCATTGATGCGATTCAGGTTCTATATGAGGTGTGTAGGAACCTAGATTTTTATAGGAATGCATATGTATATATTATGCGGGTTTATTTGATCAATTGATGAGATTTGGGATTTTAGGATGCGAGTTTATTATATCTTCTCTTTTCTATTTATCTCTCTATATGGAGCAGTAAATCCATGCAAGCCATTTTTTCCTGTTTTCAGGGCATTCATCTAAAACACCATTTTCTTCCTATTCAGATCGATTTTGAGGATGATATCAAATGAGTGAATGCATACTAGTACAAGGTAGGTAGTTCCTAGCTTTCTCCTTGATTTTGTCAGTGTTTTGGGGGTGCTTTCATATACACTGTGTGGGTTGTTCGAGAGAGAACATAATTAATTAAATACATGATTATTAAATTTTTCAAATGATTATATGAGATGCATATGGGAGTGATCTTGATCCATTATGATTTGTTAAGCTGGGTAAGAGTTTTGGACTGACTTGGAAAGTTTAGGCTAAGTGTAAATTTGAATTAAATAGAATTTTTATATTGGTTACGTGATTCCATGGGAATGTAATGGGCTTGGCCTAAGGATTGAGGTGGGTGATGATCGTACAGATTTATGCGATGTGGTTTATCAGGTGGGGCTTGGCATAGATACATGGAGTGATGATGATCACCAGGTTGAGGCGACTTGGTCATTGGGATTTGAGGTGATAAAGTCTTCAGGACAAGGTCATGGCTCTTGAGACTTGAGATGGTGTTGACCATCATGATTTTTGGGACATGGTCATTGGGCCAATTACTTTGATACCAAAAATAATGACCTAAACATTTCATACATTGATATCACATATGAGTAGATTAATATTCTTTACATAAAAGAAATAAATTAAACATAAATATGAAACAATGCATTAATTCTATGAACAATTATTTTACTGTGAAAACATCAAGATTTCCTATGTGATTGAGCATACACAACATCATTTCTCTTCCTACAAAGGCATGTCACATGGAAATAAATCTTCTAAAATAAATGAACACTGTAAGGAATAATAAAAATCAAGTCAACATTTCATTATATAATTTTTCGTTAAAATAGACATATTATATCATAACATTACCTTTACATCTTTCCAAAGGGTTTATTTGGTCCAGATATAAGATAATAACAAAACTAATGATTCTTTGTGCACTTTACTATTGTTGGTTAACTACCGCTTAACAAAGAATCTGATTTGAACTTCTGATTTGGCATCCCTGTTATGCTCTAATCCGACACCATCTCTATGATATCATCATTCAACATTCACTTTTCCTTCCCTTCCTGCACCCATTAACCTAGTAAATGGGTGGAGGAAGATAAAAAAAAGTGAAGTCTAAATGATGATATCATAGAGATAGTGTCGGACGAGAGCATCATAGGGACACCATATTGGAAGTTCAGATCAGATGTTATGTTAAGTGGTAGTTAACCAACTGTAGTAAAGTGCACAAAGAATCATTAATTTTGTTATTAAATTTTTGTGTGTTTCACAACCAATATTCTTCCAACACACTACATCAGTAAAAACAGGTGCATAAATGACCAAAATAAAAAATATAAATGATCCAAGTCATAATAGTTTAGGTCTTGTGCTTTTGGAAACATGGAAACATAAAGAACCAGTTCATAAGAGTCTCTCATTAAGTTATACTTTACTATAAATACAAATCATTTCTAAAACCATTCTTTATAACCTAAGGATATAAAACATAATAAAGGGTGATCATATATGCTCAATAAGTGTAAACAAGGGAGATATCAATTGATCATATAAGGATAACATAAGTAGTAGGAATTCACCTTCATCCTATTTGTGTACAATCTTCCATCAGGTATGCTGCCCATTCGTTTCTAAACACATCTATATCATCTTGTGAATATGAGTTTTTGAGATAGTCATGGTAGTACTAAAAAAATATAAATACATAAAGGATTAATAAATATTTTAAATGAACTAGTAATTATTTTTGAAAATACCTCTTTAGGGATGCTAGTTTGTTGATGAAGTATGATCTCTTTCATAAATTTACAAACATAATGAACACAATCCTTTCCATTTGTCTATTTTAGAAACTGTATAAATGTCAAGAAAAATAAGTAATTTGTTTTGATATGTGTTTAGATAGTGAAATATTATTATATATACCAGGATACTTATCCATTTTTAGATCTCATGGGCGTTCTTGTCCTTGGGCCCTGGATTTATTCCATGAAGTAGACGATATTGATGCACCACCCTATCATAACATAATCCTCATTAAAAGATAATATAAATTATATAACTAGATGTTTAGTTTTAAATGATTGATCAAGTGTATTAAAAATTGACAAATTCCATCATACATGGTCGGTTTATTGCATATCCATGCATTGAATCTAGAAAATAAATATGTGGAGTATCCAAATTGACCATAATCAGCATCCAATGCTTCCTAAAAACACAAAAAGGAATAAGTAATGAATGAAACAAAAATATAGTTGATATGATTAAAGTGTAGAGTTTTACCCCTGCATCATTGGTATTAAAAAGATTCAATCATCTATAATTTTGTTTTCAAACTATTTGAGTAGGGATGACATTATTTCACCATCTTTATTAGAATTTATTTCTTCTTTAGAAGAGGTGTTGTGAGGACTAACGAGTCCAAATTTTTGTTCATGGGGAAATCCCTTCAATTTTTTTTCATATATATGCCTGCGAAAAATATGAAATGTATTTATTCATAATTATCATAGTATATCATCTTTTGTAAAATAAAATCATGAAAACATACCTCATGCATACATTTACAATAGAGGTGCCTAACCATTCATACTTGAAGATTTCATTTATATTTTCATCACTAATGAAATCTGTTTTTTCCTATCCATACATATTTTTTTCAAAATCAGCTGTGTGAGTATTTACATCTATCAACTTTGTATCTACATGATCCTACAATGATATTAAATGTGGATATAGAACGGGTGGGGTGAAGGTTCTCTCAGTAGATCATTTTAATTGGTTGGTTGATCCTTGAGATAGTTTGGAGTTGATCTTTCATTTCACCCCCTTATCTTTTTCATTCTGTAATAACATTCATCGGTTCAGAGATTTTTTCAATAAATGTTAAAGGTTCATCTTGAAAAATAAATTGGAAATGAATACCTCCTTGCCGACATGTTTTTTTACAAGAATTGATGGCCATGTGACGAATGTTCCAAGATCTTGTTTGACCATAATAATGTCTTCATCATCATTTGGAATAGGTATCTCAACGCTTGGCTCATTAGCTATGTTAATTGACACTCTGACATGATTTTTTGGAAGTTTCCTATTGTGTAGCATGTTGTTCTGCATATTGAACACCATAAACCTTGCTACAAGGCAATAGGTGGGAGTTGATAGATATAAATCACAATCATTTTCACCTTATAGAATATTAGTACATGAAAGGAATCAATGTTTATGTGATTCACATTTCACAGAAACAATTATTAGAACATTGGTTACCTCAGCTAAGTCAGGTTTTTGAGGGGAATTACTCACCTCAAAGCTAGTGGGGGGTGGGGCGGGATCTTCACACACAAGTTGTTGTTGAGTTATTTCTTCTATTTTCCTCCCCTATCAAACTTTTTATCATCTCTCTCTGTTATTGTAATTATTCTTGAAAAATAGCTATTTTTTATCTCATCTTTTTCATTTCCTCAGTTTGATCCTTCGCTTGTTTTTCTTTCTGAAAATATGTTCGGGGTGTCACCCCAAAACCCGCACCGCTGACATGACCATACTATTCTAACTGCTTCAAGGCCATTGAAAGTATGTATGCATCTGGTGCAGGTGTTGTTGATTACTGTGACTATTTAAGATAATAAATATAGAAAAATAAGTAGTCATTGTTATGTAATATCAATTTAAAGAAAATAAATTTTATATTATGTCATACTTACACATTTTTCCCACACTTTTTTGCGTGTTTTCATCTATTAGTATCCCCTCTTTATTTACACGAGCCTCTTTCCATAGCACATGGCGTGGGATGGAAGTGTCTTTCAATTTTGATTCATCAATATGCATATAAACAGAGGAACATGGTTATGGTGTTGTTTTATGTCACATAAAATTATTAAGGTAGATTTAAAATATGTACCAATTTTTTCTCAAGCTAAGTGTACCCCATCTTTGCTTTATGGTAGGGGTACGTTGGTTTTGTTGCCTGTTATTTATTTTCAACACTCAATTTTTATTTCATAAATAAAAAACTATCAATCAAAGTGATGAATACAAGAAACATCATAAAATTTATTACCAGACAAAATGTACCTGAAAAGTCTGCTCCGCACGACGACTACTAAACACATCCCACGTTCATTAGGATATCAAGTGTGCATAAAGAGGAGGTGGGTGCAACTTGATTTTCCCTTCAACATCTTTAAGATGATATTTCGTTAAAATTGTACAGAAGCCTCTATGAATCCTTCCTGCCACTCTTAATACACATTCCTTGTGCAAGGCATCTACTATAAATGCACTATGTAATGGATGATGAAGAGTAAGTAAATGTTTCAGTATTTTATTTTATTTTAATAAATTAAAGAAATGATATCATAATTTTACTGTAATATCTTCCCTCATAAGTGTCTTAATCCCAATGAAAACATGGTTCCACGATTATAAATCAATTTTAATGCATTTCTGAGTGATGATTCCAATGTAGCTACTAAAGATGGATTTTTTGGGGTTAACATGTTATCCTCACTTATTCCATACCACCTCAAATTTGATTCCTTTTTATTTTTCCTTAAGTATTTTGGCTAACACTGTCGAACTTTGGAACTCTTGTTTTTTTGCGCTTTCAGGGTTCCATTTCCTACCATTTCTTTAGAAGCATCATCATTATGTTCCTCCGGAGTGCTAGCATCGGCATTGGGACTAGAAGAAATAGGATGAGAATCCTGTTGTACCTCAGCACTGGGACCGACAACAATAGGTTGAGAAACCTGTTGTTTCTCTGCACTGGGATCAGCCACAACAGGTTGAGAGAAATGTTGTGCCTCGAGATTGGGCACATCAGAAGGTGAAGAAGTCATTATCTGTAGAAGTGGTTTAACATTTAATTTATATTACATAAAAGAAGAAATGAGTAGATAATAACATAATGTAACACAATGTATATTACAATAAAGAAATAACATGATTATTGAACTCTTTTTTTTAAGGCTAAAGAGATTTGACCCATCTATCAACTATATAAATCCATTCATTATAGTCTCCTATAACATACAAAATGTCGTATACATTGGGACCACTGAAAATTGATTGCGAAGTTCCAATGAAATAGTTATCCTCTGTTGAACTTTAATCTAACCCTTTAGTTGTTTTGGTCGATAACAGAAAAATTGACCAGTTTCAGTTTGTGGGATCTGGAATATAAAATACTTGTACTACCTGTGATTCCATTATAAACAATTCATATTTCTCCCCTTCCTTACTGAAATCAACTTTCACAAATCCCAATTCATCAACTTTAACATCACTCTTATTATCAACCCACTTTCATTGAAAAACTGTAACTTTGAATTTTTTATAATCCAAATCCCATATTTGTTTGATGATGCCAAAGTATGACATATTTACATAAATTGGATTTTTGTCCTTATCACCTGAAACATGAATCACTTTAGCCACAAGTGTAACCCCACTATTCTGCGTGGTACTTTCTTCATCATGTTCATTATTATAGAATGTATAATCATTAAATACATAAGCATTGTAAGATAATACATACACACTTGGTCATACGACTAGCCATCTAAGTCATTCGGAAATTGTGTCCGGATTTTCATCTAACTTCTTAAAAATATGGTCCCAAAACCATCCTATAAACCGTCGATTATGTGTATCTAATATCCATTTTCAACTGCTATGAAAAATGTAAAGGCGGACCTACTCCTGATCTTTAATATTGATTGTGAAAACCTCTCTTATAGAAATTCCTTCACCCTTAAGCTGCTCAGTGTGACAAGATTTCGCTAGTCTAATGTTTTCCACACCAGACAGGTATTCGGTACAGAATTCAATGGCTTCCTCAACAATATATTGCTCTGCAATACAACAGTCTAGCCAACTTTGATTTTTGACAAACCCTTTCAAAATCTTCATATACTGTTCAATGGGGTAAATCCATCTATAATGTATAGGACCACATAGTTGAATCTCTCTCACTAAATAAACCATGAAATGAACCTTCATATCATAGAATGTCGGTGGGAAGATCATTTCCAATTCACATAATATGACAAAAATTTCTCTTTCCATAGTTAGAATTTTCTCCAGGTCTATAACTTTGCTGCATAAAGATTGAATAAAAAATAGATATTTGTTAATGTATGGAAGAAATTCTTGGAAAAAAAATACAATTTAAAGCTATAGGAATTAAATATGGAATCAAAACATGGAAGTCATGAGATTTCAGAACCTTTAACATTAAATCTCTCATTGACACGATGTTCTTGATATTTGAGAAACACCCCTATTGAACCTTTACGTCATTCAAGAAGTTGTAAAACTGATATCTCTCATACCTGGAAAGAGTGTAAGAACTAGGAGGAAGAAATAATCATTTTTCACCCTTCACTAGTGCCAACTCTTCTCGTATTCCCATCTTAACCATGTCTAATCTAGCCTTAATTCCATCCTTTGTTTTTCTAGGTGCATTTAGCAATGTGTTGATGACACTATCACATCTATTTTTTTTAATATTCATAACATCAAGAAATTTTTTTGACAAACAAACAATTCTAGTATGGTAATTAAAAAAAACTGATCACTTTTTCCAACCGGTTTTCATAAGGCTTTTCAAAAACGGTTTACCAAAAGTAGTGTCCACATATTTTACTTTCTCAAAAAATTGATCACCTATTAGTGGAGACAATGTTTTATGTTCTTCTGAACTTCCATTGAATGATGTCGTCTAAGATCAATACTTATGTCATTAGGGTATAAATCGATGATTTCCTAGAAACATAGTTTTCAATGAATGTTCCAACCTAATTGACTGTGTACCTTGTTCACAAATAGAAAACCCTTGAGTTCCTTTAATGCTATATCCTGAAAAATTTCGATAAGTAGTAAAGTCATTTATTGCCCCGTATAACATGGATCTCAAAGTAAAATTTTCATTTTTGTAAACATAATACAATGTAACACATGAATCCCATAATAATTTCAAATCCTCTATCAATGGAGCCAAATAAACATCAATATCATTATCCAGTTGTTTTGGTCCTGATATAAGCATAGATAACATGATGTATTTTCGTTTCATGTATAACTATATTGGTAAATTCTAATTTAACTACATAATCAGAAATGTACTATGACTGCTATTTTGAAAACCAAAAGGATTCACTCCATCTGTAGATAATGCAAGAAAAAGGTTTCTCGGATCGTTTCCAAATTCAGGATACTCATGATCAATTCTCTCTCACTGAGGAGAGTCTGTCGGGTGATGTAGTTTCCCATATTTAATTCTTATATCTGCATTCCATGTCAATTGTACTGTAGTCTCCTAACTTCCATATAGACGCCTAAATCTTGGAATGATTGGAATATACGATACAAATTTCGTAGGACTGGATTCATCTTTCTTGTATCGAGAAGCACCATACTTTGGGAATTCTTTAACTGATTTGTGATCCTTACGAAACAATATACATTCATTCAGGAAGGTGTGTATTCTTTCAGATATCATACCCATAAAGTATAGAATTCTTTTGGCATTGTATGTTCAGCTCAGGATCTCATTATCTTCTAGGAGCATGTCATTCAGGAGAGAAAGTAGTTCCATAAAACTGATGTCACTCCACCTACTGATTGCTTTCAAATTATATAGCTTTAGTACGGCTAAAAATGCTGTATATTTAGTGTAACCATCATACAATAGTGTCTCTGCACAACTCTTTAACTTTTCAAACAATTTTGGGCAATCAAGAAGTTCATCTTCATCTATCCTTGTCATTTCCTCAATATGATCTTCATCATCATTTACATCTGTAATCACATCCTACATACAATCATCTTCATTGTTAACACTTGTAATCATTTCAGATGATCCATAAAACACAGTGCTATCCCAGCCACTACCTACATTCATTTTTCCCCATGTTTATTCCATCATGTATAACTTCAATATATTCTGTGACAGATCAGGTGTTCTTACAACTCCTATGGACTAATTTTTCTTGAATAATAATAAAATAAACATGGACAAAGGATTTGAGATGGGTCATATGCATGATCTTTTGAAAACTTGATAAACTCTTTCACTCTATCTTCATACTATTTTTTCAACCAATTAGAATTAATCCATTATTTATTCATATTCATCCTATTTGATATAGTAATATTAATATTTAACAAAATAATTACACAAAAGATGTTCAACTAGGGTCATCATCCAAATATAATCAATGGAACTAGCTATGGTAAACAACACCCTTACCTCTCCATGCATTACTCAGGATCAAAGTATATCACACCCATCTTCCCAACCACCTGATAAATGGAACTATATACGAGAATCCCTTGCACTAGAATGTTTAATATCCCACATGTGATCTATATGCATTGTTGTAAACCAGTTTTTTTGTGTTTCTCTAGAAACATAATGTCTGGAGTCCAGAACTATGGTAATAAACTAATATATGGTATTATTTTCAATAGAGTGCTTGTGGGTGAAAGGATTCATTACATGTGTTGTTATGGTTATTTTCCTAGGGTGTTCATAAAGTGTCTCATAGAGTCCTCTAGTGAAGTGGTTTTCTAAGATTCAGTGGAATTGCACTAGTAACATAGTGGTGATGCCATTGAAATGGGTAAAGTTTGGATTTATATTCAATGGTGGAGGAACTACAACATGGAAAATAAATGGCATACCAATCATGCCAACAACCGCGACACCATACAAACACACAATCATGCTCACAATCGCAACACCATAAAAACCAAACAAACACAATTTTAGATTTTAAAAAGAATCCGTTATTCAATTCCATTTTTTAATTTAGAGCTTATCACAGAAGTTTTATCATCCAGGTTAATTCATTAATTAGTCAAGTATATATAAATTACCAATTTTTATATTCAATTTTTTAACAGGAACCAACCAACATGCAATTCATTTAGTGTGCAAACAAGGACTACCAACGACCACGATTTTCAGTGGGGCATTTAGCCCATACATTTCCCAACATAACCATTAATATCAAACAATAATAACATGAAAACAAGAGGAAACCAATGGGAAAGAGGAGAAAACTCACCGTGAAGGTATCGTTCAGCGCGTGATAGAGGTGCGTTCACAGTATAGGAGAGGCACACAGTAGAGGAGATTTCCAAATGAGAAGAAAACATAAAATGAGAACTCATATATTATACCTATCCAAAATAGGTCCAATGAGATTTAGGAATGTGGAATGTTTGGTTAAAAAAATTTATTAGCCAATAGTGGGATTTTATTTTTTATCTATGATATGTGCTTCCAGTTTATTAATTTTTTGTGTATCTACTATTTTCCTAGATGTTCAAATTATGAATTGTACATGTCTGGTTTTTAGGAGAAAGATCATTTTTAATTTACTCTAATTTGGGGGTAAAATATTCCACATTAATTGTATCTTTTTCCCAAGGGATTGTTTCTATCCCATAGGGATCATGAACACCTCTTATGTTAGTAAAACGTCTGGTCAGTTGTTGGTTATGATAACATCCTAGTATATATCCTTACATTTATAATTGTAATTGACCCATTTCCATTTAATTCAAAAGGAAATAATTTCATTGAAAACACACCTTAAAGAGGTGTAAATTGACTTAAATCCTTTCAAAACATTTCACCTTCAAGGATGAGAACCCAAATGAGATACTATAATCGAGATTGCAGTGAAATAGAGTGGAAAAAACCAAAATAAATGGAGGAAAAATATATAACATAGTTATCAATTACTGATTTGTAATGGTTGCACCATTACAAAGAATCCTATCGGAACATTTGGGTTGTCCGAGGGGGGGGGACTGCAGGAGGGGTTGGGGGCTGGATGGGTGTGGCGGAGGGGGGTGTGGGCTGTCTAAGGGGGGGGGGGGGCTGCAAGGGTGTGGGGGAGGGGGATGTGGGCTATCCAGGGGGGTGGGCTGTCGGGGGGGGGGGGGTTGCATGGGTGTGGGGGAGGGGGGGTGCCTAGGTGATGTGGGGGGGGGGGGGGCTATAGGAGTGTGGGGGAGGGGGGTGTGGGCTATCCAAGGAGGGTGGGGGGTGTCCACTATGAAACGACAATTAGGGATCCTAAAGAGTGAATTATGAGAGGGGAAAATAATGGGGAAGAGGGGTTTGGGTGATGAGGTCAAGTGGATAATAAGGAATAGGGGAACCTCATTAAAAAGACTAAAACAAATCTCTTTTCATTTTAAGAATAGGTTACATTATTGTGTAGCCTATGTCAAGAACCGTCCTTGGGGCCCGTGACGTGACTACCCCAAGCCCGCCTTCCATAGGCCAGGGGCTGATGACTAGCACCAAAGGCGAATCCCTGATAAAAAGGAAAGGCATCTCCTTTTAACCTGTAACACACACACAGTTTGAATATAAGCAATAGAGGCAACAAGTACTAAAATAGAAAAGTAAGGTGTGCTAAAAGTAAGTGGGCCAGTATAAAAACCCAACTGAACAAGAAGTACAAGTACAAGTAAAAAGGGAAAACAACTCCTGAATCATCCATCGGGGAATCCTACCTGAAGGGTAGGTACAGAACTCGAAAAACTCATCCCTACGGTATGTACCGTCTAATCTAGCTCCGAGAAGCCTCCGTCCGTCACACTCAGCCTCAATCACTGTTGTCCGTCGTCTGTAGAGAACAAAACAAGGTGTGGGCAAAGCCCGTGCATGGGTGAGTACAACAATACTTAGTAGGGGACCCCAAGACCCTCGAAGGTCTCCCAGAATCCAAAAATGATAAACCAAAGTAGAAAGATAAAATCACGAAGTATCAACCAAACCTAATTAGGTATATTCCCATACATTTACCTAAGTTACCAGTCACAGTCTGACTCCAACTCTCGAGCCCAAACACAACCCAGTCTAAAAAGGAAGTAAAGTCAATCACCACGATGATAATGGTTGAAAGACATGACTCAACTCACACAGGTATACATATTTCATAGAGTGATGGAGATGATCAGACGTAGTCATTGATTCATCTAAGCTGTCGGACCCACATATGATACAGGACCAGCTAAGCTGTTGGAACCACACATGATACAGGACCAGCTACTCTGTCAGACCCACACAGGATATAGGAACAGAAGTCAGAACTGTCAGACCCACGGAGGATCTCGGTACAGTAGTCGCTATTGTCGAACCCACGTAGGATTCCAGTACAATAGTCATCGCTGTCGAACCCACGTAGGATTCTGGTACAGTAGTTGTCGTAGTCGAACCCACGTAGGATTCCAGTACACTAGTCATCGCTGCCGAACCCACGTAGGATTCCGGTACAGTAGTTGTCACAGCCAGCTCTAGGGTTCCTGCACACAGCACGCTCGATTCCGGGAGGGTCCGCTCCTTGAGCCAAGTTTCGATACATCAACTATCATAAAGTCTCGAGTTGATGGATCCCGTAGTTCCGTCTCATTATAAAGAACTCAACGCGACAGATGGCGCGTCTATAGGATGCCCGGTCTGAGAGTTATTGGTATTTCCGTTCCAGGGGCCCGATTGGATTTATACTCGATCCAAACCTAGCCATTTTCCAAATTTTTCCAAAACTCACTTAGAGTATCGCAAAAGGACCGCCTCATCGCGAGGGTCCCAGTTCAGCAAACGGCGTGTCGATCGGACGTGCGGTCTAGGAGATATTCACATTTAAGCGAAGTCGGGCCCGACCCGTCAAGCCCAGTGGGCTGGCGGTTCGGCCCGACCCGGCTCGGCGGGTCCGACCTGACTGGGGGGTTGGCCCGGACCGGTGGGGCGCAGCCCACATGCAGACCCAACCCGTGTTGCGGGCCGGTCCGGTCCGCCCTGAGGCCCACCTCCTCCTCTGCCTGGCCGGCTGTAGCCGTCCAGTTTGGCCCGGCGCACATGGCGCCGCGGTTCTCCAGCCCGGCCGGTAGGCGGCCGGCCGCTTCGCCCAGCCGAGCGGCCCGAAGATATGGGCCGTGTCCTCCTCCGCGCGGCGCCTTCAGGCACCGCAGTTCTCCAGCACGGCCGGCAGGCGACCAACCGGTTCTTCTAGCCGAGGGGCCTGCGGATGCGGGCCGTGGTCTCCCTCCACGCGGCGCCTTCATGCACCATGACTCCTGCATGTGGATCGGCCGGATCGGTTGGCCAGTTGTCTCGTGGTCTGGATGCCCGAGTGGCCGCCGATCTCCCTCCACGTGGCCATTGTGCGGCCGCCACCTCCGATTGCCGCCGCCGCCGCCACTTCTGTCCCGTGGTTCTTCTCCGGTGCGGTGTGACGGCACTACGCCCTTTCGGCTTCGCCTCCGACATCAATAAACAATAACGAACGGAGGGGCGTTGGGCCGTGTTGGTTTAGCCCGTGCCCTCCTCATTAGGTGATATCAATTGGCCAACGACGAACCAAAGCATTCATCAAGGAACGAGGGTATAATTTAATCAATACAAACCCCTACCTCGATTCAAATAACGTTGTCGAAGTTGTGAAAGATGGGTGTCGCGGAAGACGGACATCATTCCGTCAACGTCAGAGGGAGTAGATCTTGGCGAAGTTGAGTCGAGACGACACACTCAGTGTAATTCATGGTGGCGGTGCTTACCTTCCTTGCTCCGGTTGAAGAAGGTAGAAGGTGTTGCTTCACGTTCTTCGGTGACGTGGAGCGTTCTTCGTCGAGAGGATGGTGTTCTTTCCAAGAGTTCTCCCCAAGCTCTCCAATGATTATGCCAACCCAAAATAAAAGATTATGTTCACTTATTTTAATGTTGGCATAATGAATTCAAAAGAATTCAAACACTAAAATTAATTAATTAAGTTGGTTCACTTAATTAAATGCATGGAGTTGGAAAGAATTCCAAGGGATTCAATTAATTAATTAAAAGGGTGTGTTGGCACTTTAATGGGAAGTCCAAGAGTTAAAGGGGGTTCAAGGGGGGGTTGAGGAGTTTGATCCTCATGTGGGCCCCACCACATAATATCCTCCCATGGGAGGTTATGTGGGGGTGGGCCCCAGCTCCAACTTCCCCTTGGAGGATTAAACTACAACTTAAATAAAATTATGTCACACATAATTTTTATTTAATTTATTAAGAATCCCCAAAAATTAACTTCCGCTCTTGACAAAACGCGACTGTGGTAAAGGTCTCCTTAAGAAAATGCCGACACTTTGAGTTCATCGGTGTCCTAATATTTCAATTCTGAGCACTGGTTCAAAAGATATAAAATCCCACACGTACGTTTTCTGAACGTACCTGAAAAAACTTCATAAATTGATTCCGAGCATACCGGGCCTCAAAATCAAGTGCCGTCAGAAACTGAGGACTCGTAAAATTCCCGTGTATTTAAAAAAAATTCCAAGGAATTTCTGGTTCTTTACATTCTCCCCACCTCGGGGATCTACGTCTCCATAAGCTAAAATAAATGTTAAGGGAATAAATGGGGGTACTGAGCACACATCTGAGCCTCATGCTCCCATGTGCTCTCTTGGAGGTTCCTGTGCTGCCAGCGAACACACACCAGAGGAATAGACCATCCATGCAGGACCCACTCCTGTTGATCCTCAATCTCCACTGGAACCTCCGTGAAATCCGCCCCATCATTGATGTCCAGCTCCCCATGGTCGATGATGTGGGACGGGTCGTGCACGTATCTCCTCAGCTGAGATACGTGGAAGATGTCGTGCACCTGGTGCAACTGAGGTGGAAAGTCCAGGCGGTAAGCCACCTCACCTACTCTGCTGAGGACCTGGAATGGTCCAAAGAATCGCGTAGACAACTTGCCGCCCCGACCAAATATTCGCAGACCTCGTCGAGGTGAGACCAGTAGGAAGACGTGGTCGCCATCCTCGAACTCCAGTGGTCTCCGTATCCTATCAACATAGGACTTTTTCCTGCTCTGTGCAGTATTCATCCACTCCTGGATGATCTACACCATCTCCTTTGTAGCCTACACCATCTCTGGTCCTACAAGTGCTGACTCCCTTAGGTCAGTCCAGCACAAATGTGATCTTCAAGGTTGGCCATAAAGTGAATCATAAGGTTCTATCCTGATGGTGGAGTGGTAACTGTTGTTATAAACAAACTCTACCAATGGTAAGTGATCCTCATAGCTATGACTGAAGTCGAGGACACATGCATAGAGCATGTCCTCAAGAGTCTGAATGGTCCTCTCAGTCTGACCATCCGTCTGAGGATGGAAGGCAGTACTCAAGCGAAGCTGTGTCCCAAAAGCCTCCTGCAACCCCTTCCATAGCCAGGAAGTGAAATGAGCATCTCGATTAGAGACGATCGTCAATGGAACACCATGAATCTGTACAATATCCTGTATGTAGAGGCGTCCCAAGCTCTCTACTGAGCCCTGCTCTCTGATCGGTAGGAAGTGGGTCAACTTGGTGATTCAGTCGACAATCACACAAATAGAGTTGTGTCCTCTAGATGTATGTGTAAGTCCCATCATGAAATCCATGGATATCTCATCCCACTTCCACTCTGGGACCTCTAAGGGCTGAACCAAGCCTGCTAGATCTGGTGATCCACCTTCACTTGCTGACAAGTGAGGCATCACGAGACAAACTCTGCTACCACCTTCTTCATACCCGGCCACCAGTGCTGTTGTCTGAGGTCTTGATACATCTTCGCCACTCCTGGATGTACCGCTAGAGGGGAAGTGTGGAACTCCCTCAACAGCTCCTCATGTAGTGAAACTGGTACCATGGTAAGTCCTCTGAAGAGGATGACGTGCTTCCCACCTTCAGAAAACCCATCAGGTGCCTACCCTGAGGATATCTGAGCACGTCGCATCTCACAGTCAACGTCCCCACGCTGTGCCTCTCTGACTCGCTGAATAAGTGGAGGAGTGACTGTGAGAGACTGTAGAAAGGATACTCCATCTCTATACACAAAGGATATCTGCAACTCAGCCAGCTACTCCGTCACCTCACCTAGCAGCTGAATGCCTAATCTTCTGCTGAGAGCATCTGCTATAATGTTCCCCTTCCTAGGAGTATAGAATATCTCGAAGTCATAGTCCTGGAAGAACTCGATCCATCGCCGCTGTCTCAGGTATAGGTCCTTCTGCAAGAGGATGTACCTAAGACTCTGGTAGTCAGAGTAGACTGTAAAACGCTCGCCCATCAGATAGTGCCGCCACATCTTCAAGGCAAAGACCATCGCTACTAACTCTAGGTCATGGGTAGCGTAGTTATGCTCGTGCTATCTCAACTGCTGAGATCCATATGCGATCACTGCTCACTCTTGCATCAGGACACACCTGAGTCCGGTCCCTGATGCATCGCTATATACTACATACCCAATGCCCTCCTTCGGTAGCCTCAAGATGGGCACACTGGTCAACCTCTGCCTCAGCTCCTGAAAGATCTGCTGGCATCTATCTGACCACACGAAGGGTTTCCCCTTCTTCATCAATGCTAAAAGTGGTGATGAAACTCTGGAGAAGTCTGGCACAAATCTCCGATAGTACCCATCCAGTCCCAGAAAACTCCGCACCTCCGTCACACTCCTAGGTGTCTCCCAAGCAAGTACTTCCTCGATATTCGCTGGATCTACTGAAAATCTAGCCTCTGAGATTATGTGTCCCAAGAAGTGAACCTCTTGGATCCAGAACTGACACTTCGAGAGCTTACCATAAAGATGGTGATCTCGGAGTGTGTCCATTACTACCCGCAAATGGTAGGCATGCTCCTCCTCAGTAGTCGAGTAAATCAGTATGTCGTCGATGAAGACTACAAAAAAATGATTGAGGTAAGGCTTGAAGATCCTGTTCATGAGATTCATGAACACTGATGGAGCATTGGTTATGCCGAAGGGAATAACCAAGAACTCGTAGTGGCCATACCGACATCTGAAGGTTGTCTTCTACACATCATCATCTCGAAATCTAAGCTGGTGATAGCCTGACCTGAGGTCTATCTTTGAGAACTATCATGCTCCCTTGATCTAATCAAAGAGGTCATAAATCCTCGGGAGTGGGTACTTGTTCTTCACGGTTTCCTGATTTAGGCGATGGTAGTCGACACACAGTCACAAGCTCCCATCCGCCTTCTTGGCGAACAAAATCGGAGATACCCAGGGTGAAACACTCAGTCGGATAAATACCTTCCCCTACAAGTCCTCCAGCTGTACCCGTAGCTCATGAAGCTCGGTGGGAGCCATCCGATATGCTAGAGTAGATATCGGTGTCGTCCCGGGGTACAAGTCAATGTAATAGTCTACCTCTCTGTGAGGAGTTAGTCCTAGAATGTCTTCAGGGAAAACATCCGCGTACTGATCCACCACAACAGGAAAACTCAAGCTCTACACATCAACCGCTCCGAGGATGAGTCTAGCCAATTGATGTGTGATCGGCTCCCCTCTCCTCTGTGTAAGTCCATACTGCACTAAAAAGTCTCCCTTCTTGCCGGTGAAGGTGAAACTGGTCCCATCTGTGCGGATACACTGCACTTTGCGCCTAATACAATCAATCTGAGCATGGAATGTGGATAACCAGTCCATACCCAAGATGACGTCGTAAGGCCTCGATGCCACTACAAGAAGATCCCAACCGAAGCTCTCGCCTCCTAGAGTAATCTCACACTACCGAAACCAGTGCATAATCGTCGAGTTTGCTCCCATAGAAGTGTCTAGCTGTAAGGATCGAGCCAACAGATCTGTCAGAATATCCAAGCTCCGAATGAGGGTAGTGGAAATAAAATAATGACTCGCACCTGTGTCAATAAGAACTGCAGCAAGGGTGGAGTAGACACAGATAGTACCTTGAATCATCTCAGGTGTGCCGTGGTCGTAGGCCTCGACTGCCTGGAGCTGATCCCACCTCTATCCTCCAGCTCCCTATGGTCGGGGTGGACCTCCTGGTGGTGGTGGTGGTAGAGCCTCGAAACGTCATCCACCACCCGCTGCTCGGCTAGCTCCTCTGCCCCGTCCTCCAGCTCTCGGCGGACAACCACGGTCGAACCTCTACCTCTACCTAGGAGGTACCTCTACTATCTACTACTAATCTACATGGTGGGTCAGGTATTCACGAGCCATGTGGCCCTACCCGCTACATGCATAGAACTGTCTGGTCCTCGTATAGCTGGCTCTGTCTCATGTTCCCCGCACTACTGAACCTGTATCCTGGGGTTTCCCACTTGATGGCCTGGTCCGCTTGGACCTCTGTGACATCTGTCTACTGCCTGCTACAGAAGACTCTTCTATGTGTCGCCCTGTGGTGGGTCTCACTACTGAAGACTGCTTAGCAAGAAAACTCTCTACTAGTAGGGCTCGCTCCAGCACCCCTATTTGCGTCGGAATGCTGATGGGAATCGTCGAAGCCCTGATCTTATTCCTGAGTCCCTACTCGAAGGTTTGGGCCCTGAAGAACGGGTCCTGTACCATATCCGTGGAGTAGCGTGAGAGGTCGGTGAACCTCGCTGAGTATTGAGATACTGTCACACTTCCCTACTGTAGATGAAGTAACTCCTGAATCTGCACCGCACAAAGGGTGGCTGGAACAAACTTCGAGCAGAAGAGAATCTCGAAGTCTGTCCAGAGTAATGATGTCTCATCATGCACCTGGAGAATTAGGCTCCACTATCTGCCTACTACTACATGTAGGAGACTCGTGGAAAGGATCACCATGAGGTCAGCTGGTGTCCCTACAAATCTGAAAACTCTCAAGACAGCCTCCAGCCAATCCTCAGCTGCTTGTGGGTCCGTCTCTCCCCGGAACCTGGGAGGCCTCTAGCGCTGGAACTCGTGCAATGAACTCAGGAGGCGTGAACTCTCTGCTACTGGATCTGGTGGTATCAGTGGCCCAGTGGGTAGGGGTACCGCTGGTACCTCCGCTGTGATGGGGCCCTACACCGAGGCCTCGTCGCTCGGTGGGCTACCATCTCGTACAAAACTCAGAACCCTAGCTGGCTGCCTTCGTGGGGCCATCCTGAAAAGAAACAGGTGCTCCACGGTTAAAAAAGTATACCTGGTGAGCTGACACAAAGTAATAACGAAGAAAACTTTTTCAAAGGAAACACACATGAAATCAGTGTTTTCATGCACTAAGTTGGAGATTAAAAGTCAGAGTCCTACTGTATGGATATGTCGGCCGCCGCACCAACACCGGTTTCCCTAGACTGATAACCACACCCAAAAAACTTAACACTATTGCCATTAAAAGAATCAGAGTCCAAGTTCTATGGTAGAACTGACTCATCTGATACCAATTTGTCACGACCCATCCTCGGGGCCCGTGCCGTGACTACCCCAAGCCCACCTTCCATAGGCTAGTGGCTGGCGACTAGCACCAAAGGAGAATCCCTGATAAAAAGGGAAGGAATTTCCTTTTAATTTGTAACACACACACAGTCTGAACACAAGAAGTAGAGGAAACAAGTACTAAAATAGAAAAGTAAGGTGTGCAGAAATTAAGTGTGCCAATATACAAACCCAACTGAACAACAAGTACAAGTACAAGTAAAAAGGGAAAACAACTCCTGAATCATCCACCGAGGAATCCTACCTGAAGGGTAGGTACAGAACTCGAACAACTCATCCCTGCGGTACGACCCATCTAGTACAGCTCCGAGAAGCCTCCGTCCGTCACCCTCAGCCTCGATCACTGCTGTTCATCATCTGCACAAAACACAACAAGGTGCGGGCAAAGCCCGTGCAGGGGTGAGTATAAAAATACTCAGTAGGGGACCCCGAGACCCCTGAAGGTCTCCCAAAATCCACAAAGGATAAAACACATTAGAAATATACAATCACGAAGTATCAACCAACCCTACTTAGGTATATGCCGATACATATACCTAAGTTACCAGTCACAGTCCGGATCCAACTCTCGATCCCAAACACAACCCAGTCCACAAAGGAAGTAAAGTCAATCACCACAATGATAATGTTTGAAAGACATGACTTAGCTCACACAGGTATACATATTTTGTAGAGTGACAGAGTTGATCAGATGTAGTCACTGATCCATCTAAGATATCAGACCCACACAGGATACAGGACCAGCTAAGCTGTCGGACCCACACAGGATACAGGACCAACTACTCTATCGGACCCACACAAGATACATGAATAGAAGTTAGAACTGTCAGACCCATGGAGGATCCCGATACAGTAGTCGTCACTGTTGAACCCACGTAGGATTTCAATACAATAGTCATCGTTGTCAAACCCACATAGGATTCTGGTACACTAGTCGTCGCAGTCGAACCCACGTAGGATTCCGATAAAATAGTCATCACTGTCAAACCCATGTAGGATTCTGGTACAGTAGTCGTCACAGCCAGCTCTAGGGTTCCCGCACATAGCATGTCGATTCCGGGAGGGTCCGGTCCTCGAGACAAGTGTCGATACATCAAATACCACGAAGTCTTGAGTTGATGTATCCCGTAGTTCTGTCTCATCATAAGGAACTCAATGAAATAGACGGCGTGTCAATATGACACCTGATCTGAGAGTTAATGACATTTCCGTTCCAGGGGCCCAATTGGATTTAACCTCGATCCAAACCCGAACGTTTTCCAAATTTTTCCAAAACTTACTTATAGTATCACAAAAGGACTGCCTCGTCGCGAGGGTCCCAATGTCATAGACGGCGCGTCGATCGGACGCATGATCTAGGAGATATTCGCATTTAAGTGAAGTTGGGCCCAACCTGTCAAGCCCAGTGGGCTGGCGGGTCGGCCTGGCCCTGTGGGGCGTGGCCCACTTGCAGGCCCAGCCTGCGATGCAGGCCGGTCTGGTCCTCCCGGTGGCGCCGAGCGGCGCTGCCTCCTCCTCTGCCCGGCCGGCCGTAGCTGGCCAGTTTGGCCCGACGCATGCGGCCCGCGTTGCGGGCCACAGTTCTTCCCACATGGCTCCTGCGGGCACCGTGGTTCTCCAGCCTGGCCAGTAGGTGGCCAGATGGTTTTCCGAGCTGAGCAGCCCGCAAATGGGGCCGCATCCTCCTCCGCACAGCGCCTGCGGGCGCCGTGGTTCTCCAACCCGGCGGGCAGTCTGCCGGCCGGTTCTTCCAGCCCGGACGGCAAGTGGCCGGCCGGTTCTTCTAGCCGAGTGGCCCGCGGATACGGGACGCGGTCTCCCTCCATGCGGTGCCTTCGTGCACCGCGGATCCTTCATGCAGAATGACTGGATCGGCCGACCGGTTGTCCCGCGGTCCGGGCAGCCCGAGCATCCACCGATCTCCCTCCACGCGGCCGGCGCACGGCCGCCACTGCCGCTGCCACCGCCGCCTCCGGTCGCCGACACTACCACCTCTTCCATCCTGTGGTTCTTCTCCAGTGCGGTGCGATGACACCGCTCCCTTTCGGCTTCGCCTCCGACGTCAATCAACAATAACCAACAGAGGGGCATCCATCCATGTTGGTTTGGCCCACGCCCTCCGCATTTGGTGATATCAATTGGCCAATGAAGAACCAAAGAATTCATCGAGGAACGAGGGTATAATTTAATCAATACAAACCCCTACCTCTATTAAAATAACATTGTCTAAGTCATGGAAGATGGGCATCGTGGAAGACAGACGTCGTTCCATCAACGTCGGAGAGAGTAGATCTTGGCGAAGTCGAGTCCAGACGACGCCCTCAGTGTAATTCGTGGCGGCAGTGCTTCCCTTCCTTTCTCCGGTTCAAGAAGGAAGAAGGTGTTGCTTCACGTTCTTCGGTGATGTGGAGCATTTTTCGTCAAGAGGATGATGTTCTTTCCAATAGTTCTCCCCAAGATCTCCAACGATTATGCCAACCCAAAATAAAATATTATGTTCACTTATTTTAATGTTGGCATAATGAATTCAAAAGAATTCAAACACTCAAATTAATTAATTAAGTTGGTTCACTTAATTAATTGCATGGAGTTAGAAAGAATTCCAAGGGATTCAATTAATTAATTACAAGGGTGTGTTGGCACATTAATGGGAAGTCCAAGAGTTAAAGGCGATTCAGGGGGGTTGAGGAGTTTGATGATCGTGTGGGCCCCACCACATAATATCCTCCCATGGGAGGTTATGTGGGGGTGGGACCCACCTCCAACTTCACCTTGAAGGATTAAACTACCACTTAAATAAAAATATGTCACACATAATTTTTATTTAATTTATTAAGAATCCCCAAAAATTAACTTCTGCTCCTGACAAAACGCAACTGCGGTAAAGGTCTCCTTAAGAGAATACCGGCGCTGTGAGTTTATCGGTGTCCTCATATTTCAATTCCGAGCACTGGTTCAAAAGATATAAAATCCCACACATACGTTTACTAAACGTACCCGAACAAAACTTCAGAAATTGATTCCGGGCATACCGGGCCTCAGAATCAAGTGCCGTCAGAAACCGTGGACTCATAAAATTGCCGTGTATTTAAAAAAAATTCCACGGAATTTCCGGGTCTTTACAGCCTAAGGGTCTATTGTATAGTGCACCCTATGATGTCACATTGTTGAATTACCATAAGGTATTCACTGCAATACTCCTCCCCTAGGTAGAACTATTAAAGCTTGATCATGAATTGTGATGTGACTATATGCCTCATAGAATAACATCTTCCCCCCAAAAAAATAGTATGGAGGGAATAACACATCCAACCTCCCACATGATCCGAACCATTAACATAAGGTGGGTCCCATGGATAAACTCACATACATAAAGGAGGACATAAAAAGGAATAACCAATCTAACCTCTAACAAAATCTAATCACTAATACGGGGTATTCCACATGTCTTATAAGATATACTAGAAGTGGATCATGATAAGGTCATAAAAGAACCAACTTACTTCCTGAGAATGACTACCAATGTAAGACAGATCCCTTGGATAAATGAACATACATATAGAATATTCTAGGGAGGGTATAACATAGCTAACCTCCAACATAATCTACACCACTAAAATAATTTATGACTTGTGTAAAATCACATATACCCCATGATGTATAGACAAACATAAAGTTTAAAAAATTTGAAAGAATTTTCACCTTGGTGGACTATCTCTACATTGAAATCCAAATGTCTCTAGGCCTCATCCTCATCATAGATATATAATAACGATTAAGATATAATGAACAAGCATGGAAGATAAGCCTCATCCTAGATCTTAGCTAGCCAATGATTGATACCTAGCATCAAGCAAGAGGCTATTACATAATATGCTCATACATGACCCATCCTAAGCAGCCTCACTAAACGTATCCATCATTAGCATATCCTATAGTTAAAAAATATATCATAATGATCCCAAGACCTATAGGTAACAATACATCAACAAGAAATCTCTTTATTCATATTTAGTTACCAACCTACCCCACCCCATGTGTGGATTTCCCTACCCATAAGTTCATTATGAATCCGCATTATCATTTCCACTAACATCATAATCATGCCCTTTCCATGTATTGTACCTATGAGGGTTATAAGGGAGATTTCACAATTTCATATAGCCATGATAAATATTTTCTATGGGATAATAAATACAAACCATATAATCAACATGATATAAGATTTAAAATAATCCTTGATATATATCAAACAACTACCTACCCACTAGTTATTCCATCACTAGTACCCACTAAGGCATCCCACTAATCACCCAATGCAGTACTACCACAAAGGCCCACAACTCAGGCTAGCCAACTCACTAGTAAATTCATGGTCTTTAATAATAATGTTCACATCACTATCACTCTAACCAAATTAAAAATCCATACAAAGACCCTTTCCACGTGATTACCATAATTATTCCCTCATAGAAACCCCCACCAATGACCCTTACAACATGATTGATCATTATCCCATTCATACAGTTTCAACCTAGGCTATTAGTAATTAATAACATGAACCAATACCACTATAGGGTCTATTATACCTAACTCTACACACCAACTATCTTTTTAATGTGGAAGAGTAAAAATTCATTACATAAGAGACTCACCAGGGGGAATCTGTGTGATATAGAGGAGGCTGTCGGGATGGTCGTCGGATGAAGAAGGTGTGACAGAGTAGGTCACATGGACAAGGGGACCATTCAAAGAAGAGGAGGAGGAGAAGGAGGAGGAGGAGGCGGCCGTGACGGAGGAGGATGAGGTAGTGGATGGAGGCGGAGGAGGCAGCGGTGACGAAGGAGGTGGAGGAGCAGGGTCACAACGGAGGAGGGGTCACAGAGGAGGAGGAGGATAAGGCAGTGATGGTAGAGGAGGAGGACAATCACGGTAGAGGAGGAGAAAAAGGCAGTGACAATGAAGGAGGAGGAGGAGGAGGAGGAGGAGGGGCCACATCGGAGGAGAGGTCGACAATGCAGGGTTCCTCTTCCGCGAAGGCTTGAATGGGTGTGAGGGAGGAGGGACCTATTAGGGTTAATTTATAAAAAACACTGGAATCTTTATTAGTGCTTTTTGAGTGCTGATAAAGATAGGCCTTTATCAGCATTAAAAATGCACCGATAAAGGACCTATTTTTCAGTGCTAAAATTATAGTGCTAATAAATAGATATTTTATCAGCACATTTTTAGCACTGATAAAGGCCTATCTTTATGAGCACTCAAAAAGTGCTGATAAAATACCTATTTATCAATGCTAAAATTATAGCGCTGATAAATACTCATTTTATTAGCCTTTTTTTTCATAGACCAAATTCATTGGGAAAAACATAGATATTAAATAATTTTAATTATAAATATATATATTAAAAAGTAATATATATTTATAAATAAAATAAATATATTAAATATAAAAAATATAAAAAATATAATGAATTAATCCAATAAATATAATATATCTAATAAATCTAATAAATATATTTATTATTTAATGTAATTTATTATAATCTTATAACTATTTAATTATATATATATATATATATTTAATTATAATCTTAGAAATAATTTTTCAATTAAAACATTATATATATATTTTTGAATTATTAAAAAAAATATATTAATTATAAACATTTGTTTTTTATTTAATTTATACAAATAAAAATTATTTTATAATATAAATATAATAATTTTATATAAATTAATAATAAAAACTTTTATCAGCGCTGATAAAGGCCCACCCCTTCATCAGCGCTAAGAAAAGCACTGATAAAGGGCAACACTTCCCTTGCCCTGTTTTGTGGTAGTGTTCATAGAGATTACAAAGGGTATGATCTCTATCTCTACTGTCATCGTATATGATGAAATCATGATCCAACATCAATCCCTCACAGGAAAGACAAAGAGAATGCAACCAACCCATGTCGGTTTTAAGAAAACCCCCCCAAAGCCATATCAAAAGGACTTCCTCATCATGAGGGTCCCAACACCATAGAAGGATTGTCACGACCCGCCCTCGGGGCCCATGCCGTGACTACCCCAAGCCCGCCTTCCATAGGCCAGGGGCTGGCAACTAGCACCAAGGCGTAAATCCCAACAAAAAGGGAAGGCATTGCCTTTGAAAAGTAAACAAGCACCACAGAGTAAGCAAGCGGAAAAGTAAACACTAAGTAAAAACTGTACAAGCTGTGCTGAAAGTAAAAGGGGCCGGAAATACAAGCCCAACAGTAAAGTACAACTGAAAGGAAAAACAACAACTGAAAGGGAAAACTGTAGCGTCGAGCCGTCCTCTGGAAATCCCACCTGAAGGGTGGGTAAAAATAGCCTCCATTGCTCCTCGGGTCCACCTGACTGCTCCGAGTACGTCCCGCTCAGTGGTCCACATCCAGGTACCGTCCTGCTCCACACGCCTCCACCACGATCTGCGCTGTCCGTCATCTGCAACCAACACAACGTAGTGCGGGCAAAGCCCGTGCAGGGGTGAGTATAAGCTACTCAGTAGGGACCCCGAGACCCCCAAAGGTCTCCTGAAATCCACAAAGGATAATCCACAAAGGAAGGATACAATCACGAAGTAACATCTGACACGGCTTAGGTATATGCCCATACATATACCTAAGTCATCAATTCCCGTTCGGCTCCAACGTCCGAGCCCAAGCACAACCCAGTCCACACAGGAAAGCAAAACGTACACCCACACAGGATAGATCAACACAATCCACAAAGGAGAGTAAATAGTAAATCCACATAGGATAGCTCAACACAATCCACAAAGGAGAGTAAACAGTAAATCCACACAGGATAGCTCAACACAATCCACAAAGGAGAGTAACGCAAGATTCAGCTCACACATGTATACTTCTTCGGATGACGATAAAGATTATCACTGATCCATCTAAGTTGTCGGACCCATGAAGGATCGATAGGTAACTAACCCCCGCAATGACCCACACAGGATCGGGCCCACACAGGACCTGTAGGCGCTGGCGCACACAGAACCGCTAAGCGCGGACCCACACAGGATCGGACCCACACAGGATCGGGCCCACACAGAACCGGGCCCACACAGGACCTGTAGCACTGATCCACGGAGGATCGCTGAGTGCAGTAGTCATCACAGTCCACTGAGGATCTCTGCACAGTCATCGCTGCAGTCCACTGAGGATCTCTGCACGGTCGTCGTCGGAGTCCACGGAGGATCTCTGCACAGTCGTCGCTGTCGAAGTAGCAGTCGCAGCCAGCCTAGGGTTCCCGCACACAGCAAGCTCGTTCGGGAGGGTCCGCTCCACGAGCCGAGAGGCTGATACATCAACTGACACAAAGTCCGAAGTTGATGTATCCAAAAGTTCCGTATCGTCAATAGGAACTCAACGTCGCAGACGGCGCGTCAATCGGACGCCCGGTCTGAGAGTTATTGGCATTTTCGTCCCAGAGGCCCGGTTGGTTTTTAAGGCAAAACCAACCCGACTGCACTCCACCTGCAACCAAACCTCGGGCGGAGTATTCCAAAAGATCCGTCTCACTTAGAGGAAAATAACAAAGCTGACGGCACGTCAATCGGACGTCCGTAGCTCAAGATATGAGGGTTTCCGCTTCGAGGGCCCGGTTGGTTTCGTGTACGAACCAACCCGGCCGAACTCAAAGTACTCCGAAACCTTGAGTGCGATATACTGAAACAACCGTCTCGATCCAAGGATCGCGTTGCCGCTGACGGCGAGTCGTTTGGAGGCCCGTAGCTCAAGTTACGGGCGTTTGAACGAAGACCATCCGAAGACGGGGGGTACGGGCCCGGGCCGACCCCCCCGGGAGTCGGCCGAACCGGGTCGACCCGACCCGGTCAGGTCCGGCCAGGGCATGACCTGGCTGGGCGGACCGGCCTGTCCCGGTTCGGCCGAGCGGCCGAACGGCCGAGGCACGCGGGGCGCCGCCCCCGCGGCCTGGTGGTGTTGCGCCCCCCCCCCCCCCCCCCCCCCCCCCCGCGTGGGGCCGCGCTGAGTCGGGACGCGGCTTCATCCGTGTCCGAGGGCACCGGACCCGCGCGGCCGCGGGTCCGCGGGTTCCGCCGCCGGCGCGCTGAGTCGCAGCGGCCTGTCCGGCGGCGCGCCGGGGCGCCGCCACTCCCGGCTGTCGGCGCCGCCGCGCCGGCGACCCGTGCCGCCGGCGAGTTCCGCGGGCCACCGGGATCGTTCCGGTGGTCCGATTCTCTTCCTGTCTGCGCCATTGCTCCTCCCGGGACTCGTTCTTCACTGCGGGATCGTCAAACATCCGTTGCGGCACGTTCCATCGTCTCCCTTCAAATCCGCACAAAACGAAGAACAGCGGAGGGTCGTCGGGCCGTGTTCGTTTGGCCCGCACCCTCCGCGTTAGAGATAAACAAACGGGGGAATTTTATTCCACACAGGAAGCAACAATTTTAATAAGATTAAAATTGTTCAGAATTCGGTTCTTTAATTTCTTTAAAGAAACATTGACGGGAATAATAAAAATGGGTAATTCCCAAAATAAATCCCTACCTCGTCGATCGTCGCGCGCGGGTGTTCTTTGCTGAAAAGCTCGTCGCAGAAGAGAGGGATCGTCGCGTCGTCGCGGGGAGGCGTCGCGTCGTCGCGGAATCCGGCGTTGAGTCGGTAAACTCAACGCACCATGAAACAGAAGATTTAATTTAATTAATTAAATCCGTGTTTTTGGTTAAGAACCACGAAGGAGATAAAAAGGAAGGTCCGAGACTCTTACCTCAAGCAGCCGATCAAAGATCCGTCGCGGTGGAAGAGACGTCGGAGAAGAACGTTGTCGGCGTTGCGGATCACGACGTCGCTTCGTTGATTTCCGGGTTCGGCGTTCTTTGCGTTCTTCGCGTTCTTCGCGAAGGAGGAAGAAGGAACAAGGATTCTGTCTCAACGAGTAATCCCCCAAAAGATTTTGGTTGGTCTTATTTTATTAATCTGCCAACACACGAAAACAAGTTAAGAAACGATTGAATTAATTCGTTGAATTAATTCAACGAAAGAAACAGCCCATTTAATTCATGAAATAAACCGCCCAATTAAATGGTCTGTTAAGATTTTAAGAAACGCGTCAGTTGACTCTCATTAAGACGGGTTTTCGCGGGTGCGTTTCTTAGCGGAAAGAAACGGCGGGGCTCGTGCGGGCCCCACCTCACAAATATCCTACCAAGGGGGTAGGATATTTCTGGATAGCATCCTATCCAGTTCAACTCAGTTCAAGCCATCAATAAGTGGCTTCAAGTGGCTTCCAAGTGGCTTAAGTGAAATAAAATAAAGTTGTCGCAAAATTATTTTATTTCTTAACTTTAAGCCCGAAAATTAAAAACCACACCCGAGAAAACGCAACTCCGGAAGAGGCGTTTCTAAGCGAATACCGGCGCTGCGATTTCATCGGTGCCCTCAGAATTCGATTCCAAGCACCGGTTCAAAAGTTAGAAAAACCCGCTCGTCCGTTCACTGAACGTACCCGAGCCAAACTTCGGAAAATGATTCCGGGCACACCGGGCCTCAGAATCAGGTGCTGTCAGAAACTGCGCTCTTGTAAAATTCCAAAGAAAATTAAGAAAAAAAATTCCTTGAAATTTACGGGTCTTTACATTACTCCCACCTCAGGACTTTACGTCCCCGTAAAGATACATCATAAACTAGGGAAACAAATGTGGGTACTGAGCACGCATCTGAGCCTCCCGCTCCCAAGTGCTCTCCTGGAGGTTCCCGTGCTGCCATCTGATGCGCACAAGAGGAATCGATCGCCCATGTAGGACCCACTCCTGTCGATCCTCTATCTCCACTGAGACCTCCGCAAAAGTCGCCCCATCATCCACGTCTAGCTCACCATAGTCAATGATGTGCGTCAGGTCGTGCACGTATCTCCTCAGTTGGGATACGTGGAAGACGTCGTGCATCCGGTGCAACTGAGGTGGTAGAGCCAGGTGATAAGCCACCTCGCCAATCCTGCTGAGGACCTGAAAAGTCCTGATGAAGCGTGGAGACAACTTGCCACCCCGGCCAAATCTCCGCAACCCACGTCGAGGTGAGACACGCAAGAAGTCGTGGTCGCCATCCTCGAACTCTAGTGGCCTCCGCCTCCTGTCAGCATATGACTTCTGCCGGCTCTGTGCTGTCCTCATCCGCTCCTGGATGACCTGGACCTTCTCTGTCATGGCCCGGACCATCTTTGGTCCCACAAGTGCTGACTCCCCAGGGTCTGTCCAGCACAAAGGAGATCTGCAAGGCCTGCCGTACAACGCCTCGTAGGGTGCCATATCGATGGTGGAGTGGTAGCTGTTGTTGTATGCAAACTCCACCAAGGGTAGGTGGTCCTCCCAGCTGCGACCAAAGTCGAGGACACATGCACGAAGCATGTCCTCAAGGGTCTGAATGGTCCTCTCCGTCTGACCATCCGTCTGTGGGTGAAAGGCGGTGCTCAGACGTAGCCGCGTCCCGAACGCCTCCTGCAACCCCTTCCAAAGCTGGGAAGTAAAGCGAGCATCCCGATCAGAGACAATAGTCGATGGCACACCGTGAATCCTTACAATCTCCTGAACGTAGAGACGTCCCAAGCTCTCCACTGAGCCCTGCTCTCGGATGGGTAACAAGTGTGCCGACTTGGTGAGTCGGTCAACAATCACCCAAATGGAGTCGTGACCTCTAGAAGTGCATGGAAGTCCAGTCACGAAGTCCATAGATATTCCATCCCACTTCCACTCCGGGACCTCCAAGGGCTGTACCAAGCCTGCTGGTACCTGGTGCTCTGCCTTCACCTGCTGGCAGGTGAGGCACCGCGAAACGAACTCTGCCACAACCTTCTTCATGCCCGGCCACCAGTGCTGACGTTTGAGATCCTGGTACATCTTCACCACTCCAGGATGTACCACCAAAGGAGAAGTGTGGAACTCTCTCAGCACCTCCTCTCGTAAAGCAACCGGCACCAAGGTATGTCCTCTGAAAAGGAAATCGTGCTCTGCTCCAAGGGAGAAACCATCAGGTGCCTGTCCCGAGGATATCTGTGCACGCCGTGTCTCACAGTCAGCGTCCCCACGCTGTGCCTCTCTGACCCGCTGTAGAAGTGGAGGAGAGACTGTGAGAGACTGAAGGAAGGCTGCTCCGTCTCTATCCACGAAGGATATTTGCAAGGCGGCTAGCTGCTCTGTCGCCTCCTCAAGCAGTTGGATGCCCGTCCTCCTGCTGAGGGCATCGGCTACCATGTTCCCCTTTACAGGAGTATAGACTATCTCAAAGTAATAGTCCTGGAGGAACTCGAGCCATCGCCGCTGTCTCAGGTTCAGGTCCTTCTGAGAGAAGATGTACCTGAGACTCTGGTGGTCAGAAAAGACTGTGAAGCGCTCGCCCATCAGATAGTGCCGCCATGTCTTCAGGGCGAAGACCACTGCTGCCAACTCCAAGTCATGGGTAGCGTAGTTCTGCTCATGCGGCCTCAACTGACGTGATCCGTAGGCAATCACGGCCCGCTCCTACATCAGGACACACCCGAGTCCGGTCCCTGATGCATCGCAGTAGACTACGTATCCAACTCCCTCCTCAGGCAACCTCAAGATAGGTGCGCTGGTCAACCTATGCCTCAACTCCTGGAAGCTCTGCTGACATCTGTCTGACCACATGAAGGGTTTCCCCTTCTTCGTCAACGCTGAGAGTGGGGCCGCAACTCTGGAGAAGTCCGGCACAAATCTCTGATAGTATCCGGATAGGCCCAAGAAAATACGCAACTCTGTCACGCTCTTGGGTGGCTCCCAAGCTAGCACTGCCTAGATCTTCGTGGGATCCACTGCAACTCCCGCCTCAGAAATGACGTTCCCCAAGAAGTGGACCTCACGTAACCAGAACTGACACTTCGAGAGCTTTCCATAAAGATGGTGCTCTTGGAGTGTGTCTAGTACAACACGCAAGTGGTAGGCATGCTCCTCCTTCGTGGTCGAGTACACCAAGATGTCGTCGATGAAGACTACGACAAATCGATCGAGGTATGGATGGAAGATCCTGTTCATGAGGCTCATGAACACTGCTGGAGCATTGGTCATGCCGAAAGGCATAACCAAGAACTCATAGTGGCCATACCGACATCTGAAGGCCGTCTTCTGCACATCCTCATCTCGAACTCTGAGCTGATGATAGCCTGACCTGAGGTCTATCTTCGAGAACCACCGTGCTCCCTTGAGATGATCGAAGAGGTCATCAATCCTGGGTAGCGGATACTTGTTCCTCACTGTCACCTGGTTCAGGCGACGATAATCGACACACAGTCGCAAGCTCCCGTCCGCCTTCTTGGCGAACAATATCGGGGAAGCCCAGGGTGAAACACTGGGTCAGATGAACCCCTTGCCCTGCAAGTCCTCCAACTGTACCCGTAGCTCTCGAAGCTCAGCGGGGGCCATCCGATATACTGGAGTGGATATCGGGGCTGTCTCGGGGTACAGGTCAATATAAAAGTCTACCTCTCTGCGAGGAGGTAGTCCTGGAACGTCTTCGGGAAAGACGTCCGCGTACTGATCCACCACTGCAGGAAAACTGGGACTTCGCACATCGACTGCTCCCAGGATGAGGCTATCCAACTGATGAGTGATGGGCTGACCTCTCCTCTGCGTGAGTCCATCCTGTGCTTCTAAGGCTCCCTTCTCTCCGGTGAAGGTGAACCTGCTCCCGTCGGTGCGCACACATCGCACCTTGCGCCTAATGCAGTCAATATGAGCATGGACCGTAGATAACCAATCCATGCCCAAGATGACGTCGTAAGGCCTCGACGCCGCTACAAGAAGATCCCATCCTAAGCTCTCTCCTCCTAGAGTAAGCTCACAATGCCGGCACCAGTGCGTAATCGTCGAGTCTTCTCCCTTAGGAGTCTCTAGTCGTAAGGATCGAGCCAACGACTCCGTCGGAATCTTCGAGCTCCGAACAAGGGCAGTGGCTATGAAAGAGTGACTCGCTCCTGTGTCTATCAGAACTGAAGCAAGGGTGGAATAGACACAGATCGTACCTCGAATCATCTCTGGCGTGCTGTGGTCGTAGGCCTCAGCTGTCTGGAGCTGCGCCTGTCTCTGCCCGCCAGCTCTCTGTGGTCGGGGCGGGCCTCCTGGTGGTGGTGGTGGCAGAGCCTCAAAGCGTCGCCCACCACCTGCTGCTCGGCCAGCTCCTCTGCCTCGTCCGCCTCCTCCATGCGGACCGCCACGGTCGACCCTCTGCCTCTGCCTGGGTGGTCCCTCCGCCGTCTGCTGCCCCTCGGTACGACGAGTCAGGCAGTCACGATCCATGTGGCCCTGCCCGCCGCACTCGTAGCACTGTCTGCCTCTCGGAAGGCTGGCTCCGCGCTGTGTGCCCCGCACCGCTGAGCCAGTGTCCTGGGGTCGTCTGCCGGAAGGCCTGGTCTGCCTGGAACCCTGAGTCATCCGTCGGCTACCTGCTGCCGAAGACTCCGCTATCTGCCGCCCTGCGGCAGGTCTCGCTGTGGACTCAGCCAAGAAGCTCTCGATCAGAAGGGCTCGCTCTAGCACTCCTGCCTGGGTCGGGATGCTGAGGGAGATCAGCGATGCCCTGATCTCGTGTCTCAATCCCTGCTCGAAGGTCCGGGCCCGGAAGAAGGGGTCCTGTACCATGTCTGTCGAGTAGCGAGATAGGTCGGTGAACCTCGCTGCGTACTGGGCAACCGTCAAACTGCACTGCCGCAGCTGAAGAAGCTCCTGGATGCGCACCGCACGGAGGGTGGCCGGGACGAACTCTGAGCGGAAGAGGCTCTCGAAGTCCGTCCAGATGAGGGAGGCCTCATCTCGTACCTGGAGCATCAGGCTCCACCATCGCCCTGCTGCTGCGTGCAGTAGGCTCGCCGCGAGGATCACCATGAGGTCTGCTGGTGTCCTCACTAGCCTGAAAACTCAGACGACCGCCTCTAGCCAGTCCTCGGCTACCTGGGGGTCCGACTCCCCACAGAACCTGGGTGGTCGCTGGCGCTGGAACTCGTGCAGAGCTCCGAGGCGTCGTGCGTCGTCAGCTGCCAGTGCTGGAAGCATCGGGGGCTTGGCGGGTAACGGTATCGCCAGTGCCTCTACTATCAACGGGCCCTGTACCGAGGCCTCGTCGCTCGGCGGGCTGTCGTCGCGCTCTACTCTAGGAACCCTAGCTGGCTGCTGTCGTCGTGCCATCCTGAAAAGGAAACAAGTGCGCCACGGTCAGAACAGTATACCTGGTGAGCTGACACAAGTAATCACAGAGAAAACTTGAAACACACATGCAATCAATGTTTTCGTGAATTAAGTCGGAAATCAGAAGTCAGGGTCCTAGTGTATGGATACGTCGGCCGCCACACCAACACTGGACTCCCTGGACTGATAACCACACTCAATACGCTAAACACTATTGCTTCACATAGAAGAAAGATCAGAGTCTGCGGTAGAACCGACCACCTTTGATACCAATTTGTCACGACCCGCCCTCGCACTAGTGCAGAAAACGTTTTTTACGTCACCATTTTTTACGTCGGTTATATAAAACCGACATCATAATATGTAAAACGAGGTTTTTTACGTCGGTTATTAAATAACCGACGTAAAAACCTGTGTTTAGTACACCTTTAACGTCGGTTATTTTTATAACCGACATTATTAATCGCGCGGCTTCGTTTTTTACGTCGGTTATACATTAACCGCCGTAAAAAACAGAAGCGGGGGGTGTTTGTTACGTCGGTTATTCAATAACCGACGTAACAAACGCGGTTTTCGAAGGCCTTTTTACGTCGGTTATAAAATAACCGACGTAAAAAAAGAATCCGAAGATGTTTTTGACGTCGTTTATGGAATAACCGACGTAATAAAACGCGGATTTTGAGCCCTTCATAACGTCGGTTATAAAATAAACGACGTAACAAAAGAATCAGAGGAAGGTTTTTACGTCGGTTATTAAATAACCGACGTTATAAATGTTTTTAAAATAATTATAACGTCGGTTATTGAATAACCGACGTGATAACTCATTTAAAAATTTACCCAGACCCGTGGATTGTCATTCGCGAGTTTACCTTCGACAGTCGCGACTCGTCTCTCTCGCGCGTAAACCCGAATCGGCTCGTCCATTTCGTGGGTTTAGATTCGTTTTGCGATCATCGTTTCTCATTTTTAATCTCCTCGGATCAATCATCTAAACTCGCAGCACTCAGGTAATCCTCCCACTCGTTAGTTTTTTTTCGCGGATAGTATATATATATGTGTTGTGATTTTTTTGTTGAAACTAGCTAAGATTCTTCGATTGCGAACCCTTTTAACTCGTTTTGGCACCATAATCTTATTTATCATCCCTAGATCTATTAGTTCGACTTGCAATATTGACTAATTTTATGATTTCACTAATTTTTCATCGTTTTCTATAAATCCCCGAGAGGATTGGGGCGTGTCCATTTGGATGGGTTGCCCTTTTACAGTTGGGGGGTGTCCAGGGGGGTGTCCAAGGGGGTAGGGTGTGGGGGGTGGTGTCCAGGAGGGGTGGGGGGCTGTCCAGAGGGGTCGGGGGGTGTCCATGGGGGTTTACAAGGGGGTGGGTGGGTGTGGGGGGCTGTCCAAGGGTGTGGGTGGGTGTTGGGGGGTGTCCAGGGGGGTGTCCAAGCAGGTCGGGGGTGGGGGGTTGTGTCTAGGAGGGGTGGGGGTGCTTATAGAGGGGTCGGGGGCTGTCCAGAGGGGTCGGGGGGTGTCCAGGGTGGTGTCCAAGGGGATGGGTGGGTGTGGGGGGCTGTCCAAGGGGGTGGCGGCCTGTCCAGAGGGGTCGGTGGGGTGTCCAGGGGGGTGTCCAAGGGGTTGGATGGGTGTGGGGGGCTGTCCAGGTGGGTGGCGGCCTCTCCAGAGGGTATTTGGGGTTGTCCGGGTGGGTGGGGGGGCTGTCCAGAGGGTTGGGGGATGTCCAGGGGGGTGTCCAAGGGGGTAGGGGGTGGGGGGTGGTGTCCAGGAGGGGCGGGGGGCTGTCCAGAGGGGTCGGGGGGTGTCCAGGGGGGTTTACAAGGGGGTGGGTGGGTGTGGGGGGTTGTCCAAGGGTGTGGTGGGTGTTGGGGGGTGTCCAGGGGGGTGTCCAAGGGGGGTAGGGGGTGGGGGGTGGTGTTTAGGAGGGGTGGGGGGGCTGTCCAGAGGGTTGGGGGGTGTCCAGGGGGGTGTCCAAGCAGGTCGGGGGTGGGGGGTTGTGTCCAGGAGGGGTGGGGGTGCTTATAGAGGGGTCGGGGGCTGTCCAGAGGGGTCGGGGGGTGTCCAGGGTGGTGTCCAAGGGGATGGGTGGGTGTGGGGGGCTGTCCAAGGGGGTGGCGGCCTGTCCAGAGGGGTCGGTGGGGTGTCCAGGGGGGTGTCCAAGGGGTTGGATGGGTGTGGGGGGCTGTCCAAGTGGGTGGCGGCCTCTCCAGAGGGTATTTGGGGTTGTCCGGGTGGGTGGGGGGGCTTTCCAGAGGGTTGGGGGATGTCCAGGGGGGTGTCCAAGGGGGTAGGGGGTGGGGGGTGGTGTCCAGGAGGGGCGGGGGGCTGTCCAGAGGGGTCGGGGGGTGTCGAGGGGGGTTTACTAGGGGGTGGGTGGGTGTGGGGGGCTGTCCAAGGGTGTGGGTGGGTGTTGGGGGGTGTCCAGGGGGGTGTCCAAGGGGGTAGGGGGTGGGGGTGGTGTCCAGGGGGGGTGTTATATCTTACTATATTTTGTTTAAAAAATAATATTCAAGCATATTTTTTTAAATACACATCGATGTGTTTTATATTTCAAAATTGTTTACATTCAAATTATGATTTTTTTCTTATAAAAATATATTTGTCTTATCTAAAAAATATATATATTTTTTCTATTTGTTATAGGTAATAATGAGTCGAAGTTGGATTACGGCACATCGAATGAGCAATGAATATGAGGAAGGTGTTGATGCCTTTTTGGAATTTGCTAAACGAAATGTTCCAAGTAGTGGCATTTTTTTCTGTCCATGCCTGAAATGTCTGAATATGATGAAGTTGAAAAGTAGAGAGATAAAAGATCATATGATTTGTCATGGTTTCAATCCGAGTTACAACCCTTGGATTTGGCATGGCGAAACTGGACAGAATGTCACTGATGATAATGAATCGCAAGATGGTAACTCCGATGGAATTGAAGAAATGATTCGCGATATTGTAGCAGAACAAATTGAGATAGAACCGACAGTTTCACGTCTATATGGTGATGCCGGAAAACCATTATATCCTGGTTGTACAGATTTTACGGTTTTGTCGGCGGTGTTAAGATTGATTAACCTGAAGGCGAAACATGGATGGAGTGACAGAAGTTTTACAGAGCTGCTACAATTGATGAAAGACATTCTTCCAAAAGATAACGATCTTCCAGATTCACATTATAAGGCCAAAAAAATATTATGCCCGATGGGATTGGGATACAGGAAAATACATGTCTGTCCGAATGACTGCATTATATATAGGAAGGAATATGAATTTCTGAAAGAGTTTCCTAAATGTGGGACATCACGGTATAAGGTGAAAGAAAAATCACAAGCTGATGTAGAGATTACAAAGCTCCCTTCAAAGGTATTTTGGTATCTTTCTATAATTCCTCGTTTCAAACGTTTATTTGCTAATTCACATGATGCAAAAAGGTTAAGATGGCATGCTGATGAGCGGGTATGTGATGGAAAAATACGTCATCCAGCTGATTGTCCACAATGGAAGAAAATTGATGCCCAGTACCCTACATTTGGAAATAAAATTAGAAATCTGAGACTAGGCTTGTGCACAGATGGAATGAATCCATACCGAACCCTCAGTAGCACACATAGTTCATGGCCTGTTTTATTGGTAATTTACAACCTCTCTCCTGAAGTTTGTATGAAGCGCAAATATGTCATGTTGAGTATCATGATCTCTGGTCCAAAGCAACCCGGCAATGATATTGATGTATACTTGTCACCGCTGATTGCTGATTTGAAACTGTTATGGGATGATGGTATTAGGGTGTATGATTCTTATAAAATGGAATATTTTCAACTGCATGCAGTGTTTCTATTCACTATAAATGACTTCCCAGCATATGGAAATTTTTCTGGATACAGTGTTAAAGGGCATAAAGCATGTCCAATTTGCGAACAACAGACGTCATATTGTCAATTGCATCATGGGAGGAAAACAGTGTACATGGGTCATCGAAAGTTTTTGCCTATGGATCACCCTTATAGAAGACTAAAAAAGGCATTCAATGGCTCACAAGAATTTGATACTGCTCCAAAACCTTTATCCCCAGATTTGTATTTTGAGAGGGTGAAAAACCTTGATGTGACATTGGGAAAGACACAGAAATCTGGTAATGATAGACATATTTGGAAGAAAAGGTCAATATTTTTTGAGCTACCATATTGGAGGTATCATGAAGTCAAACATAATATTGATGTCATGCACGTGGAGAAGAATATCTGTGATTCTTTGATCGGAACATTTCTAGATATTAAAGGAAATACAAAAGATGGGTTGAATGAAAGGTTAGACCTACTATCAATGGGAATACGTTTGGAGTTAGCTCCCACTCCTAAAGGAAGAAAAACATTTCTTCCCCCGGCTTGTCATACATTATCGAAGAGGGAGAAAAGTAGCTTTTGTCAGTGTCTTCATGATATCAAAGTGCCTCAAGGTTATTCTTCAAATGTAAAAAATTTTGTCTCATTGAAAGACTTGAAGTTGATAGGTATGAAATCACATGATTGTCACGTCATGATGCAACAAATTCTACCAGTTGCACTACGTGGAATATTGCCCATCCGTGTCAGAAAGACTATAATGAGGTTGTGTTATTTTTTCAATTCAATTTGTAACAAGGCGATTGATGTGAATGCTTTGAACATTTTGGAAAAGGATGAAATTTTAATACTTTGTCATTTGGAAATGTATTTTCCTCCAACTTTTTTTGATATGATGGTGCATTTAATGATTCATCTGGTTCGATAAATAAAGCTTTGTGGACCTGTATATCTTCGTTGGATGTATCCTTTTGAAAGGTATATGAAAATATTAAAGGGATATGTTAAAAATCCATATCGACCTGAAGCCTCCATTATTGAAAAGTATATTTCTGAGGAGGTAGCAGAGTTTTGTACGAGCTACTTGGCTACGACGCAACACATAGGTTTGCCTCCATCTCGCCATGAACGGGTTAATAATGAGGGAAAGGGGATTCGTGGCTTGAAAGTCAAATCACTGTCAGCTGAACATATGAAGAAGTTAGAATCATACATCTTGAATAACATAGCTGATGTTCATCCGTATATCACATTGCATATTAATGAGTTGAAACAATGTCATCCAAAGAAGAAAGAAATGTGGATTTTGAATGAGCACAACAAAACTTTTTTGCCATGGTTTAAAAAGACCTTGCTTGGTAGATCAGATGTATCAGAGACATTAAAATGGATAGTGGGTGGTCCATCTTTAAATGTGATAACATGGTCCGCTTATGACATTAATGGCTATACATTTCATATGAAAGCTCAGGACAATAGAAGTGCAGTTCAGAATAGTGGTGTATTGGTGTTTGCAGAAGCAATGCATTTTTCGAGTGCTAAGGACAGAAACCCAATTTCGGCATCAAGTGCATATTATGGAGTGATTGAAGACATATGGGAGGCTGATTACTTTAAAATTAAAGTTCCTTTTTTTAACTGTAAATGGTTTATCGGTAACAACAGTGTCAGACATGATGAATTTGGAATGACACTTGTTAATCTGAATAGATTGGAAGACACAGCTGATTCTTTTATAATGGCAACACATGCCAAACAAATTTTCTATGTAGTAGATCAATCAGATATGCAGTGGGCTGTTGTTTTACAAGGGAAAAAACAATATGTTGGTGAGGATGAATTTGATGAAGATGCTGATTTATGTGAGATCCCTACTTCCATGGAAAGATTAACAGAACATAATGATGAGTATGTTGAAGACATGGTTTGTGCCATAAGGAACGATCACGACGAAGGAATTTGGGAAAACAATCCAACTGTACATTCCTAAAATTACAGGTAACACATGTTTATTTCTTGTTTACATTTAGTTTTTTCATATAATGTTAGATATTGTAAATTTTTTACTTATTAAAACATGTATCAAACCAAAACGATAAAACAATAAAAACCGTAAAGAGGAGAAGTCCTGGGCGCATCGGCTGGCCGGTGGTGGATCACCGGTTGGCCGGTGGTCTAGAGAAAAGCTCTGTCTGGTCCACCGGCCGGCCGGTGGTGAGCCAGCGGCCGGCCGGTGGTCCAGACAGAGAGGAAGGCTCTCTGTCTGGTCCACCGGCCGGCTGGTGGTGAGCCAGCGGCCGACCGGTGGTCCAGACAGAGCAAGGCTGTCTGGTCCACCGGCCGGCCGGTGGTGATCCAGCGGCCGGCCGGTGGTCGAGACAGGAATGCTCTGTCTGGTCCACCGGCCGGCCGGTGGTGACCCAGCAGCCGGTCGGTGGCACCAGGCAGTGGGCAAGTCTACTGCCTGGGTCCTCTGGATGGCCGGTGAGCTCACACCGGCTGACCGGTGGACTCAGTGAGTCCACTTTTCAGCTTTCTTGGGCCAACTCCTTGGCAACCCTTTGCCTGTGTTTACCATGTTTATCATTGTTTAACATGCTTACCATATTACCAATGTTTACTATTATGTAATTTAGTACACTTTTCTATTTTCTGATTAAGTAGTACTACAATATTTGAATTTGTATATTTGTGAACTAATGTTTGTTTTTTTGATTTGAAGGAAAATGACAGATCAATCAGTTGATCAGCCACATGATTCTGGAGATGAGCATATTGGTCATACATCTGGGGAGGAACATTCACATGCTCCTATTACGAAAAAGAGTTCAAAGGTTGGTAAGCGTGGGTGCACACGTTTACCAAAATTATCACTTGCCCGTACGAAGGAGGAGAGGATAGTCGTGGAGTTTGATGATGATGATCTTCCTAGAGGTCCAAATGATAAAGATTTTAAGGGTTTTGTAGCAACTCAGGCTAAGAGCAAAGTAAGCATTCTCTATGATGATTGGAGAAGTGTGGATAAGGCGATAATTTCTCAGCTGTGGGAGACCATTTTGGTAAGATCTTTTGCTATTGTTTGACTGTTCTTTAAATGTTTCTAGTATATATAATATTTTTAACCTCTTTTTTATCAGATGACATTTGATATTCCTGACACTGGAGGAGTCAGGAAGAAATGCTTATCGTTGGCTGCTAGGAGATGGAGGGATTTCAAATCAACCCTCTCATCTGATTTCATTTATGGTCATAGGAGTCGTGAGAATCCATGTCGTATATATCCTTTTATAGATGAAGACACATGGAGACAATTTTTTGAAAGTAGAAGAAAAGAATCATTTTTGGTAAGGGCAATGTAAACTTTTATAAGCTTTCTTATATAAATGATCTTATTATTGTTTTGTTAATGATTACTTATTCTTAATTTACAGCAAACAAGGAAAGCTCATCAAGAGATACAATCTAAAAATGTATACCCTCATAGTTTATCTCGGGGAGGGTATTCATTATTGGAAGAACAAATGATGGCAGAAAAATTTCAACAACTAAGAGCTGAGTCTTCAAGCTCTGGAGAGGTGGCCCCTCCATCCCCTCAATCTAGACATGAGAAATGGAAAAGAGCTCGGAAGGGAAAAAAAGGACAATATCTTTCGGAAGAATCGAGACTCGTAGTTGAGAGGATTGTAAGATATCTATTTTATTTATTTAAGTTTACTATTTTCATCATATATTTCCAATCATTATAGAAATGTTCAATTAATTATTACAGGACTCTCTTGAGGAGCAGAGTTCACAGGGGACATTTACACCATCTGGGAGGGAAGATATTTTATCTGTGGCATTGGGAAAGCCCGAACATCCTGGCCGTGTAAGAGGATATCCGGCAGGTGTATCGGTAAGAAAAGTGTTGCCACGTTCCTCAACTTCTAACGTTGAGGGAGTTTATAAAAAAAAAATAGAATCCTTGGAGGCTGAAGTCCATAATATTAATGCGACAATGGAGGACAAGATTAGAGCATCAGTGCAGTTTATGTTTGCAGACTTGCAAAGACAATTTCAGGGTGCAGCTCCCACTCCACCTCTCCCAGTAGCTCCCACTCCCCCACCTCAGCCTGCGGACCCCATTTTTGATCCTCCTCCTCCGCCGCAGCTACCTACTTATTGTGAGTTGTATGTTGATGATCCTCAACATCATATAGTTGCATATGGGATGGTATATTGTATAGGAGATACAGTTCATCATCAACAGTTAGAGGTAGAGAATCAGAGGGTCACTGTACAGGATATTATAGATAGATCAGCTCGGATACCATTACCTACAGATGAGGTGACGACAGTTGGACATAGTATTGGCCATTTTTTACTTTGTCCATCCAGACTTCTTCGACTCATTACCATAGAGGTATGGATGTTATATCTTTTATTTTATATTTTTATTAATGTTTTATCATTTGAAAACTAATATATTTTTCAATTTATTTTTACAGGAATACTTCAAAGGTAAAGAAATACTGTATAGACAACAGAAAGACAGATAGCTATGACATCAGATGCAGATACTAGCAGTCTTGAAAAATTGTCAAGATATTCAAATTTGTTGTTGGATCATTATGAATTTACAATGGAAGCTCATGTCTGTGGATGTGAACTAAGTGTGGGGATTATGAAAACTGATATCATGGAGTTTGTCACTGGAGATAAGTTGGGCATCAATGTGGTGCAAATTTTTATCATGTAAGTCTTAACACCTTTTCCTTGCGTTATATTTATTAAAAATGTATACTTATGTCTGCTTTGTATTAGGTATCTATATAAAATTTGTGAGAGGAATGAGCTGACAGATGTATATGGATTCGTGGACCCACAATTGATTTCCCCTGAAGCATGTGCATTGGATGAGGAACAAAGAATGCTTTATATTGCTGATAGATTTGAAAAGAATGTAATCACACAGTGTTGGATGATGCCTTTTTGTGAGAGGTATGAAACACATCCCTCTCAAAGAGTTAATTATCTTTTAACATAAAAAACCACTAACGTTAAATTTCCTTTTATCAGGGATCATTGGATGTTAGGGGTTTTTTGCCCTAGGGAGAAAACACTTTATTGGATATGCTCTCTCCATGATGATGTGCGAGAAAGTTTTAAGAATATATTGGAAACGTAAGTTTCAATTTCACAATAGTTTTATATATTATAATGAATTTTAAATTTACCCCATTCGTATTATTTTCTAACAGGGCATGGGTCCACTTTCGAAAAAGCGCAAAGAAAAGGAATTTCAAGATCAAATATGTACATGCGAAGGTAAATATCCATTTATAATTTGTACATTTTGATTTATTACATAAAAATAATATATTGAATTTACACTCATTCAAATAGAAATGTCATGAGCAACAAGGCATCATCGAATGCGGATATTACATGTTAAGATTTATGTATGAAATAATAACAACTGGGACAGTTCTGAGTTTTGACCTGGTAAGATTTCCTCTTTCTCATAATATATTAATTTGATTTATTCATTATACACGTTGACTACTATCCTTTTCCTTTGTAGCTTTTTGATGACCCTCAACCCTTTACTACTGAAGATATCAAACACTTACAAGTGGAGTGGTCAAATTATTTTACAGGTTTGATTGACTTTTAGTTGTTTGTAATGTAAAATGTAATTTTGAATATTGTCAATGTAATTGTGTATTTCGTAGTCGTTTAGGTTGGATTTAGTTTTTTTTGAAGTTGACAGTGTAAGTTTTGAATGTTATATAAGTGAATGTTTAATTTTTCTCTACTTCTTGTTTTGGTCTACTGTTGATGGTTTTTCTGGTCTGGATTTTGGTATGGGGGAGAGGTTCCAAGGGGGTGGGTGGGTGTTTGGGGGGTGTCCAAGGGATATGGGAGGGGTGTCCAAGGTGTGTTTGGGGCTGTCCTAGGGGTCGGGGGGGGGGGGGGGGTGTAAATGAGGGTGGGGGTGTCCAAGGGGTGGGGGTGTCCAAGGGATATGGGAGGGGTGTCCAAGGTGTGTTTGGGGCTGTCCAAGGAGTCGGTTGGGTGTAAATGAGGGTGGGGGGGGGGGGCTGTCCAAGGGGTGGGGGGGTGTCCAAGTGGTGGGGGGGTGTCCAAGGGATATAGGAGGGGTGTCCAAGGGGTGTTTGGGGCTGTCCAAGGGGATGGTGGGGTTTCCAAGGGGTAGGGGGGTTTCCAAGGGGTCGGGGGGTGTCCAGGGGGTGGGGGGGCTGTCCAAGGGGTGGGGGGGTGTCCAAGGGGTGGGGGGGTGTCCAAGGGATATGGGAGGGGTGTCCAAGGGGTGTTTGGGGCTGTCCTAGTGTTCGGGGGGTGTAAATGAGGGTGGGGGGCTGTCGAAGGGGTGGGGGGTGTCCAAGGGGTAGGGGGGTGTCCAAGGGATATGGGAGTGGTGTCCAAGGTGTCTGGGAGTTCTGTCCAAGGGGCCGGTTGGGTGTAAATGAGGGTGGGGGGGCTGTCCAAGGGGTGGGGGGGTGTCCAAGGGGTGGGGGGTGTCCAAGGGATATGGGAGGGGTTTCCAATGGGTGTTTGAGGCTGTACTAGGGGTCGTGGGGGTGTAAATGAGGGTGGGGGGGCTGTCCAAGGGGTCGGGGGGTGTCCAAGGGTTGTGGTGGGGCTCCAATGTGGTGGGGGAGGGCTGGCCAGGTTGTTAGGTGGGTATAGATGAGGGTGGGGTTCAGTTGGGGCTTGGGGGAGGGCTGGCATGGTTATTTTTGTTTGGTTTCTGGTTGCTTTTTGGTGAGAGCAGTGCAATTATTTAAAAAAAAAATATCGCTTTCACGTCGGTTATTTTATAACCGACGTGGTAAATGAATCGGTAGGGGTTTATCACGTCGGTTTTTTCGAGAACCGACGTGCTAAACCGTTCCCGGGCCTTTTAACACGTCGGTTCTTAATATAACCGACGTGCTAAAAGGCCTGGGAATCGATTTACCACGTCGGTTATTGGATAACCGACGTGCTAAAACGTTTCCCAGGCCTTTTAATCACGTCGGTTATTTAAGAAACCGACGTGATAATAGGCCCGGGGAAGGGTTAATCACGTCAGTTATGGCATAACCGACGTGATAAACGATATCCCAGGCATTTTATCACGTCGGTTTATAAAATATCCGACGTGATAACCCCCCCCCCCCCGCGCATATTTATCACGTCGGTTATTAATGAACCGACGTTATACACACCGTGATGTTAGGGATGTTATGTCAGGTTTTAAATAACCGACGTAAAAAACGTTATTTATAACGTCGTCCGTATTAACGTCGCCTAAAAACCGACGTAAATAATGAAAAATAACCGACGTAAAAAATGTTTTCTACACTAGTGTCGGGGCCCGTGCCGTGACTGCCCCAAGCCCGCCTTCCATAGGCCAGGGGCTGGCGACTAGCACCAAGGTGTAAATCTCAACAAAAAGGGAAGGCATTGCCTTTGAAAAGTAAACAAGCACCACAGAGTAAGCAAGCAGAAAAGTAAACACTAAGTAAAAACTGTACAAGATGTGCTGAAAGTAAAAGGGGCCGGAAATACAAGCCCAACAGTAAAGTACAACTGAAAGGAAAAACAACAACTGAAAGGGAAAACTATAGCGTCGTGCCGTCCTCTGGAAATCCCACCTGAAGGGTGGGTACAGATAGCCTCCACTGCTCCTCGGGTCCACATGACCGCTCCGAGTACGTCCCGCTCAGTGGTCCACCTCCAGGTACCGTCCTGCTCCACACGCCTCCACCACGATCAGCGTTGTCCGTCGTCTACAACCAACACAACGTAGTGCGGGCAAAGCCCGTGCAGGGGTGAGTATAAGCTACTCAGTAGGGACCCCGAGACCCCCGAAGGTCTCCCGAAATCCACAAAGGATAATCCAAAAATGAAGGATACAATCACGAAGTAACATCTGACACGGCTTAGGTATATGACCATACATATACCTAAGTCATCAATTCCCGTTCGGCTCCAATGTCCGAGCCCAAGCACAACCCAGTCCACACAGGAAAGCAAAACGTACACCCACACAGGATAGCTCAACACAATCCACAAAGGAGAGTAAACAGTAAATCCACATAGGATAGCTCAACACAATCCACAAAGGAGAGTAAACAGTAAATCCACACAGGATAGCTCAACACAATCCACAAAGGAGAGTAACGCAAGATTCAGCTCACACATGTATACTTCTTCAGACGACGATAAAGATGATCACTGATCCATCTAAGTCGTCGGACCCACGAAGGATCGATAGGTAACTAAGCCCCGCAATGACCCACACAGGATCGAGCCCACACAGGACCTGTAGGCGCTGGCTCACACAGAACCGTTGAGCGCAGACCCACACAGGATCGGACCCACACAGGATCGGGCCCACACAGGACCGGGCCCACACAGGACCTGTAGCACTGATCCACGGAGGATCGCTGAGTGCAGTAGTCGTCGCAGTCCACTGAGGATCTCTCCACAGTCGTCGCCGCAGTCCACTGAGGATCTCTGCACGGTTGTCGTCGGAGTCCACGGAGGATCTCTGCACAGTCGTCGCTGTCGAAGTAGCAGTCGCAGCCAGCCTAGGGTTCCCGCACACAGCAAGCTCGTTCGGGAGGGTCCGCTCCACGAGCCGAGAGGCTGATACATCAAATGACACAAAGTCCGAAGTTGATGTATCCAAAAGTTCCGTATCGTCAACAGGAACTCAACGTCGCAGACGGCACGTCAATCGGACGCCCGGTCTGAGAGTTATTGACATTTTCGTCCCAGGGGCCTGGTTGGTTTTTAAGGCAAAAACAACCCGACCGCACTCCAACTGCTTCCAAACCTCGGGAGGAGTATTCCAAAATATCCTTATCACTTAGAGGAAGACAACAAAGCTGAAGGCACGTCAATCGGACGTCCGTAGCTCAAGATATGAGCGTTTCCGCTCCGAGGGCCCGGTTGGTTTCGTGTACGAACCAACCTGGCCGAACTCAAAGTACTCCAAAACCTTGAGTGTGATATACCGAAACGACCGTCTCGATCCAAGGATCGCGTTACCGCTGAAGGAGAGTCGTTTGGAGGCCTGTAGCTCAAGTTACGGGCATTTGAACGAAGACCGTCCGAAGACGGGGGGTACGGGCCCGGGCCGACCCCCCCGGGAGTCGGCCGAACTGGGTCGACCCGAACCGGGTCGACCCTGTAACGCCCCGACCCCAGCTACCCAGAGTCGGTGCATTACTTCGTAACATTGTCATGATCACAAGAAAGATCAAATCTCGAAAGACCGATTGGTTTAGTAGCCTTGGAAACACTAGATATATTCATAAGTTTTACATTACATCATTAAACGAAAAACTACTACAACAACATATTGTCTCCATAATCCACACTCATATCCCCACATAATATCCCTGCAGGTCATTCATAACTTACTTCTTCACTTCCTGGGAAAAATAAAACATAGAAAAGGGGTGAGCTCAAATGCCCAGTAAGGATAACAATATAGCGAAAACTTTCATAAATAAGAATAAACTTTTAAGGCAATGTATAACTAAAACAAAAGCCTTTCAAACATGAACTTTCAACATGGTATGGCATAAATAAAATAAAATAATGCCATTTACTTATTCACATGGATATTCTACTAATCGAATAATCACATGCAAAAATCAATAACCACTTTCATAATGTTGGAATGCATAATGTCAAATGTTAATTTAATTGTCTAGGCCTCATCCCAAGACCTAGGGGTTACTTCTAACCGGAACCCAACCCGGAGTGCCTCTAATAACCGGACACCAACCCGGAGTGCCTCTAATAACCGGACACCAACCCGGAGTGCCTCTAATAACCGGACACCAACCCGGAGGGCATACTTTTACCAGTCCCTAACCTGGAGGGCTTACTTTAACCAGTCCCCAACCTGGAGGGCTTACTTTTACCAGTCCCCAACCTGGAGGGCTTACTTTTACCGGTCCCCAACCCGGAACATACTTGTTTAGCACATTCATCTAAAGAAAAGTTTGAAATATAACATAAACATTCGGATTAAAACTAGCATACGAAATGTCAATAGTTTCACCATAAACTATGAATGGTATAAAATAGCACATACACAGTCAAACATATCACAAAACCTTCAATACAATACAGAAGTTTTGTATTATAATAAATCAACTTCAAATAATAGTAAAATCCATTAAAGGATGTTGACATAGATGAAATCAAAACACTTTTTAGAGAAATATCTCTGTCTATTTTTGAAATCATTTAAGAGCCATATAAAATAAAACATTTTCTTGAAAATATTCTTGTAAGCTTGTAAGGAAAGCTTTGACGATTTTATAACGGCGGAAAATAACCGCACCCGCCGTATAAGTTAAAAAAAACATTCTTACCTCAATTCTGTCGAAAAGGTTAAAAAGGACCTTGTTTTGAAAACGACGGAAAGATTCCTTTATAAACCTCTTATAAAAAGTCAAACAAGGGTATAAATGACTTTAACCCATATTCTTGTAAATAGTAAAAATGTTTTGAAATACATTTCGAAGAAACATGGATGTGGATGATAAAGAGATCCCAGTAGATTATTACGTATAATACAACCTCGGATAATGAAGAGATTGTGAAATAACCCTTACCTTGTACTTTTCCTTTGTTGGGGTAGGTTAACCTCCTGTATAATGGTGAAATAATTGTTATTAAATTATACAAGAATCATATACATTAATATGATATCATATATGATCTTTTAACATTGCTTTATTAATAATATCTTAGTATTATCGTCGTTTCGGGTGATAATCGATTCGTTCTTCTAAAATGTTTGGTTACGTAAGACATGTTTGTAATGGATAGATTATATCTTATTCATAATCAGAATGATATTAACATTATTTTTAACCCTAAAATGAGAATAATACGTGAATGGATATGATGGAGAATGAATCTTATCGCGTTCGTGGAGACGGTAGTCCGTACGTACGCACGAACACTACTTCCATTTAATTTTCATTTTAAAAGAATCAAATCCAAATGATACATAGGTATATTACTATTCCAGTATAATATAATATTTTATATATGTTACTTAAGTTCATTAACACCATCCTTTATACGTTCCATGTGTGGTATGAACGAGTCATATCATTTTAAGGGGGCGGTAGTCCGCACTTCCTCAAATGAAATTATCGTATGTATATACAACATGAAACGAATAATGGTATGAAATAAAATGGAATTACAGAAGCTTATATATAAAATATATATCATTAATATCATATTTAATTACAGTGCCATCATAATGGCCACCATGAGAGGTGGTAAGATGTATTTGAACAATCATCGTTTCGTGAGGCGTTAGTTTGCCATCCACAGAAACATTATGTTCATCATCCATTAGATGGAGTTGTGTGTATGTGTAGTTTGAATCCTTCTTATAACAACATCCTAGTATATTGTGGATACTGGTGTTGTTACAAAAGAAAGGAAATAAAAAGAGTTTGGGGGTTGGAGAAGCAAAATAAATGAAAATAATTTAAGAGAAATCGTTACCTTTAATCTAGGTAACTCACTTTGGTTGGAACCAAAGGACTTCTTGAAATGCTTTCTGCCTAAGGGGAAGCTTCAAGGAGGAGGAGAGGGATGTGGGGAGCTTAGTTGGGCAGAGTTTGGACGAGCCAAGTGGCTTGAGAGGTGTGAAGAAATGAGAAGGAGGAGTGCCCTTTTATAAGAGGGGTGAGGGGCACCTTTGGAAAAGCTAGAAATATTAATTTATAATAAATTCATATTCGGTTTCTGAAGGCTCCAAAGTTGACTATTCAAAGGATGAGGTGGGGATAGGTCGAAAACAACTAATCCAATAGAATTTAGACAGGTTTGGGTACTTATATTAACCTTATCTTTAAGTATTAACTCTAAGTTAATTAGTTTCACTTTTACAATGTCTCTTTGTATTTTTATATAATATGGTTAATAAACTTACTATATACATCCAAGAGACCCCCAAGTGGTCCATTAATGATTAACCTATCATAATATAAGTCTCTTTGCCGAACCTTAGATTTTTAGGAATTTAATATCAATTAATAATATAATATTTGTTTTAAGAACTCTTTTATGTCAATTTTGACACTATTCAATAGTTGATTTTTGTGAAACTCATAACAGATTGATTACTTCGAAAAAGTCAATTAAATCAATCCTAATATATCATATTATCCTAGAAAATTAGTTTAATTCATTAAAAGTTTCATATTATATTTATTTGGGTATTTATAATATAAATTATTTTAATTTTTCACTATTATAGTAATTACTGCATCATCATTGTGTCATAAATAAAATAAATTATTTAATGTCTAAAAATTATAAATAAAATATCATTATGTAGGAAATATTTTTATCTTTCTAATGAATATTTATAATCGAAATTCCAACATGTATAACCCTATGTAAAAATTGTTCTTCTAAAAGATGTAAGCTTATGCCATTTTTATTTTTATTTTAACTTTATTAATATAATGTGTCATTATCACTTACAAGTGGATCCATGGGGTCCCAAAATAGACCCAAAGATTCCCATGGTCGACCATGTATCAACCAATAGGGTTAAGACACGTTTTAGGGTAATTTAGTATTATTATAATATTATTTTTTTCAACCCTTATTTACCGGATTTACCCTTTAACCATGGTAAATAAAATATTTACCACAGTAACTATTCAAAATGTCTAAAAATAAAAGTTACCTATTTACACAATTTGAACATCCTGATTCCAAATATGGAATCCATTTTTATAAATTCAAAACACAGAAGTGGCAGAAATTAATTTAAAATTAATTCCCGCTGTCAAAACAAAAAGCGTGTTTTTTAAGAGATAATAACTATTAAAAGATTGACACTTGTTTATGTTCGGTTTAATTGTAAAATTATGTCCAATGATAAACATTAAATTGAATGGTAAAAATATATTCTAAATATACTTTAAAACCACTCAAATTCATAATTTATCACTATTAATTATTTTGATTAAAAAAGTTGTTTTTAATTAAAATTTAGTAATTTTCACTATTCATCAAAATATGAAAGTTATCCGAAATGTACCAAAATTTCACCTTAGGCTAAATTCGGTATTCCAAATCCAAAAATGAAGTCCATTTTAAAATATAAAATATATATAATTTCAAAAATTAGGTATTACTATTCATAACGGCTAGTTTGATTGGTTGTGGTGTGTGTTAAAACTCAAGGTTGCGTACAACACACGCTACTGTATTATTCAAAGAAAGTGTATCGTGGAAGCTTGGGATGTTTTATTTTAAATTTTTGATGTCCCCATTTAGTCAAAAAGTTTAAAATATTGTATTTAAAAAGGGTTCACTATTAAACGTTGATAAAAGTGCAATACTGAAAATGAATTTGTTCTTGCATTATATCTAAGAAACTCATAATATGGATTCTAAAATTATAAGGATTATATAAAGTTTAAAATTCGGTTAATACTATTCATAACCTCTTTTGAATGGATTTTTTTTGGTAAGTCATGGTGCAATTGAACTCGGTGTTGCGTGTAGTGCAAGTTATTGAATTATTTTGAAGAAATAACACACTATGAAATCTTGGGGTGTTACATTCTCCCCTCCTTCAATAAATTGCATCCTCGCAATTTGAAATTGTTCTTCGAAAATAAAAGGTTGAAAGTAGAAAATATATTTGTGGGAAAACCCACATCGTAAATTGGGTAACTAAAATTTAGTCTTAATATGAGGAAAAGAGAAATCAAAGGGTCACAACCAAATTATGATCTCGATTAGGAGAACATTGGTGGCAATTAGAGACATATAATCGGAGGAAAAACGTAAATATTTATAGGTAGTGATTGAGGTCATCAATCACAAACAAGTGTATAATTGAGGTCCTTAAATTCATCAATCTATGATGATTTGAAATACCATCGGTTCAACAAAACATAGGGTATTAGGGTAACACATTTTTGACGTTTCAAAATATCTTAGTTGAAATCCCACATCGAAAAATGAATTATCGAGGCCTCTATTTAAAATAAAGAGTGGAAAGTATGAAGATTACCGAAAATAACACATACTAGGGTTCCATGTAGGAAAATATGGATATGGAAGAGAAATTTAACCATCAATTACCTGATGGAGAGTGGTAGAGAACATGGCTATGAAAAGTCCAACAATCCCAAAGCCATAAATTAGTGATGATTTAAGGTATCATCTAGGAAAACATTTTTGTTCTAAGTTACTTTTCTTAATGTTGAGGAATTTATTTATGAGATTGGATAAGATCATAAGGAGATATACTTACTTTATAATTAGAGTTTTATCCATTAATAAATTTCTACCACAAACTCATCTTTCACTCTAAAAGATAATAGAATGTAAAAAAAATTCTATTTACACTATTCGTATAGGGTTCCAAAATAAACGAATTTATAATTTATCTACAAGATCGTTTAATAAAAACTACATTATTTAATCCAGGACATCTTGTGGGCCAGTGGTAGGTGATACACCCTTGTCGCCCTTCGGTTGGGGGTTCAAGTCTCGCAGCCTTGCCGGACGCGACAGGTTGCCGCCCGACCTTTGGGTTGCCCTTTTATGGAAATCCAAAACAATCCAAACTAGAACTATCCAAAATAATTCTGTCCAAACTCACAGTCCAACATTTATAAGGAAGGTAAAAATTATGTAGATCCTTTTTACCCCATAATAGCTTATGAATACCTTCATCATGTATTCTTTTAATACACTGAAACATCCTGAATTACCATAATCTTTATTGATTACATTCATGCTCCCTTATTCCATATAGAATGCTAGATATACTTCATCAATCCAAAAATGTTTTAAACCCCAACAATGATGGAATATACAAATCATTAATCAGTTCCAAGGTAGTCAATAATATCCAATATAATTTATCCAAAACAATCACATATTATTCCAAAATCACTACCTCAGTATCAGAACTATATTATGATTTATCATTCTCTCAACCATATATTTTCCAAAAATTTATCCTGCTATTGAGTCACTTTTCTTTATTCCACACAATCTCAAGTCCTTAATGAAATAGTACTGAAGTACAATCCTTATATACTCCATAATTATTATAACAAATACATTGTTGATACAACACTCAGTTGACATAATCAACATAAGAACTCTAATCATTCCTCTTCATCTGTGGTAGTATCATAACTTGATCATTATCCAATAACATCATTTGCGGCATAGTCTGATGACTGGGACATAAGTTCGCGTAGTGTCCAAACTCCTTGCAAATGAAGCATTGTACATTTAAAACCATTTTCTTACCCTTGCAGTCACGTACTTTGTGCCCTTTTCCTCCACACTTATAACAAACTCCCATTCCTTTTAGGGAAGTTCCAAGGTGTTTCTTTCCACAGTTACGACATATGGGAAAATTCTTCTTTTCCATCTTCCCTTTATCCATCTTTCTCTCTTCCATCCTTTTCTTCTCTTGCTTCCCTTCAAAGCCATAGGACTCAGTAAACTCTTTACTTATCTTATCAACACATGATATTATTTCTTCATATGATGATAATACATGGGAGACTATTTCTATTATAGCTTAAGACCATGAAAGATATGATCCTTCCTTCTCTTTGAATCATGTGTATTTCTGGAGTTCTCATTCCTTCTACTAGGCGCCATTTCTAAACAATGGCATAAACTAGATCAGTTTATGAATCAAAATACATAATCCCATACTTATAAAACACTTAACTATTTATGGATATAATCCATAATCATAAAAATGTTTTCTTTGAGGAAGTATATACTCATAAACCCTTCATAATGATTTGTAAAGAAAATGAGATTTATCCTAAGCATATCCCCCGGGAGTGTCGTAACCAAGAGTGCAGCAAGGCCCGTTGTCGTGCACCAGTTCCCGTTCGAGTCTAGCTCAAAGCGGTGTTTTCGGGTTTTACCCCTAGGTACATCTGTGCCAGAGCCGCCTCTACCTGCTCGTATCCAGACAGGGATGTATTGCTCGGAAAACTCACAAAATCTCTACAATACCAAAATTCTAGGAAGTTCTTCTATACTAATCCTCAAAGTTCATCTTAGGTCTACGTGTTCTAATCAGAGTTTATCTAAATCTAGCTTCCAAGGTTTGTACTAAACTTCCTCTGATACCAACTGTAACGCCCCGACCCCAGCTACCCAGAGTCGGTGCATTACTTCGTAACATTGGCATGATCACAAGAAAGATCAAATCTCGAAAGACCGATTGGTTTAGTAGCCTTGGAAACACTAGATATATTCATAAGTTTTACATTACATCATTAAATGAAAAACTACTACAACAACATATTGTCTCCATAATCCACACTCATATCCCCACATAATATCCCTGCAGGTCATTCATAACTTACTTCTTCACTTCCTGGGAAAAATAAAACATAGAAAAGGGGTGAGCTCAAATGCCCAGTAAGGATAACAATATAGCGAAAACTTTCATAAATAAGAATAAACTTTTAAGGCAATGTATAACTAAAACAAAAGCCTTTCAAACATGAACTTTCAACATGGTATGGCATAAATAAAATAAAATAATGCCATTTACTTATTCACATGGATATTCTACTAATCGAATAATCACATGCAAAAATCAATAACCACTTTCATAATGTTGGAATGCATAATGTCAAACGTTAATTTAATTGTCTAGGCCTCATCCCAAGACCTAGGGGTTACTTCTAACCGGAACCCAACCCGGAGTGCCTCTAATAACCGGACACCAACCCGGAGTGCCTCTAATAACCGGACACCAACCCGGAGTGCCTCTAATAACCGGACACCAACCCGGAGGGCATACTTTTACCAGTCCCTAACCTGGAGGGCTTACTTTAACCAGTCCCCAACCTGGAGGGCTTACTTTTACCAGTCCCCAACCTGGAGGGCTTACTTTTACCGGTCCCCAACCCGGAACATACTTGTTTAGCACATTCATCTAAAGAAAAGTTTGAAATATAACATAAACATTCGGATTAAAACTAGCATACGAAATGTCAATAGTTTCACCATAAACTATGAATGGTATAAAATAGCACATACACAGTCAAACATATCACAAAACCTTCAATACAATACAGAAGTTTTGTATTATAATAAATCAACTTCAAATAATAGTAAAATCCATTAAAGGATGTTGACATAGATGAAATCAAAACACTTTTTAGAGAAATATCTCTGTCTATTTTTGAAATCATTTAAGAGCCATATAAAATAAAACATTTTCTTGAAAATATTCTTGTAAGCTTGTAAGGAAAGCTTTGACGATTTTATAACGGCGGAAAATAACCGCACCCGCCGTATAAGTTAAAAAAAACATTCTTACCTCAATTCTGTCGAAAAGGTTAAAAAGGACCTTGTTTTGAAAATGACGGAAAGATTCCTTTATAAACCTCTTATAAAAAGTCAAACAAGGGTATAAATGACTTTAACCCATATTCTTGTAAATAGTAAAAATGTTTTGAAATACATTTCGAAGAAACATGGATGTGGATGATAAAGAGATCCCAGTAGATTATTACGTATAATACAACCTCGGATAATGAAGAGATTGTGAAATAACCCTTACCTTGTACTTTTCCTTTGTTGGGGTAGGTTAACCTCCTGTATAATGGTGAAATAATTGTTATTAAATTATACAATAATCATATACATTAATATGATATCATATATGATCTTTTAACATTGCTTTATTAATAATATCTTAGTATTATCGTCGTTTCGGGTGATAATCGATTCGTTCTTCTAAAATGTTTGGTTACGTAAGACATGTTTGTAATGGATAGATTATATCTTATTCATAATCATAATGATATTAACATTATTTTTAACCCTAAAATGAGAATAATACGTGAATGGATATGATGGAGAATGAATCTTATCGCGTTCGTGGAGACGGTAGTCCGTACGTACGCACGAACGCTACTTCCATTTAATTTTCATTTTAAAAGAATCAAATCCAAATGATACATAGGTATATTACTATTACAGTATAATATAATATTTTATATATGTTACTTAAGTTCATTAACACCATCCTTTATACGTTCCATGTGTGGTATGAACGAGTCATATCATTTTAAGGGGGCGGTAGTCCGCACTTCCTCAAATGAAATTATCGTATGTATATACAACATGAAACGAATAATGGTATGAAATAAAATGGAATTACAGAAGCTTATATATAAAATATATATCATTAATATCATATTTAATTACAGTGCCATCATAATGGCCACCATGAGAGGTGGTAAGATGTATTTGAACAATCATCGTTTCGTGAGGCGTTAGTTTGCCATCCACAGAAACATTATGGTCATCATCCATTAGATGGAGTTGTGTGTATGTGTAGTTTGAATCCTTCTTATAACAACATCCTAGTATATTGTGGATACTGGTGTTGTTACAAAAGAAAGGAAATAAAAAGAGTTTGGGGGTTGGAGAAGCAAAATAAATGAAAATAATTTAAGAGAAATCGTTACCTTTAATCTAGGTAACTCACTTTGGTTGGAACCAAAGGACTTCTTGAAATGCTTTCTGCCTAAGGGGAAGCTTCAAGGAGGAGGAGAGGGATGTGGGGAGCTTAGTTGGGCAGAGTTTGGACGAGCCAAGTGGCTTGAGAGGTGTGAAGAAATGAGAAGGAGGAGTGCCCTTTTATAAGAGGGGTGAGGGGCACCTTTGGAAAAGCTAGAAATATTAATTTATAATAAATTCATATTCGGTTTCTGAAGGCTCCAAAGTTGACTATTCAAAGGATGAGGTGGGGATAGGTCGAAAACAACTCATACAATAGAATTTAGACAGGTTTGGGTACTTATATTAACCTTATCTTTAAGTATTAACTCTAAGTTAATTAGTTTCACTTTTACAATGTCTCTTTGTATTTTTATATAATATGGTTAATAAACTTACTATATACATCCAAGAGACCCCCAAGTGGTCCATTAATGATTAACCTATCATAATATAAGTCTCTTTGCCGAACCTTAGATTTTTAGGAATTTAATATCAATTAATAATATAATATTTGTTTTAAGAACTCTTTTATGTCAATTTTGACACTATTCAATAGTTGATTTTTGTGAAACTCATAACAGATTGATTACTTCGAAAAAGTCAATTAAATCAATCCTAATATATCATATTATCCTAGAAAATTAGTTTAATTCATTAAAAGTTTCATATTATATTTATTTGGGTATTTATAATATAAATTATTTTAATTTTTCACTATTATAGTAATTACTGCATCATCATTGTGTCATAAATAAAATAAATTATTTAATGTCTAAAAATTATAAATAAAATATCATTATGTAGGAAATCTTTTTATCTTTCTAATGAATATTTATAATAGAAATTCCAACATGTATAACCCTATGTAAAAATTGTTCTTCTAAAAGATGTAAGCTTATGCCATTTTTATTTTTATTTTAACTTTATTAATATAATGTGTCATTATCACTTACAAGTGGATCCATGGGGTCCCAAAATAGACCCAAAGATTCCCATGGTCGACCATGTATCAACCAATAGGGTTAAGACACGTTTTAGGGTAATTTAGTATTATTATAATATTATTTTTTTCAACCCTTATTTACCGGATTTACCCTTTAACCATGGTAAATAAAATATTTACCACAGTAACTATTCAAAATGTCTAAAAATAAAAGTTACCTATTTACACAATTTGAACATCCTGATTCCAAATATGGAATCCATTTTTATAAATTCAAAACACAGAAGTGGCAGAAATTAATTTAAAATTAATTCCCGCTGTCAAAACAAAAAGCGTGTTTTTTAAGAGATAATAACTATTAAAAGATTGACACTTGTTTATGTTCGGTTTAATTGTAAAATTATGTCCAATGATAAACATTAAATTGAATGGTAAAAATATATTCTAAATATACTTTAAAACCACTCAAATTCATAATTTATCACTATTAATTATTTTGATTAAAAAAGTTGTTTTTAATTAAAATTTAGTAATTTTCACTATTCATCAAAATATGAAAGTTATCCGAAATGTACCAAAATTTCACCTTAGGCTAAATTCGGTATTCCAAATCCAAAAATGAAGTCCATTTTAAAATATAAAATATATATAATTTCAAAAATTAGGTATTACTATTCATAACGGCTAGTTTGATTGGTTGTGGTGTGTGTTAAAACTCAAGGTTGCGTACAACACACGCTACTGTATTATTCAAAGAAAGTGTATCGTGGAAGCTTGGGATGTTTTATTTTAAATTTTTGATGTCCCCATTTAGTCAAAAAGTTTAAAATATTGTATTTAAAAAGGGTTCACTATTAAACGTTGATAAAAGTGCAATACTGAAAATGAATTTGTTCTTGCATTATATCTAAGAAACTCATAATATGGATTCTAAAATTATAAGGATTATATAAAGTTTAAAATTCGGTTAATACTATTCATAACCTCTTTTGAATGGATTTTTTTTGGTAAGTCATGGTGCAATTGAACTCGGTGTTGTGTGTAGTGCAAGTTATTGAATTATTTTGAAGAAATAACACACTATGAAATCTTGGGGTGTTACAGACCCGACCCGGTCCGGTCCGGCCAGGGAACGGCCCGACCGGTCGGACCGGCCTGGCCCGGTTCGGCCGAGGCACGCGGGGCGCCGCCCCCGCGGCCTGGTGGTGCCGCGGCCCCCCCGCGTGGGGCCGCGCTGAGTCGGGACGCGGCTTCAGCCGCGTCCGAGGGCACCGGACCCGCGTGGCCGCGGGTCCGCGGGTGCCGCCGCCGCCGCGCTGAGTCGCGGCGGCCTGTCCGGCGGCGCGCCGGGGCGCCGCCACTCCCGGCTGTCGGTGCCGCCGCGCCGGCGACCCGCACCGCCGGCGAGTTCCGTGGGCCACTGGGATCGTTCTGGTGGTCCGATTCTCTTTCCGTCTGCGCCATTGCTCCTCCCGGGACTCGTTCTTCACTGTGGGATCATCAAACATCCGTTGCGGCACGTTCCGTCGTCGCCCGTCAAATCCGCACAAAACGAAGAACGGCGGAGGGTCGTCGGGCCGTGTTCGTTTGGCCCGCACCCTCCGCGTTAGAGATAAACAAACGGGGGAATTTTATTCCACACAGGAAGCAAAAATTTTAATAAGATTAAATTTTTTCACAATTCAGTTCTTTAATTTCTTTAAAGAAACATTGACAGGAATAATAAAAAGGGGTAATTCCCAAAATAAATCCCTACCTCGTCGATCGTCGCGCGCGGGTGTTCTTCGCGGAAAAGCTCGTCGCGGAAGAGAGGGATCGTCGCGTCGTCATGGGGAGGCGTCGCGTCATCGCGGAATCCGGCGTTGAGTTGGAAAACTCAATGCACCATGAAACAGCAGATTTAATTTAATTAATTAAATCCGTGTTTTTGGTTAAGAACCATGAAGGAGATAAAAAGGAAGGTCCGAGACTCTTACCTCAAGCAGCCGATCGAAGATCCATCGCGGAGGAAGAGACGTCGTAGAAGAACGTTGTCGGCGTTGCGGATCACAGTGTTGCGTCGTCGATTTCCAGGTTCGGCGTTCTTCGTGTTCTTCGCGTTCTTCGCGTTCTTCGCGTTCTTTGCGAAGGAGGAAGAAGGAACAAGGATTCTGTCTCAACGAGTAATCCTCCAAAAGATTTTGGTTGGTCTTATTTTATTAATATGACAACACACGAAAATAGGTTAAGAAACGATTGAATTAATTCGTTGAATTAATTCAACGAAAGAAACAGCCCATTTAATTCACGAAATAAACCGCCCAATTAAATGGTCTGTTAAGATTTTAAGAAACGCGTCAGTTGACTCTCATTAAGACGGGTTTTCGCGGGTGCGTTTCTTAGCGGAAAGAAACGGCGGGGCTCGTGCGGGCCCCACCTCACAAATATCCTACCAAGGGGGTAGGATATTTCTGGATAGCATCCTATCCGGTTCAACTCAGTTCAAGCCGTCAATAAGTGGCTTCAAGTTGCTTCCAAGTGGCTTAAGTGAAATAAAATAAAATTGTCGCAAAATTATTTTATTTCTTAACTTTAAGCCCGAAAATTAAAAACCACACCCGAGCAAACGCAACTCCGGAAGAGGCGTTTCTAAGTGAATACCGGCACTGCGATTTCATCGGTGCCCTCAGAATTCGATTCCGAGCACCGGTTCAAAAGTTAGAAAAACCCGCTTGTCCGTTCACTGAACGTACCCGAGCCAAACTTTTGAAAATGATTCCGGGCACACCGGGCCTCGGAATCAGGTGCCGTCAGAAACTGCGCTCTTGTAAAATTCCAAAGAAAATTAAGAAAAAAATTTCCTTTAAATTTATGGGTCTTTACAAGGATCATCAAATGGACTTACGATTTGAATGTTATGGGCATTTTAGTGAAAAGAGGCCAGTTGGGTCCAGGTCTGGTCCATATCGTCCTAGGGTCCACCGAACTGACTCGCCAGTTCAACCTGGTCCACTGGACTTGGCCTGGACCGGATGGGCCCCACCCAGTCCGATATGTAGGTTTTCCAGCCCAATTGAGCCCACTGGAGTGGGCCGGTATGCTCTGCCTTGGACGCGGTAGGCGCCAGATCATTGAACCACCCTGCAGGTCGCCGCAGGGTTCTGCCGCTGCGGTCTAGCTGGTCCGCGTCTCTCCAGCCGTGTGATGCGGCTCACTTCCACATCCTCTAAATACCGCCTCCATCCACCTATTGGGGTCCATGTTCACTGTCTATTGGAGGCCCCTATTCGCCGCCTGTGGTGGTTGTTATGGGCTCCTCCATTGTACCAGCATGCGGTCGCCACTACTGGAATGCCAGTGGCTTCTTCCGAGGGCCACCAGATGCACTCCTATGGTCTGTTCTTAGATCCGAAAGAGGTTCCATAATACTCAGGTCCACATCTTCACTATCGTGGGCTCCGATCCACACTATGATCCTTTTCGATGCATAGCTGTTTGAGTGGCAATATCTCCCACAACTCCTCGATCTGTTCGCCATCGTCTTTGTCACACGTCCATCGTACCGAGTCCATCCCAGATCTGTAATGTCGGATTGTTGATCCAGGGAACAATTGTGAAATGATCGATTGATCTCCAAATGTCATGTCACAGGCCAAACGATTAATTCTCATGATGAATTAAGAACGGAGGGAGAAAATTCATGAATAAAAAAAGATGAACTAACCTCGATTGATGTTCATGTCGATCGGGGTTCATTGCCATTTGAATGGGTAACCAAAAATTACCAAGATAATCTCCTGTTAAAAAACCTCCAATAAAAACCTCCCATGAGAACAATCAAACTGTGGGTCAACATGTTCTTGGGTTGATTTGTGTTCTTCGTTTAAATCCAAGAACATTGAAATACAATATTTAAATAACAACCCCTACCTTAAGTTGGATCACTTGCATATGTAGATTAAAGTCGCATCATCACGTCAATACTTGTTCCATTGGTGTTCATCGATTCATCGTATCTTGATCAAATCCTGACCTCCAATCCTTCATCATCAGTGAGAGAGCCCCCCTTGACTTATGGAAACTCCATGGTTCTATAGAAATTCTCCAGCGTTATGAATTCTGACACTGGATGCTATGCCTGATTAATGGAGGAAACTCCTTAACGCGTTTATGCATTTCAACATTACTATTTCACTTTGATACAGTATTGCCACACTTCTTTATTTATAAAAAAATAACGGGTTTCTCTGTCACTATATCCCAACAATTCCACACTGTGAAAAATTAAAAGGAAATAAAATAAACTTCTTTATATTTATTTTATTCTCCTTTAAAATGTCAAAAAATTAACTTTTACCCTCAACTCACACCGGTCAAGGTCAGGATCTGTCTAAGGAAAGAACATCCTCACGAGATCAATGGTACTCTCAGATTTCCAATCAGAGTTACCATTTATTAGTTATAAGGATTTGAAAAATAAAATAATTTTATTTAATTATTTTATTTACGTTTATGCCATTTTAGGTTTTTTCACTGGAGACCCGTGATGACTAAAGTTAAGTTTCTCCTAGGGTAAACCCGCTATCCCAAATGCAACGGTGCCCTTAGATTTCAAATCTGGGTATCTATTTAAGAGTTATTTCACCATTTCAGGAAAACTGCTCAGGCGCTCTATTTAAAAACATAACATTATTTGACGGATCATTTTAGGAATTTCGGGACTTAGAATCACACTCCATCTTAGAACCTGGTCTTGAAATTTTCTCAAGAATATTCTAAAAATATTACTGAGAAAATATGAGTCATTATATTATCCCCACCTTATGTTTTTACATCCTCTAAAATCCAAACAGGGTTTACTCGAACAAAAGGTAAAAGCACCGAGCCCGAATCTAAGCCTCCTGCTCCCGTGTTCTCTTCCAGAGATTCTCGTGCTACCACCAGGAACGTGCCAAGGGAAAATATCATCCATGAAGGAACTTTTATCTTCATTGGGTACTCAACCCAAGACACTCCTACATCAATGTCCAGCTAACCCTATATTACGACATGCAAAGGGGTTACACACAAATCTCTCCAGCTATGACACGTGGAAGACGTTGTGTACCTTGTCCCATAGTGGGGTAGATCCAATTAGTAAACTACCTTTCCAACTACACACAGTACCTGAAACAAGGACTATTAAACTTGAAGATATCTTTCTACCCTAGAAAAAATCTCCATAACCCTCATCAGGGTGAGACCTAAAGGAAGACATGGTCTCTTTCCTCAAACTCCCAAGGTCTCTACCGTATTCCCGCACAAAACATAGGATGACCCTGTTCATTCTTCATCCACTCCTAGATGACTTGTAGATTCTCTATAAACGCCTATGATAATCCCTTCCACAACTAGGATGTAATGTGAGCATCATGATATGAAACAATGGTTGATGAAACTCCACAGAGTCAAACTATCTCTAGCATGTAGAGTAATCCCGAGCCCTCTACTAAACTATGTTCCTGGGTAGTTAGGAAGTGGTCCAACTCAGTGATTCAGTCAATGATCACCCAGATGGTATCACATCTCCTGGGTGTATCTAGTAAACCCACCATGATTTCCATCGACATTCCATCCCACTCCCTTCTTGGTACCCCAATAAAGAAAAGGAGCAACCCCTTCCAAGAAAAGGGGATTGACATAGAGAGTTGAAAACCCACAAAATTGATTCAAACAAGAGTTTAATTTTTATTTCAATAGGAAATCCCAACTTTATTTTTTTCCATCAACCCCAATGTCTGCCTTGACACCCACATGCATATACCGATTCATATCGCCACTCTAGGCATCCACTGCTACAACTGCGCATCTCCTGAAAAGAATAACATGCTCCCCACATTTCGAATACACATCAGGGGTTTTCCCTATGGACAACTGAACATGTAAATCCTCAAAGGTGGTATCACTGAACTATTCCTATCTGACTCATTTAAGAGTGGAAGGGTAACAACCAACAACTAGAGATAAGCTGCTCCATCTCCATCCAAGAAGGATAACCGCAACGAGGACAACTGCTCCAATGCCTTATTCAGTAATTGCTAACTGGATTCTGGTCAAGAGAATATGCTTCCACGTTCCTCTTAATAGGATTATATACAAACTACAAGTCATAGTCTTGTAGGAACTCTAGGAATCACCTCTATCTCAATACATGATCCTTATAAGAGGAGACATACTTGAGAATATGAATGTTAAAGTGGATGATGTATCTCTCGCCCATCTAGTCGTATCACCATATCTTCGATACGAAGACCACCACTACTAACTCATGATTATGGGTTTTGTAGTTCTTCTCATAAAACTCTATCTCAATATTCACTAGATTCACTACAACTCCAACCTCTAAGGTGACATGTACTAGAAATAGAAGACCTCTCAAATCCAAGACAAACACTTCAAGAGCTTTCTGTGTAGCTGGGGCTCTTGTAGTTGGTCCAGGACCATCCTCAAGTGTCTTGTGTAATCCTCATAGAACACAAAGAAAACTAACATGTCATCAATAAAGATCAACTAGGGCTTCCCAGGGTGAAACACTGGGTCTTACTAAGCCCTTCCTCTGAAAGTACCTAATCTACACCCCCAGATAATGAAGCACTTTAGGAGCCATCCGATATACTGGAAAAAATACAGGAGCCACCCCAGGGTGTAAACCAATATAGAAGTCTAACTGTCGATAGAGAGATAAACCTATAACATCTTCCTGGAAGACGTCCATATACTCGGTCACCACTAAGAAACTTGAGGACTCATAACATCCACTACACCAAGGATCGGACTAGAAAACTGAGTAGAAATCATCTACACCCTCCTCTCCTTGAGTCTATTAAGAGATGCAAGGATTTAATCTTTGCTGATAAAGGGAAATCTAGTTCCATCACTACAGACGAACCACATATTTTGCCTAAAATAATAAATATTAGCATGAACTGAAGATTTAGTCCATAATGAGAATGATATCGCAAGGCCTTGACACCAATACCAAGGGATCCCAACCAAAACTCTCACCATGAAGAGTCAGGTCACACTGTCGGCACTAGTGGGTGGTCATTGGTTTCCTCCAGTAAGAGTCTCTAAACATAAGGGTAAAGTCAACAGTTTAACTGGAACCTCTAGGTATCAAACAAGAATTATGACAGGAATGGAAATCACTAGTATAAGTGTATATCAATACTGCAACTAAAGTTTAAAGACACAGATCGTACCTTGAATCACCCCGATATTCTTAGGGTCATAAGCCTTGACAACTTATAATTGTCTCCTCCCCTATCCTCCAGCTCCTAGATTCTAGTATGGACTACCTGGAGGTGGTGTTGGTAACACATCAAAATATTGGCCACCTCCTACTGCTTCCCCAGCTCTCCAGCTACATCCATCGCCCAACAGGTCTGTCTACTCTTGTCACTACCTCTTCCTTGGTGGTTCATTAACCACCTCTCAGATTGTAGCATGAATGGTGGGATAATATCATGTGAGATTCTCCCTTTTTCAACAAGAAAAGAAAAACCTTTTATTCTAGGAAATAGAATATCCCTAAAACTTCTGAAGAAACCTCTAGTTATGCATCTTAAATTGAACACTTGCTATCAGTAGGTCTTGTTGACTCAATATCATGGGTGATCACTACCTCAAAATCCTATGACACACGTTCGAACCTTTCACTTCATCATCTCATTCCAAAAGATCTATCCACGACTCAGTCTGGCAAGCTGTATCCACCTAAACCACTATAGGTGGCTCTGCTAACTGATCATCTGGAGAAATCGTCACCTGCTGACCATCCTGAATAAGAACGACTCTATGAGTGGCTCCCATCAGGGAGGCCTCATCTATTTTTGGGCCAAACTCTCGATCCTTCTCTGGAAAACTCACTAGCTGGATTCATGAACACATCCTGAGGAAAACAAGATGTATCATAGTTAAAAGAGTATACCTGGTGAGTTGACTCAATAAGGACAAAGAAAACACAACCCATTCATATATGATGCATGTACCTTTATTCTTTCCTTTAACTAGTGTTTTCGTGTACTGAGTCAAAAGGTAGGTTCCCAGAGTCCTGGTGTATGGATACGTTGGCCGTCGCACCAACACTAGATTCCTTGGTCTAAAAGCCGTACTTGAAACACATAACACTGTTACCCCAAACCAATATCACCGAATCCCGATCCCAATGTGAAACCAAACCTGCTCTAATACCACTCTTCCAGGACCCATCCCTAAGGGCCCATGTCATGACTACCCAAAGCCCACCTCCGATAGGCCAGGGGAAGGTGACTAGCACCAAGTAGGAATATCCCACAAATGGAAGGCATTTTCCAAAGAACCTGTACACACACACCCAACTCCAATACACAGTGGATGGAGAGAGAAACACTATGTATAGAAAATTCATGCATACCACTACAACCCAACAATAGAGTACGACAGAAAGTAAAGTAGTAAAGTACAACTGGGCCAAAATACAAGCCCACTAAAAGAAAGACAACTAAAAATTCTAAGATATAAACATGAGTACTGAAGCTATTATAGGAAGATTCTAGAAACCCCTTGGCTCATCTGATCTCACAAGGAACTGTCCGGTTTTGGTCCAGGTCTTGCTCCACCTAGGACTCCATCAAAGCATCGATCAACTACATAAGACACGACATGTGTAGGAAAAGCCTGTGCAGGGGTGAGTAAAAGAATACTCCATAGGGGAACCCGAAACATAAGGTAAAATACCACAAAGAAACATCACAAATAAAGTGAAGTATACTCAACATAGGTATATGTTAATAAAACATATAATAAGAACATTCAGTTATACTTGTAAAGGATTCAAAGACACAACATCTTATATACTTTTAGCCTTAAGGTTCTGCTCGTATCACGTTCAATTCTGAGAGATTCCAGTCCTTGAGCTACCTAAAATAAAGCACATAGAACAAGTATACAAAAATTAATAGAGTGAAAATCTAGTCTTGGTACATCATGAAGTTTCCTTGAGATGTCTGGTCTCACCGAGACAAGGAGTCTCGATATCGCAACCAATCCCTGGTAACAGGATTCTGCTAAAGGCACACTCATTCCAAGAGAACTTTATCATTGAGATATGAAGTCATTAGAGACCCTTGAATGTGGTTTCCCTAAATTGGGACCCACCCAAAGAGAGCACAATGATAACTATTCGATGCACGCTGGTAAGGTTTAGTCACAAAGGAAAGAATCAGGTCTTGAAACACAGATAGGGGGTCCTGCACCTAGGGCTCACTGGGGGAAATCCTGGCCCTACTGGAATTATGATCCTAGATAGGGTATGAGTTCCCATGTAAATATTGGTCACACCCATACCTCAAACCCTATCTAAGGTACCACGAAGAGAAGTGAGGACCGACTGAGACTCTCGGTGTGATCTATGCTCTAGCCTGAAAAGTCACTGGACAAGGCCAACACAATTCATAACATGGGTCATTCTCTATGAAAATAATGGGATCCTACATCTAACCTTCCCAGAGAAGGAAAAGGGTATGATCTCTATCTCTACTATCACCCACAATGATGGGATCAAGATCCTGCATCAATCCCTTATAGGAAAGACAAAGATAACACCACTATCCCCTATTAGTCTGACTAAAACCCCCTAAGCTATATAAAAAGGACTACCTCGTCAAGAGGGTCCCAAATTCATAAAGGATTCATCAAACAGACTTAGGGTTCGAATGTTACGAGTATTTTAGTGAAATGAGGTTGATAGGGTCTGGGTCCGGGCTGACCCGGTCGGACCGACCTGACATGACCTGGTCTGGTGTTCACCAACCCAACCCACTGGGTTAATCCGGTCTTCTAGACCTAGTGAGAACTGACCGATCCTAACATGACATGCTGGCCAGTCCTGGTGCCGGCCCGCATTCCCATTCGTGGCCGATGAAGCGAGCCGGTCTGCTTCACCCGGGAGGTGGTGGACGTCGTATCTCTGAACCACCCCGTGGGTCGCAGTAGGGTCTTTCCACCATGGTCCATCTAGAATGTGTCTCACTACCACATTCACTAAATACCACCAATATCTGCCTATCGACGACCCTTGTTTGCTGCCAATGGTAGTTGCCGCAGGCTCCTCCGCCGCAACGGCACGCAGCTGCTACTGCGTGCCACCACTGCCGGTGCATCAGTGGCTTCTTCCGTGGGCCACCGAACGCACTCCTGTGGTCCATTATTTGATTCGGAAAAGAATCTGAAATCCTCGGGTCGACATATTAATTTCCGAGGGCTCTAATCCATACAATGATCCTTTCCAGTGCAAAGCCGTTTGAGTAAAGATATCTCCCACACCACCTCAATCCGTTCTCCATCATCGTTGTCACACCTCCATCGTGACGAGTCCAGCCCTGATCCACGATATCGGATCTTTGCACCAAGGACTGGTTTCACAACAATTCATCGATCACTAAATGTTGAGTCATGGGCCAAACGATGAATGCTCATGAAGAATGAATAATTGAGGGAGGAAAAACATGAATCGACAAAGATAAACAGACCATGATCGATGTTTGTGTCGATCGAGGTTCATTTTTGTTAGAACAATGAAACTAAAATTACCTTGATAATCACCCGTTAAAACCCTGAAAATCAAAACATCCTATAAGAATGATCAAACCGTGGGTCAAACTATTCGTGGGTTGATCCGTGTTCATCGTTTAAATCCAAGAACATTGAAAGGCAAGATTTAAATAACAACCCCTACCTCAAGTTGGATCACTTGTAGGCATAGATTGAATTTGTATCATCACGTTAATCATTATTCCACCAGTGTTCATCGATTAATCATTACTTGATCGAATCATGACCTCTGATCCATCATCCCCAACAAGAGATCCTCCTCCCCCTTTCCTTATAGAAACTCTAGGATTCCAGATAAATTATCCTGTGTTATGCATTCTAACGTTGGACCTTTCCCCTGATTAATAGAGTAAATGAGTTAATGAATTTACTCATTTTAACATTACTGTTTTGCTTTGAAATAGCGTCACCACGCTACTTCATTTATGAAAGGAGAATAAGTTGATTCATCACTGCGTCACATCATCGCCAAATTGAGAAACATTAAAAGGAAATAAAATAAACATCTTTATGTTTATTTTATTCTTCTTTTAAAAGTACAAAAATTAACTATTACCCTTGACCCACAATGGTCGAGGTTAGGCTCCGCCTAAGGAAAGAACATCCTCATGAGCTCAGCGGTACTCTCAGATTTTCAATCCGAGTTACCATTTATGAGTTATAAGGATTTGAAAATAAAATATGTTTATTTAATTATGTTATTTATGGTTATTCCATTTTTGGGTTTTCTCACTGGAGACCCACGTTGACTAAAGTTAAGTCGCTCCTAGGGTAAAAACGCCATCCCAAATGCAAAAATTCCCTCAAATTTCTGATATGGTTACCCATTTAAGATTTATTTCACCTTTTAAGGAAAACCTCTCATGCATGATATTGAAAAATTTAACATTTTTTGACTGATCATTCCAAGTACTCTGAGGCCCGGAATCACACGCCGTCTCAGCGGTTGGTCTCGAAATTTTCCCAAGAATTTTCTAAAAATAGAACCAAGAAAATAAGAGTTGTTACACATTGGATTATAATATCAGGGTTATACATTCTTCCCATATCATTAAATGAGAATGTCTATTGGATATGAGTAATGTGGGATACGTTCTTCAGTCCATTAATGACTACCCAAAATGCATTAATACCTCAAGGATACTGCAGTAATCCAACTACATAATATGTTTCAATATATTCATGTTTAAATTCTAGGAATATAAACTTCTATAAAAATTCATTATATGACTGGTTCTCCACCTTCACTTTCTAAAAGGAACATCTTGTAATAAAACATTCTATTTGGCATTTCAACCCAAGACACCAATTTTGGTGGTGCATATCCTCATCATCTAGGAGATGTATGGATAAACCTCTCATTGAGAAGAATGGGAATCTAACATTAGTTCCTATCTCACATATATATATACCAATATAATCCTATGTATAAATAGGATTTTATCTCTATAAATAGACAAATCCAGAGGCAGTTCCTCACCAGAAATGCTTTCCTAGAGAACCAAAACACCGTGATATAAAAATTTCCTTGGGTTCACCCTATATAGAAGTGAATAAGTAATTTTTAAAGATATAAGAAATGGATACTCAAGAAACTCATGAATCAAAAAATGTTTATCAGAAATAAGGGAAATTATTTTCTATTCACCACTCACTTCATAAATGAATTGTACCAGATTTTTCTAGTAGAGCACATCATCCACGACATTTCCCATTCCAGGAATATAGGAAAGCTAAAATCCAAAATACTAAAGGTATTAGACCCATATTATCTATATTATATTAATTTATTGATGAATATAGGTATATATTTAGATATTTTTGTCTGTATACACAACAAATATCCCTCACATCAGGTAGTGTCTGCAGCAACAGAAGGCATGGAAAACTACTGCTACCTCGAGGTCGTGTGTTGTGTAATTATGCTCACGAGGTATCAAATATAAATACCCATACACAATGAAATTATCCTTAGACATCAATAATAAACCTCACCTAATTATTGATACATCAAGGAACACTGTATTGCCTCTTCCTGACTCTAGAATAATCTGAATCATTATCGAAGTATGCTTTCTGTTGTGCTCCTAAAAGGCATCATTATAGTCTTTAAACCATAAGAACTTCACATCATTCTTAGTTAGACAAGTAATTTGTGCATTGATGTGAGATAAGTCTGGTATGAGATGTATATCATATCCAGTCAGTCACAAAAAAACTCCATATATCAAATACAATCATGGGATTCTCCTAGGAAACAACTACACTCACCATCTCTATGTCAAATGATACTCATGATTCTGAGATAATATGACCCATAAAGTGAACTTTGTCGATCCAGATGGTGAACATGGAAGGTCAATCATATAACTAATTCCCTCTTACTATATTAAAAATGATATCAAGATGTTAGGAATGGTTTCATTGAGTATTAGATTACACCAAGTTTTATCCCATAAAAACCCTGAAAAAGGGATCCATATAGAGATGGAAACTCATGTTCATCAAGTCCATAAATACAATGAACACATTTGTTAGACTGAACAGAATAACTAAATACACATATAATGTTTCTTAACTTTGGAAAGTTGTACGTGGTATATCTAAAGTCCTAACTCACACATGATGGTATGAAAATCACTGGTCGATGTTCTATAATACTATATCTACTCAAAGTTGGTCGAATAGATCACCTATTAGAGGTAATGCATGTAAATTCATAACTATAACCTAGATAAACCATGGGAAATCACTGGATAGACTAAGGGTCCCATCCACCTTCTTAGAGAATAACATAGGTGAACCCCAATATGATGTATTGGGTTTCATAAACCCCTTCGATTCTTAAATATAACCTGGTTAAAGGAAAGTTTCAATGTCTTTTTCAGTCATTAAAATATTATTTTTGACCTTAATTACCCAATTTATCTTTAATGAGGTGACACATATTTTCTACTATTACTATTCATAATTAATAGAAATTAAAGGGAATTTTTTACCAAATTTAAACCCACTGGTTCCAAATATGTGATTCATTTTATCACATTCATCTCATATAAGTGAGAGAATATAATTTAATATTATACAAGAAAAACATGATGAAAATAGTTTATTCAAAATAATGAATTTTAATTAAATAAATATTTTTATGACAAATTATAGAATAATGTTGATTTAAGTAATTTTTTTGGATTATTTTAAATAGAAATTATTTATTTAAATTTTTAAACAAATACAAAATATAACAATACTTTGCAAATACAATAAAATAAGTGACATTTTTTAACAAAAATCAGTATCTTTCAATATTTAATGAAAAACGAATCATTTAATAAAAATCTCAAAAAATCACTCTAAGATAATTTTTAAATGATAATTTAAATAATTAATTTCCTTTTATAAAATTAAAATTTTATTATTTGGATAACATAATTTTAAATAAAACCATATAATGCATGAAAAAAAATTTATATATAAATTAAGCCAATTTATTTTTACTGAAAAATTAAATAATATATTTACAATGAATATAACTATATAAAATATAATTACAATATATTTATAAGAATTTAAAATTGTGTATATTAACATTTCCAAGGTTTTCAAAATTATAATTATATTCTAGTGGGATAAGTTTTCCTCCATATGAATAATGTATACCACCCTCCATAGGAGGAGGTTACCATGAGATTTGTAGGTTCCCTTTAGAGGGTGATGGTTATATTGAAATAATTTTTTATCTTATATTTATATGAGGATTCAATTTAATGATATAGTTGAGATACACTAGATCTACACTCATAGGTCTGTTTCTGAAAATAGAAAAGTGTTTGAAATATTGATCTGATTCCAAAAGGAGAAACATAATTTAAATCATTAAATATTCCTACTAACATCAACTTACTACAAACCTGATAATATTTTTTGGTCTATATATTTATATAATATGGCACTCTATTAAAAAATAAGAGAATACTAATTACTTTAAAGGATTATTTTCTCATTAATACAAACTCATCGAGTACATTTCTAGCTTTTCCTAGGCTAGACCTCATAATTGATACCTAACTCCATAATGACTCCTACTCATCAATATTATATGTGAAATCCATTTGAATACTTAGGGTGATAAAAAATATTACTAAGCTATTAAAAAATATAAAATAAATTTTTTAATTGATTAAAAAAACGTTTAAATTGTTTTAAATAAAAAAATACATTGATATTACTAAATCACTTATTTAAGTAGAAAATTTCCCTTTCAAGTTAAAGGATTTTTAGGAATCAAAATTCATAGAAAAGTAATATTTTTAAAATTTTATTTTAAAAGGAATAAGAACATGGAATGTTCCTTATTATAAGAAAATACATTAAAATCACTTTTAATATCATAATTAAATTATTTATATTAGAATTATAACTTTTAAAAAATTCAAAAATATTTACATAAAAAATGAAATTCAATGAAATTTGATAAGAAAAGAAAAATATATGAGGAAACATAGAAAATTGATATGGTATATAGGTCCCACATTTACCTATAGTATATAAAGTCCCTTATGGTTTTTATTCAATCCCCAAACCTCTTAATCATTTATAATTCTTTGGAAAAATATTTTAACAAACAAATTTTTTTACACTTCTTTTCTCATTTTAATTTCCATAAAAAAATTATTTTAATGTAATTGATATCAGTGTAAAATTTTAATTTAATAAAAGTATGGGTATATAAATAATTTCATGGTTACTGTAAGAACACTAAAAAAAATAAGTTTTGTCAAAAATAAATATTTTTAATAAATGATAAATTTAATATTTAGAATAAACATAAAATAAATTTGAAAACTATTTTAAATAAATATTTAAATTGATTTAATTAAATTATTATTTTTAAAATTATCATTGTTTATTGATGAATATTGATAGTAAAAGTGTACTTATCCATGAAATATTCTAAACATAAAGGATGATGTTGAAGGAGACTACCCTTGAAAATAAAATATATTTATAATGAATGAATTGTTAAATTTTAAATGAGAGAGTGAATGTTTTTGAAAGAAATAATTTTAAAAATAAAATGATATTTTAGAAACTCCTCAAAAAGAACCCATAAAAATAATACCCTTAAATTAAATTCTATTATTAAAATACCATAGAAAAATGGGGTTTTTTTATAGAAACTATAAAAATTGGATTTTTAGGAGGATATGAAATAAATTTTTTTAAAACAATTCCCTTAGCTTATTACCATCAACTAATTTGAACAAAACCTTCCTTTTATATTCCCCATATCGAGGGTAATCTCCCAAGAACACACTCTGTCACTATATCCCACTAGAATCACAACTAGGTAAAAAAACATACTCATGGAGATGTTTGATTCACACTTGAGGGGAAAGTGTTACTTTATATATCTAACATATACTATATATTTTATAAATATTTATATAATTGAAAAATTATTGGTCAACATATTCATGTAGCGACCTTTACACGTTATCAATTTCATAAGTTACTACATTATGTTTGATGGCATGTAAATCCTTTTAACATGTTAATGTAGTAATTAATTTACTCCTAATAATAATATCACTCCCTAAATACCCATGAAATGAATGATTTGTAAATATATATTTATATTATTGATCGATGACTATGTACTAGTTTCATTACATGAGGAATATGCTGAGGTTTTATTCCATCAGTTATAGTTCAATATTTTACTCCATATTTTACTTGAACAGTAGTATGTTCCCACATAAAATGATATCTACCTATATCCCTCTATGTGTGGTTTTTTCTTCTTCCAATAAATGGAAATGAGGTCTATAGTTGTATTAAAATCAATAGTGTGAAAATCATCATGAAAGTCATGTACCTCTTTCATGGTTTAAGGTGGTGTTTCATCTTTGTTTATATTTCAAAATTTTATTCTTCCACTACGAGTCTGAAGATTTCATAAAGATATCACTACGACATATTCATATATATGAATATATATTCATCCAATATCCCATAATAGTTATTTTTTTTTCAGATTCATGATGATGGAAAAAGTTTATTTATGAGGGCGTGCACATTATTTTTAAATGATGTGAATCATAACCTTGAAAAATAACCCCCATGAAAATTTCCATGGGTCGGGAAGTACTTTATATTTGATTATTTGTATTAGAAATATTGGAAAAAACCATAGGTATTTATTTCTCTCCAATGGCCTCACTTGCTGACCAAAATGTTAAGACGATATGGATGACTTCCCCTGTGTGCATCAAACTGTTCTCTCTTAACCTATGTAAGCTACGTATATGTGTTCCCTTCCTCATTCTATACGAACCATTTTTTGAATGACCATGTTGTTTTTAAAATATGTTTATATATATATATTTAAATTTTACAAAAAACATATTAAAATATAATTATAAATTTTATAATTCAATCTATTTCTATACAATCAATCATTTGAAATATATAATTATTTGTAATCATTAAAATTATTAAAAATTATTGAATTCATTTCCTTAATTATAATGTATTATTAATAAATATTTTCCATATTTTAAATATTCATTCATATCAAAATGAACTATATTTTATTTCTAATTTTTACTAAACAAAATTTTTCATTTTTTATAATAACCATTTTTTTTCATTTCCAATACATTAATAAGTATCATATTTAAATCACAATTTGTAATCATCATAAAATATATTTATTTTGTTTTAATGTAAATCTATTAAAATTTTATTATATAATTCTTTTCAAAATAAAATATTATAAATCATAATGTTTATATTTTCCATGTTATATTACAATTAAAATTTATATATTTATTTCGAATTAATATACCTTAATATTTATATTTATAATTATTATTAAAATATATAAATATATTTGAAGTCATTTATCACTAAATAATTTAAAGTCTCTATAAATTAATTCCATTAACATAATACCAATTTTTTCATACAGAAAATATTTTTATTATAAAATAAATATAACTTTTATAATGTGAACATAGTTATAATAACATCATGTTTAATAAACATATATTCATTGCATTTCATTTTAATATACCTATATAGTTAATGCAGTAATATTAGAACATAAATATTGTAAATTATTTTATTCTACAATTTATTGTGTTCATAATTTTTTTTAAAAATTAATTTCATGATAATTGTATCGTAGTTTATTATAATTGTGAATCTTACTATTAATAATGTATTATTTAAGAACAAAAAAATTTATATACTAAAAATCAAGATGATACATTAAAATCTTCCAAAATATATTAAATCCTCACAAATTTTAGGATTCCATGACATAATAAATTCTTATTTATATTCATACACATCACAAATAATATGTTTCTTATTTATGATTACTTAGAGTATGGTATAATTTGTTTTCTATAAAAATAGTGATAAATTAGACTAGAAAAATTCAATTTTTAAATTAAACTAAATTAATTCCTATATATAAAACAATAATGCACTAGAATGATAATAATATACTCAATTAGACTAAATTGTATTTATCAAATCTCTATTATCCTTATATTAAGAACCTAAATGAAATATAATCACAAAAACATCAGAGGAAACATATAACTCTCAAATAATCTTTAACTGATGGAATCATAATCTCTAATGTTATCTAAACCCTATTTTGATAAAATTTATAATAGAAACTGACTCTAGTAACATAAAGTTGCTGGCTAGTTTATTAAAATGGGACACAATTCAAGGGATCACCACACAAAATATCTATGAAATTTTCTATTTTGGGAGTCTATATAAATACATGTTTTGCATGTTACATTAGAAAAATTAAATCATAGTATTATAATCATCATCAAAACATTATAATTCATTTCATGTGTATTTGAATTAATTCAAATATACCTTATTAATACCCTAGGAAATGAAAATAAAATTGTAGGGTATGATCAAAATCTATATTAGGGTTTTAAAAAATAGAAAATACCTTTTTGAATTTGAAAAAACAACTTAATGTTTTTTATAAAAACAAAATTCATTGGGCTTATTAAGTGATTTTTGTTCAAAATATTTCCATTAATGGTGAAAAGGTTTTCAAAAATAAAATTTCCTCAAAATTGATTCTTTTAAAAATATTCTTAAGAAAATACACGTATTGATGAATTATTTATTATAAAAATAATATCCTTAAAAATAAAATTTAAAATAAAAAATCATTTTTTAATCAAACTATTAATTTTGAAAATGTTAATAATGCTTCCTTTAAAAATTAAATCCAATGGTATTCAATAATATTGGAAAAATACATAAGGAAACATGGAAAATTATGGGGATATATAAGGTCAACCCATCACATTTTTGGATGAAGTCCAATGATTGTTTTTCTTAACTCCCCATCCGACATTATTACTTTGAATTATCAAGTAACATATTATATAAAAACACATTTAGTAACATTATTTTATCATTTTAAATTCCAGTAAAACGTTATTTTCAAATCCTTGACATGAATGGAAAAATTTAATTCATAAAATGAAATAGAACATAAATAAATTAATGAGTATTCCTTGAAAACAAAATAGATGTTGTTTTTAAATAAATTTATTTTTTAATAATAAATATAATAGTTTTATGGAACATAAATATGATTGAAGAAAAAATTCAAATAAACATTTAAATTGAATCTAAAAGTTTTTTTTAGAATTTATAATCCTTAATTGATGAATATTGAGAGATAAATAGGGCATCAACATCAAATGTTATAAATATAAATGATGATTTGGAAGGATAAAATTAATGAAGCTAAATTATATTAAAAATGAAAACAATATTAAATCTAAAGTAACTAAGGATGGTAGTTTTTGAGGGAAAATATTTTAAACATAAAATGTTAATTTTGAATATCATTAAAAACATACCAACAATACCATTTATTAATATGTAATATTATTTTTAATATATAATAGAATATATAGGTTTTTTTGATTCCACTTGGATGTTCGTTTCTTATGACTTTGTTGTTGCATTTTGTTTTCTATGGATTGTGTCCTTCTTGTAATAGTTTTCCTCTTTACATTTCTTAAAGAGGGTTTTTATTTCGTAATCAAAGGGTTATTTCCCCTCACCCTTCAAAAAAAAATATAGTGTTTTATTTTATAGTAACCATAAAAAAATATAAGAATTCATAGATTATTCAATATATAAAATTTAAAATAAAGTCCCTATCCTAATAACCAAAAACCTTTTCAAAAAAAATTATGATTTTTAGCTCCCCATATCAGTGGTAATATTTTGGGATCTCACTCTCTCATTTTCCCATTTGATAGAAGAGGAAATGGATTGTGGTTATAAAACTAAAATATTAAGATATAGGTATATTAAGGAATATCAAGATCTTATATCACCATATTTTATGAGTATTTAATTGATGTGTAAGATGAAATAAAATACAAATACCCTGATAGTAATGATGTATCTTCTTCCGAAAACATATGTAGGTTAAAACCAAAGGCCTTCATAGCAGATTTTCCTAATAAATTTAAGGGAAATAAGACATGATAAGGGATTTATGTGAGGTATTTTCTACTCCATAAAGATTTTTATGTTTGAATAGGATAGGAGATGCGGTGTCCTTTTTAATTTTGAGAGAGGACACACTTGGAATTTTTGAAAAGAAAACATTATACCAATGTTTTAAACATTCTAAAAGAAAAAAAAAGATAATTATAAAGCCTTATATTATATCGTTTATAAATATAGTCTCAAAAAATTAATCAGATAAGTTTTTTATATATTTACATTTATAATTTTAATTTTATCCATGGTAAACCCATTTTAACATTAACCAAAGTTGTTATTTTTTACTATTTGAACAATTTATTATAACTATAATTTAAGTTTTCCTATTATATAATATTAATTAGTATGATTAAAAATATAAAATCTATTTTTTCAAATTAAAATAATTTAATTTTTTTAATATAATTTAAAATTAAAACAGAATACTTTGTGAAAAAGTAGTTATCCAATGAGAAATATTCATTTCAGTATAATGTTTTGATAAAAAATTCAATATTAAATTTTTTGAAACAAACTAAATCAGATTTATAGTAATATTAATGAACTAAATTTACATTTCAATCTATTTGGAAATATATTTTAACTTTGAAAATACTTTATGTGAAAAAAACATTTTCAAATATAATATATATACATCACTATACATCGAAAAAATAACCTTTTTAGAAAATTCCCAAATATTCACGCTACGGTATTTTTGAAAAGATGATTTAAAAAATTATTTTCATGTTTCCCATTAAATTTTTTAAAATTTGAAATATATTCTTTATTTATCAAAAAAATAAATAAAAACTCAATTCTTTTAGAAAATTATATTTTCAAATCATATACCAACTTTACCAAAATATGAGGTTCTTATTCATCAATACATGTTGTATATCTAAAAATAACTTACATGATTTTTAGAAAAAAAATTATCATATTCATACCAAAAAAATTTATAATTATGTTTTAAGAGTAATATATAAATAATCATATTAATATTATATCAAGGTTATTTAAAACTTAGTGAGGCATGTAATGAAAGCTATCAAAGAAATAAAATTTATTTGAAAAATTATATTTCATAAATTCTTAATGTGTTATTTTATACAACACCTAAAATGAAATTATACTTATAAATTCATCACTCTGATAAAAAAAATTAGGATACCTCTTCCTCATCATATACTTAGGTTCCCATATAGCATTCTCATGTTGGTGGTATTTCTATAAAACATTAACCATGTGAGTGGTCTTCTTTCTTTGAACTTTATCTCTACGATCCAAAATCTTCAAAGGTTGTTATTCATAGGAAATGAAATTATTTAGTGGTATGATCTAATATTTTTTTATATGTGAGGTAACAGGTATATACTTTCATATTATAGATACATGGAACTCATCATGGACTTGATAAAGGTTTAGTGGAAGTTCCAATTGATAGTAAAATATACAGAATCAATCGGGAATATAAAATGGTCAATAAATACTTAAGTTCCATATTTCCTTTATTTCCCAACATCATAACTATAAGGCCCTAGCCTTAAACCTTACTTAATCTTGAGTTATTACAAGATTACACATTGAGTATCTTTTCGGGTTTAGAGTTTTAGAGAATTAGATCATAAAACTTGCATTACATTCCACATATAAACAAAGTGGTTACATAAAGATAGTATTCTTCATTCCCATCAATGGAAACACATTTAAAATAAAACATGGATTATTTCTTGACACATCCTTGACTCTATCATCTTATCATGTACCTTTCCCTTGACCTGTGAAAAACATTTCAAAAACTTGGGATGAGCATAAAAACTCAGTATGGGTTATAAAAAAACATGGAAAGGAAACATGAGTTCATATATACATAAGAATGAAATCATACTTTACCCATAAAACATAGGCACTTTAACATACCTCATAAAATCATGAATAAATCATAGAAATCATAATACATAAAGGTAACTTGAGGCATTCATAACATTCTTACGTAGGGAGTAACCCTCTTGGTTACGTTTGGAATACCCATCACAGTATATTCCCTAAAATCTCTTCAGAGAAACCTTAACGTTTTACTCCTTCGCGTTACCCAATGCATTGGAGAGCTATAACGGGATCACCCGCCCTTAGTTTATCACAGAACCACCCATCTTCATAATAATGCCCAAGAACCATAACATAATCATATCACATAAAACATGCATAAAGGAAACATAAAATTTCCACATTTCAATCACGAGATATCAATACAACACATTGATATAAAAACATTATGAAAACCATTTTCAATACCAAAATAACAGAAAAGTAAAACATGGTATTTATTTTTCTTTTAAAAAGAAGGTATGGCTTGTAGAGGAAGCCGAAACTCAAATAACGGTCACGACGGCGGAGAAGTCGTTGTCGCCGCATACGTACAACAAAAACATTCCCTTTTGTCGTTTAGTAAACGCTTCGTATAAAAAAGATTCCTTTTGAATAAACATAAAAGTCAAAGGGGTTTATACACCGTATAAAATAAAGTTGTGTATAAAATAAAATATGCCTCAACGAAAGGAGATTGAGACGAAGTCCCATACCTCGTATCCGACTTGACCCGACCGTTCTTTAATCTCCTTTAAAAGTGTAACTCCTTTTGATTTGAGCCTAAAGGCTTCCTTTGAAAGGATTCTGCCCAAAGGGAATCCTCTAGGATGAGGAGAGGGATGTGGAGAGAGTAAATGGGCAGGGGTTGGCCGAGCCAAAGGCTTGAGGAGTGTGTGAAATGAGGTAGAGGTGGGGGCCTTTTATAAGAGGAGAGGAGGGGCACTTTTGGAAAGTAAAGAAATATTACTTTATTTGAAAATGTGTTTCAGTTTCAAAAGGTCCCACATTGATATAATTCGTGGATAAGGTGATAAGGCTTCGAAATCCACTCATCCAATAAGTTTTTGACATGTGTAGTTCATAGATTTTATATTATCTTTCCATTTTATTTAAATCGTCAAATAATGATGTCATCGCTGCATCATTATTTTGTCATAAATAATTTAATTTATTTGATGTCTAAAAATCATAAAAAAAATACTATGATGTAGGAAATCGTTTTAGATTTCCAATGACTATTTATAATCAAATATCTGATCTTTATAACCCCAGGTAAAAATTGTTTTCGTAAAACATATCATGTTTGTGTCATTTTTTCTTTTACATTAAATAAAAAGTTATTTATGTCATTTCCCAACCAAAATGTCCCCATGGGGTCCCCAAGTTGACCCATGGCTTGTCTTGCTCGGCCATGACACAACCAATAAGGTTGGGACATGTGTCTAGGTCATTTCATATTATTAAAGCATTATTTATACCTTAAACTACACTAATTACCACTAATCGCGATTAAAAACTTAATAAGTTACTATTCACCAAAAAATTATTTTAATCTCATTGAACCACATTTTACTTCTTAATGACAACCATTTATGTCGGATTTTCAAAATTCAATACACATTAGTGGTAAACTGTCATTTAACTGAAAAATCAGTTTGCTTGATTACCACTTAGTGGTTTCACTATTCATAAAAAATTGAAGTTTTTCAGAAAATTACCAAAAATTCACCCTAAGATATATTTGATATTCCGAATTCAAAAATGAAGTCTATTTTACAAAATTCAAATCATATAATTCACATTAATTAATTTAATAATTAATTCTCGCTGCCAGAGCAAATAGCGTGTTTTTACAAAACAATAAGTATCAAAAGATTGACACCAGTTTAAGTCTAATTTCAAAGTGAAATTAATTCCAATGACCACCATTGGATAAAATGGTAAAAATATATTCTAATTTCACTTCAAAACCAATTAAAAACATAATCTAATCATATAAATAAATTAGATTAAAAAGCAGTTTTGATGTAAAATGCAGTATTTTTCACTATTCATTAAAAAATGAACATTGTCAGAAAAATACCAAAAATTCACAAAAGGTAAATTTTGATGTCCCAATCATAAAGGATAAGTTTATTTTGACAAACATAGTTTATAAAATTGTCAAAATATAGATTCAAAAATGGTTTTCCATCAAAAGGCAGTAAAACAATCTTTTAAGAATATTAGTGTATTCCATGCATAAGATTGTATTTATTTTCATTTTAAGCCTCTATAACACTATCTTAATCATTAAAAGACATAGATAAAAATATCTATTATTCATTACTTACTTGGTATGTTACATCCTTCCCCCCTTTAGAAAATTGTGTCCCCGCAATTTATTTACTTATCGAATAAATGGGGGTACTTATCCCTCATTGCATTTTCAGATTCCCATGTTGCCTCTTCAATCATGTGGTTTTTCCACAAAATCTTTACCTGCTTAATCACCTTATTCCGTAACACTTGATCCCTATGGTCAAGAATCTGGACCGGTTGTTCCTCATAAGATAGGTTCTCTTCCAGCTGAACTACCTCTGGACTCAAAACATGAGATGGATCTGGCATATACTTTCTCAACATTGAAACGTGAAAAACATTGTGTACCTGAGATAAACTCGGAGGTAAAGCCACTCGGTATGCAACTGATCCAACTCTTTCTAGAATTTCGTATGGTCCAATAAACCTTAGACTCAGCTTTCCTTTCTTACCAAATCTCATCACACTTTTCCAAGGAGAAACCTTGAGAAAAACATGATCACCTACCTCGAAAGATAGATCCTTCCTCCGGTTATCCGCATAACTCTTCTGCCTGCTCTGAGCTGTTCTCATGTGTTTCTGAATCAGCTGAACTTTTTCTGCCATCTCTTCTACCAATTCTGGTCCCATCAACTTCCTTTCACCCACTTCATCCCAGAAAGCTGGAGTTCGACACCGCTTCCCATATAATTCCTGAAATGGTGCCATCTGTATACTGGAATGAAAACTGTTATTATATGAAAACTCAACCAAAGAAAGATGTTGGTCCCAACTTCCTTGATAATCCATAGAACAAACTCGTAGCATATCCTCCAATGTCTGAATTGTTCGTTCTGACTGCCCATCTGATTGAGGATGAAAAGCTGTACTAAAATTTAATTCAGTACCCAACGACTTCTGAAGGCCTTTCCAAAAGTTAGAAGTAAACCTGGGATCACGATCCGATACAATGGAGAGAGGAACTCCATGTAACCTGACTATCTCTTTTAGATACAAACGGGAAAGTTGATCAAGAGAGAAAGTATCTCATATAGCAAGGAAATGAGCAGATTTGGTCAAGCGATCAACAATAACTCAGATTGCATTATTACCTTGAGATGTATTCAGTAATCCGACAACAAAGTCCATGGATATATTCTCCCATTTCCACTCTGGAACTGGTTAGGGCTGAAGCATCCCTTTCGGTAACTGCCGCTCTGCTTTAACCTGCTGACAAGTCAAACACTTCACAGTAAAATAATCAATATCTCTTTTCATTCCATCCCACCAGTAATACTCCCGCAGATCTCTATACATCTTAGTACTGCCCGGATGAACTGAAAACGGAGAACTATGAGATTCACATAACAACTCTCTCTTCAACTTTGAATCACAAGGCACACACAATCTCTTCCCAAATCTCAAAACGCAATCATTATCAATGTTGAATTCAGGCAACTTACCTTTCTGGACCAGCTCTACCCTTTTCTGCAACTCACTGTCTTGCTTCTGTGCTTGCTTGATTCTATCTGATAGAGATGATCTCACTGATACCTGAAACAAAACAGAAGGACTTCCTGCACCAACAACTTCTATGCCAAAGTTCATCAAATCCTTAACCAAAGGATCACGTTCCAAATGCAACATTGTTAATGAATCATTACTTTTTCGACTCAAAGCATCAGCCACTTTATTTTCTTTTCCCAGATGGTAATGAATTGTACAATCATAATCCTTTATTAATTCCAGCCATCTCCTTTGTCTCATGTTTAACTCTTTCTGAGTGAATATATACTTTAAAATTTTGTGATCGGTATATATTTCACACTTTACTCCATACAAATGATGCCTCCAAATTTTTAAAGCAAAAACAACAGCAGCTAATTCCAAATCATGTGTAGGGTAATTTACCTCATGAGTTTTCAACTGTCGTGAAGAATAAGCAATTACCTGATCATTCTGCATTAGGACGCAACCACGTCCTTTCAATGAAGCATCACTGTATATAACAAACTCACCATTCCTGGAAGGTAGTGCCAAAACTGGAGCATTCACCAATCTTCTCTTCAACTCCTGAAAACAATCATCACATTCTTTTGTCCAGATAAACTTAACACCCTTCCGAGTTAGCTTAGTCATTGGACTAGATAACCGTGAAAAATTTATAAAAAACCTTCGGTAATAGCCCGCCAAACCAAGGAAGCTACGAATCTCGGTTACATTTGTGGGTCTTGGCCATTCTTCCACAAATTTTGTTTTTGCAGGATCAACAGTTATTCTATCTTTAGAAAAAATGTGACCAAGGAAAGAAATTTGTTGCAACCAAAACTCACACTTACTGAATTTCCCATACCGTTTCTTTTCTTTTAAGGTTTGCAAGATAACCCTTAAATGTTTTTCATGCTCCTCTTTACTTTTAGAAAACACTAAAATATCATCAATGAAAACCACCACAAACTTATCCAAAAACTCATGGAAAATTCTATTCATTAAGTCCATGAATACAGCAGGTGCATTGGTTAGCCCAAAAGGCATTACTACAAATTCATAATGGCCATATCTCGTACGGAACATGGTCTTCGGAATATCTGCCTCCTTTACCTTCAGCTGATGGTACCCCGATCTCAAGTCAATCTTTGAAAAAAACTGAGCTCCCTGGAGCTGATCAAACAAATCATCGATATGAGGCAAAGGATATTTGTTCTTAACAGTGATATTATTCAAGGCTCTATAATCAATGCAAAGTCTCATAGAACCATCTTTCTTTTTAACAAATAAAACATGAGCACCCCATGGTGATGTGCTAGGTCTAATGAAACCTTTCTCTAATAAATCTTGCAATTTCTCCTTCAAATCTAAAAGTTCAATTTGTGCCATTCGATAAGGGGGTTTTGAAATTGGCTTAGCATCAGGAACTAAGTCAACAGTAAACTCAACTTCCCGATCTGGTATTATTCCAGGAAACTCATCAGGAAAAACATCAGGATACTCATTTACCACTGTCACATCATTAATCTGAACAGTTCCTTTATTTTCAACGACATGTGCTAGGTAACATTCATTTCCATCTTTTACAAGTTTCTCAGCCTCTTGATATGTTATCAAAAGTAAGGGTTCATTCTTGTAAACAAACTGAAAGTCTTTCTGAAAAGAAACTTCTTTAGATCTACAGTCAATCTTAGCATGGTAAATAGAGAGCCAATCCATACCCAGGATAACATCAAACTCTACTAGAGGTAGAACAATAAGGTTTGCAAGTAGGTTCTTTCCACAGATAAGGATAGGAAGATTCTTATAAATTCTTTTTGCCTCAACATTTCCCCCAGGTGTTTTTACCAAAAGTTCAGGAGTCATTTCTTGAGATGGTATTCCCATTTTACTAGAAAAGGTTTCAGAGATGAAAGAATGTGTAGACCCCGAATCAAACAACACACTGACATAATCTGAAAAAACAAACAAAGTACCTGATACAACTTCATTTGATGACCCGACATCTGGTGAAGTAGTTGTAAAGGATTTCACCACCCCTTTCTGCTTGTAGTCTAACTGCTTCCCATCATTCAAGCTCCTTGTCGGACACTCGTTTGCATAGTGACCCATCTCATTTCACTTATAACATTTCACTAACTGTAAATCAAATTTGTTCTTACCTTCACCTTGATCCTTTTCAGTTGAATCACGAGCCTTATGTCCCATCTTACCACATCGGTAGCACTTCCCAGAATTCAGAAGACATTCCCCAGCATGCCTTTTGCCACATTTATCACAAACTGGAAACTTAGTTCTCTTACCATCAGACTTTTTTGAAGAATTCTTACCTTTCTCCAACCACCTCGGTCTCTTCTTCTGCTGGTTGTTATAGAAAACTTGGTCATCAGAAAACTCCATTTCCACCTTCTCAGCACATCGAACAAGCTTTTCATAACTTTTAAACTCACGAGAAGCTAATGCCCTTCGATACTTTGGCTTTAATCCTGAGTAAAAACGATTGATTTTACTATCAAGGTCTCGGATAAAATTTGGAGCATACCTTTCCAATCGAGTGAACCTTTCTTCATAGGTAGCCACTGAGTCTTCCTCTTGCCTCAATTCCAAGAATTGCTTTTCCATCCTAAGTCAAACAGCCTTAGGAAAATACTTCTCAAGAAACATACCTTTGAATTCATCCCAGTCAAGAGCATCAATCTCATCGGCGTCCCTGATATTTTTAACCATAGACCACCACTGATCTGCTTCACCCTCCAAACGGTAAATAGCAAGACTAACCTTTTGATTGTCTGAACACCCCATTACATCAAAAATCTTCTCCAGTGCTTTAATCTACCCTTCAGCTGGCACAGGATCAGATGATCCTCTGAATGATGGTGGATGTTGCCTCATGAAATGTTCCACCACTGACATGTTCCTCTGCGGTTGATCTGGCTGATCTCGTGCATGGATACCACCGCCATTTATCGCTTGAGTCAACTGCGCCATTACTGCAACAAACTGTTCAGTTCCAATTCCGACCATTTCTGGATGCTGATTCGGAAGGTTATTTCCTTCTGTATGCCTTCCTAGAACTGCTTCCCTGTTTCCTCTGCGGAAAACCATTCTGAACAAACATGTCTTAGATGAAGCAACATGGTAATCTTTAAATGCGATATCATTTCAAAAAAAAAAATATTTTTGGATAATCATTTAATAGAATTCTAACTCCTAAAGTTATCTAAACCGACCTCTGATACCAACTATAAGGCCCCAGCCTTAAACCTTACTTAATCTTGAGTTATTACAAGATTACACATTGAGGATCTTTTCGGGTTTAGAGTTTTAGAGAATTAGATCATAAAACATGCATTACATTCCACATATAAAAAAAGTGGTTACATAAAGATAGTATTCTTCATTCCCATCAATGGAAACACATTTAAAATAAAACATGGATTATTTCTTGACACATCCTTGACTCTATCATCTTATCATGTACCTTTCCCTTGACCTGTGAAAAACATTTAAAAAACTTGGGATGAGCATAAAAACTCAGTATGGGTTATAAAAAAAACATGGAAAGGAAACATGAGTTCATATATACATAAGAATGAAAACATACTTTACCCATAAAACATAGGCACTTTAACATACCTCATAAAATCATGAATAAATCATAGAAATCATAAGACATAAAGGTAACTTGAGGCATTCATAACATTCTTACGTAGGGAATAACCCTCTTGGTTACGTTTGGAATACCCATCACAGTATATTCCTTAAAATCTCTTCGGAGAAACCTTAACGTTTTACTCCTTCGCGTTACCCAATGCATTGGAGAGCTATAACGGGCTCACCCGCCCTTAGTTTATCACGGAACCACCCGTCTTCATAATAATGCCCAAGAACCATAACATAATCATATCACATAAAACATGCATAAAGGAAACATAAAATTTCCACATTTCAATCACGAGATATCAATACAACACATTGATATAAAAACATTATGAAAACCATTTTCAATACCAAAATAACAGAAAATTAAAACATGGTATTTATTTTTCTTTTAAAAAGAAGGTATGGATTGTAGAGGAAGCCGAAACTCAAATAACAGTCATGACGGCGGAGAAGTCGTTGTCGCCGCATACGTACAACAAAAACATTCCCTTTTGTCGTTTAGTAAACGCTTCGTATAAAAAAGATTCCTTTTGAATAAACGTAAAAGTCAAAGGGGTTTATACACCGTATAAAATAAAGTTGTGTATAAAATAAAATATGCCTCAACGAAAGGAGATTGAGACGAAGTCCCATACCTTGTATCCGACTTGACCCGACCGTTCTTTAATCTCCTTTAAAAGTGTAACTCCTTTTGATTTGAGCCTAAAGGCTTCCTTTGAAAGGATTCTGCCCAAAGGGAATACTCTAGGATGAGGAGAGAGATGTGGAGAGAGTAAATGGGCAGGGGTTGGCCGAGCCAAAGGCTTGAGGAGTGTGTGAAATGAGGTAGAGGTGGGGGCCTTTTATAAGAGGAGAGGAGGGGCACTTTTGGAAAGTAAAGAAATATTACTTTATTTGAAAATGTTTTTCGGTTTCAAAAGGTCCCACATTGATATAATTCGTGGATAAGGTGATAAGGCTTCGAAATCCACTCATCCAATAAGTTTTGGACATGTGTAGTTTATAGATTTTACATTACCTTTCCATTTTATTTAAATCGTCAAATAATGATGTCATCACTGCATCATTATTATGTCATAAATAATTTAATTTATTTAATGTCTAAAAATCATAAAAAAAATACTATGATGTAGGAAATCTTTTTATCTTTCCAATTACTATTTATAATCAAATATCTGATCTTTATAACCCCATGTAAAAATTGTTTTCGTAAAACATATCATGTTTGTGTCATTTTTGCTTTTACATTAAATAAAAAGTTATTTATGTCATTTCCCGACCAAAATGTCCCCATGGGGTCCCCAAGTTGACCCATGGCTTGTCTTGGTCGGCCATGACACAACCAATAAGGTTGGGACATGTTTCTAGGTCATTTCATATTATTAAATCATTATTTATACCTTAAACTACACTAATTACCACTAATCGCGATTAAAAACTTAATAAGTTACTATTCACCAAAAAATTATTTTAATCTCATTGAACCACATTTTAATTAATAATGACAACAATTTATGTCAGATTTTCAAAATTCAATACACATTAGTTGTAAACTGTCATTTAACTGAAAAATCAGTTTGTTTGATTACCACTTAGTGGTTTCACTATTCATAAAAAATTGAAGTTTTTCAGAAAATTACCAAAAATTCACCCTAAGCTATATTTGATATTCCAAATTAAAAAATGAAGTCTATTTTAAAAAATTCAAATAATATAAGTCACAATAATTAATTTAATAATTAATTCCTGCTGCCAGAGCAAATAGCGTGTTTTTACAAAACAATAAGTATCAAAAGATTGACACCAGTTTAAGTCTAATTTCATAGTGAAATTGATTCCAATGACCAACATTGGATAAAATGGTAAAATTATATTCTAATTTCACTTCAAAACCAATTCAAAACATAATCTAATCATATAAATAAATTATATTAAAAAGCAGTTTTGATGTAAAATGCAGTATTTTTCACTATTCATTAAAAAATGAACATTGTCAGAAAAATACCAAAAATTCACACAAGGTAAATTTTTATGTCCCAATCATAAAGGATAAGTTTATTTTGACAAACATAGTTTATAAAATTGTCAAAATATAGATTCAAAAATGGTTTTCCATCAAAAGGCAGTAAAACAATCTTTTAAGAATATTAGTGTATTCCATGCATAAGATTGTATTTATTTTCATTTTAAGCCTCTATAACACTATCTTAATCATTAAAAGACATAGATAAAAATATCTATTATTCATTACTTACTTGGTATGTTACAATAACCTTATTCAATGGATTAATTTCCAAGAAATTTTCTACCCATCTTCAAATTTTATATCACATCGATAAATTTCATTGTATTTTTTTTTAATTTATGATACAGATTGGTTTTGTTGAATGTATATAACCTTTAGTAATATTTATTTATATAGTAGTGATATGAATATATTTATTTCTCAAACATCATAAAAACAAGTTGTATTTATAAACTATTTTACGAAGATTTTTTCATAAGGACCATCAAAATTCTTGAGAGAAAGATAGTTTTTTAAGAGAACTTATCTGGAGGAAGGTGTTGATCCCAAACACCTTTTAAATGTATTGAAAAAGATTTTACCATTTTCTATAGGCTATAAATTATTCTCTTAGACTAACTATCTCTCTGAGGATGATAAGCTATATTGAATATTATCTCTATAACAAAATCATATTGAAGGCTTCTGCAAAACATCATGGTAAACCTCAGATCCTGAACATAGAAAATAGAATTTGGTGCTTTATGAATCCTTACCATATCAATATTGTATATTATAGAAACAATAAAATAAAATAAAATATACATATAATAGCTATAATGTGTGATCACTTTGTAAGGTGATTGACTAACACCCATATTTCATTGTTCATATTAGATTTTTTGGGGTAGTTTGATGAAAAAATCCATGGTGATGTTTTCCTATTTACATTATGGTATGGGTAATGGTAGTAACATCCCCAAACACTTTTGTATCACAACCTTATCATGATGACATGCCATACACAAAGTTACAAACTATGCCATTTCAATCTTCATTCCATCCCACTAGAAATAATTTTTCAAAACTATGTGCATATTTTTACTTATTGGATAAATAGATAATTAATAATAATGAAATTTCTCTAATAGAACCCTCTGTTAATATGGAGTGTTTGGAAAACATACATCTTCTATGAACCTTATCATTCTTTTATTATCAAGGTTAATCTTAGGAATTTTTATCACCTTCTTATGTACCTCAATATTATCCTTATAAAACTCTTTAATTATCAATTTTATAGATGGTTGAAAACTTATTTTAGAAATAAATTATTTCTACCACTCCCATTATGGATTCTAGGAACAAATTTTTAAAATAAAAAGTATTGGATCATTTCTGATCCTCATCATAGATAGGATTAAATGATCATATCCGATCATAGAATCTTCTGTAACATCCCAGGTAAATAAAGAATAAAGAATTTTCATATTTATTAATATTTACGAATTAAATATTAATTTTATTTTAAAGGGGTTGCTATGTTCGATAGCGTACCCGATACGCAACGATGAGTTCCTTTGAAAACTTACGTTGCACACTAGTAATATAATAATATTATTTTAAATGTTAGTTAATGAGTAGCCGTTGTACTAGCGGGAATGGATAGAAATAACTAAAATATGATTATATATGTTTTTAAATGTTTTTACATTTACCCAATAGAAGATAAAGGCTTAAAATACGGAAAGAGTTCAATTTTAGGCATTTATACCCTAATTTTCACGAAAGGTCCACTTATCACCTTTTGACGGAGAACCATCATTAAATATAGTTTTGATCACTCTTATACTTTATTTTGGACCAAATATAACTCTTCTTTAGAATCGGGACATCAAAATTTACTTTGTGTAAATTTTTGGTACCTTTCTGATAAAGTTCATTTTTTTTATGAATAGTGTAAAATGTTGTATTTTAATTCAAAACCTATTTTTAATCTAATTTATTTATATGATTATATTATCTTTTGAATTGGTTTTAAAGTGAAATTAGAAAATATTTTTACCATTAAATCCAATAGTGGTCGTTGGAATTAATTTCACTTTGAAATCGGACTTAAACTAGTGTCAATCTTTTGATACTTATTGTTTCATAAAAACACGCTATTTGCTCTGACAGCGGGAATTAATTATTAAATTAATTAATGTGACTTATATGTTTTGAATTTTGTAAAATAGAATTCATTTTTGAATTCGTAATATCAAATATAGCGTAGGGTGAATTTTTGGTAATTTTCTGAAAAACATCAATTTTTGATGAATAGTGAAACCACTAAGTGGTAATCAAGCAAACTGATTTTTCAGTTAAATGAAAGTTTACCGCTAATGTGTATTGAATTTTGAAAATCCGACATACATGGTTGTCATTAAGAACTAAAATTTGATTCAATGAGATTATAATAATTTTTTGGTGAATAGTAACTTATTAAGTTCTTAATCGCGATTAGAGGTAATTAGTGTAATTTAAGGTAAAAATGATATTATAAGAATGTGAAAACACCATGAAACTTGTCCTACACCTATTGGGTGAGTCATGGCCGACCAAGACAATCCATGGGACAACTTGGGGACCCCATGGAGACACTTTGGTTGGGAAATGACATAAATAACTTTTTGTTTAATGTTAAAATTAAATTGACACAAACATGAGTTGTTTTACTAAAACAATTTTTAAGTAGGGTTACACAGGTCCAAATTTTGATTATAAATAGTCATTGTAAAGATAAAACGATTTCCTACATCATAGTATTTTTTTTATAATTTTTAGACGTTAAATAAATTAAATTATTTATGACATAATAATGATGCAGTGATGACATCATTATTTGACGATTTAAATAAAATGGAAAGATAATGAAAAATCTACAACCTACACATGGCCAAATCCAATTGGATGAGTGGATTTCGAACCCTTATCACCCTATCCACGAATTATATCAATGTGGGACCTTTTAAAACCGAAACACATTTTCAAATAAAGTAATATTTCTTTACTTTCCAAAAGTGCCCCTCCTCTCCTCTTATAAAAGGCCCCCACCTCTACCCCATTTCACACACTTCTCAAGCCTTTGGCTCGGCCAAAACCTGCCCAATTACTCTCTCCACATCCCTCTCCTCATCCTAGAGGATTCCATTTTGGCATAATCCTTTCAAAGGAAGCCTTTAGGCTCAAATCAAAAAGGAGTTACACTTTTAAAGGTAATTCATTCTCTCTTGTTCATTTGTTTTATTTTGCTTCTCCAACCCTCTAAACTCTTTTTATTTACATCTTTTGTAACAAAACCAGTATCTTCAATATACTAGGATGTTGTTATAATATTTATTTGATCTACACTCTCACACAACTACATCAAATGGTTAAAGAACATACGGTTTCCGTGGATGGCGAAATTCTGCCTCCCGAAACGATGATTGTTCAATACTCATTTAACACCTTCAAGGGTGGCCATTATGATGTCACTATTTTTATATATGATATATAATATGTTTATGTTTTCTTTAAGCTTCTATATTTTTTCATTTTTGGCATACCTTTATGGTTTCCATTATGGGTAAACGCGATATCTTCATTTAAGGAAGTGCGGACTACCGCCCCCTCAAAGTGATGTGATTCGTTAATACCATATGTGGGACGTGTAAAGGATGGATTTAAAGTTATTATATATGATGTTATACTGGAATTATAATATACCTCTATATCATTATTATTTCTTTCCATTAAAGTATGAGATAGAAATGAAAGTAGCGTTCATGCGTACGTACGGCTTACCGTGTCCATGAACGGTGCATTTCATTTCTTATCCCCAAATGTAATGTACTATTAAAATTACATGTATATAATGTATATATATGATTAATGATATATATAAATGATGAATATAATTCTGGAATTAAAATATACATACCTCTCATTTAGTTTTAATTCCACTAATATGACAAAGAAATGAAAGTAGCATTCATGCGTACGTACGGCTTACCGTCTCCATGAACGGTGCATTTCATTTCTTACCTCTAAATGATTATGTAATATTATAAATACATGTATATGCTAGATATATATGATACATATTATGTCCAAATTGGGAATTTCATTCTGGATATAAAGAACTTTTGACCACATGAACAACATGTAATTGTAAGAAGTCAACTTTCGACTTAAGAACCAAATATTGACAAAACAAACATTATTAACTTAAATGGTTACATAATGTTTATAACATGGAAATAAGTGATATAAAAAGAATAATGAACTTTAAAAAGGTTCTTAATCAAGTATAAATTAACTCAAGTTTATTATTCAGGACGTTAAAGAACGATCGAGTCAAGTCGGACCCAAGGTAAGGGACTTCGTCTCAATCTCATTTCATTGAGGCATATTTCGTTTTATACACAACTTTATTTTATACGGTGTATAAACTCCTTTGACTTTTAGTTTTATACAAAAGGAATCTTTTTCTACGAAGTGTTTTACAAAACGACAAAAAGGAATGTTTCTTTTAACGTACGCGGCGACAACGACCTTTTCCGCCGCCGCGAGTATTATTTGGTCTTTGGCTTTCTCAACAAGCCATAATGTTTTTAGAATAAAATAAATACCATATACTCTTTTTTTGTATTTTAATATTGAAAATGGTTTTGAAAAAGGATTCTATTATGTCAATATATTTATGATATATTGTGATTGAAATGTGGAAATTTTATCATTCCTTTATATTGGTTTTATGTTTTATGATTTTATATTGGTACTTGGACATTTTAACGGGTGGTTACGTTATAAACCATATGACGGGTGGTGCCGTGAATACCAGGACGGGTGGTTACGTTATAACCTCCAATGCATTGGGTATGGAAGTCGGCCGTATGGCTATTCCATTAAGTATGTATGGAAATTGGCCGTATGGCTATTCCATTAAGTGATATGTGTGGAAGTCAACCGTATGGTTATTCCACTTAAGTATGTTTATGTCCCAAGTTACCTTTATATATTCTATGTGTTCTTTATATGGGTTTTATGGTAATTCCTTTGGTTACAAAAAGGTAAGTAATGATACTTTATTCAGTGAAGACTTTTTTTTACTACTTCATGAAGGTGAAGGTATTACTTTGATATAGTATACATGGTTTACTTGATGTTTGAAAAACTAAAAGTTTTCATTCTTTTTGTATCCCTTACTGAGCTTTTTATGCTCACCCTAAGTTTTTCGAAATGTTTTTCACAGGACTTAAAGTGGAATAAGGTCAAGGATGGGATCAAGGGAATTTCATGCTATCTAAAACATGGAATCTAGACATTTTTCTTTTTAAGAGTTTTTATTTTAAGGAGACTTACTAGAGGTGTCTACTTTGTAATCTTTTAAGATGTAATATTTATGTTCTACTCCTCTAAAACTCTAAACCTGAAAAGATCCTCAATGTGAATTATTAATTTAATTCAATATTAAGTAAGGTTTAAGGCTGGGTCCTTATAGTTGGTATCAGAGGTCGGTTTAGACAACTTTAAGAGTTAGAAAAGTGTTAAATTATAATATGATTGAAATGATATAGCATTTAGGGATTACCATGTTGCTTCGCCTAAGATATTTCTATGTTCAGAATGGTTTTCCACAGAGGAAACAAAGCAGATATGTTGGGACGACATCAGGAGGAAGATAACCTTCCAAATCAGCAACCTGAGATGGTCGGAATCGGAACTTAACAGTTTGTTGCAGTGATGGAACAGTTGACTCAGGCTATAAATGGTGGTGGTATCCATGCACAAGATCAGCCAGATCAACCGCAGAGGAACATGTCAGTGGTGGAACATTTCATGAGGCAACATCCCCCATCATTCATAGGATCATCTGACCCTGTGCTAGCTGAAGGGTGGATTAAAGCACTGGAGAAGATTTTTGATGTCATGGGGTGTTCAGAACATCAAAAGGTTAGTCTTGCTGTTTACCGATTTGAAGGTGAAGCTGATCAGTGGTGGTCGATGGTGAAAAATATAAGGGATAGTGATGAGATTGAGGATCTTCACTGGGACGAATTCAAAGGTATGTCTCTTGAGAAATATTTTCCTAAGGTGGTTCGTCTTAGGATGGAAAAACAGTTCCTAGAATTGAGGCAGGAGGATGATTCAGTGGCTACTTATGAAGAAAAGTTCACTCGATTGGCAAGGTATGCTCCAAACTTCATACGAGATCTTGATAGTAAAATAAACCGTTTTTACTCAGGGTTAAAGCCAAAGTATCGAAGGGCTTTAGCTTCTCGTGAGTTCAAAAGTTATGAAAAACTTGTTCGATGTGCGGAGAAGGTGGAAATGGAGTTTGCCGATGATCAGGTGTTCTATGACAAACAACAGAATAAGAGGTCTAGTTGGAAGGAAAAGTGGAAGAATTTATCAAAGAAGCAAGGAGGTAAGAAAACCAAATATCCATCCTGTGAGATGTGTGGTAAAATGAATCCTGGAGAATGTTTATCCAAGTCTAGTAAGTGCTTTCGGTGTGGTAAGTCTGGTCATATTGCTCGTAACTGTAAGGAAGATGATCAAGCAGGAAATGAAAAGCCAATGGTAAGATGTTTTAAGTGTAATGAAATGGGTCATTATGCAAATGAGTGTCCAACGAAGAACTCAACTGGGGAAATGCAGCCAGACTACAAGCAGAAAGGGGTGGTGAAGTCCTTTGCAACAACTTCAGCAGATGTTGGGCCATCGAATGAAGTGGTATCAGCTCCAGGGAACTCAGTATTTTTCGAAGATTGACTTGAGGTCGGGGTACCATCAGTTGAAAGTAAAATAAGCAGACGTTCCGAAGACTGCGTTCCGTACTAGATATAGCCATTATGAATTTGTAGTTATGCCTTTTGGGTTAACCAATGCACCTGCTGTATTCATGGACCTTATGAATAAAATTTTCCATGAGTTCTTGGATAAGTCTGTGTTTGTGTTTTGAGGTTTGTGAAGAGGTTATGTGTGCCTTGTGATTCACAGTTGAAGAATGAGTTGTTTTTTCATCCTGGAAGTACTAAGATGTACAGAGGTCTGTGGGAGTATTACTGGTGGGATGGAATGAAAAGAGACATTGCTGATTTTACTGTGAAGTGTTTGACATGTCAACAGGTTAAAGCAGAGCAGCAGTTACCGAAAGGGATGCTTCAGCCTTTACCAGTGCCAGAGTGGAAATGGGAAAACATATCCATGGACTTTGTTGTGGGATTATCGAGGACATCTCGACGTAATAATGCAATCTGGGTTATTGTTGATTGCTTGACCAAATCTGCTCATTTCCTTTCTATACGAGATACTTTCTCTCTAGATCAACTTTCCCGTTTGTATCTTAAAGAGATAGTTAGGTTACATGGAGTTCCTCTCTCCATTATATCTGATCGTGATCCCAGGTTCACATCTAACTTTTGAAAAGGCCTTCAGAAGTCTTTGGGTACTGAATTAAATTTTAGTACAACTTTTCATCCTTAATCAGATGGGCAGTCAGAACGAACAATTCAGACCTTGGAGGATATGCTACGAGCTTGTTCGATGGATTATCAGGGAAGTTGGGACCAACATCTTTCTTTGGTTGAGTTTTCTTATAATAACAGTTTTCATTCCAGTATACATATGGCACCATTTGAGGCATTATATGGGAAGCGGTGTCGAACTCCAGCATTTTGGAATGAAGTGGGTGAAAGGAAGCTGATGGGACCAGAATTGGTAGAAGAGATGGCAGAAAAAGTTCAGTTGATTCAGAAAACACATGAGAACAGCTCAGAGCAGGCAGAAGAGTTATGCGGATAACCGGAGGAAGGATCTATCTTTTGAGGTAGGTGATCATGCTTTTCTCAAGGTTTCTCCTTGGAAAAGTGTGATGAGATTTGGTAAGAAAGGAAAGTTGAGTCCAAGGTTCATTGGACCATACGAAATTCTGGAGAGAGTTGGATCAGTTGCATACCGAGTGGCTTTACCTCCGAGTTTATCTCAGGTACACAATGTTTTTCATGTTTCAATGTTGAGGAAGTATATGCCAGATCCATCTCATGTTTTGAGTCCAGAGGTAGTTCAGCTGGAAGAGAACCTATCTTATGAGGAACAACCGGTCCAGATTCTTGACCATAGGGAGCAAGTGTTACGGAATAATGTGATTCATCAGGTAAAGGTTTTTGTGGAAAAACTATGTGATTGAAGAGGCAACATGGGAATTTGAAAATGCTATGAGGGATAAATACCCCCACTTATTTTGATAAGTGAATAAAATTGCGAGGACGCAATTCCCAAAAAGGGGGGAAGGATGTAACATCCCAGGTAAATAAAGAATAAAGAATTTTCATATTTATTAATATTTACGAATTAAATATTAATTTTATTTTAAAGGGGTTGCTATGTTCGATAGCGTACCCGATACGCAACGATGAGTTCCTTTGAAAACTTACGTTGCACACTAGTAATATAATAATATTATTTTAAATGTTAGTTAACGAGTAGCCGTTGTACTAGCGGGAATGGATAGAAATAACTAAAATATGATTATATATGTTTTTAAATGTTTTTACATTTACCCAATAGAAGATAAAGGCTTAAAATACGGAAAGAGTTCAATTTTAGGCATTTATACCCTAATTTTCACGAAAGGTCCACTTATCACCTTTTGACGGAGAACCGTCATTAAATATAGTTTTGATCACTCTTATACTTTATTTTGGACCAAATATAACTCTTCTTTAGAATCGGGACATCAAAATTTACTTTGTGTAAATTTTTGGTACCTTTCTGATAAAGTTCATTTTTTTATGAATAGTGTAAAATGTTGTATTTTAATTCAAAACCACTTTTTAATCTAATTTATTTATATGATTAGATTATATTTTGAATTGGTTTTAAAGTGACATTAGAAAATATTTTTACCATTAAATCCAATAGTGGTCGTTTGAATTAATTTCACTTTGAAATCGGACTTAAACTAGTGTCAATCTTTTGATACTTATTGTTTCATAAAAACACGCTATTTGCTCTGACAGCGGAAATTAATTATTAAATTAATTAATGTGACTTATATGTTTTGAATTTTTTAAAATAGAATTCATTTTTGAATTCGTAATATCAAATATAGCGTAGGGTGAATATTTGGTAATTTTCTGAAAAACTTCAATTTTTGAGGAATAGTGAAACCACTAAGTGGTAATCAAGCAAACTGATTTTTCAGTTAAATGAAAGTTTACCGCTAATGTGTATTGAATTTTGAAAATCCAACATACATGGTTTTCATTAAGAAGTAAAATGTGGTTCAATGAGATTATAATAATTTTTTGGTGAATAGTAACTTATTAAGTTCTTAATCGCGATTAGAGGTAATTAGTGTAATTTAAGGTAAAAATGATATTATAAGAATGTGAAAACACCATGAAACTTGTCCTACACCTATTGGGTGAGTCATGGCCGACCAATACAAGCCATGGGACAACTTGGGGACCCCATGGAGACACTTTGGTTTGGAAATGACATAAATAACTTTTTATTTAATGTTAAAATTAAATTGACACAAACATGAGTTGTTTTACTAAAACAATTTTTAAGTAGGGTTACACTGGTCCAAATTTTTATTATAAATAGTCATTGGAAAGATAAAAATATTTCCTACATCATAGTATTTTTTTTATAATTTTTAGACATTAAATAAATTAAATTATTTATGACATAATAATGATGCAGCGATGACATCATTATTTGACGATTTAAATAAAATGGAAAGATAATGAAAAACCTACAACCTACACATGGCCAAAACCAATTGGATGAGTGGATTTCGAACACTTATCACCCTATACACGAATTATATCAATTTGGGACCTTTTAAAACCGAAACACATCTTCAAATAAAGTAATATTTCTTTACTTTCCAAAAGTGCCCCTCCTCTCCTCTTATAAAAGGCCCCCACCTCTACCCCATTTCAAACACTTCTCAAGCCTTTGGCTCAGCCAACCCCTACCCAATTACTCTCTCCAAATCCCTCTCCTAATCCTAGAGGATTCCATTTGGGCAGAATCCTTTCAAAGGAAGCCTTTAGGCTCAAATCAAAAAGGAGTTACACTTTTAAAGGTAATTCATTCTCTCTTGTTCATTTATTTTATTTTGCTTCTCCAACCCTCTAAACTCTTTTTATTTACTTATTTTGTAACAAAACCAGTATCTTCAATATACTAGGATGTTGTTATAATATTTATTTGAGCTACACTCTCACACAACTACATCAAATGGTTAAAGAACATACGGTTTCCGTGGATGGCGAAATTCTGCCTCCCGAAACGATGATTGTTCAATACTCATTTAACACCTTCAAGGGTGGCCATTATGATGTCACTATTTTTATATATGATATATAATATGTTTATGTTTTCTTTAAGATTCTGTATTTTTTCATTTTTGACATACCTTTATGGTTTCCATTATGGGTAAACGCGATATCTTCATTTAAGGAAGTGCGGACTACCGCCCCCTCAAAGTGATGTGATTCGTTAATACCATATGTGGGACATGTAAAGGATGGATTTAAAGTTATTATATATGATGTTATACTGGAATTATAATATACCTCTATATAATTATTATTTCTTTCCATTAAAGTATGAGATAGAAATGAAAGTAGCGTTCATGCGTACGTACGGCTTACCGTCTCCATGAACGGTGCATTTCATTTCTTATCCCCAAATGTAATGTACTATTAAAATTACATGTATATAATGTATATATATAATTAATGATATATCTAAATGATGAATATAATTCTGGAATTAAAATATACATACCTCTCATTTAGTTTTAATTCCACTAATATGACAAAGAAATGAAAGTAGCGTTCATGCGTACGTACGGCTTACCGTCTCCATGAACGGTGCATTTCATTTCTTACCTATAAATGATTATGTAATATTATAAATACATGTATATTCTGGATATATATGATATATATTATGTCCAAATCGGGAATTTCATTCTGGATATAAAGAACTTTTGACCACATGAACAACATGTAATTGTAAGAAGTCAACTTTCGACTTAAGAACCAAATATTGACAAAACAAACATTATTAACTTAAATGGTTACATAATGTTTATAACATGGCAATAAGTGATATAAAAAGAATAATGAACTTTAAAAAGGTTCTTAATCAATTATAAATTTACTCAAGTTTATTATTCAGGACGTTAAAGAACGATCGAGTCAAGTCGGACCCAAGGTAAGGGACTTCGTCTCAATCTCCTTTCATTGAGGCACATTTCGTTTTATACACAACTTTATTTTATACGGTGTATAAACTCCTTTGACTTTTAGTTTTATACAAAAGGAATCTTTTTCTACAAAGTGTTTTACAAAACAACAAAAAGGAATGTTTCTTTTAACGTACGCAGCGACAACGACCTTTTCCGCCGCCGCGAGTATTATTTGGTCTTTGGCTTTCTCAAGAAGCCGTAATGTTTTTAGAATAAAATAAATACCATATACTCTTTTTTTGTATTTTAATATTGAAAATGGTTTTGAAAATGGATTCTTTTATGTCAATATATTTATGATATATTGTGATTGAAATGTGGAAATTTTATCATTCCTTTATATTGGTTTTATGTTTTATGATTTTATATTGGTACTTGGACATTTTAACGGGTGGTTACGTTATAAACCATATGACGGGTGGTGCTGTGAATACCAGGACGGGTGGTTACGTTATAACCTCCAATGCATTGGGTATGGAAGTCGGCCGTATGGCTATTCCATTAAGTATGTATGGAAATTGGCCGTATGGCTATTCCATTAAGTGATATGTGTGGAAGTCAACCGTATGGTTATTCCACTTAAGTATGTTTATGTCCCAAGTTACCTTTATATATTCTATGTGTTCTTTATATGGGTTTTATGGTAATTCCTTTGGTTACAAAAAGGTAAGTAATGATACTTTATTCAGTGAAGATTTTTTTTACTACTTCATGAAGGTGAAGGTATTACTTTGATATAGTATACATGGTTTACTTGATGTTTGAAAAACTAACAGTTTTCATTCTTTTTGTATCCCTTACTGAGGTTTTTATGCTCACCCCAAGTTTTTCGAAATGTTTTTCACAGGACTTAAAGTGGAATAAGGTCAAGGATGGGATCAAGGGAATTTCATGCTGTCTAAAACATGGAATCTAGACATCTTTCTTTTTAAGAGTTTTTATTTTAAGGAGGCTTAGTAGAAGTGTCTACTTTGTAATCTTTTAAGATGTAATAGTTATGTTCTAATTCTCTAAAACTCTAAACCTGAAAAGATCCTCAATGTGAATTATTAATTTAATTCAATATTAAGTAAGGTTTAAGGCTGGGGCCTTATATCTTCTACCATTTACAAATTCTCACAATGGTAATGCATTCAACAGTAATAATTTTTATTAATTTACATAAATATTATATTGTAATTATTATACCATTTCATTGTGAATATTTACTTTATAATTTTTTATTAGTATTTATATCACAAAATGTTTCATAAAGATAATGAAAATATATATTAAATGAGAAAATTTACCACAAATAACTCTAAAAATGTGTTGGGTAATTATTCTCTTAAACCATTAATTTTAATAAGGTATAATCTATCAACATAAAATTCTACATGAGGATTCATACAAGTATCTTCATAAATTTATCACTATATTTTATAAACCCTGCTTTATTATAGGGTAACGTAAGAGAATATTCACCTAATAACCTTTTATTAATCTCCATGAAATTTTCCTCACATTCATCTATCTAAAAGAACATAGATCCCTTATAATTTATCATTAAGAGTGGATTAGATATTCATTAAAAATTATGCAATAATGATTGACAATATTCATTAAAACTATGAAAACATTAGTTCTCATTCAAAGTGGTTTGTTTTTGCCAATATTCAATAGATTCTATCTTTAATGAATCCATAGATATACCCTATTTTGAACATATGACATAATAATAAAACATTGTGTATCAAAAAACTACACATTGAATAATTTTTATAATGATTTTCCATCCCTAGGGTCTTTTGTACAATCCTTAGGATATCTTCATGATCTTCATTTCTCATTCAATAGATAAAAATATCATCTATAAAGACTTTAACTAAATTATCAGGGTAATATATGAATACTATATTCATTAATCTATGATAGTATCTGGGGAATTATTATAACCAAATGGAATCACTATATATTCCAAGTGGCTATTCCTTATAAAGAATGTTTTATTTTGTATATACACCCTCTTAACCCTCAATTGATGATATCCAGAATGATTTTAAATAATGGAAATTATTTTGATCCACAAAATTGATCAAAAAAGTAATCAATATGGGGTTTGTGGTGCCTTTTCTTGATTGTGATATTGTTCAGCTCCCAATAATCAATATAGAGACCAATTGATCTATAATTTTTTATAACAAAAATGAGGGGTGAACCCCAAGTTGACACACTTATATTAATAAATCACTTTAAAAGGTTATACTAGAGTTTATTATTTTATTCCTTTAACTCAATATAGGACATTCAATAGGGAGTCTTAGAAATAGGTCTACCACCATGTATGAAATCTATTGATAAGTCAACATAATGATTTAGTGGAAGAAGATGAAATTATTATAGACATTCATAAAAAACCTTCAAACAATAGGTATATCATCGATGATGAACATATCCTCATCCATATGAGATAGTAAACCCTTTTTCATAGGAGTAAATATCTATATAGTTAATGTGATATGTGTCATATGTTCATATATATCATCACATTGTTATACGATCATAGGTTGGTATGAAATATAAAATTTTATTTCCCTTATTTGAAAATTGATATGTAATTTATATATATAAATTCCATAAATTCTTAATATAACATCAAATTCAATTGGAGGAAGAATAAATAGTATTATAGGAAGCACATGCCCTTAAATTTAAACTAGATAAGAAGCATATACTTGATATTAAATCATTATTCCACTGTGGGTTTTCATAGCTAATTTAACATCTAATATTTTGGGTTTAAATTTTTTACCCTTGTTATTTTTATCAAATGTAAAAAAGTGGATAGATACCAAATCAAATAATAAATTAGAAGTTCTAGATTGGATAGTATGTATACCTCTAATCATGTAGTTATCTTACCTCACATTAGAAATGGTAATCACATGATATTTTTATTTTTCCTTCACTTTATGAGGTTGATAACATTAATGATTGTTAATAACCATCATATTTGATCACTGATTAGAACACTTCATATAATCCTTCCACATGAAATACTATATTATAGATGGTGCAATCTATGTAGATTTCTATTTGTTCGTATTATTCAAAAGCATCATCCCATCACTTTGGTATTCAGCCACTCAATGAACTTACATTTCATAATTAAATAATTTACTAGTCCCCTTATAAAAATTCTATACATGTTTACTTCTTCACCACTAGCATAATGGAAATGAAATATTATTTTCTCACATTTTTTTGTACATTAAATGGAATTAAATATACTATTTATTATAATAACCGTGATAATTATGGGTAACTCTGATATCCATTTCCTCCATGATATCACATGGAATGATATATTCATAACTACTAAAGTCACATATAGTTATTTACAATCAAATAAATGGTCATTAACCTCAAAATAATTAATAAAAATTTCATTCATTTTGGATTATGTTATCAAAATCATACCTCACAAGTCTTCTAAATGCTTCCTCAAAGGTACCAATGGATTCATCATCCTTCGGTTTAAGGTCAAAGAATTCATTCTTTGTTTTGATAAAAATAATACAAGGGAAGTACTTATTGGGAAATAATATATTCAACTCATTCCACTATACAAAGTCAATTTATTCTTGTTTACTTGTATTCTTTATAAGAATATACCACTGATCCTCTTCTCCATCAGAACAATAGACAAAAAATTAATTTTTTATTTTCAAAACACATGATAGTGGAAATTATCATTTTAATGGTCCGCTCCATTACTCTGAAGCTATTGGATCAGTGAAAGAACTAATTTAATATGGGAATTGCCACATGAAGGACACAATAGAATATTTTTCCATAATTTTATAATTTGGAAGTTTGAAATAATTCAGAGCATGGGAATGTTTTGTGATCATAGAAACATGTTTTTTAATTTGAAAACCAAAAAAATGGTTTCATATATAGAAAATCATTTAATCTTATATTGTATTAAGCATTATAATGGATCCATTAAGTTCCATCCATCAACTAATACCAAAATTCATAGTTTGACAAAGAATAATCATAGTGAGAAACTATAAAATTTTGAACAATATTTAATAAGATTTCCAAATCCTGATGCCTTCCTATGGATCTATGATCCCTTATGCTTATTATATATTATTCATGTTTTCTATCAATTTAATTCCTTTACAGTTTTTCATAATGTGTTTGTGAATTCCTTAGACATATCTCACTATAGTGACAAACTAGGTGTGCAAGATAACCCATTTTTGTGCACTAGGTGATGATTGACTCAAATAATTTTTTTCCCTTTTATGAGTTTTTAACCGAAAGTACAACTATTCTAGTGACACATACAATTTTAGTATCTAGACCCTGATGAAATTTCTTGGAAACCACTCACCCTACCCTTCATTAAAATTATAGGATTTTTTCCTGTACATTGACTTATCATTTGGATTAACCTTATACATATCCCTAGGGATCCTACTAATGTTTTCTCATCCTAGTTTCCAAAGGTAAACTAAACCTTTCCCTAATACCAAATATAAAATATTGATCATTTAATATATATATATATATATATATCACATTGTAATAGGTTATTATTCATTATATATAATAAATATACACCCAAGAAACCTATAGGTACTGTGCATTTGGTATCATGGATATAGTAACAATGGGTTCATAAGTGAACTACATCATCTCTTAATAATTTCATCATAACTCTAACACTTATTATAAATATCATACATATTAATTTATTCAAAACCAAGGGAAATAGAAACATTAAAAATGATGATCCCATATTCTCAGTAATGGAATTCAAGGGGGATCTAAAAATAACTCAATCATAAGGGTATGAGGACATGAGAATAACATTTGAAAACCATACCATCCCTACAATATTCATAATACCGAGTCATGGGTTAAATCTAGGATGCTTATAAGAAATAAATCATGAAGTAATAAGTAAACATATTCCATGAGAGTATATCATCGGAAGAATACATAGATTTGATAAATAAATATAGTAATATAAAATATAATGTCATGGATATCCTCCAAGACATTCATAACATGTTATGATTGTGCTAACCACTCGTATACCTTCTTTTGGCTATGAATAACTTCATGTTTACCCTCATTTTGGATTTGGATGACCTTCCATATAGACTCATATTTTAGGATTTGAATAACCTCTTTTGTACTCTCTTGTTGCTTGTTTGGGAGAACCACATGTGTACCCTTTTGTTTTTTTATTGTGATAACCTCTCATATACCCTTTGTTATCATAGAACATTAGTTTTTACCCCATCCATTTAATGGAGATATGTGACCCACCTATCACATATTCCATAAAAAAATTTAATGATATCATAAATCATTCATGATATCATAACCCATGAAATGGAAACATGTTTCATAAAAATTTCATCATATTATATCATGTGGGAAAGAAATGGGTTTCAAAAACATATTTTACTCATTTTTGTGACCATCAAGATAATGAATATGGATGGAACTATTAGGTTGTAAGGAACTAACACCAGTTGCCCGAATTAAGTGCCTTATTTGATTACATTGGTATATAAACAAGGAATAAGCATCCCGAAGGACTGATCTGTTTAGTAGTCTTGAAGAAACTAGATACATACATGGAACCCATTTTATATTTTGAAATGAAACAAAAAATGATACATAACAAAAGCTAATAAACTGCATCCTTCAAAACTCAATAAATGATCTCTTCTTCTTAACCTGGGGAAAGAAAAAACAAATGAAAGGGTTGAGCTCAAACACTCAGTATGGGTAAGTAATATAGCATAAGATATCATAACATAAAAATTAGGCATGTTGAATACATAAAAATGTATGCCTTTAACAAAAAATTGAACACATTATGGAAGGAATAAGAGTTGAGTAAGTAATGTCATAAATAAACATAATGATAGGTATTCTACTAGTCTAATAACCACATGAACCATAAATTCTATTCTCATAATGAGAGAATGCATAATGCGAGACAACATAACCATACCGTCAAGGCCTCATTCCAAGACCATAAATAATCATTCTGTCAAGGTCTTATGCCAAGACCGTAATTTGTCTCATGAGACCTACCGATGCACCAAGGGGCTATAGAGGGCCCCACCCAATACTTACCATGTCAAATACATTCCTCAAATAAATAGGGATAAACATAAACAACATATACATTCATAATGAAATTAATATATGAAATGAAAATAACTTTCCCCGAACATTAAGCATAAACACTAACCATTCGGAGTAAATTGGGGAATAGATTTAAGATAGAACATCCACATCCAAAGTAGTCATAAACAATTAAATTAAATATTGTAGATGATAAAATGTCATAATAATCCCAATAATATATAAGAATCAGCAAGAGTGTTGAAATAGACGAAGATATTCTTATAAAATCTTCAAGTAGATCTTGAGATAAATACTCTTTTACTGGGAAAAGAATAGTTATTTTTGGAAAAATAAAAACTAGAAGTGAAGTAAGATAGTATTTTCAAAATAAAATTAGTGGTTTTATTAATATAATGGTTTCCAAAAACATATTATAGATTTCCCGTGAAAATAAGTAAGAATTAGATAAATTCTCTTGGATTGGGCTTGTATTTCGGAAACAATTTCGAAAGTTGATTTTAAAACGTGTAACCATCCATAAAATAAGGAAATATTATGTTTGGTAAACATATATATAACCCACAAAAATAATTTTTAAGTACATAATAATACACAAGATTTTTATTGAGTTAATAGACAATAAAAGTAACCCGAATGAAAATGGAAGTTCGGGTGGAAAAACCCTTACCACTTTGTAATCAATCGATTCGTATGCCCAAAAATTAATAATATTAAAATGATAAATTTAATACCATGAAAATAAATATATTCATGATATGTTACATAAATGGGAATTATACATATAACATTCACAAGTATTAGTAGTGAATATGGGAAACCTCACAAAAATGGAAGTTAGATAATGAAACCCCTTACCTTAAGCCTGAATGTGTTCCGCTCTTGAACTTAATGTCCTACAATACCAAATTAGAATTATTAATAAAATATTTCAGAACCTATTAGACTTGTATTTTTTTTATCATAACTCTGTTTATTTCATTTATTCCCTTCTTGATAAGTTATTAGATTGAATTTCATTGTTCCGCAGTGTTCGTTTTCTTTATTTCCATAATCGGTTCACTTTTTTTAAGTAATGGAGTTCATATGGAATGGATGTAAATCTCCATAATTGAATTCAAATATTATTTATGATCATATATAGGTTTTAGTGGTCATTTATATAATTTTATTACATGGAATGGGGATAAATTGTTATATATAACTTTAATTATAACTGTTTTAGTTAATTTGTGGGTTTTGGTTACACCAAACTCATTTTTCTTTATAACTTAATACCATTTGAAAAAAGGGATTACAAAATATTAAATAGGGTGTATTATATATATAATAATATGGTTCAAATATAATAATAATGTATTCATGACCATAATTGAGAATGATAATAGAAATCTAAAGCCTATCATCCTTGAATGTGGTAAATTGACACATCTCGGATGGTGTTCTTGCTACTAGTATAAAAGAAGGTAAAAGGAAGAGATGTTGATAAATTATTCCACTATCATGAAAACATTAAAATACATGTATGTTACTAGATTCATCCTAACATTTGGATAAGGAGAGGTAATAATAGAAAAATAAAACAAAATGAACTTGAATGGAAAGATAAAGAATTGAAAAAGGGAATTTACCTCTTGAACCAAACTTCCTTGAGAGCCTCTTTAAGGGAGATGTTTTGGTCTTTTATGAGACCAAGGATTGAAGGTCATGGGATAGGAGGTTGGGAGGATATTTGGATAGAATTTGGAGAAGGAACAAGGCTTGATAGGAGTGAATAAAAGAGGGAGTTATGGGGGGTTTTTATAGTGGAAGGGAGAGGGGATTTGTCAATTTTATATTCATTAATTTATTATTTCTCCACAAGACAAGGAATAGTGAGTCTTCCATAACCAATAATAGTAATATTATCATGCGAATCTGAATCAATTGGTCTTACATCAGTAGAACATAATACATGACTCTATAATTAGTGTATTTATCTTATTTTTCAAATTATGGTATTTCAATATTCATAAAAAATTCATGTATTTCAAAAAAATCCCAAAAATTCACCCCAACCATTTTTTGACAGGTAGAATCCAAAAATGAATTCCATTTTTCAAAAATAATTTTCTAAATATAATTAATTTAATATTTAATTAAAATCAAATTTTATTTTAAAAAAACAGTTTTAAAACATGTATTTACTTATTCTAAAACATAGTTATATCGTACTCCAACATGAATATTATTTATATACTATCATAGGTAAGGTTACTATTCATTAGGTTATATCACTATTCAAAAGTGTATCTTACTATTCATAAGGGTAGGTTACTATTCACCAAAAATTATGTTTTTCTTATCAGACTCCAAATAACTTAATCATCGCAATCGTGTATGTCGTATTTTCAAAATTCACATCACAAAAGTGAAAAACATATGTTTACTTGGTAGGTTATAACAAAGTGGTGTTTTTAGAGACTCAATGATCCATGAATTCTATAATAAATCTATTTGTAAATTATTGGGGTGTTACATTATCCCCTCCTTACAAAAATTTCATCCTCGAAATTTGAAATTGAACTTCAAAAGTTAATGGTTGATACTTGAAAATTCCCTTATGGAAACCCACATAGGAAATAGTGAAAATAAAATATCCTCATAAAAAAAGGTTAATGAATATAAGGTGGTAACCCCCAAAAGTATGCTTTCGAATGATATGACATTAGTTGGAAGAAAAAAATTGGACATGGAAGAAAAATCTAACTATGAATTTCTGTTGGAATATGATAGAGGACATGTTCAGATGAATGTTGATTACTATAAAACTATAAACTAAAAAAATAAATTCATAGATATTATCAATGATAATGATAATAAGAAAACATTTTATTTATGAATATTTTCTTTGAGTGGAGGAATTATTCCACTCTATAAGAGTATAAATATACATTTCTACTTATAAACTCATCCTTTTATTGTAGTTTAACTATTTATACCTCATCACATAGCATGGGTTACGCCATTTGGTGAAGGAATACATTAACCTCTAAAATCTCAAACAATGATCAACTTAAACCATTTCATAAATGGTTACAAAATTCCAAAATATAATGATTCAACACATTATAATAAAGTCCACTAAATTTCTAATATGAACTTATCATTAACCCTTAATCAACAAGAAGTATCTCTAAAATTCACATTGAAACAATGTGAATAAATTCATCATGTATCCTCTTGAAATATCATAATAACTTGAATTACCATAAAAACCATATTGGAACATGAATTCTCCCATATTACTTAAGTAAGATACATATTATTGTATATATACCTTAAATACAAAAATGATGTAAACTTCCTTGATGATAGCATGGATCAATTCTCGAAAAGTCAATAATCAGTTCCAAGGTAGTCAATACTTATTCTAATAAATCATTTATTCATCATTATCTCAACATCAGATATATATTAAGGGTTGTCTTTCCCTCAATCATGTTTTTTTTCTAAAAATTTTAACTTCCCACTAAATCAATTTCCCTTTGTACCATTCATCATATGACCTATAATCCTTAATGAAAGAGTACTGCAGTACAATCCTTATATATCTCATAATTCATACAACCAGTACATTACTGAAAAAATATACAAATGGTATGATTCTTGACTAAGAATATTAATCATTCTACTTCATCTGTGGTAGCATCATAACTTGATCATTATCCAAAATCATAATTTGGGTTATATTCCTTTGATGATTGGGACATTGATTCATATAGTGTCCCATATCCTTGAAATTAAAGCATTGAACATTGGAAACCATTTTCTTACCCTTGCAATCATGAAGTTGGTGTCCTTTTTCTCCACACTTGTAGTAAACACCCATTCCCGTCAAGCATTTACCGGGGTGATTCTTTCCACAGTTATCACATGTGGGAAATAACTTCTTTCCCTTCTTCCATTTATCCCCATAGCTATCTTCCATCTTCTAATTCTTTTGCTTCCCTTAAAATCCATAGGACTCAGATAATTTTTTATATACCTTGTTAACACATGATATTATTTCATAATATGATGAGGATACATGGGAGACAATATTCAATTGAAAAGATGAATTAAGAACATTAGAGATATGATCCTTCTTACTCTTCGCATCTTGTTCATTGGTGAAGTTATCATTCCTTATTCTAAGTTCCAGATCTAATCAATTCCATATTATATATTAGCCCATAAAATTAAGAACTCTCTATAACTCTAAACATGGTATAGCACATAGCAGAAATTTATGCATCGTAAATCCTAGAACCATATACTTTGGTTACATTGGGGAAATAAATCCCTCACAATGGTGGGTAAATAAAATGTTAATTATTCTAAGCATATCCCCTAGGAATGTCAAACCAATAGCGTCACAAGGCCCGTTTTCGTGTACCAGGATACCTCGGGTCAAGCCTGAAACTCCTTGTCGGAGTTTTGACTCCTAGGAACATATGTGCCAGAGCCACCTCTACTTGTTCGTATCAAGATAGGGATGTATTTTCTAGAAATATCCATATAATATATTACATACCAAAATTCTAGGATGTTCTTGTTTGTTTATCCTTAAATACTAACTTAGGGCTTTATTCTCTAACCTACGTTTTCTAAATCTAGTTCCCGAGGTTTCTACTAAACTTCCTCTGATACCAACTATAAGGACACAACCCTAGTTGCCTGGAGCCGGTGCCTTATTTGATTACATTGGTATATAAACAAGGAATAAGCATCCCGAAGGACAGATTAGTTTAGTAGTGTTGAAAAACTATATACATACATGGAACCCATTTTACATTTTGAAATGATACATAACAAGCTAATAAACTGCATCCTTGAAAACATGATAATTGATCTCTTATTCTTAACCTAAGGAAGAAAAAACAAATGAAAGGGGTGAGCTAAAACACTCATTAAGGGTAATCAATACAGTGTAAGATATATAACATAAACATTAGGCATGTTGGATACATTAAAACATGTGCCTTTAACAAAAACTTGAACACATTATGGCAGGAATAAGAGCTGAGTAAGTAATTCCATAAATAAATAAAATCATGGGTATTCTTCTAGTTGAATAACCACATGAACCATAAATTTTATTTTCATAATGATGGAATTAATAATGTGGTACTACATAACTATACCATTAAGGCCTTGTGCCAAGACCATAAATAATCATTTCGTCAAGGCCTTGTGCCAAGACTGTAGTTTGTCTCATGAGACCTACCGATGCACCGAAGGGCTATAGCGGACCCCAAAAAACACTTAATATGTCCAATTAATTCCTTATATGAAAAGGGATAAACATAAACAACATATACATTCATATTGAAATTAATATATTAAATACAAATAACTTTCCCCAAACATAAAGAATAAACACTAACCATTCGGAGTAAATTGGGGAATGGATTTAAGATAGCACATCCACATAAAAAGTAATCATAAACCATTAAATTAAAAATGGTAGATGATAACATGTCATAATAATCCCAATAATACATATGTATCTGCAAGAGTGTTGAAATAGATGAAGATACTCTTATAAAATCTTCGAGTAAATCTTGAGATAAATACTCTTTTACTTGGAAAAGAAGATTTATTTCGGAAAAATATTTGTATAAAACCATAAGTGAAGTAAAATAGTATTTTCATAATAAAAATAGTTATTTTATAAAGATAATGGTTTTCAAAAACATATTATATAGTCCTCTTGAAAATAGGTAAGAATTAGAGAAATTCCCTTGGATCGGGCTTGTATTTCGGAAACAATTTCGAAAGTTCCTTTTAAAATGTGTAACCATCCATAAAATAAGGAAATATTATGTTTTTTAAACATATATATAACCAAAAAACATAATATTTCAGGAGTATATAATAATACACAAGAGTTTCATTGAGGTAATATACAATAAAAGTAACCCGAATGAAAATGGAAGTTCGGGTGGAAAAACCCTTACCACTTTATAATAAATCGATTCGTATGCCCAAAAGTTAATAATATTAAAATGATATGTTGAATAACATGAAAATAAATATATTAATGATATTTTACATCAATGGTAATTATACATATACCATTCACAGGTATTAGTAGTGAATATAGGAAACCTCGTAAAAATGGAAGTGAGATAAAGAAACCCCTTACCTTAAGTCTGAATGTGTTCCACTCATGAACTTAAGGTCCTGGAATATGAAATTAGACTTATTAATAACTTATTTAAGAACCTATTAGACATGTTTTTATTTTATCATAACTATTTTTAGTTCATTTATGCCCTTCTTGATAAGTTATTATTTTGAATTTTGTTGTTCCGCAGTGTTTGTTTTCTTTATTTTCATAATGGGTTCACTTGTTCTTAAGTAATCGAGTTCATGTGGAATGGATGTAAATCTCCAAAATTGAATTTGAATATTATTTATGATCATTTATAGGTGTTATTTTTCATTTATATAATTTGGTTACATGTAATTAGAATGAATTATTATATAGAATTTTAATGATAACGGTTTCAGTTTATTTGGGGGTTTTGATTACAACGAACTCATTTTTCATTATAACATAATAACATTTCTAAAAATTGATTACTGAACCTTAAATAGGGTATATTATATATATAATAATTTTGTTCAACCATAACAAGAATGGTTTCATGACTATAATTGATAATTATAATAGAAATCAAAAGCCCGTCGTCCTTGAATGTGGTAAATTGACACATCTCGGATGGTGTTCTTGGTACTAGTATAAAAGAAGGTAAAAGGAAGAGATGATGATAACTTATTCCACTATCATGAAAAAAATATAGTACATGTAAGGTAATTTAGTCATCAAAACATTTGGATAAGTAGAGATAATAATAGAAAAAGAAAACAAATGAACTTGAAAGGAAAGACAAAGAATTGAAAAGAGGAATTTACCTCTTAAACCAAACTTCCTTGAGAGCCTCTTTAAGGGAGAGGTTTTGATCCTTTTTTGAGACCAAGGATTTATGGATGTGGGATAGAAGGTTGGGAGGATATTTTGATAGAATTTGGAGAAGGAAAAAGGCTTGAGAGGAGTGAATAGAATAGGGAGTAGTGTGGGGTTTTTATAGTGGAGGGGAGAGGGGATTTCCCAATTTTATATTCATTATTTTATTATTTCTCCACAAGACAAGTAATAGTGAGTTTTATTTAACCAAGAATTGTAATTTTATAATTTGAATCCAAGTGAATTGGGCTTACATCAGAATAACATCATACATTACTCTATAATTAGTGTATTTTTCTTATTTTGTAAATTATGGTATTTCACTATTCATAAAAAATTCAAGTATTTCAAAAAAATCCCAAAAATTCACCCTAACTATTTTTTGAGTTGTAGAATACAAAAATGAATTCCATTTTTCAAAATTATTTTTTATATATTATTAATTTAATATTTAATTAAAGTTATAATATATTTAAAAATAATAATTTTAAAACTTGTATTTACTTATTCCAAAAAATAGGTATATCGTACTCTAACTTGAATATTATTTATATACTATCATAGGTGAAGTTAATATTCATTAGGTTATATCACTATTCATAATGGTATGTTCCTATTCATAAGTGTAGGTCTCTATTCAACAAAAATTATGTTTTTCTTATCGGACTCCAAATAACTTACTCATCGCAACTGTGTTTGTCAGATTTTTAAAATTCACATCACAGAAGTGAAAAACTTATGTTTACTTGGATAGGTTATAAAAAAGTGGTATTTTTAGAGAATCAGTGATCCATGCATTCTATAATAAATCTATTTGTAAATTATTAGGGTTTTACCTAGGTCATATTATTATTAAAACATAATCAATATTAGAAGTTTTTTCCATTGATGAGTAAAAAACCCAAAAAAAAGTTCACTAAAACATTCTTGAGGATAATAATCATTCCATTTTGAGGAAACGTCATTAAATTTTTTAAATTATTCATATATTACCTAAATATCATTGAAAATAACCTTAAAACATGTAATGGGTGGTTTAAATCATTGATAATTCAAGATAGTAAAAAATATTATTCATTCAATATATGTTAAAATAAACATTCCTTTAACATTCTTGGTTCAAAGAAAAAGTAACATACTTAGAAAAAAACAAGAATAATCCATAAAAATATTTTATTGAAATTATAAATAGTGTAAATATGTATTTAAAAAATATTTTTGAGAATATTTAAAATCATTTTTTGAATCATTTTTAGAAATCATAGACATGGAAGGAAATAAAAGTGACCGAAAAGAGAAATAATGGTATTTTTTATTAATGAAATTACTTTTGTATCCTTAGTTATTATTTATATTAAAGTGAAAGGAAACATTTTATTCACCATAAATAACCATATGATAATAAATTTAATTATTTTCTTCAGTTATAGGTCATAATATTTCTTTATTTGAAACTTAAAAAAAACTATCAAAATAAGTAATGATATTGTAACCAGAAACCTTTACCATATTCATAATGTTAGAATCATAATAAACATGAAATAAATAAACAAATATATATATATTTGTATCTTATATGTTTCATGGTAATAACTATAAAACAAATACATGGTCAGGATATATCCACCACATAAAATAAATAAGTTACGTAGAAGGCATTTTTCCCATAGAAATAAAAGTGAGATGAAAATATCATACCTCATGTCATGAAAATTTTTGTACACATTAAAAATTAAAATATAATAAGTATAGGTCAATTATAAACCTATTTTAAAACCAAAATATTATATATCATACCATATATTATGTACTTCAAAAATTTTGTTACCCTTTTATTAAAAATTCTATTTTAAAATCGTGTTTCGAGTAATAACTAATTTGTTTCTCATGTAGGTTTTGGTTTGGTATTTTTTTAAAATTGAATATGGTCCCATGCATTTAATATTTTCAATGATGATATAAATTTCATATATATTATATATATATATATATATATATATATATATTTATTTATGTGAATCAATAAATGTTATCGATAAAAAAATGAAGTACATTGTTCAAGGAGATGATAGGTCGCACATACGCATGAATGCTATTTCCTTTTTCGAAATGGATAAAACAAAATATAGTTAAATAATATAAAACCATTTTAGATTAATTTTTATTTTATTTATATCATATATTATTATTAAATATATTATTAGTAACATCCAAGTAAAAATAAAGTGAAAAATATATGACATTACCTTATAGAGGTGTTAGTCTGCACATACGCATGAGAAACATTATCATTTTCCAAAGGATTGGAAGGTAGGAAGGTTTATATTATATTATTATTAATATGTATAATTATATCATAAATATATTATACATATTTTATATCCATTATTATATCTATCTGTGAAATCATGTGATTGAAAACGAATTACATTGGTTTGCAGGGTGGTAGTTCGTCATACAAAATATCAAAGGTTTTATTTCTCATGTGATGGAAGAGGATATTGATGTGGTTTATTCTAGTAAATTAATAAAATATGTATTTATTTAATATAATTTTTTTATTATATCAGTGTCTTTGTAAAAAATAAATGGATATAGAAGAATAAATAAAATAAAAAATATCGGTTAAGAACATTACCTCTTCTTTGGAAACCTCCTTAGATTAGCACCAAATGCCTCCATATGATGTTTTTATAATAAATATATCTATTATAGGATGTGAATAGAGAGGTATATAAATTATTGGCATAGGTATTTTCCAAAAAAAATATTTGGATGCCTGAAGAGAAGGGGAGAAGGGACTCCCTTTTATAAGTGGAAGGGATGACACCCTTTTAATTGTTGAAATGAAAAATTTATTCCCATAATTTACGCATGAAAAAATAATATAAAATCGATAATTATATAAAATTATATTATATAAGGTTTTAAAATTTCCATCCTACTAGGATTGTTCATGTATTTAGGTCATTCAGACCCTAGTATTTATAGTTTAATCCCTTGTAAACTCGTTTTATCCTTAACTGCGATAATTAATTTTTATTATATTTACTATTAATGGTGACAAAAAATTATGTTGGACCTACTCTATAATATAAATTATCATAATTAAAATTATATAATAAAATGTTATAATTCTAAATCATATAAGTGGAAGAATTTATTTTAATATTAATCCCTTATACGCGATAAAAAATGGTATTCAAAAGAGAAAATGTCCATATGTATAGAAAATTTTAATATCTAAATTTAATATGAAACTCATTTCAATGAAATAATTTGGATAAATAATATTATAAATTAATTTATTTTTCTTTTAATGATATTTTATTATATAGTTCAAATTTTAAATATTTTAAATGAAATGACAATTTTCAATAAAAATAAGTATTTTTCATTATACATCGAAAAATGGTTTTTTCATAAAATTTTAAAAAATTAAATATAATACAATTATTACATGATTATTTTAAAATTTTAGTTCTATTTTTCAATTATATTTTATGAATGTGGAAAAAATTAATTTTTTAAAGTTAAATAAAAATCATTTTTTATAAAATGTATCTTTGAAGCATATAAATATGGTAACAAAAATTAATTGCATATTTATTTATATTTTAAATTTACCTAAAATAATAATAAATTATTTTCAAAATGTGTTTATCCTATTAATATATCCAAGTTAAATGTCTTGGTTATAGTGGTAATGTTTAAAGGATAATATTAATATTATATCATGGTTCTTTAAAACATGGTGTTGCATGTAACTCAAAATATAAAAGATATTAAATTTATTTGAAAAAATATATTTCCTAATGTATGAGGGATTTAATCCCAATTTTTTCTATAAAAAAATTCCATTGACCTCAAATAGGTATTCAACTATCATGTATTTAAAAACATAAATTTCAAAAATATAAACCAAATGGAACCATAACAACATATGGCATGCCAATAGATAGTCCCAAGTATAGAGACACCTACAAAAAGAATGATAAATGAATTATTTCCTTCTATGATTGTGATGGTAAAGAAAGAGATAATATCCTATAGAATATATATATATATAAATATATATATATATATGATATTTATAACATTAATTATCCATTTCCATGAAGATACAATGGTCTTGTATCATTTGGAATTAACACATGGAGAAGAAGATGAGGAAACATCATATAATGGATACACATACTGGATTACACCCCTAATAGGACCATGCTTCCAAATCATATGTTTATCTATAAAATGGAAAAGGGATAGATTAAAAAAATCATTGATAACCCTATATACAAAGGAAAATAAAAATTGGGTCATATGGGTCTTATTAGAGTAGTTAAAACATAACTTTAGGATAAATAACACTTTATACCTGAATAAATTGCACGCCTATAGGAATCACCAGTATGCCAGTGGAACTTTAAGACATTCAAAAATTCATCCCACCAACACTTGATATCTATTGGTCACATACTAACATTTAATATCCCAATCCATATCTCCCAAACTCTGTATGACCCTAGAGCTTAAACATAATAAAGGGGCCCCATAGTTGATTTTAAATACCATGGTGTGAAACTGAAAATATGATACAAAACAATAATATTAATCATTAATTTCATAACCTTATTCATATCATTAATATTTTATAAACATTATTAATAATTATTAAATATATTTATTCTATTTAGTTACTATAATATTTCAATATCAAGTGTGAGTAATCATGATCGTTTTGACATAGTTTCTTAATGAAAGTGCTTTTATTTATTCTTCTATAAAATATCAAAAATTCAAATTTCATAAAAGGGATTAAAATAAATGATTTATAACTATTTATAATTTTATAATTTATTTCATAATGAGTTATTTTAGGATCCTAAAAGATTAAATTTTCACTAAACATATTTAGGTGATTTTTGAGAAACATGCATTAGTATCTAAATTAATTAGTTTAGTATTAATGATACTAATACAAAAAAATATTTAATCATTATTAACTTATTTTTATTATATAGTATTATTAATTATGTTCTTACAGACATATATTCTATTATTTAATTTCATTATTCATGTATGTGGTTCGACATACCCAAACAAGAGAATACCAAAATTAATAGATGAGTATAGTTACGAATGTATTTTATTTTTTTCACAATAACATTATTATATAATAAAAAATAATTTTTCAATAATTTTTAATGTTTTTAATGATATTATTTGATATATTACCAAATAATAATGAAAATAGTTAAAAAATGAGATATGTTTCTTCGTGTTGGTGGTAGTACGTGAAAATGCCCAAATGTTGTTTTTGTTCTTCTTAATATAAAATGGGAATGTTTATTAATGAATAATACCATTGTATAATAAAATTAATTATACAAATAATATTATTATTATTATATTATGGTGGGTAGAAAAACAAATTGGAAGAGGAATATTAAGAGGTAAATGGTATGGTGGGATAAATACCCATCTTGTGAACTTCATATTTCTCTAAGAAATATCCTTGTAAATAGAGGAATTTTGATAAATAATTCCTAAAATAGGCTTATTAAAATGACATATGGTTATATTAAGCTAAAATTTTAAGGCTTTCAGGATGAAATTAGAAGGGATATGTGTTAAAATAAATAGTTGAGGTGGTCCCCTTTCACAAGTAAAGAGAATGGTAATTTTGGAATTACACATCACATTTCAATAATGGATTGTCATTATTCAAGGGATAGAGATTCCCAAAAAGTAAAAACTAATTTATTTATCGGTGAGATAATTTTGATAAATACTCTACCATTAATTTTTAAAATTTTTCTTTCACACCCGTAGTGTAACTTTTATTAGGTTATTTGATTGATTCTTTATCCCCTCGAGGTGGAGACATTTTGGGATGAAATGGTTAAAATTTGGGGATTTTTTTTTAGGAATCATGGTTATGGTAAAACATTAGTATAATAATGATGACTGAATGTGTAGTCCATAAATATTTTTATGGTAGATAACTTCATAGTTATTACACAGTTTGTTTAACGAAGAAGGTAAACTATGCGACCCACTTAAGAGGGGGTATTTTTTGTACATTCCCATTTTTATGTGGGGTTCCTTCCCTTGGCCTCCCAACATAGTTTCCTATGACTGAAAATATTCCATGTATATTTTTCATATCCAAGGCTCCTCCAAGTAGATTTCAAGGTGTTTTTTTGGTAATTCCTCACCTAATTCAAAAGTATAAGGCTTATCCCTCATTATATATTAGTTTTATCTCTTTTTCTTTATATAATGTAACCATAGTAGAAATTATTGGTATATTATAAACTATAGGGTTGTTCTAAATTAGGGATTATGGTTTATAAGGGTTTTTAGAAATACTAGTAGACCTGATATAGTGGATTTAATAGAATGTGACATGGATCCACCACTTGGGGTAGGTGTTTCTGATTCATTTCATTTTCTTTATGATTTTAGTGAATTATTTATTCATTAAAAGTGTCTTAGATTTGATTTAATGATGTAAATAATATATAGTTTGTATTTTCTGAATAATTTCCATGTTTTTGGGGTATTTTTCTTTTTTAAAAGTGGGTTAATTTATTTTTTTCTATAAAACATGGTTTTGAAATGGTATTTCGTGCAATATTCATGTTTGATAAAATTCAATGAGATTTTTCACTGTGAAATGACGTTTTACATAATGAATTAATAAAATGTGGTTTTTAAAGTAGTATTTATTTTTTGTATAATTTTTTTCCTTATATTAATTGGTGGACTGGTTTTATAATTTGATAATAGAGTGTATTTTGTCTACTATGGTAACAAATGGAAGTGTTTATTCATTCATTTGGAATTGGGTTTGAATTAAAAATTATTTTAAATGGAGATTTCCAAATGTATATGATATATATGAAGGCCCTTTTGGAACATGTGGTGTGATGTTGATAGTTCTATTTATGACCCCTTGTGTTATTGATGATATTTTGTTACCTTATGCTAGAATATTTTTTATATTACTCATGCAGTACTCAAGGATCAGGGATATTATTAAGGGTAGTATGGAATGTGGAATAGATATTATTATGGTGTTTAAACTAGTAGATTTTTTATTATCATGTGTTTTCATTGGTTTCTATTGGACCAATGCTACTTATATTATATGGGGATTAATGGGATACTATGTGGGAATTAGTGGGACATTGTTGGGGTTGTTAGGTTTAGCGATGGCTAGTATCATAGTTGTGTATAACACTTGTCCATGGAGAATTCCACCAAGGATATTGGTTAGGGTGATTCGGGGGATGGATGTGTGATAGTAATCCTTCCCAAATCATTTCCACTTTCACATGTCTCGTGATTTCTCATCAATCTCTTGGGTTTTCTTCATAATATGTATTTTTGTTATGAATTTTTTATGTTTATTGGACTATGTGTTTCGTATTACTTGGTTGTATTTTATTGATATTTGTATCCCTTTTTGTGGTTTTTATGTTGTTGACTAGTTTTATTCTATAAATTTATTATATTTTTTTACAACATGAAATGTTTATCATGCATTATTGTTTCCATTTATCCATTAATACAATTATATTCAGTGTATAAAAGTGTTTAATGGGAAAGAGAAATATTTTTTTAGTGTGGTGTGATTAGTTGGTATGATTTTGAAATTCTTTAAACCATTTGTGGGTTTATATTGAAATGTGTGGAATTTTAAAATAGAAATTTTTACCACATTTATTTTCATGTGTTTTTTAAAACATAATTGTGGAACATTTTAGAAAAAACCTTACTTTGAGAAATTGCATGATCCTTGATCTGTATATTCCTATAATATGAAAAGGAAATAGAAACTCTGCTTTTTACAATAATTTCAATATTATATTGATTAGTTTATTTTATAAAATGAATTAATTTGACTCATAGAGGCATCATACTGGCCTCGACTCACACCCTACATACTCACAATGGTGGGTATGAAATATTCATGTTTTTTGTAGGTTTCTCTAGGTATTTTTTGTTGGGATGGTTTCCAGTGAATTGTTTATTGGGGAGTAGAAAGTTGTTAGGATAGTGGGGTTTATTTTTTATTCATATGGATATGGTGATCAATAATTAAATTTAATTTAACTGGTTGGCCTATGTATTGGGTATCGACCTCTTTGGTATATAGTTTTCTTTATTATAGATTCTCGTGTAGTTATTAATATTGTATTAGATATATATTTATATGGGATGTCTCTTGGAATATATTTTATATCATTATAATTATTCCATGAGTTGATATTTTTATTTTTTTACTTAGGATGTTAAACCACCACCACTAGTTATGTATGATTACCCATGATTATTTCGTTAGCCTAGGTTGATTGGGGATGCTCATTGGGTATCTGGGGGGTCTGCTTGGTAATATTAAGGAATGATATCCCCATATGTGTCATTATAAATTGGTATCAAATAATATAGTTTCCTTGAAATGGGGATAGTTTTTTGTGCTACTCACTTTGTTATTTTTGGTGAGTCTAAGTAGTATAAAGACTACGATTTTCATCATGGATCATTTGGATTGTACAAGAAGGATCCTGAACATCTCTTCGTCACACTGAATCATTAGTTTTAAAGGGTTTATTATGATTTATTATTCATATTAAGATCATATTTTGTTGTTTTAATGGATTTTGTATGTGTTTATATTATTATTTTGTCCTTATTGTGTACATCAGTGGCCTTTTTGAGTTTCAGACATGAAAAATGAGGAAAGTAGAATAGTAAAATATCTAGAATTCATGTTTTAGTAAACTGGGTGGTTTACATGTGACATGGTTCTAAGACCATGCATGTTTCTATTGCTTATTTTTCACATGGATTACTAGCCCATGAATCTAAAACATGCAAAGTGAAATTTCCCCACTCAAATTTTTTTCTCTCCCATAGTTCCCAGATTGACTCAAATAGAGTATTCCATTATTGTGACATCCATTATGGTATATTATTTTTCTTTTTATGTGGATAGTGGTTTGGGGAATGATGTTTGATTTGATATCTATGTAAGTGAGATTGAATTATCCCATAGGGACTATTTTTTTCATAGTGAAGGAAAATAAATTTTCAAAATGGATAACATTTTTCATTTTTGATAACATGTTTTATGGTTTTTTAAAAACAATATGTGATTTTTTTTGAAACTGGGATATGGAAAAAAAATTAATGAAAATAATTTTAGGTAAAAATTTTAATTTTAGGAAACACTTTAATTCATCATGTTTGTATTTTAAGAATTATACAATGAATTTTTTTCACTTAGATTGTTTATTTTAATTTGGATATTTAAAATTGTTTTGAATGGAGATTGATATTTCAAATTTTTATAAAACTTTATATGATGATTTTGGAAAAGGAATGGGGTTGACCCTTGGTTTGAGTAACTTTGGAGATAAGTGGGACTTATTATTTTTTCAGGTTTTGAGAAAAGAGTGTTGGAAGTTGGTTATTCTTTTAAATAATATTTTCAAATAGGACTGAAATTTATTTTCAAAAGATATTTTGAAATGATTCTTTAACTGATTACCTTGGATATGGTTCCAATTTTTTCTTTGAGTAGGATGACTAGTTGTCCTTATGTCTTGTTTTGTATTCTAAGTTCCACATAGGAAAGTCTTAATGGATGATACAATGTTTCCCCACAACATTCTCTTTTGATGGTTTTTTTCCTACGGTTTTGACCTTTTCTATTTTAGATGTTGTTCATTATGTCCCAATTAGGTTTAAAATTCATGAGTATTAATGTTTAAACCTTACATGTGTGATTTTTTGGGATTTTAAAATCTGACCAAAGTGAATTCATTATTTTTATTGAATGATGTATTGCCTAAAGAATTTCATTTAAACATGGAATTACATGTATAAGGGAATTATAAGTGTAGATTTATAATTGGATGTAGTAATTTAACTATGTTTTGACCTCTTTTTGGTCATGAAATGAAATGGGAAACACATTTCTAAAAATCTAATGTTTCTCTTAGTTGATCTAAGATGTGATTTAATTTTCCATGTGCTTTGGAAAATGTTGGAAAAGTGTTGTAAAATAGTTTGATATTTTAAATTTTATCCAACCATGATTGGGTCATGTTGTTAAATTTTAAAGGGGTGTTTTGAGGACATTGAATACCTTAAAGAAAAATTCTTCTTTTTTTGAAATATCTCTTATTTAGGTTTGTTAAAAGTAATTTGTAAGATGTTTATCCAAATTTATTTTTAGTGATTTATTTTAAAAAATTAATTTTTGTAGGAATTGAACAATTGAAAAGTTTCACTTTTGGTGTTTTATAAAATGGAATGGGAGATTTTTGTTTTAATTCACACTAAAATTGGATTGAGGAAATGGTTTGGGAAGTGTTTTTTGAAAAGAAAGGTGTTTTTAATTGACTTTTTTATTGGAAAATTTTTGAATGATGCAATAATAATTTTTGGTTAGTTACAAATTTTCTTTTGGGATAAGGTGTTATATTGGTGTTTTTAAAAAGGTGTTGATGATCAAAAAGGTGATGTTAAAGAGTTTGTTTATTTAATGCCTTGTGGGACTATTTTGTGAAATAATTAATTTTTTTATTAATTTCAAAATCAGGATTTTGTGTTCATGCCATCTAGATTGTACAATGTCATGGAGTTTTTGGATTGAGTGTATTTCATGTTGTTTAATTGTCTTATTTTGAATCCTCCAGTGTTTTATTGTTCTATTAAATTTTTTTATGGGTTATTTTCATGTTTATGTGCGTCCAAGGAACCTTTGGGTCTATACATGGGTAATTGTGATGAATGTTTCATTCAATCATTCATGAACATGATAGTGCTAGTGTTATGGGGTTTGTAATGGAGTGTATCTTCGAGTTGTGGTCCTATTTTACCCCCTGAGTACAGTGAACCATGTATAGATCCCACTCCCTCTCTTGTTGTGGAAATCCTTGAGGTTATACCTTGCGGAGGTGAGTGTTAAGCCTGTTGAAGGATTAACTATGTGTTTGTTGAGTTTTTTTAGGTTTTTAGACCTTTTAGAAAGTGAAATATTATTTTTATGTGATCATTGAATATTTTCTGAGATGTTTCTACATAATAGAGATTTCATTATAGGTTTTCTCTATGGTTACACAATTTAGGATATTTGAAAATTATGGGGAGACCATTTTGTGGTCTCCATTTAATTTTTGGCCTTGTACTGATAAGCGTGATTGTGTTTATCTTGTAGAATCTATATAGACATGTTGATTTATTTATTCAGTTTATATGAATTGGATTTTGTTAGATATTTTTTTCTAGGGACCTCTAAATAGGTTAATCGTCTAACTCTTCTTACATTACAAAATATTATTCGTGGCTAGTTGTTTTTTCCTTATATCATGACTTGGGACATTTTGGTGTAGAAAGTGGAGTGGTGGGGACTTTGGGACACCCCTAGTGTCTCTTTTATATTAGGCTATTTGATGGATAGGTAATCCCCTCTAGTTGAAAGAATTTTGGGCTTAAAAGGGTTGAATTTGGGGAATTTTCCAAGTCATGTTATTAAGGAACATGGTCAATTTAGTTGTGTATCCTATGTGTCAGGTCAATGGATAACTTGAAAGTAGGGATCAATATAGTTTTCTCAATGTCTGTTTAATCATGTGGGTAAACAGTGAGATCCACTCAATGTAAGTATTTATGAACTTTCTATTTCTTTTTATGTTTGTTTTCTTTACATGGACACCCCACTTGATTTCCTCTGAATTGGACACATTCCACAAATCTTTTTCCCTCTCCAAATATCATCCATATAGATTCCATGGTTTTATCGTAGCAATTCCTCATAATATTCAAAATTATAGGGATTTCTTCTCCATTTTACTTAGTTTTATCTCTTTTTCTTAATAACCTCTAACCCTATTGGCCATGATTGTATGATTTTAATGCTTACGATTTTTGGTAAATTGAGTTTTTTGGGGTTTAAGGGTTTTCATCCTTCCTTTGAGACCTAATCTAGTGGATTTCATCTATGTTGACATGGAACCACTAGTTAAAGTCTTTTTTTCAACAAATAACCTCTTATTTAATAGTTCTATGGATAATTTATGATTTAAATGTGTTTTAGATTTAATTTAATGATGTATATGATTTCTATTTTTGGATTTTGTAAATGTTTTCCATTCTTGGGATGGGTTTTCCTTTTGTAAAATTTGATGAATTTCATTGTGAAACAAAACATGTTTTTAAAGTGATATTTTATAGACTTTTAATGTTAGATAAAAAGATATATAGGGTTTTTATTATGAAATAAACTTGTTCTTTGGGCATTATGCCAAATTGGGTTTTCATTTTGGGATCCATTTTTTTCAATTTTTTCCTTCTTTTGAAGGGTGGATGGATTTTATAATGTGAAAAAAGAGTTTCCCTAATATATTGGGGTTTCTCATGGAAGTGATTATGATTCCCTTTGTAAATTTGTTTGAATTCTAATTTTTTTAAATGTTATTTATAAATATATATGTTATAACTGAAGGCCCATTTGGAACATGTAATATGTTGTTGATTGTGTGCTTATTTATCCCCTTATGTTGTTGTTGATTATGTTTTGTTATCCATGGGATAGAAAATTTTTTATATGATTCATGTTGTGATAATGGATTGGGGATATTATTAAGGGTAGTTAATAAGATGGTATGGAAATTATTGTGGTGTTATCCCTAGGGTATTTTTTTTATATTTGATTACATTGTTTTCACATAGACCACCACTATTATTATTCTATTTTGAGACTAAAGATGATAAGTTTGATGTAGTGGGGATATTAACCTTATTGTAGAAGGTATGTCCTTATGTGTCCTGTGATATCCCATTAGTCCTCATTATGCTTCCTCGTGGTATTTTTATTGTTATTCCTTTTGTAATGAATTTCTTCATATGTTTTCCTTGATTTATAAATATATTTTCTTTATGTATTTATCATCTTATGGTTCAATCCTAATTTTTACATGTTTTATTCCATCCATTTATAGGAATTATTTATAACATGTTGTGGTTGTGTTTCATTATTTTTCCCTTGTTTACTTTCTTTCAATTTTTTTGGTGCAAAAAAATATTAAATAAAAAGTATGGAATGGTTTTTAGAGTGGAATTACTATTTTTCATGATTTTTAAATGTTTTAAAACATTTTTGGGTTCTTTTTTTAAAAAATATTTTTTATATGAAATTGTTAGCACATTGAATAGGCATGAGTTTTGATAAAACCATGATATGACATATTCTATGATGGTTGTACTTTTTGAAATTTAATTATCCTTGCTTGGTTTATTCTTATACTATGTAAATAGAAAAAATATATTTTTTAAATTATTTTGAAATTAATGATATTGGTTTCTTCAATAAATGTATTGAATTTTACTCATGGTGGTATCATACTGTCTTAAGCTCACACCCAATATAATCACAATGGTGGGTATGTAGTATTCATGTTTTCATAATGTTTCTTCAGTTTTTTTTATTTTAGGTTTGTTTTCACTATTTTATTTATAGGGAATAATATGGTTTTCACTATAGTGTTGGTGACTTCTGAGTTACATGGAGATGATGATTATTCTTTTAGTTTTTTGGAACAAGTTAAATTGCATTTTGGGTATCTTCCTCTTTGGTATTTATTTTTCATTCATTTAGCTTCATCTATTTTTTTAATCTTGTATTAGATGATTTTTTATATGAGTCATCTCTTGGCATGTGTTTCTCCCCTTTATAACTATTCCATGTTTGGATTTTTTTTCTAGATCCTTGAGGTTGAAACTATACCTTTTAGCTATGTAATATTTCTCCTAATAATTATCATTTTCCCTAGGTGATTGGGGATGCTCATTGAGTATGTGGTAGGACATGTCAGGAATTCTATGGATGGATTTCCCAGGTATGATTGTAACATATCATTACTATATTTCAAGTGGTTCTCATATCTTTTCTTATTTTCCTTTTTAATTAGATGTCTCCTGGGACTCCCGAGGATAGAGAGAATTTTTTAGGTAAATGAACTAATATTCATGAATGTATGTTTTATTGAATTAATAGAGTCCATATATTAATTGGTTAATGGAATTTTTTGGTTCCTCCCCAAAATATGGAATAACACACTCGGTATAGGGTTTCTTTTGTGTCAGAATCAGAGTTTTCTATATTGTTTTGGGATATTACATGGAATGTAAAGGGTTTACAGGATGTGTTCTTGGTTTCTAGAAAAAAATTCATGAACTTGGTACAAAAATGAAATTAATACATGTTTTGTAAGATTTTTACACCATGTATGTGTTAAAGATCAGTCATTTTATAAAAATTAGATGGTTTTTTAGTTGCTTCATAATCATGGATTACATGACATGTAAAGGGGTTACACATCATGTATATTTCATGAGGTTTTATTTTAGTGTGCTACATTAGTTTATTTTTTATTCATTCTTTTACAGGCCTTCTTGATCTCAACATAAATGGTTTCTCCAAGGATATTGGGAGCCTCCATTCATTCTTGGTGGATTCATTCATCACTGTCTAACCGTTGTGGTTGGATGACATCACTCTGGGTGAGTAATACTTTCTATTTCTTTATTTCTTTGATAATAAATTCACTCATGCATTAATTTATTATATTTTTTGATATACATTGATTTTTTCTTTTGATTCCCTCTAGATATGCTGTGTGATCCTATCACGGGGGATAATTCTTGTGGGTATTAGTGCATCGATTGTACATTCTTGGGGTATGTGTTTTTTAATATTCTCCACTAACCCTTCTATCAAATTTAATCAATTTTGAGATGTGTTGATTTTTTCTAGGGTCGATGATTTCATTGTTTATTTATTTCTTTTGGGTGTATTCTATTTCTGGTGTGTGTGGCCTGAGTCTTGAGGTAGGTGGTAATTTCTCTAGACTATATTAGATGAACTATAATTCTCCTATTTTTATAAATTTATTAATATATAAATTTTACATGATTTTTTTGTGTGTGTAAATGGTTTTTTGATAAAAAGTTTGTTTTCACTCATTTTTTGCAAATGTAAAGGGTTATTTTCTAATAATTGAAATGATTTATGAAATTCGGCACTTGGGAAGCATTGGGTACATTGGTGGAATATAAATCATAGTTCCAACAACCATATTACCATAATCATGTTTGCTCATGTGGATTTCCTATTCTCACTATATAGCGACCCTAATTTTTCATACATTACTATTACATAATTTTAATGATAAACAATATAAAATAATTACATGAACAGGATCCATAGGTTTAGTTTCTTGGAAAAATTTAGACCTTACATAAAATTTAAAAAATATATATATTTAATTTATTATTATCTAGATTATTATTGGCCCTTGAATTCTACTTAGTACAGGTATTTACCTAAGGATATACATCAAAAATGGGTGATCTAAAATCCCCATAAAATGATAGATAATAACTTGAACAAATATAATCATGGATGAAAATAATAATTATCATCATAACATAAGAATATGATCATAATCATGATAGGATGCATTAGATAAAGCATGGAATGTGGCTATGCATAAAAATGAAAATTCATGTCTTAGTGGTCAACTATAACACATAGTTGTGAACAAAGATATAATTATGCATATGAATATATCAACTTTCTCATGAGATACATCACATTAAAAAATTCATTAGAGCTATATAAAATTCCATGTGAACCTATCACATCATAACATATACATTGCGCTATATAATTCCTAGTGCACCCACCACATCATAATATTTACATTATCATGCAAGCCACATTGAACAAATATTAATCTTGGTTATAAAATAACCCCTATAAAGGAATGAGATTAATTTTATAATGAATATATTCGTAAATATTTTTCCCAAATTAAAGAGGGAATAATATACTTGATATAATAATAATCAACATTGAGTGAAGAAGAAACAATCTCAATAAGTAAAAGGTGTTTTTTTAAAGAGGAGTTCTTTTTAGAAAAAATTATGTTTTTCATAAACTCAATTAGAAAAAATTCATATCCCAAAAAAGTTAATATAAAGATGAATAAATTATTTTTGAGTAATATCCATACTAAAAATTTTGTGAAAGCTTAAAACCCCAAAGAAATAAAGTTGGGTTTGAGAATTCTTCTTACCTTTTATCTGAATACTTTATTCACATTAATGTCCTAAATAATCACATTAGATTAAATAATTAACAAAACCAGAACCTTGTTTACATTAATTTTATTAATTATGGTTTTATATGTTCATTTATTGGATTTTATATGAGTTATATAGTTTTATTTCATTGTTTGAGAGCATTCGTTTTCATGGTTTTCATGATCTGTTCACTTGTATACATGAATGGAAGTTCATGTAAATTGGGGATAAATATCCAAAATTGTTATTATATTTTAATAATGATATTAAAGTATTTAAAAATATCTTATAATGATTTTTTTTATATGATATTAGGATGAATCATTAGATATAATCTAATGATGATCATTTTAGGTTAATTTTGGTGTTTTTTTATCACAATAGACATGTTTTGTTTTATCATTTAGAATTATGTATATAAGTTAGTTATAGAACATAAGAAGTGTTATAAAATAAACATTAAAATATTTTTTCAACCATTTAATGTTTTTATTAAAATACATTAAGGGATTAAATTATAATGAAATCACATTGTCCATGATGTCAGTAAATTGACATATGAAGGGCGATGATTTCATTTTTAAAATAAAAGAGAGGGGGGATGATTTTATTGATGTATCTGACATTGAAATGATATTATACCAATATATAAGACATATTGGATTTTTCATCCAATTTTTATTATAAAATTTTAGAAGAATAAATGAAATGAAATTTAAAGGAAATTAAAAGAAAACAGGGGAGGATTTTACGTCACGGATTTATCCTCATTGAGAACCTTCTTTCTGAAAAGGATTTGGTAATTTGTTGAGACCAAGAGATCCTATAAATGGTATATGGGCTAGAGTAGATGTTTTTGAATAATTTGGAAAAGTTTTAAAGATTTAGATGTGTGAGTAGAAGCGAGGTTGAGGGGTGGTATTTATAGTGGAGGAGAGGGGTGTTTTTCCATTATTTAATTCATTAGTTTATTATTTTTATCAAGACAAGAAATGTTATTGATTATTTAGAATAAATATAGTAATTAGATAATGTTTTTTTATAACCAATGGTTCTTACATAATCCATGAATCAATAAATATTGTATTTAATTTATAATGTATTTAAACCATAAATAATCATATTTTACTATTCACCAAAAATTTGTGTATTTCAAAAAAATCCCAAAAATTCACCCTAACCATTTTTCAACATGTATAATTCAAAAAAGAACTCCATTTTATGAAAATAATTTACTAAATATTAGTAATATATATTTTTAATTAAAATCACCATTTACTTTGAAAATACTGATTTTAAAATTATAACTAATTTTATAACTCATTGAAAAATTAATTAAGGTCTTATAAAATTATCTTAAAATATTAATCATAAAAAATATTAATTTATGAATACATTTTATAAAAATAAATTTTCTTTTAAATGATTAAATTAATCATAAAATTTTATTTAAATATTAACGACTTATAAAAATCCAACAATTAATTTATAATTTTTAAAACATTTATTTACTTTGAATATGATATAATTATATCATATTTTCAACTATAAGATGGCTAAATTTTATTTAAATATTCATTATTGAGGTTACTATTCAATTTTGTGGTTTAATATTCAAGGGTCATATTACTATTCCTAAGGTCAAGTTTCTATTTTATCGTTGTTGGTTCCTTAACTTTTAGAAATAAATATTATTTAACTAATTATTCATTTATAATGTTTTTATGATGCTCTATATGTTATTTAATATGATTTATAAAATATTACTTTACTATAATAAGTAATAAATTCCATTGATAAATGTTTTGGTCATTATAGTCTTCCCCCTTTTGAAATTTCGCACTCGAAATTTCATTTTACATAAGAAAGTGAAGGTAATTCTCCTTCATTGCCTCCTTTGATTCCCTTGTTGATTCTACATACTTATGGTTCCTCCAAAACACTTTAACAATGTGGGATGTCTTTTTGTGTTGAACCTTATCTCAATACTCTAAAATCTTTACTGTCTGATTCTAATAAGAGAGTTCATCTTCCAGATGTACCACCTATGAGTTAAATACATGTGAGTGATATGGTAAGTACTTTATCATAAGTGATACATAGAACACATCATAAAATTTATCCATATTTTATTGAAGTACTAGCCGATAGGCCACAAAACCCAAGCGATAAAGGATCTTGATGGGGCCAATGTACCTTGGCCTTATCTTCCCTTTCTTTCCAAATTGCACGACTCTCTTCCACAGTGATATTCTATGGAAGACTTTATCTCCAAAATTGAAATCCAAGTCCCTTTAATAGTTTTCATCATTGATCTTTTGCTGACACTAACCAGCTTTGATATATTGCTGGATGGATTAAACTATATCTATCATCTCATACACAAGATCATGTCTAAGTAGCATTATTTTTCCAACTTCATCCCAACAGGTTAGAGTTCTAAAATGATTTCCATACAGAGGATCATATGGATCCATCTATATACTAGGGTGGAAGTTATTGTTTTATGAGAACACAACCAATGGGAGATACTGATCCCATCCACCTTTTAATTCTAAAGAGCTAAATCATATCATATATTCAAGCATCTGAATATTCCATTAAATTTTTCCATCAGTTTGGGATGATAGGATGTGCTAAAATTTAAATCATTACTCAAAGCATGTTGAAGATTCCACCAGAATTTAGATATGAACCACAACTCATGATCCAAGAAAATTAAGATTGGAACCCTATGAATTCTCTCCACTTCCTTCACATATATCATTGAATGTTATTAAAGCAATATATATTCCCAAATAGTAATAATTTTTTAAAGTCTTGGTGAGTCAGTCCACCACAACTCATATCACATTGTTTCCTTTGTATGCATTCAGGAGACTAGTGACAAAGTCCAAGGTGACATTCTCTCATTTCCACATCGGTATAGATAATTATTGCACCATCCCTTTGGAATTTTTCACCCTGATTTACCTTGATGACATATTAAGCACCTTGATATATATTCTCTAATATCCATCCTCAGGTTGTCCTGCTAGAAGTTTTCTTGAAGATCGAGATATATCCTAGTACTCTTCAGATGGATAGATATTGTTGAGTTATGTGTATTCTCCAACAGCTCCTTCTTTATCCCAGGTGATGAAGGCACACAAATCTTCTTTCCAAACTGAATCACATCATCATAATCGATATATAACTCTTGAAGCTTTCATTCCTTTACTAAATTCACCATATTTTGTAACTTGGGATCATCCCTTTGGGTCTCCTTAATCATCTCTATGATAGATGGTTAGGAATCATTTTGTAAAGGTAGGATGTATTCCCTGTTGTTATGATTTCCAAATCAATACTTTTCATATCCATGAAGATAGGGTATTTATCAATCTAAAACTTGGATTGGGTAGTATGTTAATTTCTACTAAGAGCATAAGCTACCTTATTTTCCTTTCCATGATGATAGTGAATAGAGAAATCATAGTCCTTGATTAGATCTAACCATATCCTTTGACTCATGTTGAGGTCCCTTTGTGTGAATATATACATTAATCTCTTTTGATTGGTATATATATCATATAGGTAGTGCCACCATATTTTCAAGTCAGAAATCACTACTACAAACTCTATATCATTTTTTAGGTTGTTCTTCTCTTGTATCATCATCTGTCATGATGCATAGGATATCACATTATCATTTTACATGAGTAAAAAACCCAAGCATTTATTTTAAGAATCACTTTATATAAAAAAACTTCTCTGGTTTTTTATAATGTGAGTATAGGTGCAGTGATCAGCCTCTTCTTTACTCCTTGAATATTTCCTCACATTCTTCCATCTAGACATAATTTACCCCATTCCTTGTTAACATAGTTAGTGTGCTTGACAATCATGATAAATTGCTCATAAAATATTGATAGTACCCTATATTCCAATAAAACTATGGATTTATATGACATAATAGGTTCTGAACCATTCCTCAATTTCCTTTATTTTTTAAGGTTTCGTAGAAATTCCATCATTTGTGATCACATGTCTCAAGAATGTGACTTGATACATCCAAAATTCACACTTTCTAAACATGGAATTCAATTTCTCATTCCTTAATGTCTCCTAGAAAATCCATATATGTTCTTTATGTTCCTTATTTCTCTTAGAGTATATGATAAAATAATCCTTAAACACTACCGAAAATTTTTTGAGGTAATTTTTAAAGACTATATTCATTATATCCATAAATAATGTTGGGGAATTAGTAATTTTGAATCACATCACTAGAAACTCATTGTGCCCATACCTTGTGTGGAAGGTATTATTCTGAATATCTTCCTTATTAAAATTTACCTTATGATATCCAGAATGAATATCAACCATTGATATGTACAAAGATCCTATTAACTGATCAAACAATCCATCAATCCTTGGAAGATGATGCTTTTTCTTTTTAGTGATCTTTTTGAGTTCATGATAATCAATACACAGTCGCATTGATCCATCATTCATTATTTCAAAGGGAACAGGTGCACCCCAAGATGATGCACTAGGATGTACGAACCCTTTTTTCAAATGCTCTAGTAGCTAATCCTTTAACTCCTCTATTTTTATAAGAGCCTTCCTATAGGGACACATTGTGATAGGATTATCTACAGGTCTGAGTTATATTGAATAATCTACCTAACGATCTGGGGGAATTTCATATAACTCTTCATAAAATACATCACTATATTCCCTCACAATGAGAATTTACCTCAGTTTTATACCTTCCTTTTACTCATCCATTTGATTGAGCTAAGATTATTCATAAGGAATCAACACCCACACCATTAAAGGATATTCCAAATGGGATTCATGATCTTACTTTCATTTTTAGAGGATCATGGACTGGCTAATAATATGAAAGTATATTTCCTTTTCCATACATTTGATGTGTGATATATATAAATAGATCCAATATATCCCCATTATAATGTGTAATTCCACCAAAAGAAGTATTATGAGATTTGCTGGAAAAAACCCACCACATATTCCAATAAGTTAAGAGTCCCACACTTGGGTTGAAATGATTGCAACACATATAATTTTTCTATATAACTCTACATCAAGTTTTCTTGGCATCGATTCAATACTTCTAGAAAACATTCATGATATAATTTAATGTGTAGAACAATAATCAAATAAGACATTTTCCATTATTGAGTGAATAGGAAGTATAACTTTTACAATATCATTTTCTTGATCCAATTTGGCAGTAGTGATTGAACATGCCTTCCCATTATCCTTTGGATTTGGTGGATGATGATTTTTATTACCCTCAACAAATCAGGGATTAGTGTACTAGCTTCCAAAGTATGTTTTCTCCATATATTTGTAGCATTGGACCATGGGTGATGCTCTCTTTTCCTCCACCACATTGTCCTATTTCTTCATGTCTTTTCTACATTCATGGTATTGGTGTCGTCTCCCACACTTGAATCGTTTCCATGTCCCTTTGAGGTAGTTCTCATGGTGCTTCCTCCAACATTTTTGAAATATATGTGGGTGAGTTTTCTTTCACCTTTCTCATTAGATCCTCTAGTATGAAATTCCATCTTTCATTTTTTATCACCATAACCAGGTTACTATTATCCAAACTCTATCACTAATTTTAGAGCACATCAACCAAAAATCTTCATAACTCCCAAATAATATAATTTCAATATCCATTCAAATGTGTGGTTTTAATCCACTAAAAATCTATCATTTTTTCTATCCTTTTTTATTAGAAAAATTGAAGTGTACATTGAAACACTAGTGAAATTTTCTTTACAGACCATGATATTTTCTCCTTCATTTTTCTTTAGATATATGAATTCTATCTCTATATTTGTATGAGGAGTTCTGGGGGAATAATTGTTATGAAACATTATCTTAAAGTCTTCCCACTCTATCTCTTCAATTTCATCCCTCAGCTTGGTGGTATTAATCAATGCCCACCATTTATCCACCTCTCAATCTAAATGGTAAACTGATAGAGTCATTGTCTCCATCCTAAAATAGTGAAGCACAATAATGAACTTATCTCTTAAGTTGACCCACTATTATGTGACTAGTGGACTTGAATATCCACTAATCATCAACGGTCCTTGTTGCATGAAACACTTTGTAGCCATTTTCTCCCTATTAGGTGAAGGTGAACGATCCATATTATTCAGGTTATTTTTTATAACTTGATACAGCTGGGTATGAATCACCATGAAATTTTGAACTAAAACTCACAAGGCATTGGGTATGTCATTCATCCAATCACTGCATTCTCCCTCATATGGTTTGTTATCTTATTTCTCATGGCTCCCATCATTTTCTAAAATAGAAAATGTTATAACAAAAGATAGGTCAACAAGTCATGAATAAATAATTTATTCCTTAATGAAATGAAGTTTAAAGGAATATCGTGTGCGATCCCTATGTTTAGAATTTTCTAAAACAAATGTTCTTGGGTGCTTAATTATACTTAGTCTAATAATAAGGGTTTTAACTACAGTTCTCTAATCCTAAGTCCCAAATTAAATAAATTATTATCTGATACCAAATATAGTGACCCAGTATTTTCATACATTAATATTAAATAATTTTAATTATAAACAACATAAACCCATTACATGATTGGATCCAAGGGTTTAGTGTGGTGATAAAATTAGGACCACACATAACATTTACAAAATAAAACATAAACATTTATTTAATTCCTTCTTCTCTAGCTTCTTATTAGAACTTGAAATCTTCTTCGTACAAGTAGTCACCAGAGGATATAAATCAAAAAAGGGGTGAGCTAAAATCCCATTAAAAGGATAGATAAGAACTTGAAACAATATAATCATGGTTGAGAATAATAATTATCATAATTACATAGGAATTGGATCATAATCATGAGAGGAATCATTATATAAATCCATGTAATGTGTCAATGCATAAAAATGAAACATCATGTCTTAGTGGTCAACTACCACACATAGTTATAAACAATAATAGAATCATGTTCAGTAATATTTAACTTTTTTCATGAGATAAATCACATTACCTAATGAAGTGGAGGACTATATAATCATGGTAGTACCCATCACATCATAACATATACATTTCACTACATAATTTCAGGTACACCCATCACATAATAACATTTACATTATCATGCATGCCACATAGAATGTATATCAATCATGGACATAAAATAAACCTTGGAATTTAATGGGTCTAATTTCATAAAGAATTAATTCATAAAATGGGTTCCTAAATGAAAGGGAGAATACCATACTTGATATAAGAATCATCAACCTTGAGTGAAAAAGAAATAATCTTGAGAAGTAAAAGGTGTGTTTTTTTAAAGAAGAGTTCTTTGGGAAAACATGGTGTTTGTCATAAACTCAAGTAGAAAACATATATATAAAATTAAAGGTAATATATTAATGAATAAATTATATTTAAGGAATATCCATATAGAAAGGGGTTAAAAGAGGTAAAACCCAAAGAAAGTGAGTTGGGTTTGAGAATTCCACTTACCTATTGTATGAATTCTTTCTTCACTTTATGTCCTATTTAATCACATTAGATTTGTTAATTAACAAATAAAAAACCTTTTATACATGAAATTTATTCCATATTGTTTTATAATTTAATTTATGGGATTTTAGATGATTTATAGAGTTTAATTTCATCATTCTAGAGGATTCATTTTTTGTGGTTTTCATGATCGGTTCACTTGTATACATGAATGGATTTTCGCATAAAATGTGGATAAATATCCAGAATTGTTATAATATATTATTAATGATATTAAATACGTTTAAATTATATTATGATGACTTTATATATGGTATAAGGTTGAATAATTTCATATAATTTAATGCTGACAATTTTAGGTTAATTTTGGGGGGTTTTCTATCAAAACAAACTCATTTTGATTTATTATTTAGTATTATGTATATAAGTTTGTCCCAAAACATCAAAAATGTTATAACATAAACATTAAGATATTTTTTAAAACATTTAATGGTTTTATTAATATACTTTATGGAGTTAAAGTAAAATTAAATCACATCATCCACGATGTTGGTAAATTGACATATCACAAATTATGATTTCATTATTAAAATAAAAGAGAGGGAGGTAGGAATTTAATGATGGATTTTCCATTACCATTATAGAATACTAGTATATAAAACATAATGGGTTTATCATGACATTTGGATGAGTGATGTTTCAGATAAGATAAGAAAATAAATGATATTGAATAGAAATTCAAAGAAAAAGGGAGAGGATTTTACCTCTTGGATAAATCCTGCTTGAGAACCTCCATAAGAAAAATGTTTTCATATTTTGATGAGAAGAAGAGCTCCAATACGTGGGAGAGGGGTTGGGGAGAGGTTTGAGAATAATATTTACAAGGAAGAGATCTTTATATTTGTGAGGAGAAGAGGGGATTAGGGGTTGTATTTATAATGGAGGGGAGGGGTGTTTTCTCATTATTTGATTTCTAAATTTATTATTTTACTCAAGAAAAGAAATAATGTTGATTCTTGAGAATAAATAAAGTAATTATATCATGTCAGTTCGAATCAATGGTCTTTTAATCATCCATTTATGAAGTAATAGGGTATTTAATTTAGAATTTACTTATACTGTAAATTATTGTATTTTACTATTCATCAAAAATTCATGTATTTCAGAAAAATCCCAAAAAATCACCCTAACCATTTTTTTCCATGAAGAATTAAAAAATGAACTCCATTTTATGAAATTAATTTTCTAAATATGTGTAATTAAACTTTTAAATAAAATCATCACTTGAAAAAATACAGATTTTAAAATTATAACTAATTTTATTACACTTGAAAAATTACTTAAGGTCTCCTAAAATTATATTAAAATCATAGGAAATAGAAATATTAATTTATTAATAAATTTTATAAAAAATTATTTTAAATGATTGATTTAATCATAAAATGGTAATTAAATATTTATGGCATAAAAATTTTCCAACACTTAATTAATAATTTTTAAAACATTTATTTACATAGACTATGATATAATTATATCATATAATCACATATAAGGTGGGAACTTTTTATTTATACTTTTAATGGAGAGGTTAATATTCAATTTTCCAGTTAACTATTCTTAAGGATCATATTACTATTTCTATGTTCGAGTTAATATTTCATCGGCATTGATACTTAAACTTCTATAAATACTTCATATTTCATTAATTACTCATTTATAAAGTTGTTATTATTGTCTATAAGTGATATTATTGGATTTATGCTATATGAAATTACTATAAGAAGGGGGGAATTCCTTTGATAAAAGTGTTCATCGTTACTCACTAGGTTTATTTTTCTATTGCAATGATTTTTGGCACTGTTAGGGGGTTCACGTGTGGGGTGTTCCTCTACTCCTTAGGTCTATGTTCTAAGGACTTGTTGTACACATGTAATTTTCCTAGTATAAGTAGTCTACTAGGAACACATATGGTATTCCATGGAGTGATTTACCTGTTATTAGATTTATAAGGTTTTTTCCTTTGATATGATTTCATTGTTTTTTAAATTGATAATACAAATTATGATTTAAATTGACAGTCCTTCTTTTATTTCAGAATTTTTGAAAAAGTTAAATATTTACCATGTTTTGATAAATCGTATTTATTTCTTATTATGCTTGGTTTTATTTAAAATGATCATACATGAGTTTTTTTTATAGAGACATGTTATGGAACACCTAGGTGAGACCGTACTAATCCTCTTAACTCATACAATGTGTACATATTTGGTGTTGTGTAGACCATTGTATGTATTTAGATGCAAGGAAAGGAAAGGTGTCACAGTGAGGTGGTGAGGTTTCTGGTCAGCTGAGTCTGGGTACCCTATGGTGAGATTTTGAGATTTTTCCCACACTATCACATGTAATAACATTTCTAGTTTTGTTTTAATTTGATTTTTGAACATGTACATAGATATTTTATAATATTTTTGTTGTTTGGTATCCTCTATTTATTTTGGATATAGCATATATATTTGTCCCACATTTTCCTCATTTATCTATACATGTACCATGTTTTTTTTCTAGTTGGGTGAAATCATTTCCTATGGTTGTTTTGTGATTATCGGGTGCTAGTCTCAAACTCATTGGGATTGGGAACACCATTCAACAATGTGACAGGTTGGTTAAGGTGATAGTATGGGGTAGTATTCAGGTCTGTTCATTACAGTTTGGTATCAGAGGGAGTTTTTTCTCAAGTGTCCATGTCTTTAGATGCATAGTGGACAAGAGAAATGATTATAGGGACTTGGGAGGTATATTTTATTGAGTTCATAGTGAGATATTGTTGTGATAATACTCAATTTACCATGGAATGTATATATCCTCTTTTGAGTTTTGATATTAATCTCAATTTTTTGATTATGGGTTTTCTAATTTGAATTGAGATTATTCTATCGTATGATAATTTATTATTATTTTTTGTGTTGTAGTATCCCTATAATACTTGTTATAGGAATTCATTAGGAGGTATAAGTTGATGATCCTAAAGTAAATTCACTTATTTATGAGAATTTGATTTAGACTATCATGCATCCAATTAATGATTTTGATCAGAATGTACTTCAAGTTTGGAATGCAACCACTTTTGTAAATCCATGAGCTAGAGGTGACTTGGATCAATCATGGGACTTAATGTATAAGAATATTATATCCATTAATGGTATGAAATAACCTCAAGAGTTTTAGGACTGTATAGAAAACATCAACTAGATCTTATACTTTTGGGAAATTCCTGGTTGTATAAAGGTGAAATGTGAGGCTTTCTGACTTGATGGACCAAGAGAGTGGTGGTAGGATTCCATGGTATATGTTGATAATCATGTTTTATTTTAGTGTATGGTCCCCAAGACCCTCTTCTTCCTGTAGTTTTTTCTATAGTTACTAATGATGGTGAAGTCCATAGAGTTTCTCTCTTTACAGTAAGAAGAGAATGCAGTGTTGGAATAAACCAGTCAGTCTGTTAAGCTGGTTTTCTTTACACCATAGGTTGTGAAGAGTGACCAACTGAAGGCCCAGAAGCACGTATAGGGTTTATGATAGGATATAAAATCATATGTATTTATGATTAATCATTAAACCTATGCAGAGACCGTAGAAATTTATATTGTGGCATAACTGAATATGGTGGTAAGGACAGATATTCCTCCTCATATCTACCACATAGTGGGTCTTCCTTGGAATTATAAGGAAGAATAAGATGTGACAGGATCATCACAAGAGTGGTGGAGGTGGATCTTAGTATAAGGACTCTTTTTAACTTCCATATATAGTTAGTGGTGTGAATTTGACACGCTATACATGTGAAAAGTTCAGACACACATCATGTTCATGTCCTCTACCAGTAATGATGTGTAACAGTTGTGAGTGGTATGGTCATCAGCAGTGGTTCTTTCAGGCCAAGTATACTCCTTGATATTTTTAAGGATCTTTGACTCTAAAGTATACTAAGGAATAATCAGAAGATTTAAATACTACAAGTCTATAACCATGGGCCTTAGAAGTTAAGCACCACCACAAAGTATATCATTTTCGATTGGAAGTAGATTCATGTCGAGAAAAAGTGATAGGTACCATCTTTATTACATCCTCAATAGTTATTTATTTACTTGATAGTGGTTCTTCACACTTGATTATCTCTTTAAATTGTTTTAATATTCATATCCTTCTAATATAAATTATTACCTTTTATATGGACTATGAAAGAGGAAAGATTAGGTGTTTTAGTGTCCTTGTGTGATATTAACAGCTGATGTGGAGCTAGTGATGGATTTTCTTATTCTCAATTTGGATTTGTTTTATATCATCATCAAGATGGATTAGATTGTTTTTCATTGAGTCTAGTTTTATTTTTTTCTTCATCATTTATCATTTATTGTGGTCATTGAGAGCTCATGGGTGTCTTAGGGATATTGGGATCTGAGGTCTGGTCATGCAGGACCTTCTCGCCCTAAACATAGGATTTTGTTCACTACTATTGCAATTGATCCCTATGATGTTTCTTATTTAATTGATCTTCTAACTACTTTTTGGGTTTTTTATAACATTTTCCAATTAAATTTATAATGGAATCCTCCAGGGAGGGAGTTGGTGTATGAAATTGATCTGGTTAGTGGTATGTAGAAAATTTCAATAGCATCTTATTTTATGGAACCATAAAAGTTTAATGTACTAAAGGATTAGATGGATGTCCTGGTGTAGGAAGGTTTTGTTCTCCCTATTGTTTATCCTTTTTAAATTCTAGTTCTCCTTACCAAGTAGTAATATTTTTCACTTAACTATGTGTGGACTATCAAAAGTTGATACATGTAACAATTTTGATCATATATCATTTACCTCATGTGGATGATTTGTTTGATCAGTTAGGGGGTGTTTTCAAATATTGATCATCAGTCATGTTTTTATCAGCTCAAGTTTATGGAGTCTGATCATCAGTCATGTTTTTATGGAGTCATGTTTGATCAGTTAAGGGGTGTTTTTATCAGCTTATTTGTTCATAATTATAAGTCACATTTTATATGGAAGGATTTTGAAATGTAATTTTAGTATTCAAGAAGTAGAGTTCTTGGGGTATTTTATTTCTGAGCATGGATTAGTAGTTGTTCATAAGAAGGAGAAGTCTCTCTTCTCATGAGAGTAACCATGTAACTTCTTTGAGATTCATAATTTCATTAGTATTTCTAGATACTATCTTTTATTCATTAATGATTTATAAATTTTTGAGTAACCTTTCACTACTCTTTCCAGGAAAGTTGTGAAAATCATAATGGGAAGAAAATTTTAGGTATTCATTCAATGTGTTGAAATGAAATCTGACATGGACTCCCATTTTGATCTTACTTGAGACCGTTAAGGGATGTATGGTTTTCTATAATTCTTATGAAATATTTTTGGGTTGTGCTCTCATACATGGTGATCATGCCCTGGATTACTATTCTTGTGAGATTAAATTGCATGATCAGAATTACCCAACCCTTATTTAGATCTTTCTGCAATTAGACATCCTCTTATGTTTTTATAGAATTATCATTTTTCAGAAGGGTTCTCAATATTTTATGATAATAAAAGTTTGAGTTATATTTTCTCTCATAATGACATAAATCTTATATAGAGGCGGTGGGTGGGATACCGTCAGATGTTTGACTTCGATATCTCATATACTCTTAAGAAGGGGAATGACATTGCAGACTCTCTTAGCATGAAACTACCTTCATATGCTATTTTGGATTTGATTGAGTAGTGGAACCTTATGGGGATTTTTTCTCTTGTGCATCTGGATGCATAAGAGGATGTTTTAGGAAGGGTATTGACCATTCTTCAATTACCATCATCTCTCATAGATTCTATTCTGTAGAACTATTAGAAGGATGATGTGTTAAATGGAATTAGAGGAACCCTATATAGTAGAGAGACTATTTCATCTTGGTCTCTCTCTTCATATGGTATTCTCTATTTTGCATATTAGTTTTTTGTCCCAACATCTATGAAGATATTTTTTTGGTCAATTTTCACAGTTCTTCATGTGATTTTTATCCAGGATCTACAGTTTTTTATTATGAAATGAGATGGTGATTTTGTTGGTTGTTAATGATGCATGACATTGATGATTATGTGTCCCACTATTATAGATGCTTGTAGATAATGATAGAGCATCAAAAACCTTCTAGATTTCATAAAAATATTATGGTACTTATTTGGAAATTTGATGATGTATCTATTGATTTTTTTTAGATTACCATGAACTCCTCAATGGAGTAATTCTATCTTGTTAGGGATTGATCAATTGAAATATTCATCACATTTTTTCCAATCAATGACACTGAAAAATTTGAAGACATTTATATATTGTATATGTTTAAATATGTGTGGTTATGTCACGAACCGTCCCACGGGCCCAAACGTGACTACCCTAAGCCCACCTTCCATAGGCCATGGGTTGGTGAATAGTACCTTAAGGCTTTTCCCGAATAGGGAAGCCATTGCCTTAAAGATCAGTACACACTCAAAAAAGGAAAAAAAAGTAAACAACCAACAAAAGTAAGGTATAACCACAAGAGTAAAGTAAAATCACAAGTACAACTGTAAACTGAAAATAGTGGACCGGAATGCAAGCCCTAGAAACTAAAAAGAAAGTAAACAACAGTCGTATCTACCCTGGATCTCTACCTAGATGGTAGTAGCTGTAAGTATGAAGTTGAAGAAGAGGATCTTGACTGCTCATGTCGCACCAAGCTCCACCAAGTCTCGAACCCCCAAAGTCTTCCTCAGAGCGTCATAAGTATGCACCAGACACACACATGCAGGCAGAGCCCATATAGGGGTGAGTATAATAAAACCCAATAGGGGACCCCAAGACCCCCGAAGGTCTCTCAGTAATCCAAAAAGGAAAACATCACAAGAAATTTCACAAAGGTAATACAACAAGCATGATCTAAATCATGAAGCACAAAGTAAAAGAGACAGTTCACCCTAACGGTATAACTTCAAGGTTACTGAGAAAGGGATGACTAGTTGTAAAGCCAGATCATCTTATCTATAGTAACTCTACTACTGACCCATATAGGTAACTTTATGTTGACTCGTATTAGTCCCTGAATGATGACCTGTATTGGTCGCTGGTGTTGACCCGTATTGGTCGCTGGTGCTGACCTGTATTGGTCGCTGGTGCTGACCCGTATTGGTCGCTGGTGCTGACCCATATTGGTCCTTGGTGCTGACCCATATTGGTCGCTGGTGCTGACCTGTATTGGTCCATTGTACATAGGTAGGGATTATTATTAATACAACAAGATCATCCCACTCTAGAGTTTCTAATGCTGACCCGTATTGGTCTCTCTTGTTCTTCATGCCACATCCACCCACTGGATTCCCGCACAAAGCACCCCTGATCTCCATAAGATTCTTCTCCCCAAGCCATCGGTCATATTTCAACTGGTATAAAGTCCCGCAAAAATCATACCCAAGGGACCGCCCCGTTATAGGGATCCCAACATGACAAACAACACGTCGATCAGATGCCCGTTCTGTGAGATATGGGCACTTTTGTAACAAGGGATCAGTTTGATTCAAGTCTAGTCCAAACCATCTCACACGTCAAACTTTGTTAAAACTCACTTAGAGTAGCAACAAAGGACCTCCTTGTCACAAGGGTCCTTATTCCATAGACGGCGCATCGATTGGACACTCGGTCTGTTAGTTACACCCCTTTCCGTGAAACAAGGTTGATCGCACCTCAGTCCAGATCGGCTCAGTCGACCCTGCCAGAATATGCCAAAGGTAACTCACTAGTGCAGAAAACGTTTTTTACGTCACCATTTTTTACGTCGGTTATATAAAACCGACGTCATAATATGTAAAACGATGTTTTTTACGTCGGTTATTCTAATAACCGACGTCTAAACCTGTGTTTAGTACACCTTTAACGTCGGTTATTTTTATAACCGATGTTATTAATCGAGCGGCTTCGTTTTTTACGTCGGTTATACATTAACCGCCGTAAAAAACAGAAGCGGGGGGTGTTTGTTACGTTGGTTATCCAATAACCGACGTAACAAATCGACATATGTACGAGTTATTACGTCAGTTATTCAATAACCGACGTAACAAACGCGGTTTTTGAAGGCCTTTTTACGTCGGTTATAAAATAACCGACGTAAAAAAAGAATCCGCAGATGTTTTCGACGTCGGTTATTCCATAACCGAAGTAAAAAAACGCGGATTTTGGGCCCTTTATAACGTCGGTTATAAAATAACCGACGTACAAAAAGAATCAGAGGAAGGTTTTTACGTCGGTTATTGAATAACCGGCGTTATAAATGTTTTTAAAAAAATTATAACGTCAGTTATTGAATAACCGACGTGATAACTCATTTAAAAATTTACCCAGACTGTGGATTGTCATTCGCGAGTTTACCTTCGACTGTCGCGACTCGTCTCTCTCGCGCGTAAACCTGAATCGGCTCGTCCATTTCGTTGGTTTAGATTCGTTTTGCGATCATCGTTTCTCATATTTAATCTCCTCGGATCAATCATCTAAACTCACAGCACTCGGGTAATCCTCCCACTCGTTCGTTTTTTTTCACGGATACTATATATATATGTGTTGTGATTTTTTTGTTGAAACTAGCTAAGATTCTTCGATTGCGAACCCTTTTAACTCGTTTTGGCACCATAATCTTATTTATCATCCCTAGATCTATTAGTTCGACTTGCAATATTGACTAATTTTATGATTTCACTAATTTTTCATCGTTTTCTATAAATCCCCGAGAGGGTTGGGGCGTGTCCATTTGGATGGGTTGCCCTTTTACAGTTGTTACTACTTTATTCACACACAACCATGGCATAGGTGCATGCATTTGGGATCACATCACCATTTTCACCCCCTGCAAACAAAGTTTCATGAGGAGGACTCGCCAGATTTCCCCTCGGCATGTTAAAAATTTTAGATACCCTCTTTTCAGCAAGTAAAAAATTAACTAGTTTTTACTTCACTACTTATCCTAAATAAATAAAACCACCATTCTTTCTAGAAGCTCTACTAGATCCATTGCATCCATCAACATACATATTTGGATCTGAAAGCATCCCTTAAGCCTTATGTTTGATGCTAACATCCTTTACTGATCTATAGAAAATATGATGGTCTGCTAAGCTCTCCATTTAAAAGTCAAACCCCACCAATTATTCATCCTCATCATGAGAAAATGGCACAACATCTGAATTTCTGATTCAATATCTTGGGTCACTGAACAAACATTAACTCCTTCAAATCCACACCTGGAATAGACAACCTAATGTCGAGTTCCTTCTCTATCTATTGAAACTCAGTTCTTCCTCCACACCTAAAAACATTCTTTGAATGGCCCAACTTCTTGTTATGGTAAATTTTCAGTGATTCCAGGGGGGTGGGAGGGCTATCAAGAGGGTTGGGGGGTGTCCAGGGGGGTGTCCAAGGGGGTAGGGTGTGGGGGGTGGTGTCCAGGAGGGGTGGGGGGCTGTCCAGAGGGGTCGGGGGGTGTCCAGGGGGGTTTACAAGGGGGTGGGTGGGTGTGGGGGGCTGTCCAAGGGTGTGGGTGGGTGTTGGGGGGTGTCCAGGGGGGTGTCCAAGGGGGTAGGGGGTGGGGGTGGTGTTTAGGAGGGGTGGGGGGGCTGTCCAGAGGGTTGGGGGGTGTCCAGGGGGGTGTCCAAGCAGGTCGGGGGTGGGGGGTTGTGTCCAGGAGGGGTGGGGGTGCTTTCTAGAGGGCTCGGGGGCTGTCCAGAGGGGTCGGGGGGTGTCCAGGGTGGTGTCCAAGGGTATGGGTGGGTGTGGGGGGCTGTCCAAGGGGGTGGGGGCCTGTCCAGAGGGGTCGGTGGGGTGTCCAAGGGGGTGTCCAAGGGGTTGGATGGGTGTGGGGGGCTGTCCAAGTGGGTGGCGGCCTCTCCAGAGGGTATTTGGGGTTGTCTGGGTGGGTGGGGGGGCTGTCCAGAGGGTTGGGGGATGTCCAGGGGGTGTCCAAGGGGGTGGGGGGTGGGGGGTGGTGTCCAGGAGGGGTGGGGGGCTGTCCAGAGGGGTCGGGGGGTGTCCATGGGGGTTTACAAGGGGGTGGGTGGGTGTGGGGGGCTGTCCAAGGGTGTGGGTGGGTGTTGGGGGGTGTCCAGGGGGGTTTCCAAGGGGGTAGGGGGTGGGGGTGGTGTTTAGGAGGGGTGGGGGGGCTATCCAGAGGGTTGGGGGGTGTCCATGGGGGTGTCCAAGCAGGTCGGGGGTGGGGGGTTGTGTCCAGGAGGGGTGGGGGTGCTTTCTAGAGGGGTCGGGGGCTGTCCAGAGGGGTCGGGGGGTGTCCAGTGTGGTGTCCAAGGGGATGGGTGGGTGTGGGGGGCTGTCCAAGGGGGTGGCGGCCTGTCCAGAGGGGTCGGTGGGGTGTCCAGGGGGTGTCCAAGGGGGTGGATGGGTGTGGGGGGCTGTCCAAGTGGGTGGCGGCCTCTCCAGAGGGTATTTGGGGTTTTCCGGGTGGGTGGGGGGGCTGTCCAGAGGGTTGGGGGATGTCCAGGGGGTGTCCAAGGGGGTAGGGGGTGGGGGGTGGTGTCCAGGAGGGGCGGGGGGCTGTCCAGAGGGGTCGGGGGGTGTCCAGGGGGGGTGTTATATCTTACTATATTTTGTTTAAAAAATAATATTCAAGCATATTTTTTTAAATACACATCGATTTGTTTTATATTTCAAAATTGTTTACATTCAAATTATGATTTTTTTCATATAAACATATATTTGTCTTATCTAAAAAATATATATATTTTTGCTATTTGTTATAGGTAATAATGAGTCGAAGTTGGATTACGGCACATCGAATGAGCAATGAATATGAGGAAGGTGTTGATGCCTTTTTGGAATTTGCTAAACGAAATGTTCCAAGTAGTGACATTTTTTTCTGTCCATGCCTGAAATGTCTGAATATGAAGAAGTTGAAAAGTAGAGAGATAAAAGATCATCTGATTTTTCATGGTTTCAATCCGAGTTACAACCCTTGGATTTGGCATGGCGAAACTGGACAGAATGTCACTGATGATAATGAATCGCAAGATGGTAACTCCGATGGAATTGAAGAAATGATTCGCAATATTGTAGCAGAACAAATTGAGATAGAACCGACAGTTGCACGTCTATATGGTGATGCCGAAAAACAATTATATCCTGGTTGTACAGATTTTACGGTTTTGTCGGCGGTGTTAAGATTGATTAACATGAAGGAGAAACATGGATGGAGTGACAGAAGTTTTACAGAGCTGCTACAATTGATGAAAGACATTCTTCCAAAAGATAACGATCTTCCAGATTCACATTATAAGGCCAAAAAAATATTATGCCCGATGGGATTGGGATACAGGAAAATACATGCCTGTCCGAATGACTGCATTATATATAGGAAGGAATATGAATTTCTGAAAGAGTGTCCTAAATGTGGGACATCACGGTATAAGGTGAAAGAAAAATCACAAGCTGATGTAGAGATTACAAAGCTCCCTTCAAAGGTATTTTGGTATCTTTCTATAATTCCTCGTTTCAAACGTTTATTTGCTAATTCACATGATGCAAAAAGGTTAAGATGGCATGCTGATGAGCGGGTATGTGATGGAAAAATACGTCATCCAACTGATTGTCCACAATGGAAGAAAATTGATGCCCAGTACCCTACATTTGGAAATGAAATTAGAAATCTGAGACTAGGCTTGTGCACAGATGGAATGAATCCATACCGAACCCTCAGTAGCACACATAGTTCATGGCCTGTTTTATTGGTAATTTACAACCTCTCTCCTGAAGTTTGTATGAAGCGCAAATATGTCATGTTGAGTATCATGATATCTGGTCCAAAGCAACCCGACAATGATATTGATGTATACTTGTCACCGCTGATTGATGATTTGAAACTGTTATGGGCTGATGGTATTAGGGTGTATGATTCTTATAAAATGGAATATTTTCAACTGCATGCAGTGCTTCTATTCACTATAAATGACTTCCCAGCATATGGAAATTTGTCTGGATACAGTGTTAAAGGGCATAAAGCATGTCCAATTTGCGAACAACAAACGTTATATTGTCAATTGCATCATGGGAGGAAAACAGTGTACATGGGTCATCGAAAGTTTTTGCCTATGGATCACCCTTATAGAAGACTAAAAAAGGCATTCAATGGCTCACAAGAATTTGATACTGCTCCAAAACCTTTATCCCCAGATTTGTATTTTGAGAGGGTGAAAAACCTTGACGTGACATTGGGAAAGACACAGAAATCTGATAATGATAGACATATTTGGAAGAAAAGGTCAATATTTTTTGAGCTACCATATTGGAGGTATCATGAAGTCAAACATAATATTGATGTCATGCACGTGGAGAAGAATATCTGTGATTGTTTGATCGGAACATTGCTAGATATTAAAGGAAAGACAAAAGATGGGTTGAATGCAAGGTTAGACCTACTATCAATGGGAATACGTTTGGAGTTAGCTCCCACTCCTAAAGGAAGACGAACATTTCTTCCCCCGGCTTGTCATACATTATCGAAGAGGGAGAAAAGTAGCTTCTGTCAGTGTCTTCATGATATCAAAGTGCCTCAAGGTTATTCTTCAAATGTAAAAAATTTTGTCTCATTGAAAGACTTGAAGTTGATAGGTATGAAATCACATGATTTTCACGTCATGATGCAACAAATTCTACCAGTTGCACTGCGTGGAATATTGCCCATCCGTGTCAGAAAGACTATAATGAGGTTGTGTTATTTTTTCAATTCAATTTGTAACAAGGCGATTGATGTGAATGCTTTGAACATTTTGGAAAAGGATGCAATTTTTATACTTTGTCATTTGGAAATGTATTTTCCTCCAACTTTTTTTGATATGATGGTGCATTTAATGATTCATCTGGTTCGAGAAATAAAGCTTTGTGGACCTGTATATCTTCGTTGGATGTATCCTTTTGAAAGGTATATGAAAATATTAAAGGGATATGTTAAAAATCCATATCGACCTGAAGCCTCCATTATTGAAAAGTATATTTCTGAGGAGGTAGCAGAGTTTTGTACGAGCTACTTGGCTACGGCGCAACACATAGGTTTTCCTCCATCTCGCCATGAACGGGTTAATAATGAGGGAAAGGGGATTCGTGACTTGAAAGTCAAATCACTGTCAGCTGAACAGATGAAGAAGTTAGAATCATACATCTTGAATAACATAGCTGATGTTCAACCGTATATCGCATTGCATATTAATGAGTTGAAACAATGTCATCCAAAGAAGAAAGAAATGTGGATTTTGAATGAGCACAACAAAACTTTTTTTCCATGGTTTAAAAAGACCTTGCTTGGTAGATCAGATGTATCAGAGACATTAAAATGGATAGTGGGTGGTCCATCTTTAAATGTGATAACATGGTCCGCTTATGACATTAATGGCTATACATTTCATACGAAAGCTCAGGACAACAGAAGTGCAGTTCAGAATAGTGGTGTATTGGTGTTTGCAGAAGCAATGCATTTTTCGATTGCTAAGGACAGAAACCCAATTTCGGCATCAAGTGCATATTATGGAGTGATTGAAGACATATGGGAGGCTGATTACTTTAAAATTAAAGTTCCTGTTTTTAACTGTAAATGGTTTCTCGGTAACAACAGTGTCAGACACGATGAATTTGGAATGACACTTGTTAATCTGAATAGATTGGAAGACACAGCTGATTCTTTTATAATGGCAACACATGCCAAACAAATTTTCTATGTAGTAGATCAATCAGATATGCAGTGGGCTGTTGTTTTACAAGGGAAAAAACAATATGTTGGTGAGGATGAATTTGATGAAGATGCTGATTTATGTGAGATCCCTACTTCCATGGAAAGATTAACAGAACATAATGATGAGTATGTTGAAGACATGGTTTGTGCCATAAGGAACGATCACGACGAAGGAATTTGGGAAAACAATCCAACTGTACATTCCTAAAATTACAGGTAACACATGTTTATTTCTTGTTTACATTTAGTTTTTTCATATAATGTTAGATATTGTAAATTTTTTACTTATTAAAACATGTATCAAACCAAAATGATAAAACAATAAAAACCGTAAAGAGGAGAAGTCCTGGGCGCACCGTCCGGTGGTCCAGACAGAGAGGAAGGCTCTCTGTCTGGTCCACCGGCCGGCCGGTGGTGATCCAGCGGCCGGCCGGTGGTCCAGACAGAGGAAGGCTCTCTGTCTGGTCCACCAGCCGACCGGTGGTGATCCAGCGGCCGACCGGTGGTCCAGACAGAGAGGAAGGCTCTCTGTCTGGTCCACCGGCCGACCGGTGATGAGCCAGCGGCCGGCCGGTGGTCCAGACAGAGAGGAAGGCTCTCTGTCTGGTCCACCGGCCGGCCGGTGGTGATCCAGCGGTCGGCCGGTGGTCCAGACAGAGAGGAAGGCTGTCTGGTTCATCGGCCGACCGGTGGTGATCCAGCAGCCGGCCGGTGGTCCAGACAGGCTCTCTGTCTGGTCCACCGGCCGGCCGGTGGTCAGCCAGCGGCCGGCCGGTGGCCCAGACAGATAAAGGCTCTGGTCCACCGACCGGCCGGTGGTGAGCCAGCGGCCGGCCGGTGACACCAGGCAGTGGGCAAGTCTACTGCCTGGGTCCTCCGGCCGACCGGTGAGCTCACACCGGCTGACCGGTGGACTCAGTGAGTCCACTTTTCATCTTTCTTGGGCCAACTCCTTGGCAACCTTTTGCCTATCAACAAAAACACTTGAAAACAAGTTTAAACATAATAAGAGTGATTGTGATCATTAAAATCCAAGAGAGAGGGGTACAAAAGACTGTGTTTACCATGTTTATCATTGTTTAACATGCTTACCATATTACCAATGTTTACTATTATGTAATTTAGTACACTTTTCTATTTTCTGATTAAGTAGTATTACAATATTTGAATTTGTATATTTGTGAACTAATGTTTTTTTTTTTGATTTGAAGGAAAATGACAGATCAATCAGTTGATCAGCCACATGATTCTGGAGATGAGCATATTGGTCATACATCTGGGGAGGAACATTCACATGCTCCTATTACGAAAAAGAGTTCAAAGGTTGGTAAGCGTGGGTGCACACGTTTACCAAAATTATCACTTGCCCGTACGAAGGAGGAGAGGATAGTCATGGAGTTTGATGATGATGATCTTCCTAGAGGTCCAAATGCTAAATATTTTAAGGGTTTTGTAGCAACTCAGGTTAAGAGCAAAGTAAGCATTCTCTATGATGATTGGAGAAGTGTGGATAAGGCGATAATTTCTCAGCTGTGGGAGACCATTTTGGTAAGATCTTTTGCTATTGTTTGACTGTTCTTTAAATGTTTCTAGTATATATAATATTTTTAACCTCTTTTTTATCAGATGACATTTGATATTCCTGACACTGGAGGAGTCAGGAAGAAATGCTTATCGTTGGCTGCTAGGAGATGGAGGGATTTCAAATCAACCCTCTCATCTGATTTCATTTATGGTCATAGGAGTCGTGAGAATCCATGTCGTATATATCCTTTTATAGATGAAGACACATGGAGACAATTTTTTGAAAGTAGAAGAAAAGAATCATTTTTGGTAAGGGCAATGTAAACTTTTATAAGCTTTCTTATATAAATGATCTTATTATTGTTTTGTTAATGATTACTTATTCTTAATTTACAGCAAACAAGGAAAGCTCATCAAGAGATCCAATCTAGAAATGTATACCCTCATAGTTTATCTCAGGGAGGGTATGCATTATTGGAAGAACAAATGATGGCAGAAAAATTTCAACAACTAAGAGCTGAGTCTTCAAGCTCTGGAGAGGTGGCCCCTCCATCCCCTCCATCTAGACATGAGAAATGGAAAAGAGCTCAGAAGGGAAAAAGAGGACAATATCTTTCGGAAGAATCGAGACTCGTAGTTGAGAGGATTGTAAGATATCTATTTTATTTATTTAAGTTTACTATTTTCGTCATATATTTCCAGTCATTATAGAAATGTTCAATTAATTATTACAGGACTCTCTTGAGGAGCAGAGTTCATAGGGGAAATTTACACCATCTGGGAGGGAAGATATTTTATCTGTGGCATTGGGAAAGCCCGAACATCCTGGCCGTGTAAGAGGATATCCGGCAGGTGTATCGGTAAGAAAAGTGTTGCCACGTTCCTCAACTTCTAACGTTGAGGGAGTTTATAAAAAAAAATAGAATCCTTGGAGGCTGAAGTCCATAATATTAATGCGACAATGGAGGAAAAGATTAGAGCATCGGTGTAGTTTATGTTTGCAGACTTGCAAAGACAATTTCAGGGTGCAGCTCCCACTCCACCTCTCCCAGTAGCTCCCACTCCTCCACCTTAGCCTGCGGACCCCATTTTTGATCCTCCTCCTCCGCCGCAGCTACCTACTTATTGTGAGTTGTATGTTGATGATCCTCAACATCATATAGTTGCATATGGGATGGTATATTGTATAGGAGATACAGTTCATCATCAACAGTTAGAGGTAGAGAATCAGAGGGTCACTGTACAAGATATTATAGATAGATCAGCTCGGATACCATTACCTACAGATGAGGTGACGACAGTTGGAAATAGTATCGGCCATTTTTTACTTTGGTCATCCAGACTTCTTCGACTCATTACCATAGAGGTATGGATGTTATATCTTTTATTTTATATTTTTATTAATGTTTTATCATTTGAAAACTAATATATTTTTCAATTTATTTTTACAGGAATACTTCAAAGGTAAAGAAATACTGTATAGACAACAACAAAGATAGATAGCTATGACATCAGATGCAGATACTAGCAGTCTTGACAAATTGTCAAGATATTCAAATTTGTTGGCGGATCATTATGACTTTACAATGGAAGCTCATGTCTGTGGACATGAACTAAGTGTGGGGATTATGAAAACTGATATCATGGAGTTTGTCACTGGAGATAAGTTGGGCATCAACGTGGTGCAAATTTTTATCATGTAAGTCTTAACACCTTTTCCTTGCGTTATATTTATTAAAAATGTATACTTATGTCTGCTTTGTATTAGGTATCTGTATAAAATTTGTGAGAGGAATGAGCTGACAGATGTATATGGATTCGTGGACCCACAATTAATTTCCCCTGAAGCATGTGCATTGGATGAGGAACAAAGAATGATTTATATTGCTGATAGATTTGAAAAGAATGTAATCACACAGTGTTGGATGATGCCTTTTTGTGAGAGGTATGAAACACATCCCTCTCAAAGAGTTAATTATCTTTTAACATAAAAAACCACTAACGTTAAATTTCCTTTTATCAGGGATCATTGGATGTTAGGGGTTTTTTGCCCTAGGGAGAAAGCACTTTATTGGATATGCTCTCTCCATGATGATGTGCGAGAAAGTTTTAAGAATATATTGGAAACGTAAGTTTCAATTTCGCAATAGTTTTATATATTATAATGAATTTTAAATTTACCCCATTCGTATTATTTTCTAACAGGACATGGGTCCACTTTCGAAAAAGCGCAAAGAAAAGGAATTTCAAGATCAAATATGTACATGCGAAGGTAAATATCCATTTATAATTTGTACATTTTGATTTATTACATAAAAATAATATATTTAATTTACACTCATTCAAACAGAAATGTCATGAGCAACAAGGCATCATCGAATGCGGATATTACATGTTAAGATTTATGTATGAAATAATAACAACTGGGACAGTTCTGAGTTTTGACCTGGTAAGATTTCCTCTTTCTCATAATATTTCAATTTGATTTATTCATTATACACGTTGACTACTATCCTTTTCCTTTGTAGCTTTTTGATGACCCTCAACCCTTTACTTCTGAAGATATCAAACACTTACAAGTGGAGTGGTCAAATTATTTTACAGGTTTGATTGACTTTTAGTTGTTTGTAATGTAAAATGTAATTTTTAATATTGTCAATGTAATTGTGTATTTCGTAGTCGCTTAGGTTGGATTTAGTTTTTTTTGAAGTTGACAGTGTAAGTTTTGAATGTTATATAAGTGAATGTTTAATTTTTCTCTACTTCTTGTTTTGGTCTACTGTTGATGGTTTTTCTGGTCTGGATTTTGGTATGGGGGGAGAGGTTCCAAGGGGGTGGGTGGGTGTTTGGGGGGTGTCCAAGGGATATGGGAGGGGTGTCCAAGGTGTGTTTGGGGCTGTCCTAGGGGTCGGGGGTGTAAATGAGGGTGGGGGGGTGTCCAAGGGGTGGGGGGTGTCCAAGGGATATGGGAGGGGTGTCCAAGGTGTGTTTGGGGCTGTCCAAGGGGTCGGTTGGGTGTAAATGAGGGTGGGGGGGGGGCTGTCCAAGGGGTGGGGGGTGTCCAAGTGGTGGGGGGGTGTCCAAGGGATATAGGAGGGGTGTCCAAGGGGTGTTTGGGGCTGTCCAAGGGGATGGGGGGGTTCCAAGGGGTCGGGGGGGGGTTTCCAAGGGGTCGGGGGGTGTCCAGGGGGTGGGGGGGGGGCTGTCCAAGGGGTGGGGGTGTCCAGGGGGTGGGGGGTGTCCAAGGGATATGGGAGGGGTGTCCAAGGGGTGTTTGGGGCTGTCCTAGTGTTCGGGGGGTGTAAATGAGGGTGGGGGGGCTGTCGAAGGGGTGGGGGTGTCCAAGGGGTGGGGGGGGGGTGTCCAAGGGATATGGGAGTGGTGTCCAAGGTGTGTTTGGGGCTGTCCAAGGGGATGGGGGGTTTCCAAGGGGTCGGGGGGGTTCCAAGGGGCCGGGGGGGTGTCCAGGGGGTGGGGGGCTGTCCAAGGGGTGGGGGGTGTCCAGGGGTGGGGGGTGTCCAAGAGATATGGGAGGGGTGTCCAAGGGGTGTTTGGGGCTGTCCTAGTGTTCGGGGGGTGTAAATGAGGGTGGGGGGGCTGTCGAAGGGGTGGGGGGTGTCCAAGGGGTGGGGGGTGTCCAAGGGATATGGGAGTGGTGTCCAAGGTGTCTGGGAATTCTGTCCAAGGGGCCGGTTGGGTGTAAATGAGGGTGGGGGGGCTGTCCAAGGGGTGGGGGGGTGTCCAAGGGGTGGGGGTGTCCAAGGGATATGGGAGGGGTGTCCAAGGGGTGTTTGGGGCTGTCCAAGGGCTCGGGGGGGGGGGGGTGTCCAAGGGGTCTGGGAGGGCTGTCAAGGTGTGGGGGGGTGTCCAATGGGTGTTTGAGGCTGTACTAGGGGTCTTGGGGGTGTAAATGAGGGTGGGGGGCTGTCCAAGGGGTGGGGGTGTCCAAGGGGTGGGGGGTGTCCAAGGGATATGGGAGGGGTGTCCAATGAGTGTTTGAGGCTGTACTAGGGGTCGTGGGGGTGTAAATGAGGGTGGGGGCTGTCCAAGGGGTGGGGGTGTCCAAGGGTTGTGGTGGGGCTCCAATGTGGTGGGGGAGGGCTGGCCAGGTTGTTAGGTGGGTATAGATGAGGGTGGGGTTCAGTTGGGGCTTGGGGGAGGGCTGGCATGGTTATTTTTGTTGTTTGGTTTCTGGTTGCTTTTTGGTGAGAGCAGTGCAATTATTTTTAAAAAAAAATATCGCTTTCACGTCGGTTATTTTATAACCGACGCGGTAAATAAATCGGTAGGGGTTTATCACGTCGGTTTTTTCTAGAACCGACGTGATAAACCGTTCCCGGGCCTTTTATCACGTCGGTTCTTAATATAACTGACGTGCTAAAAGGCCTGGGAATCGATTTACCACGTCGGTTATTGGATAACCGACGTGCTAAAACGTTTCCCAGGCCTTGTTATCACGTCGCTTATTTAAGAAACCGACGTGATAATAGGCCCAGGGAAGGGTTTATCACGTCGGTTTCTTAAATAACCGACGTGATAACCCACCCCCCCCCCCCCCCGCGCATATTTATAACGTCGGTTATTATATAACTGACGTGCTAAACCCCCCCACCCGCGCGTTTATCACGGCGGTTATATAATAACCACCGTTATAAATCCCCATCCCCCATCATTTTTCACGTCGGTTCATTAATGAACCGACGTGATAAACACCGTGATGTTAGGGAGGTTACGTCGGTTTTTAAATAACCGACGTAAAAAACGTTATCTATAACGTCGTCCGTATTAACGTCGCCTAAAAACCGACGTAAATAATGAAAAATAACCGACGTAAAAAATGTTTTATGCACTAGTGACTCTTCCCAAAAGGGGTCCCAATGCCACTAACGGAGTGTCAAATGGAAACTCAGTTAATCTGTTACAGGTGTTTCTTTATTCAGGGTCCGGTTGGGTCAGGGCTCGATCCGACTCATTCAGGCCAGCCCGACGCAGTGGGTCCCGGGGTCTACCCGACCCCGCCTAGGTCCGACCCGTCAAGGGTAGGCCCGGTTCACTGGGTCTAGCCCATCGGGGTAAACCCGGATAGTTTGTGGGCCCGCTGGGCTGTAGGTCCGGCCCGGCCTGCTGGGCGGGTCCGACCCGTTCGGCCGGCCCACGTCTGACCCAGTTTGCCTAAAGGTAGACTGCGTATCTAGTTGTCCCCACTGATGTGGGGTTGCTTCATCTGACTGGTTAGGCACTGCCCCACCATTTCTCTAGCTGGCACGACGCGGCGTAGGGCCACGTTGCCCCCTCTTTTTGTTTCCCGCTGGCTGTGGCTACTGCTACCGGTGGCACCTGCAGGTGCCACCCTTATAAGGACCTGACCCCAGTTGCCTGGAGCTGGTGCCTTATTGGCATACATACAAGGAATAATCATCCCGAAGGACCGAGTAGTTTAGTATTATTGGAAACAAGATACATACATAAGTTTATCATTACATCATGAAGGAAAAAAACAACACTAATTTATTCCACTAAAAACATCCATGACTCCTAGATTATGCTTGCAAGTCATTCATAATTAACTTCTTTATGTCTTGAGAAAATGAAACATAAGAAATGGGTGAGCTCAAACACTTTTTGAGAGTAAGAAATACAGCAGAAGATAATATAAACATTAGACATGGTGAATATTTTAAAACACATGCCTTTAAAAATAAGTTTGAACATAAAATGGAAGGAATATTAGCTGAGTAAATATTTCCATAATATAACATAATCATGGGTATTCTACTAGTCGAATAACCACATGAACTTTCAATTAATAGCTTCATAAAGATGGAAGTGCATATGTCGGGCATTCTGAAACATTTTTTCAAGGCCTCGGCGAAGATTTCTAAAGATTAAGGCCTCAGCCAAAATTCATATCACATTAGGAAAGGCCTCGACCAATTCCACGTCTATTTGTCTCATGAGACCTATCGATGCAACGTGGGGATATAACGGGCCCAACCCATCACATAATAAGTCCAATACATTCCTCATATGAGTGGAGATAAACATAGACAACATATACATTCATATTTAAACTATCATATGAAATGTAACTATCATTCCCCAATCTTTAAACATAAAACATTAACCATTCCGAGTAATATGGTGAATGGTTTTTTGATAGCTCATCCACAATAGTGTTAGTCATAATAAATTAAATCAAATATGTTAGATTACTTCATAAATGATTTAACCCAACAATATATAAGAATCAACAACAGTGTTGAATCAATCGCAAATACTCTTATAAAATCATTAAGCAATCTTGAGATAAATACTCTTTTATTATGAAAAGAATAGTTCTTTTGGAAAAATATTTGTATAAAACCATAAGTGAAATAAGATAGTATTTTAATAATAAAATGAGTGATTTTATAAAGATAATGGTTTAAAAAACAAATTATAGAGTGCCCTTGAAAATAGGTAAGAATTTGAGAAATTCCTTTGAATCGGGCTTGTATTTTGGAAAGAATTTTGAAAGTTACTTTTAGAACATGTAACTATACATAAAATAAGGAAGGGATATGGTTGGTAAACATATATATAATACTCACACAGAATTTATGAGGAGTACATAACAGTACATAAGAATTTTATTGAGACAATTAGATGATAAAAGTAACCCGAATGAAAAAGGAAGTTCGGGTGGAAAAACCCTTACCTTAACTCTGAACGTGTTTATCTCTTGAACTTATGCTCCTGGAATATGAAATTTTACTTATTAATAACTTATTTAAGAAACTATTAGACATGTATTTATTTTATCATAATTCTGTTTAGTTAATTTATGTCCTTATTGATAAGTTATTGTATTGAATTCCTTCATTCTGGAGTGTTCGTTTTCTTTTTCTTTTTTTTTATATTCGGTTCACTTGTTTTTAAGTATATGGAATGGATGTAAATCTCCAGAATTGAAATTATATATTATTTATGAACATTAATAGGTGTTATTGGTCATTTATATAACTTGGTTACATGGAATTAGGATGATTTATTATATAGAACTTTAATGATAATTGTTTCGGTTAATTTGTGGGTTTTGATTACAAAGAACTCATTTCTATTTATAACTTAATACCATTTGTACAAAGGGGTTAAAAAATCTTAAATAGGTTATATTACATATATAATCATTTTGTTCAACCATAAAAATAATGGTTTCATGACCATATTTGAGAATGATAATAGAAATCTAAAGCCCATCGTCCTTGAATGTGGAAAATTGACATATCTCAGATGGTGTTCTTACTACTAGTATAAAAGAAGGTAAAAGAGAGAGACGATGATAAATTATTCCACTATCATGAAAAAATTACAATACATATAAGTTACTAGAGTCATCACAAAATTTGGATAAGGGGAGATGATAGAAAAAGAAAACAAATGGACTTGAAAGGAAAGACAATGAATTGAAAAGATGAATTTACCTCTTGAACCAAACTTCCTTGAGAGCCTCCTTCAGGGAGAGTTTTTGGTCTTTTTATGAGACCAAAGCTTGATGAACGTGGGAGAGGAGGTTGGGAAGGTATTTGGACATAATTTGGAGAAGGAACCAGGCTTGAGAGAAGTGAATAGAAGAGGGAGTGAGAGGGGGTTTTATAGTGGAGGAGAGAGGGGATTTCTTAATATAAAATTCATTAATTTATTATTTTTCCTCAAGAAAAGGAATAGTGAGTATTACTAGACCAAGAATAGTAATTTTATCATGTGATGCAGAACCAATTAGGCTTATATCAGCAGAACATCATGCATGACACTATAATTATCTTATTTAGCTTATTTTGTAAATTATGGTATTTCACTATTCATCAAAAATTCAAGTATTTCAGAAAAATCCCAAAAATTCACCCCGACCATTTTTAGACATTTAGAATCCAAAAATGAAGTCCATTTTTTAAAAATAATTTTATAAATATGATTTATTTAATATTTAATTAAAATCATAATTTATTCTAAAAACAACAGTCTTAAAACATTTATTTACTTATTCCAAAGCATAGGTATATCATACTTTCACTTGAATATTATTTATATACTATCATAGGTAAGGTTACTATTCATTAGGGTATATCACTATTCATAATGGTATGTTACTATTCATAAGGGTACGTTACTATTCACCAAAAATTATGTTTTTTTATTGGTCTCCAAATAACTTATTGATCGCAACTGTGTATGTTAGATTTTTGAAATTCACGTCAAAAAAGAGAAAAAAATTATGTTTTAAGGGTCACATAGCACTTATTAGTTAATTATGTTGTGATTCCATGTGATTATGAAATATTTATAAGAATGTAATATCCATTGAAAAATATTGGGTCGTTACATTCTTCCCCCCTTTGGAAATTTCTCCCTCGAAATTTCATTTTACAATCTATTCCAAAAAAAAAGGTTGGGGTACTTTTCCTTCATTTATTCCTCCAGTTCCCATGTTTCCTCCTCATACTTATGGTTTTTCCATAGTACCTTGACCAGATGAATAGTCTTGTTGCGTAGAACTTTGTCTCTACAATCCAAGATTTTCACTGGCTGCTCCTCATAGGAAAGATCATCCTCCAATTGTACCACCTCGTAAGAGAGTACATGTGAAGGGTCTGGTATGTACTTACTTAAGATGGATACATGAAAGACATCATGTACTTTTAACATGGTAGGTGTAAGTGTCAGTCGATAGGCCACATCTCTGACTCGATCAAGGATCTCGAAGGGGCTGATATACCTGGGACTTAGCTTTCCTTTCTTCCCAAACCACATGACCTTCTTCCATGGAGATATGCATAGAAAAACCAGGTCTCCAACTTTGAATTCAAGGTCCCATCAATGGTTATCTTCATAACTCTTCTGTTGACTTTGGGTTGCCTTGATATGTTGTGGAATGGTTGTTACCTTCTCCATCATTTCTTCAACCATTTCAGGTCCTAGCAGCTTTTTCTCACCGACTTCATCCTAACACGCTGGTGTTCTTCACCTTTTCCCATGAAGGGCTTCATATGGTTCCATTTGGATACTCGAGTGGAAATTTTTGTTGTAGGAGAATTCAACCAGTGGAAGATGTTGGTCTCATCCTCCTTTGAATTCCATAGAACATGCTCTCAACATGTCTTCCAGTGTCTGAATATTCCACTCAGATTGGCCATTAGTTTGAGGATGATAGGTCGTACTGAAGTTCAGTTCAGTGCCTAGAGCATATTAGAGACTTTTCCAGAACTTTGAGGTGAATCTAGGATCACGTTTGGATACAATAGATAGTGTTACTCTATGCAGCCTTACCACTTCTTTGATGTAAATCCGTGAAAGTTGATCCAATGAGAAGCCCTCTAGAATTGTGATAAAGTGAGTTGTCTTTATAAGACGATCCACAATGACCCATATAGCATTGTTTCCTTTGGATTTATTTGGAAGTCCATTGACAAAGTCCGTGGTAATTTTCTCCCACTTCTATGTTGGTATGGGTAGTGGTTACATCATCCCCTTATACTTTTGCCTCTCAGCCTTCACTTGTTGACATATCAGGCACTTTGATGTATATTCTGCAATCTCCCTTTTCATATTGTCCCACCAAAAGTTTTCTCAGAGATCTCGATACCTATTTGTGCTAAAAATGTGTATATAGAAATTAGATCTTTGAGCATCATCCAATAGTTCCCTCTTTAGCTCAGGAATAGGAGGAACACAAAGCCTCTTCCCGAATTTCAAAATGCCACCTTCATATGTGAAGTTAGTAAACTTACCATCATTTATAGCTTTAATTTTCTTTTGAAACTCCTCATCATCAGCCTAGAAACTTTTTATCCTTTCTAGTAAATAAGGTTCGGCAACCATTTGAAAAATTAGTGATGTGTTACCTTCCTTAATAATTCCCATATCCATCTTTACTTGATCCATGAACATAGGATCTCTTTCAACTCTCATCTTGTTCATAATTCCATAGTCCTTTCTACTCAAATCATCTGCTACCTTATTTTCTTTTCTTGGGTGGTAGTGTATTGTGCAATCATAGTCCTTGAGTATCTTAACCCATCTCCTTTGTCTCATGTTGAGTTATTTCTGTGAGAATATATATTTCAAACTTTTATGATCTGTATATCTCACATTTTTCGCCATAGAGGTAATGTATCCAAATCTTCAAATAAAATATTACTAATGCTAACTCGATATCATGAGTTGGATAGTTTTGTTCATGAATTTTTAGTTGCCTAGATGCATAGGTAATCACTCGATCATTCTGCATAAGGACATAACCTAGTCATTTCTTTGATGCATTACTATAGATACCAAATCCATCATTCCCCGATAGTAGGGTTAGGTTCTAAGCATTCACTAACCTCCTCTTCAATTCTTCAAAACATTCTTCACATTCCATTTTCCATATTAACTTAACCCTTTTCATGTGATCTTGGTCATTGGGTTGGCTAAATGGGCGAAGTTCTGAACGAAATGCAGATAATAACCTGCTAAACTAATAAAACTACGTACCTCAGTTATGTTCATTAGAGTAGGCCATTCTTGCACAGCCTTTGTCTTCATAGGATCTAGAGATATTCCATCCTTAGAGACAATGTGGCCCATAAAGGAAACTAATTGGAGCCAAAAATCACACTTTCTAAACTTCTCATATAATTTATTTCTTCTATGTGTCTTCAGAATAGTGCGTAAGTGAATTTCATGATCTTCATAGATTTTAGAGTATACCATTTTATCATCAATAAACACAACTAAAAAGTCATCAAGATAATCCTTGAAAACTCTATTCATTAGATCCATGAAGATAGATGGTGCATTAGTTATTACAAAAGGCATTATTCTAAACTCATAATGCCCGTACCTGGTTCGAAATGCTGTTTTTGGAATGTCTTCCTTCCTCAAAAGAAACTGATGATATCCAGATCGAAGATAAATCTTAGAAAAATATTGTGCTCCATTATGTTGATCAAATAATTCATCAATTCATGGTAGAGGATACTTATTTTTATTATAATAGCATTGATCTCCCTATAGTCAATACACAACCTCATAGACCCATCTTTCTTCTTTACGAAAATAACATGGGCTCCCCATGGAGAAACTATAGGGTGAATAAATCCCTTATCACTTAATTCCTCTAATTGTTTCTTTAGTTCCACTAAATCCATAGTGTCCATTCTATAAGGGGTATTTGATATGGGCCTTGAACCAGGAATAAAGTCAATGGAAAACTCAATTTCCCAATCTGGAGGATGTCAAGGTAAATCCTCTAGAAAGACATCAACATATTCTTTCACAATAGGTATGTCCTCAATCTGTATATTCTTCTCCTCACCCAAATTTATTTCATTCCCTTCCTCCCCAATAATTTAATTCAGTAGAGCTACTGGAGGTGGATCTAGATAAGAATCACATGGTGAGGTTTCTACCCTAAAAATAAGGGATTCTATACCATTCTCGAAAATTATAACATCCTTTTTCTTTCAATAGATCTTCACATCATAATTTTATAGCCAATACATACCGAGAATTATATCATAGTCAACCATTGGTATGATTATAAGGTTAACAACTAAATCAAATTTATATGTCACAAGGGGGACTAATCGACATGCCTTTTTTTCAATGATACATCCACTAGGAGTTTTGATTGATAACTCCTTTATTAAATCAAATTGGACATATTTAATTTTCCTTGAAAATTGGGAAGATATAAATGAATGTGACGATCCAGAATCAAATAAAGTATTTTCTATGTTTGAGGAAGTGATTAAAGTACCAGCCACTACATCATTAGGAACTTCAATATCAGCAGTCGTGATCACATAAGCTTGTCCCTTCTCCCATGCCCTTTTCTGTTTTATATTTCTTTAACGCTTTGGAAAATCATTAGCATAGTGTCCCATATCATTATAATTATAGAATTGAACATTAATGGATTCTTTCTTCCCCTTGAAATCACCAGCAATATGTCTGTTTTGACCACAATTATACCATACTCTATTTCCCCTTAAGCACGCACCAGGGTGTTTCCTTCCACAATTATCACAGGGTGGAAATTCAACTCTTCCCTTCTTCCCTGTTTCCTTATTTCCTTTCCTCAAGTTTCAGTAGCCCTCTTCTTTCCTTGATTTCCCTTAAAGTCATAAGACTTAGATAATTATTTTTCTATCTTGATATCACATGAAACTATATCCTCATATGATGAAAAAATTTGGGATAATAGTGCCCGCCAGAGGAATGGCTTTAGGCTATCAAAGAATCGATCAATTTTTCTCCTTGGATTTTGTATGTAGTCCACAACATGTCTTTCTAACCTTGTGAAGTTAGTTTCATACTTTGAAACATTCTCTTCCACCTTCTACCTCAGATTCAATAATTGTCTCTCCATATCCGCTCTCTATTCACGAGGAAAGTATTTCTCTCGGAATATTTCCTTAAATTCCCTATATTCCATCTCCTCTATTTCTTTCTCCTCCTTTGTGTTTTGAATTAACGACAACCACTGATCGGATTATCCTGATAGATGATAAACTACCATGATGACCTTCTCTCTTTCATTACATCCCAAAGTAAGAAATATTTTCTCTAGGGAACATATCCACTGCTCGGCTACAAATGGGTTTTTAGTCCCATTGAATGATGGAGGTTGTTGTCTCATAAAGCGATCTAGCATAGCTCCTCCACATTGTGGATCTGGATGCTCCATATGGGTAAGTTTATTATTCATAACCTAAGTAAGTTGTCTCAATATAGTTATGAGTTTCTCAGTATCAGTCACAGCACCAGAGCCAACATCATTATCTTGTATTGGAGGGAAATCCCTATAGGGGACACGTGCATTCGTGCGGTTTCCAATACTTCCACTAGGATCCATTTCTAAATAATGGCATACACTATATTAGGGTATGAATCATAATTTATAATCTAAAATACTAAGAAAAAATTGAAATTCTATGCATAGCTAACCTCTTAATCATAAACATGGTATCTTTGAGGAAAAATTTACATTTAAATCCTTCATAATGGCTTGTAAGGAAAACGTGAATTATCCTAAGCATATACCTCAGGATTTTTGTAATCTAGAGTGCAGCAAGGCCCATTATTGTATACCAGGATACCCTAGGTCAAGCCCAAAACTCCTTGTCAGATCTTTCACTCCTAGGTATATCTGTTCCAGAGCCACCTCTACCTGCTTCTATCCAGACATGGATGTATTGCTTGAATGATCCACATAATCTATTCCTTACCAAAATACCAGGATGTTCTTGTATGTTTATCCTCAAGACTATCTTAGGGACTCTTCCCTAATATACATTTTCTAAATCTAGTTTCCAAGTTTTCTACTAAATTTCCTTTGATAAAAACTATAAGGACCCGACCCCAGTTTCCCGGAGTCGGTGCCTTATTGGCATATATACAAGGAATAAGCATCCTGAAGGACCAAGTAGTTTAGTATTATTGGAAACAAGATACATACATAAGTTTATCATTACATCATGAAGGGAAACATAACACTAATTTATTCCACTAGAAACATCCATGACTCTTAGATTATGCTTCAAGTCATTCAAAATTAACTTCTTCATGTCCTGAGAAAATGAAACATAAGAAAGAGGTGAGCTCAAACACTCAGTAAGAGTAAGAAATATAGCAAAAGATGATATAAACATTATACATGGGGAATAATTGAAAACACATGCCTTAAAAAATAAATTTGAACATAAAATGGCAGGAATATGAGCTGAGTAAATATTACCATAATATAACATAATCATGGGTATTCTACTAGTCGAATAACCACTTGAACTTTCAATTACTAGATTCATAAAGAGGTAAGTGCATATAAGGTATACTCTAAAACATTTTATCAAGGCCTCGGCCAATACATCTAATGATTAAGGCCTCGACCAAAATCCATATCACATTGGGAAAGGCCTCATCCAATTCCACGTCTATTTGTCTCATTAGACCTACCGATGCATCAAGGGGCTATAGCGGGCCCCACCCATCACATAATAATTCCAATACATTCCTCATATGAGCGTGGAAAAACATAAACAACATATACATTTATATTGAAACTATCATATGAAATTTAACTATCTTTCCCCAATCATTAAACATAAAACACTAACCATTCCGAGTAATATGGTGAATGGTTTTTGGATAGATAATCCATAATAGAGTTATTAATAAACCATTAAATCAAATATGGTAGATGAATTCATAAATTATTTAACCCAATAATACATAATAATCAACAAGAGTGTTGAATCAATCGCAAATACTCTTATAAAATCATTAAGCAATCTTGAGATAAATACTCTTTTATTTTGAAAAGAAGAGTTATTTTGGAAAAATATTTGTATAAAACCATAAGTGAAGTAAGATAGTATTTTCATAATAAAATGAGTGATTTTAAAAAGATAATGGTTTACCAAAACATATTATAGAGTGCCCTTGAAAATACGTAAGAATTTGAAAATTCCCTTGAATTGGGCTTGTATTTTGGAGACAATTTTGAAAGTTCCTTTTAGAACATGTAACTATCCATAAAATAAGGAAGGTTTCTGGTTGGTAAAAATATATATAATACTCAAAAATAATTTATGAGGAGTAAATAACAATACATAATAATTTTATTGAGACAATTAGATGATGAAAGTAACCCGAATGAAAAAGGAAGTTTGGGTGGAAAAAACCTTACCTTAACTCTGAATGTGTTCTGCTCTTGAACTTAAGCTCCTGGAATATGAAATTATACTTATTAATAAATTATTTAATAACCTATTAGACATGTATTTAGTTTATCATAATTCTGGTTAGTTCATTTATGTCCTTATTGATAATTTATTGTATTGAATTCCTTCATTCCGAAGTGTTCGTTTTCTTTATTTTCATATTTGGTTCACTTGTTTTTAAGTATATGGAATGGATGTAAATCTCCCAAATTGAAATTATATATTATTTATGAACATAAATAGGTGTTTTTGGTCATTTATATAACTTGGTTACATGGAATTAGGATGAATTATTATATAGAACTTTAATGATAATTGTTTCCGTTAATTTGTGGGTTTTGATTACAAAGAACTCATTTCTCTTTATAAATTAGTACCATTTGTACAAAGGAGTTAAAGAATATTACATAGGTTATATTACATATATAATCATCTGGTTCAACCATAACAATAATGGTTTCATGACCAGAATTGAGAATGATAATATAAATCGAAAGCCCATCTTCCTTGAATGTGGAAAATTGACACATCTCGGATGGTGTTCTCGCTACTAATATAAAAGAAGGTAAAAGGGAGAGACGATGATAACTTATTCCAATATCATGAAAAAATTAAAATACATATAAGGTACCAGATTCATCACTAAATGTGGATAAGGAGAGATTATAAAAAAATAAAACAAATGGACTTGAAAGGAATGACAAATAATTGAAAAGAGGAATTTACCTCTTGAACCAAACTTCCTTGAGAGCCTCCTTAAGGGAGAGGTTTTGGTCTTTTTATGAGACCAAAGCTTGATGGACATGGGATAGGAGGTTGGGAGGGTATTTGGATAGAATTTGGATAAGGCACAAGGCTTGAGGGAAGTGAAGAGAAGAGGGAGTGAGAAGGGGTTTTATAGTGGAGGAGATAGGGGATTTCTTAATATAAAATTCATTAATTTGTTATTTCTCCTCCAGATAAGGAATAGTGAGTATTCATAGACCAAGAATAGTAATTTTAACATGTGATCCCGAACCAATTGGGATTACATCATCAGAACATCATGCATGACACTATAATTAGCTTATTTAGCTTATTTTGTAAATTATGGTATTTCACTATTCATCAAAAATTCAAGTATTTCAGAAAAATCTCAAAAATTCACCCTGACCATTTTTTGAAGTGTAGAATCCAAAAATGAATTCAATTTTTCAAAAATAATTTTATAAATATGATTAATTTAATATTTAATTAAAATCATAATTTATTCTAAAAACAACAGTCTTAAAGCATTTATTTACTTATTCCAAAGTATAGGTATATCGTACTTTCACTTGAATATTATTTATATACTTTCATAGGTAATATTACTATTCATTAAGGTATATCACTATTTATAAGGGTATTTTACTATTCATAAGGGTACGTTACTATTCACCAAAAATTAAGTTTTTCTTGTTTGTCTCCAAATAACTTACTGATCACAACCGTGTATGTCAGATTTTCGAAATTCACATCACAGAAGTGAAAAAATTATGTTTTAAGGGTCACATACCACTTTGTAGTTAATTATGTTGTGATTCCATGTGATTATGACATATTTATAAGAAAGGAATATCCATTGAAAAATATTTGGTCGTTACAGCCCTTCTCCCATGCGGCTGGCTCAGGTTGGCTGCCTCTGGCCACCACGGCCTGCAACGGCACGCCACCTCCCCACAGCCCGTGGCCGGTTGCCGCGGGCCTCCTTCGGCCACCACCGGCATGGCGCGCTGGTGGTTCTTTCCATGGGCCACTGAACATGCTTCGGTGGTCCGTTCATGGTGACATCTGGGCCTACGATTCACCCGGACTACCGCCTTTACAGCATGACCCTCTATCTCTTATTGCCGTCAAAATTGAGGAAAGTCATTCCCAAAGAACGCAACATTAACAAAGCAGTGGAGGGTTCGGGCCTTGTTCGTTTGGCCCACGCCCTCTGCGTTAACATGATAACAAGTGGTAGAAAATTTATCTAACATTAAATATTAAATAAAATATTTTCTATAATGTTAAACCAAAACAAAACATAACCCCATACCTAAATGAGACATGTGCTGATGACGATGGACGGAACCTCCTTCGTCATTGTCATCGGTTCGTGATTTTGTGGTGCTCACCACCACTCACTGAATCCTATCTCGTTCTCCAGGTGGATGTTGCCATAGGACATCACCAATGTTTCCACGCTTGAAGAACCTGTTCCAAAACCCCACCCTGAGATCTATTTAAATAAGATGGGGAAAGGTGAGTAATGTATTGAAGAATTAATGAGGTTCATTAAAAGAATTAATGAACCTCTTTTATACACAGCGGTAGAGTTACGCAGTTGGTGAGTCAAGCCATCAAATGGCTTGACAAGTCACCAGTCTCGCCACCACCAATCATCCGTTGGAGATAAAGAAAATAAAATAACAATTACATGTTATTTTATTATTCTTTAAAAAGTCCAAAAACTATATTTTTCTCCCAAAAAACTACGGTTGTAGTGAATCTTACATTAAGTGAATCATGGCACTGAGGATTCAATGGTTCCCTTGGATTTTTAATCTGAGCACCGGTTCAAAAGATAGATAATGTCGCTTGCGGGTTTACTGAACGTACCTTTAAAAAAAGTTTAAAAAATTCATTCTAGGAATACCGGGCCTCATAATCATGCATCTTTAATTTTCAAAGACTTGTAATAATCCCAAATAATTAAAAAAAATACATGGAATTTTTCAGGTATTTACATTCTCCCCACCTTGGGGCTTTACGTCCCTAAAATCCAAACAAGGCTACATAAACAAAAAGCGGTACTGGAAATGCATATGATCCTCTCACTCCCATGTTCTCTCTTGGAGATTCTCATGCTTCCACAGAATGTTCACTATAGGTATCGATTGCCCATGAAGGATCTTCTCCTATCGATCCTCTATCTCCACTAGGTACTCCACAAAATTCGCCTCCTCATCAATCTCCAGCTCACCATGGTCGATGATGTGAGACGGTTAATGCACTTATCTCCTCAGATGGGATATGTAGAAGACGTTGTGAACCCTCTCCAAATTTGGTGGCAGTGCCAAGTGGTATGCCACCTTTCCAATCCTCTAAAGTATCAGGAATGGTCTGATAAACCTCGGTGAGAGTTTTCTACCTCATCCAAATCTCTGTAGTCCCTATCAAGGGGGGACTCGCAAGAATATGTGGTCCCCCTCCTGGAACTCCAGTGGTCTTTATCGACTATCAGCATAGGACTTCTGTCGGCTTTGTGTTGTCTTCATCTTCTCTCGGATGACCTGCACCTTTTCAGCGGTAGCACGTACCATCTCTGGGCCCACGAGTGTTGCCTCTCCAGGATCCATCCAGCACATGGGCGATTTGCACTGTCATCTATACAATGCCTCAAAATGGGCCATACCAATGGTGGAGTGATATTTGTTGTTGTACGTGAACTCCACCAAGGGTAGGTGGTCCTCCCAACTACGACCAAAATCTGGGACATATGCACGAAGCATGTCCTCTATGGTCTGGATGGTCCGCTTAGTCTAACCGTCTGTCTGTGGGTGAAAAGTTGTTCTCAAGATAAACTGAGTCCCAAAAGGCTCCGACAATCTTTTCCACAATCGAGATGTGAAGTGTGCATCATGGTCTGATACTATCATCCAAGGAACCCCGTGAAGTCACGTGATCTTCTGAATGTAGAGACATCCCAAACTCTCTACCGAACCCTTCTCTCGAATAGCAAGGAAGTGGGCCAACCTGGTGAGTCAGTCAATGATCACCTAGATGGTATCGTTTCCTCAGGATTTACGTGGTAACCCTGTCACAAAGTCCATCGATTTCCCTTCCCACTTCCACTCTAGTATATCGAGAGGTTGGGTCAAGCTTGCTGGTACCTGGTGCTTGGCCTTCACTTGCTGGCAAGTGAGGCATCTAGAAACAAACTCTGCCACAGCTTTCCTCATCCCTGGCAACCAGTATTGATGCTGGAGGTCCTGATATATCTTCATCAAGCCTGGATGTACTTCCAAGAGGGATGTATGGAACTCCCTCAGCACCTCTTCTCATAGCACCACTGGTAAAACTGTACAACCTTTGAAAAGGATAGCATGCTCCCAACCTTCAGAATATTTGTCTGGTGCATGGCCTGGGGATATCTAAGCACATGTAGTCTCACCACTGCTGTCTCAGAGTTGCGCCTCTACGAATTGATGAAGGAGTGGAGGGGTAACTACCATTTATTGGAGGTAGAATATCTCATCTTTATCTATGTAGGATATCTGAAGCGAGGCTAACTACTCCAAAGCCTCATTCAGTAACTGTGAACTCGATCTCCGGCTAAGTGCATCTACCACTATGTTTCCCTTCCTAGGAGTATATACTATCTCAAAGTCATAGTCCTAGAGGAACTATATCCAATTTTGGTGTCACAGATTCAGATCTTTCAGTGTGAAGATATATCTGAGACTCTTGTGGTCTGAGTAAACAATGAACCACTCACCCATCAAGTAGTTTCGCTACATCTTTAGTGTGAAGACTACTGCTACCAAATCCAAGTCATGAGTTGTATAATTCTACTCATGAGGACTCATCTATCATGATCCATAAGCAATCACTACATCACCATGCATCAGGACGCAACCGAGTCCTGTCCTTGATAGATCACAGTAAACAATGTAGTCAGTGCCCTCCTCCAACAACCTTAGGATGGAAGCGCTAGTCAAGCTCTACCTTAGCTGTTGAAAGCCATGACGGCATGTCTTTGACCACAGGAAGGGTTTCCCCTTCTTCTTCATGGTATTAATAGGTTCTGATACTATGGATAAATCTAGTACGAACCTCTTATAGTATCCTGCTAATCCAAGGAAGCTCCTCACCTCAGTAACACTCCTGGGTGGATCCTAAGCAAGTACTGCCTCAATTCTCATTGGACCCACTACAACTCCAGCATCTGAGATGACATTTCCCAAGAAGTGTACCTTCCATATCCAGAACTCACACTTTGAGAGCTTCCCATATAACCGGTGCTCCCGGAGTGTGTCCATAATTATCCTCAAGTGTACAACGGGCTCTTCCACGGACGTTGAGTACACCAAGATGTCATCGATGAAGACCACTAAAAACCAGTCTAAGAAGGTCTAGAATATCATGTCCATGAGATCCATAAACAATGTAGGGGAATTTTTCATGCCAATGTAATCACTAGGTATTCATAATTTACATACGGACATCTGAAGTCTGTCATCGGGATATCCTCATCCCACACACAAAGCTGGTGATACCCTGATCTGAGGTCTATCTTCGAGAACCACTTTGATCCTTTAAAATGATCAAACATATTATCAATCCTTGGTATAGGATACTTTTTCTTCACGGTCACCTAGTTTAGGTGCCAGAAGTCCATGCATAGCCTTAAACTTATGTCTTCCTTCTTCGAAAACAACACCAAGGATTCCCATGGAGAAACATTAGGCCTTATGAATCCCTTACTCTACTAGTCCTCCAACTGTACCCATGGATCCCATAACTCCACAGGGGCCATCCGATATGCTGGTGTAGATATCATTGTTGTTCCTGGGTACATGTCAATGCTGAATTATACCTCTCTATGAGGAGGTATTCCTGGGACATCTTCTAGAAAGACATCCTCATCCTTTTCCCCCACCACTGGTAACTTTGGACTCGCCTCATCCACCATGTCGAAGGTCATGAAATCCAGCTGATATGTAATCGGTTGCACCCTCCTAAGCGAAATTCCATCTCATACTACACTTTTTTCCTTCTCACCAACAAAGGAAAACTGGCCTCCATCTCTGCACATACATCGCACAGTACGTATCAGGCAGTCAATCTGTGTGTGAAATACTAATAGTCAGTCCATGCCTAGAATGATGGCGTAGGGCTTCAACGCCACTACTAGAAGATCTCATCTAAAACTCTCCCATCCGAGAGTAGGATCACACTATCAGAACCAGTGTGTGATCACTAAATCTCCTCTCATAGGAGTATCTAATTGAAAAGGTCGAGCTAAAATCTTAGTCAGAATCTCGGAGTTCAGAACTAAGTCTACGGTAAGGAAATAATGGCTAGCGCCTGTGTCGAAACCCACTACTATTAAAGTAGATAAGATATAGATCATACATCGTATCATCTCAGGGACATTAGGATCGTGAGCCTCTACTGCCTGTAGCAGGGCTTGTACCCATCCACCTGCTCCCTGAGCTCATGGTGGACCGCCTGGGGGTGGTGGTGGTAGTGCCTGGTGAACCCAACCACCTCCCATTGCACATCCTACTCCATTTTCTCGTCTACTGCCTGGCTGACACTCATGCTCCTGCCACTATCACTACCTAGATGGAACCTCCATCCTTTGTCAATCATCTACGCAGGGAGTCAGACATTCCAAGCTCTATGACCCTTTCCACCATAGGAAAAACATATCATGCCTCACTGGTGGATCCCTCGGCCGCTCGATCCTCGCACCTCTGACCCTGCATCCCCGGGTTACCATCTGGAAGGTCTAGCCCACTTGGGATTCTGCGTCATTTTTCTACTTCCATCTGTTGATTAATCTTCTACCTATCATTCGATAGTGACTCTCATTGTCGGTGCTTGTACGGTAAGGAATCTCTCCATCAACAAATCTCTCTCTATCACCCTAGCCTGTGTTGGGATGCTGAGAGAAACTATCGTAGCTCTGATCTATCGTCGAAGCCCCTGCTCAAAGGTCTGATCCCTAAAGTAAGGGTCCCATACCATGTCAGTGGAGTATCTAAATTGGTCAGTAAATCCCGCTGAGTACTGAGCCACAATATGGTTTCCCTACTGCAGATGTAGCAGCTCTTGAATACTCATAGAGTGTAGTGTCGCTGGCACGAACACCGACCTGAAAAGGCTCTCAAAGTCTGGCTAGGTGAGGGTCGTCTCCTCATGCACCTAGAGCATTGAGATCCACCATCATTGTACCGATCCATGAAGAAGTATAGCAGCCAAGATCGGTATCTTCTCGGCGGGTGTCTCTACTAAGATAATGACCTGTGAAACTGCCTCAAACCAGTCATCTGCTTCCTGGGGGTTTGTCTCGCATCAAAACCTTTGAGGCCTCTATCTTTGGAACATATGAAATGCGCTCAGGTGTAGTTCATGATCCACTGGTATCATATGATTCTTAATGGGTGGTGGTGCTGCTGGTACATCACCTGAATGTGCCATCACTGTGAGTGGTCCTTGAACCGACGCCTCATCGCTCGATGGGCCACTATCATGATCTCTAATCAAAATACTGGCTAGATATCTTTGTGGAGGTATCATGTAAGAAACAGATGCTCCATGGTCAATAAGTTATACTTGGTGAGCTGACTCAAGAAATATCAAGAAAACAATTCAAAACACTCGCAACCGGTGTTTTCATGTACTGAGTCAGAAAACAAAATTCAGCATCCTATTGTATAGATACGTTGGTTGTCGCACCAACACTGGACTCCCTGTACTGAAAACCGAACTCAAGACACTTTACACCATTGCCTTATTAAAAGTAGACTCTTAGTTCTTCTGGTAGATCCGACCACCCTCTGATACCAATTTTTCACGACCCGTCCCACAGGGCCCGAACGTGACTACCCAAATCCTGCCTTCCATTGGCCAGGGGTTGGTGACTAGCACCTGAAGGCTTTTCCTAAATAGGGAAGGAATTTTCTTAAAGATCAGTACACAATCAAAAAGGGAAACTGAAGTAAACAACCAAAAAAGTAAGGTATAACCACGAGAGTAAAGTACAATCACAACTACAACTGTAAACCGAAAACAGTGGGTCGGAATACAAGACCTAGAAACCGAAAATAAAGTAAACAGCGATCACATCTACCCTAGAGCTCTACCTAGAGGGTAGAAGCTATAAGTTTGAATTTGAAAAAGAGGATCTCAACTGCTCTCGTCGCACCGAGCTCCACCAAGTCCTGAACCTCCAAAGTCTGCCTTGGAGCGTCCAAAGTTTGCACCATACACACACATGCGGGCGGAACCTGTGAATGGGTGAGTATAAAAATACTCAGTAGGGGACCCCGAGACCCCCTAAGGTCTATCAGGAATCCAAAAAGGAAAACATCAAAATAAATACCATGAAGGTAATATCAAAAGCATGATCTAAATCATGAAGCACAAAGAAAAAGAGACAGCTCACTCTAACAGTATAAATTTAAGGTAACTGGGATAGGGATGACAAGTCATAAAGCCAAATCATCTTATCTGTAGTAACTCTATTATTGACCTGTATAGGTCACTGTATACTGACCCGTATTGGTAATTGTATGTTGACCCATATTGGTCACTGGTGCTAACCCGTGTTGGTCGTTAGTGCTAGCTCGTATTGGTTGCTGGTGCTGAACCGCAATGGTCACTAGTGTTAACCCGTATTGGTCGCTTGTACAGAGGTAAGGATGATTAGTCGTACAGCTAAATCATCCCATTCTGGAGTTTCTATTGCTGACCTATATTGGTCGCTCTTCTTCTTCATGTCAAAACCAGCCAATGGATTCCCGCACAAAGCATGTCTGATCTCCAGAAGATTCTTCCCCTCAATCCATCGGTCATATATCAACTGGTACTAATTCCTGAAAAAATAATACTCAAGGGACCACCCCGTCATAGGGGTCCCAATGTGATAGACAACATGTCGATCGGATGCCCAGTCTATTAGATATAGGTACTTTTGTAAAAAGGGTATAGTTGGATTCAATTATGATCCAACCTAGGTTTCATGTAAAACTCTTTAAAAAGTAACTTAGAGTATCTCCAAATAACCACCTTTTCATAAGGGTCCTTATGCAACAGATGGCGCGTCGATCTGACGCTCGTTCTGTTAGTTACACCCCTTTCCATATAATGGGGGTGATCGCACCTTAGTCCAGCCTGGCTCGGTCGGGCCCTCCAGAATATGCCAAGGGGACCGCTTCCCAAAAGGGGTTCGAACTCCACTAACGGCATGTCAAATGGACACTCGGTTCGTTAATTACGAGTGTTTCTTTATTCGGGGGCCGGTTGGGTCTAGGCCTGATCTGACTCGGTCAGGCCGGCCAGATGCAATGGGTCCTGGGGTCTACCCGACCCCACCTGAGTCCGGCCTGTTAAGGGTCAGCCGGTTTCACTGGGTCCGTCCCATCAGGCTGGACCCAGCTAGTTCGTGCGCCCACTGGGCCGCGGGTTCGGCTGGTTCGGCCAGCCCGCGTCTGACCCGGTCCGCCTTAAGGCGGACTGCGTCTCCAGCTGGTCTCGTAGACACGGGGCCATTTTGTCTGGCCGGTGGGGCACTGCCTTATTATTTCTCCACCTGGTGCAGTGTGGCGTTGGACCGCACCACCCCCTCCTGTTGCGGCACTCTGGTTGCGTTTGCGGCCACAGACAATGTCTGCTGGCGCCGCCCTTCTCCCGCGTGGCCGCCTCTAGCCCCCGCGGTGCGTGATGGTGTGCCGCATCACCACCACCCATGGCCAATTTCTGTAGGCCTCCTCTAACCACCGCTAGCTGCCACTGTCATGGCGCGCTGGCGGTTCTTTCCACATCCCATAGAATGTGCTCCGGTGGTTCATTCTTGGTGTTGTCTGCGCCTTCGAGTCTCTCAAACTGTCATTGTCACAACATGACCATCTGTCTCACGTTGCCATCAAAATTGAGGAATGTTGTTCCCAAATAATGCAACATGAACAAAGTGTAGGAGGGTGCGTGCCTTGTTCGTTCAGCCCACACCCTCCGCATTAACATGATAACAAGAGGGAGAATATTTATCTAACATTAAAGATTAAATAAACTCTTTTCAATAATGTTAAACCAACACCAAACATAAACCCCCTACTTGGATGAGACATCCACTAACGATGATCGAAGGAACCACCTCTGTCGTTGTTGTCGGTTCGTGATTCGGTGGTGCTTGTCACCGCTCGCTGAATTCGGTCTCGTCCTCCGGGAGGATGTTGCCACAGGACATCGCCAGAGTTTCCTCGCGTGAATAATACATGCCAAAACCCCACCCCGAGCTCTATTTAAATAGGAAATGGGAAGGTGAGTAACACATTGAAGAATTAATGAGGTTCATTAAATGAATTAATGAACCTATTTTAATTCACAATGGTAGAGTTATGTAGTTGATGATTCAAGCCATTAAATGGCTTGACAAGTCACCGGTCCCACCACTTCCTCTCATCCGTTGTAGAAAAGGAAAAAAATAACAATTACATGTTATTTTATTATTCATTAAAAAGTACAAAAACTATCTTTTTCTCCCGACCAATTTTGGTCAAAGTGATGCTTCCCTTAAGAGAATCCCAGCATTTTGGATTCAATGGTTCCCTTGGATTTTTAATCCGAGCCATGGATCAAAAGATAGAAAATTCTTCCCACGCGTTTACTGAATATACATTTAAAAAAAGTTCAAAAATTTCATTCTGGTCACCTCGAGCCTCGGAATGACACATAGTTAATTTTTACTGACTCATTATAATAAAAAATAATTAAAAAAATTACATGTAATTTTCTGAGTCTTTATAATTTACATGGGGTTACTCCAACCATTGATTCAAATAGGGATCCTAGGTATACAACAATGTCCTTGTAGAGTCTCTAGGAGGCAGTGGGGACTCAGGTTAGACTGATTATATCTTACCAACCATAGAAATATCTTCCAACAAAAAATGTTATTTAGATTTTGGATGATATGATCTATGACTATGTCTTAGATTTCGTTGGATCTTGGGAAACCCATATGCGACTGATTGATTTTTTCATATCAACAGTTATCAGTTGTCAAGTATAATGGAACCATTCAAGGGTCTATATAGTCACCCATATAGACCACCACTTTATCAGTAAGAGGTGGGTGAATATTATTTGGAGGGACTGAATTAGATTCTAGAGATGTCAATGATGATTTTAAGATATCCATTGGTGTCTGATTATAGTGTAGAGTAGAAAGAAATAAAATTTGGATCAATGATGTTGTCCTTTTTAGTTTTCCTTAGAAGAATGCATTTTCCCAAATTTTTATCCTTGGTTGGGTCACCATGGACTGGTAAAATAAGGAATTTTGTCTTTCATATATTTTAGACCTTTTGAGGCTGTTGCGAGGCTTGGGCAGGTCGTTAATTGATTGGCATTGTTGGCTTAGATGACACGCATTCATTGTATTTTCCATATATCACAGCTCAAAAATATCATCTTGACCCCAATCGCATTCTAGGTTGGGAAGATTTAGAGTTATATCTAGTCATTTTGGTTAATGAAAAACCAATTGGGATCATTGACTATCAATTGGAATTATTCCATGGGATGTTTATTCCATTGGTTAGAGTTTTAGGGTAGCGAAGATAAAATTATCATGAGACTTGGGAGCATGAGTCATTGAATAGTGATCAAGGACATCACCTATTCACCCTAAATCATTCTTCCACATGACTTTTGGGGGATGGAATGTCTTACGGTATGGTTTTTGAAACAATCTGTTACCCACAATCAGGTGGTTCCCCTCTATTTGGTTGTTTTCTAGTTTAGTTGAGTGTGTCTTGGGACTCCCGATGATGGAAATAATTTGTTGAGGAAAATGACCTAATGTTCAGTTATTTATGTTTTTTTAATTAATGTAGTCTGGGTATAAATGGGTAAATGGAATTTTAGATTATTTCATGAATACTTGGATTAAAAGAGTTGGTTTTGGGGTTCTTTTTGTGTCAAAATATGGGTTTTATTCTATGTGCAAGGATATTACATAGCATGTAAAGTGTTTACATAACATATACATGGTCACCATAAATAATTCATGAACTCAGTACTCAAAATAAATGTAATAAACATTATGTAGGAGTTACACACCATGTAAGTGTTAATGATTGGTTTTTAATTAAAGTTAAATAGTTTTTTGGTATACATGAACATCATGGATAAAAAGACATGTAAATCGTGTAAACATTGTATAACTATCAGGAGGATGGGTTTTAGGGTGATACATTAGTTTATTTTTTTATTCATTCTTTCACATCCCTCCTTTTTTGACCTAGAATGGTTCTCTAGTGATTTTTATAGTCTCCATTTATCCTAGATTAATTTGTTCAACCTTATATCACTATTGGGGTTGGACTATATCTCTCTAGATGAGTAATCCATTCTGTTTCTTTGTTTCTTTGATCATGGTAACACCAATACATTGTGTTATCAGATCTACTGATCCATAGTGATGATTCCTTTTGTTCATATATAGATCAGATTTGATATCTTGTTTTGGCTTCTAATTCGTTCTAGTGGTGGTGCAAAGGTTGTATGTTCTAATGGAATGTGTTGTTTTTTATTCTCCACCAACCATTTTGTTAAATTGAATAAATTATGAGAAGTGTATATTGGTTCTCATGCCTCATTTTTCATTTTTTTTATTCCTTCTAGTTCATGGATTCCATTGTAGGTGTGTGAAACCCAAGTTTTTAAGTAGGTGGTTCTATATCTTTCCTTTATTGGATGAAGTATATTTCTCCTATTTATATAAATTAACTTCTAAACAAATTTTGAATTATTGTTTTGAGTGTGTAAAGGGATTTATGATAAAATATTCTTTTCCCAAGGTTTTTGTTAAATGGAAAAAGGTGAATTTTCTAAGAATTTAAATGAATTATGAAATAAATCATATAGGAATCCTTGGGTTCATTAGTGAAAGGTTTATCTAAGGGACATCGTTCACATTACCATCAATATTTTTTCTCATGGGAATTTTTTTAGCACCCTAGGTCTATTGTTATATGGAAATGTTTTTGACATTGTTGTGGGACCTAGTCATGGGGTTTTCCTCTACTTCTTAGGCCTATGTTCTAAGGACATGTTTTACAATATTAAATTTTTTTTGTATGAGTTGTCTTCTAGCCTAACCTGTTCAGTTCCTTGGAATGATTTACCAGTGATTAAATTTTTTATATATTGGATTTGACATGCATTATTTTAATTCATGTAAGTGATGATAGAAATTATTCTTGAAATTGATATACCTTCGTTTTTTGGAATCGTTGAAAAAGGTCAATATTTACCATGGTTTTATAAAACTTATTAACTTATTATCATGAAATGTTTAATTTAAAATGAGAATACATGTGGTTTTTGTATAAAGACTTCTTATGGGACACATGTGTGGGACCCTAATCAGCATGTCAGCTTACACCCTGTGTACCTCTTCAGCGTTGTGTATAACATTGTATAACATTTGGATTCATGGAAAAGAAAGGTGCCACATCGAGGGGGTGAGGATTCTGGTTAGCTGATTCTTTCTATCTAGTGGTGATATGGTGGCAGTTTTCCCATGCAATCACATGGATTAGAAGTTTTTTATTTATTTTTCTTTGTTTTTTGGACTTGTACATGGTGATTGTAGATACTTTGAGTTGTTTGGTTTATTCTCATTGTTATAGTTATGGAAAATTTATCTCTTACACTATTTTCACTTTTATCTATATTTGTTCATTGTTGTTACTTCAGGATGGGTTAAATCATTTCCTCTAGTTATTTTTCGATTCCTGGTTGCTAGTCACCAACCCATGGGGTTCAGGAACACCCTTTAAGTATATGACGGGTTAGGTCATGTACAAGTTTGAGATGATATTCAAGTTGATTTGTTAAAGTATTACTTCAAATTAAATATGTATCATGCATTTTACTCTTATATGTTTCTCTTTTATAATTATAGTTTATCATGGTAATTAATTTTTACTGATGAAATTTACTTTAAATGCCTAAAAATAAAATTGTATGTATTATATATTTTACAAATATTGATTATAAATATGATATCTATTTTTTAAAATAAAATTTATGTGTGTGCAAATAATTAATGTTAATATTATTCCATTTTACATGTACAAACCTAGTTTTATAAATACTATTTTTGAAGCATAATATTAATAAATAGGATAAAATTATCCATGTTTTGGATTTTTACAATTAAAAATGGTTTAATATAAAAATAAATTACAGTTATGTGTCTTTAAAAAACCAAAAGTGAATTTGACCATAATTAGATTTAATGAAATGAAAGGGCTAAAAACAATTTCTTTTATTTAGATATACTAGTATTGTTTTTAAAATTTTAGAGAAAGGTTTTCTAAATCATAATAGTATTTTTAAATGTATTGTCTTACTCATTAATTATATACTTTTTCATGGAAATTCTCTTTAATGTATTTAATTTTTTCGTACTTCTTGATATATCCATAAACTCTAATACTTTAGTGAAAAACATAAATTTTCATTATTCACCTAAAATGTATTATTAAAAAAAAATTAAAATAATATTATTATAATATTTAATTTCTAAATACATAAATTAAGTAAAATGATCCAATATAAAACTCTAAAATTTGATAAATTAACTATTAAATAAAAACATAAATATATAATGAAATCCTTTTTCAAAAGAAAACTGCTTTTTAAAATATTAACTAATTGTATACATATTTCCTATTGATTACAAATAAATTTTTTTTTCCACATATTATTAATATCAATAATTTTTTTAGTTATATTATATTTATTATCATAAAATAATATTATTAAAATACAATTTTAGATGGGTTACATTTTAAAAGAATAAATAAATCTAATTATTTATTAACAACACTAATTGAATTTTTTTTCAATGCCTAATTATTAATATTGACCACTATTTTTTTCTATATTTATTTCATAATTTGGTAGCCACTATTTTTTCTCTCCATTTATTCAATGACATTTTTGTGGTTATATAATGTTATATTTTTCATTATGGGTAGATTTTGTGTGTGAAGCATACAATCAAACTCATAAGGTTTCAAAGGAAATTATAGTCTAAAATATCAAATTGTAAATTTCACCTTATTTAAATAAATTATATATAATAAATTTTAATTTTAAATTACTAATAAAATTAGTTAGGGTATCCAAAGTATAGTATTAACTGAAGATATAATTTTTAATGAGGTTTTGACCTTAATATATTAGTTATGACTAGGAAACACATATTTTTTACTAATCAACATAACTTATTGATTCTTATTTTATTCTCAACTTGTTTATCTATTCTCTCATTTTCCATATAAGTGTAAACATACAGTGTCATTGATAAATAACCCTAGGTGATTCATAACACATTTTTTATATAAATGAAGTTGAATATGATTTCCTTCATCATCTACGCAACTGAACATTAATGATACATCCATCCATAATTTCTTTTATGTGTTTGGAAACTGGACTAAGTTAACATGGTTATTTAGATTTCTTGATACTTAATTAGGAATAAAAAAAATATTTCACACTCAAACTCTTATATATGTAGGTTTCTCAATGGAATTATTTTTTCATATTCCATGATATCAATTATTAATATATTTCCTTTGGGAATCATATATTTCAAAAACTAGAAAGATTTATTCATGCGTTTTGAAAAAATAAAACCATAATGGGACCGTTTTTTAAAAAATTCAACATCAAAATAACTTACTCTTTGAAATTATTTTATTATATTTTAAATCAACCTAAATAACTCTTATTTCAATATAGGAATCATTAGGGTTTTTCAATTCATTTTCAATAACCTAATTCCTTAACATAACAAATCCTTCATAATTGATTATAAAAATAATGCAATTAACCATTTAATATCTCTTTATAGTATATCTTGGTGTGTAATATATGTCACACTCATCATACACAAGATTTGAGATGAGGTTAATACCTAGACATCCTTTTTTAGGGTGATTATTCTAAGGTTAATCTATATGATAACCACATCTTCTCTCTAGTATCCATAAAGGGATATAATTGTGTGGAATCCATGCAATCCATACTTTACCAAATGTTCCAGACATTTTACATTACTCATAAAAATCCCTAGGGTTTTCACTAATTTTCTCTTCACATAATCCCTAAATAACATAAAATATTCAATAAGACTATAAATAACCTTAAGGTTTGTCTATACATTTGAAATTATGATCACCATTAATTTATCAACTACTGATGAAATTTATAATTGAAAAATTATCTTTAAAAAACAACATCCTAATATATAATGTTATATAAACCCTCATTTTATATCATCTATCACCACTAAGATGTAACTATACCATAATTACATGACTTGTAGAATAAATTTCATTAAACACATTTCTATAATCATTCAGGATTAATGTTTTAGAGAATTATGAAAAAATAGTAACTAATATATCCCATTTCATTGTTAATAAACATGAATTTTTACTAATATATTAAGAATAAAATATTCTATAATATATATTCAATATTTCCCAAAATCTATCCACACGTGATTTTTACATTGAGATATATTATGTGTTAATTTTTCTTTATAAACTGGGAAATGAAAACATAGGAATATTGAGATCAAATACAAAGTAAGGGAAATAATATACTAGAATCTATCAACAATTAATCAAGGAATGAATAATATGATAAGAAGTAAATAGTAATAAAATAGTGATGAGTAACTGAACACTTGAAATTGAAATAAGTCCATAGGTGACATGGAAATATAAAAAATCACATGGATAACAATAAAAAAAATTATTTTTATTAAATGAAAATTGAAAAATAGCATTTACCATCAACTTCTAAACCATTACATTATTCTTTCTATAAATTCCACAACCAAGAAATCATTATTTTCACCAAGTTCGCAACCAAGATATGATCCTTTAATTGGGTTGGCATACACCGAATACAAAAATAAAATATCTCATGATACAATCCAATCCATCAAGGGACTATATAATATTGAGGCCCACTAATCACATCATTAATTCTACTTTGTTCACTATGTGATTGATATGAATATCAATTTAATGAATAATCAACATTCCTAAATTAGGAATAATAATATATATTGAGATACAAATATACAAAATTTCCCTAATTTTCTAGTCAATATACAAACAAAAGCCATCAAGAGAAATAAGGGTGTGGTTAAAAAATAAAAAATCAATTATATTGGGTAATAAATATGTATCCATATCAAAAGAACAAGTATACCAATTGTTAGTATTTCCCAATCAATAAGTGGAATATCTTTTTATTGAAGTGTAATACGACTAAAACCATATATATTAAGGGTATATTATTAAGTAAATAATATTCCTAAATTGATCAGTGCATGGATATATAGGTTAATTCCCTTTAATAAAAGTAACTAAAAAAAGGGTATTCATAGAAAAATGATATTGGAAGTTAAATCATGCCTATAAAAGATGTTGTTTTAGGAATAAAAATGAAATGATGGATCAAATATATTCTATATATTTGATTCAAATATTTATAAATAATTTAAAAGTATAAGTAAATGACCTTAATAAATTATTTATGGAATATATAAATACATTTTTAAATTAATACAATGAATAAATCCATGAAATAGAATTATCCCCAATGGTAAATAAAATTTGGGTTGGTTTCCTCTAAAAAGGAAAATATTGCTTCATGGAGGGAAATGAAATTGTGAGGAGACATGTAAAACCCAAAAAATGAACAGAGAAAATGAAAATTATGGGGTTGTTATAAAGAAATAGTATTGAAATTCCCTAGATGTATTATTATTCAAATATAATCATGGTTTTGTAATTTATATTGGAGAAGAAACCATTATGGATGGTGTAGCATAATAATGAGAAACCCTATAAGAGAGATAAAATTAAATAAAACATAAAATATAATAAATGAAATATAAATCATGATATAATATAATAAATATATAGTAAAAAACCATTTAAATTAAATTAGGTATATAGTATATAAGATATCTTAATAAACAAAATATGAGATGAAAAACTCTTATGGTAATGGTAATGTAAGAATCATGAGGCGATAAGTGGGATACCATTAAATAGATATTAAAATATCATGAAATTAAATATATTCACTATATATGAATGAAATTAGGGATGTTGATACACCATATAATTGAAATGATGCTACATGATATCAAACATGTCTAAAGGTATTAAAAATAAATAAAAATATTCCATATAAATGTGGAATCATTTAAATGGAAATAAATATAAATAAATCGTATGATAAATCTATTCAAACCCTATGAACAGCATGAATTTTTTTGAATTCATCCATTTTTAAATTATAAAACAATATAAATGATATCCTAGTATATAATTTCAAATATGTATTATGAAATTTAATTGGAGGAAAATAACCCCTAACCTTAATTCTGGAATTCCACTAAAGTAGTTGAATGCCATCTATAAAATATATCTTCATAAAAAATTTAATAAACATATTAATATATATATACTTGTATAAAAATTATTTATAATTATTTTATATATGAATATTATCTAGTTATTGTACATTTTCAATATCACATTTGATTGATCTTGATTGTTTTGAACTAGTTCCTTAATAGTTGTGTTGTTCTGAATTTTTTTGCAAATTTTAAACATATCCATAAAAAAAGAACTATAATATATTATGTTTAATTATTTTTATTTTTATAATTTTATTTTATTATTGGGTTGGTTGTGATCTTTAAATATGAAATTATCAATGAGAATGTTTTTGGGATTTTTAATATATGAATATTTGTATCTTAGTTAATTTATTTAATATTAATTTTACCAATAAAAAACCAAAAATAAAATCATTATTTAAAAATTTATATCATATATTATTATTTATTAATTTCTCATAGTCATCCATTATATTATTTAGTTTCGTTGTTCATGTAGGTGGTTTTAATGATCCAAACATGAACATACCACAACTAAATATTGATTATTTTAAAAAAAATATTTTAAAATAATATAATTATTATAGAGTTGTAATGAAATTATATAGATAAATTTATATAGAATAATCATATTTTAATATATTTTAATAAATAACAAAAAACATGATATAAATTAGATATGTTACTTAATGCTTATGGTAGTCAACACAAATCGACAAATGGTATCTTAATTTTTCATAAATGAAAAGGTTAAAAGTGGATAATGACTATAAACTTAGGGTATTACTAATAAATTAAATAATATATAATTAATTATATTTGGGATACTATAAAAAAAATTTACTATTAAGAACATAATACAAAGGAGTAAGAAATACACTTATTAATAATTGTAAATTTCTCTTTGAAATATCCATGGAAATGGAGGCCCAATGATTACTAATTTAGAAAAAATGATTATTAAGATTATATATTATTATATTAAGATTCAAATGGGATACTTTAAGTATGAAATTCCAATGTATATTTGTTGCATGAAGTTTTATAAGTGGTCCACATTCATTAAGGAAGAGAAGGATAATTTTGGCAGTACATAATACATTTCAAAAAATGGTATATCAGTATTCAAGTGTCAATTTATAAATATATGAAATAATTATGTTTTCGGTGATATTAGGTCCTAAAATCTTCCACCATTAAATTTCACAAGCATTTTAAACATGTATCAAGCATTCTATTCATATAATTTTCACTTTTGAGGTTTTTTTTATTTTTCCATGGTAAATAGTATTTACCTTTTTAATTTACTATTAATTGTTAAAAATTAAATAGGCATTATAAAATAATTTTTGAATAATGATTCTACTTATAGGAAAAAAATTATTAAATATTTATTTATATAAGGAAAAAGTAATTTTAACATTGGCATGTTTCCCGTGTAAAAACCCTATTTTTAGAAAAATGTATTTTTTTCACTTGAAATTTAGGTGTAGGATAAATTTATCATTGATTGATATTTTAAAAACATAAATATTTTTATTATTAAAAAACTTATATTATTTTCCTTTCATTTCCACCCATAACTGAAATTAACTATATCAATATTTAAATAAAAACCACTAAAAAGGTTTTCTTATTGGGAAATATTACATACTCTTATAAAATGTTAGACATATGTTTTATAAGTCATAATAGTATTTTGAAAATCATTTCTATAATACTTATATTTAGAATTGTTCATGGAAAAAGTTTTATAAGTATTTAAGTTATAGTTATGTCTTGATATATATATAAGTTCTAAGGATTTCATAAAGAATTGTATTTTTCACTATTAAACTAAAAATCAATTATTTAAGAATAAAAAATTAATATTTAGTTATTATTTTTATTCAAAATCCAAAAAATAATTCAATTTTGTTATTTTAAAATTATAAAATTTTAGAATTTTAATTTTAACCAAAAATTTCTATATAAAATGAAACTGTTTTTATAGGAATATATCTTTTTAAAATATTATGTATTATTATTCTAATTTACTATGAAATAATAATAAAATATTATGTTAAATAATTATTCATATCAATAATATATTTTATTTTCAGTATACTTATTATGTTAAAATAATTCACATAAAATCCAATTTTACAAGGGAAACATTTTAATGTATAAATCTCCCATATTTGTCACTTATCAACACTACATGAATTTTACCTACGATATTGTATTAATAGTGATATTTATTTTTATTTCTAAATATATTTACTAATTCGATATGTTATAATTACCTTCCAATTCAACAGTTGTATTTTAATGGTAATATATTATTTTATGGTTTGCTGTGATTCTATGATGCGTATGAAGGAATTTACCAAACACATTAGGTTTCAAATGAAAATATAATTTATAACATCAGGATGTTACAAATATAAATTTAGTAAAAATAAAAGTAATGGTTTTTTACTAATATCCCTAAGTAAATTATAGAAAATATCCTAAGTCTTTTTTATTCCATACAATAGTCATTTTGGATCGATTTTTATCAACCAATATCTATTTTTTATTTTTTTTTCAAAACATAAAACATATGTAGTGTGATATCTATTTAACCCTATGGGCCTTAATAGAATTAATTTTTTTTGAAATCTATATTTCATGTATATATGTAAAGAGTGGACTCTAGAATATAATTTTTTCTACTCAAGATAGTAAGGAATCTAGTGTGATCTCAATCAACAAAAATCACATCTCTATATGAACATGTCCAATATAAGGTATATAATATACATAATAGTTATACAAATATATTCATTATTCCCATAATATCAAGTAGAAACATTAAAATTAGAAATTTAAACATTGAATATGCTATATTATACTTCCTTTATTTTTTGGAAAACACTCACTATGTCAATGAATAAATCACTTTTCATTCATCGAACTAATGAATGTTTTACATGTCTCTCATACAAGTAGTTGATAAGATAATATGAAATTGAACTAATCATGTGCATGAATTTCCTAAATTATTTTAAATCATGTTCTAAATTTAATTATTCATTTTATGAGTATAAAAACCTCATCAAGTCCATCCTCTAACTAATAGAAACATTAACAACATACCCAAAAAACTCTTGTTTAGTTAAGTCATAATGAATTTCATTGTAAGGGTATTAATGTTTGGAGGTTTTCATGTAAGGTATAATTTAATCCATAGGTAATAAAGATTGATAATAATAATACACCACTTATTATATCAATGAGTTTATATAATTTCATGAGATATACTTTTTTGGGTCTTCTTGAGTAATAACTCTCTATTTATAACCTTGTAAATGATTTCTCCATATCACATATAAAAACCATTTTAATGAGTATATGATTTTGTTCCTTATAAATTTCACATATAATCAATTTCCACAATTTAGGTAACATAATAATTTTATACATTTATATTAAATAATTCTACACAAATATTCATTTAACCTAACAATTAATCAAGCTCAAAAACCTAACAACGTAGTGTATTTGGGGGATGGATATATAAACAACATTTTATACATCATTTTAAGAATCTCTGAAAAATTAGTTTACATACCACCACATATACACCTCATATATAATATTATTCTCTATTACATATAGATTGAAAACAAATTAAATAGTGAGACAAGAATCTCAATTAAGGGATTCAACGATGATCATTAGTGCACATATGATAATCATGTTGGTATAAAAACATTATCAAAGTACAAGAACATAACATTAGGATATCATACCAAAAATAAACTTGGGTAATATGACACAATTTTTTTTTGTATAACATAATACATAATAAATCATAACATGATTACTATGGAAAACTAATTATAGTGTTACACACACACTCATTGAAATATTAACACAATAGATCATGAATCGCACTATAACTATAACAATCATGTTTTTTATTTCACATTAATATATGATTTATTAAATAAGGATGCACTTAATACAACTTATAGGATAGATAGGTATAGTATAATTTTTAATTAGGTTCATTACATAATAATTTAAATCATGAATAACATTATATGTATTGAATTATTCTTTAACATGATCGCACTTAAAACGTCATGGGATAACCTGATGGAATAAATTGGAAAGGTGTGAGATATAAATCATAGTAAGGGAATAAACATGGAAAAACTAAGGATAAAAAACATTTTACACATTAGGGATATCAATGGGGAATAAAGGTAGTAGGAACCAAAAACATTAATAATGAGACATGATATATCATGATAATCATAAAGGGAACATGGGGAATGAGGAAACAACCTAATACAAGGAATCATAAACATAGGTCAAGGGTATCTTCCAAGAAGTACTGTTGTAAAAATTAACATAAAGTAATAAGTTTCATTACCTATCCCAACATGATGTATCATGAGGGTAAAAATACCCAATTCAAATTGAGTGCTATGAAATTCTAGGGGAATCCATCACTTTCATTTCATTATCATGCTTAAGTGTGGAACATAGATCATTCATCCTAGATTCCTTCATCATAATATTACATTACACAATAAATGAGTGTGAAATAAATACATTTATGTCCCATGTTAATGATTTATATGTATATAAAGATTAACAACCTTGATATAAAATGTATATTGTATTCACTATACAACTATTTTGGAATGGAAAATCGCAGTGAAATATCAGAAGCATAACAGTGTCACTTAATAGTTAATAAAATGGGTTAATGAGAGATAATGGGGTATCTAATAACTTTTACATAAAATGGGGAGTAATATGAACATGAAAAGACATATCCCAACATTATGAATTGGAAATATAATCCATAAGACAATAAAGAAACTTTAATAAAGTGAAGAATGGGAGGATCCCTCACTTGAGTGTGTGACAAAAAATTCTTGGGAGGATCTTCATGGAAGCTTGGGGGAACTTTTAAGGAATATATAGAAGGTATGGAAGATTAATTAAGTTTTAAAATTATTTTTATTGAATAAAAATAAGTTCTTGGGTGGGTTTATAAAGTAAAAGATTTTAGATTTCTTTATTATTTCTCAAATTAGGTTTTGGACTCTATGTAATATAATAAACAAAGCCACAAAGCTTCCATTGGTTTTTAACCATGGTAACTATGAAATAGGATTGGTCTTAATTACTTTATAATGGAAAATTCCAAACATAATAAAATAACACCCTTATGTGTACGTGTGTGATACTCTTAATAAATTATTTTAAAACCTTAAAATATATTAATGGTTTTGGATGATTCAAAAAGGATTTATAAAATTAATAAAATAAACATAAAAACACATTATTTTATTTGGAAACCATATATTTGGTCGTGGATCCCAATTATATTATTTATTAAATCACTTTTAGGTCATTATGATGTCATAATTCACACCATATATTTATACCATATTGAATTTTTACATGAAAAATTGACTATCACAGAAAATTATGAAAAATTAAATATTGGATAATTTGTAATTATGATTCCAAAAAATAATATTCATTTTATCTAAATATTTTTATAAATATTTTTATTCTCACTTATAAAATAATAATTGATATTTATTGATAAATTATTAGTTTTTTTAAAATAACAGTTTTTGAACCCTTATAAAAATTAAATTTTGTATATGATCATTTATAAATGATAAAAAATATTTTATAATTATTATTAATTAAAATACTATTTATTTTAATAATTAATCAATTCATCAAAATAAATTATTTAATTAAATTTTAATATTAACCAAAATTCCTATTTGTTTTTTATTATATCGAAATAAAAATCATTTAAGAAGTAAAAATAAAATGATTAAAATATATTAATTAATCTATAAAAAATAATGTACAAACTCATATCGCAAGGGTCTTGATAAATATCCCTTTAGTACACCAGAAAATTTCATAACAGTAAGGTGTATGACATTAATAACTTCATGTGGTGGTTCGGTGTACATGTTTTGGGAGATGATCTTGATAAGATTAAACATCTCCCATAAATATTTTCACTCATACATAAGTTGTTTAATCATAGAATGAAATTATTTAATGGAAAATCCCATATATTCTACCTCCCTTAGAATCTCTAATAAATGGATTTCATAGGGTACAATCCTACTATTTTTGGACATCACTTCCATTATCTATGTTAATTGCATTTTTTAAATCAGTATATTTATACTAATCGTATGATCATTGTTCAATGAATATATTATCATTCATAACAATTCTTTATATTAATTTAAATATGATTTTATATAGTAAAACAAAATAATCTCATGTTTTTTCTAAATCTATATTACAAAATAACACATTTAATTAAATTAGAAGGTTAGATATTATTTATAATAGTTTGGTCATAAAAATCATCCACCATAATAAATTTAACCCTTGATATTTTAATATACCACACTAAAATTGATGATGGTAACTCTGTTTCATTACGTCATCGAGTTCCCACATCTCTTTATTAAACTTTTTGTTTCTCCATTACACTTTGACAAGGTGCATTGTCTAATTTCATAGAACATTTTCTCTATGATATACAATTTTCTTTATCTTATCTTCATAGGAATGATAATTATAAAATGGTACCATTTCTATATTGAGTACTTATAGGGGTTCTATTATATACTTTCTCAAGAGGGATACAAGGAATACATCATGTACTTGAGATAGGACTGGTGGTAGTGCTTTTTAATAGGTCATCGCTCTGATGCAATCAAAGATCTGAAAGGGGTGATGTATCTTGGACTAAGATTTCCCTTTATTTCATATCTTATGAATTTATTATATGGAGATATGTAGAGGAAAACTATGTCTCCAACATCAAAATCTAGGTCTCTTTATAGATTATCAGCATAGCTCCTTTGTCTACTCTGAGTATCCTGTGTTTCTAAATTTTCCTAACCTTTTCCATTATTTCAGTACCTATTAGTTTTTCATTCCCCAACATCATCCCATCGTGCATGTGGTCTATACCTCTTCTCATAAATGGCTTTATAGGGATCCATTTGTATGCTAGAGTAAAAACTATTGTTCTATGGTAACTCGACAAGAGGAGTATATTGATCCCATCCTCCTCTAATTTTCATTGAACATGATCTCAACATGTCTTATAGATTCTTAATTTCCCACTCAGATTAACCATTATTTTGAGTATAATTGGTTTTACCGATCTTTAGTTCAGTTCTTAGAGCATGTTGGATTATTTTCTAGAACATAGAGGTGATATCAGATCTTTATCGGATACAATCAATAGTGGTGTTCCATTCATCCTCACCGCTCCTTTGATTGTAGGAATGAAATTTGATCCAGTGAGATATTAGCTAGAATCATAATGCAGTGTACAATCTTTGTAGGATGATCCACCATAACCCTATTAGAGTTGTTTCCTATGGGTGTTTTCAAATGTCTGGTGAAAAATTACATGGTTATTTTCCCCATTTCCATCTAGTTATGTGTAATGATTGCATCATCACCTTATATTTTTTCCTTTTCACCTTCACTTTATGACATACAATACATCTTTAGGTATATTCCATGATCTCATACTTCATATTGTCCCAATAATAGTGTTCTTGGAGATCTCAGTACATGTTTCTACTTCCAGGATGAATAGAGAAGGTGGATATATGTTCATCATCTAATGTCACCTTCTTTAACTTAGGATTTGATGGTACAAAAAGTCTTGACCAATTTATTACAATACCTTCGTCGTTAGTATTGAACTCCAAATATTTACCATGTTTTATAGTTTCTATATTCTTCTAAGTTCCTATATCATTCATTTTATAATCCTTTAACCTTTCTGGAAGAGATAATTGAGTAATTATTTCTAAATGGATTGATGATGGAATTTCCTTTAGGATTCATGTGTCCATCCTTTTCAAATCTAAGAAGATTGGATCCTTTTAAATTATCATAAAGGATAAAATTTATGGATCCATTATACATATATAGTTTTCCACTTTTTTCTCATTACAACGTTGGTAGTGAATTGAGAATTAATAGTCCTTTGTCAGCTCTAACCATATCAATGGGCACATATTCAACTCTTTATATCTGAATATATACTTAATGATTTTTTGATCCATATATATTTCACAATTCTCACCAAAGATATAATTCCACCATTTTTTAAAATCTAATATCACAGTATCAAAATCTAGATCATGTGTTTGGTAATTTTCTTTGTGAAATTTCAGCTTCCTTGAAGTATTGTCTACCACTTTACCATTCTGTGTTAACACACAACACAATCTATTCTTCAATGAATCTCTGAATTCTATTATAATTTATCTAATTTTGGGTAGTATGATCATAGTGGAAGTGTTAAGCCTCCTTTTCTACTCCTTGAAGCTCTCTTAAGATTCATCATTCTAGTAAAACTTGAATCCCTTTTTAGTTAGCTTGGTTAGAGGGTTTGAAAATTGTGATAAATTTCTCAAAAAACAATGACAAGACCAAGCTAATCCAAGGAAAATATAGATATCTATCACAGATGATGGTTGCATCCATCCATTAATTGATTTTTATTTTAAATATTCCACAAATATTCAATTTATTGTGATGATATTCCCCATTAATGAGACTTACCTCAACTAGAACTCACATTCTTTGTAATTTTTATAAATCTTATCCTTTTTGTAGGGTCTTTACCATAGTTTCTAGATTCTCCTCTTACTCCAACATTTTTTTTGGATTATTTTTTAATATTATCTATAAATACACCTCAAATGTTTCAATATAATCCCTAAAATCTCTATTCATCAATTCAAAGAAGATTTATTGATAATTATTGTGTCCTAATTGCATTACTATGAACTCATATTACCCTTAACTTGTATGAAAAGTTTTCTTAGGGATATCATCTGTTTCACACTAACTAGGTATTATCCAAATCACAGATTATCCATGGATATGTTTTCTGCTCCACATATTTGATCAATCAATTAATTAATTAATGTAAGATGATACTTTTATTTATCATGATCTTGTTGAGATCAGTATAATCAATACATTTGTGCATTTACCCATCCTTCTTCTTGACGAAGTGGACTGGTACACCCCATAGTGATGCACTTGAGCATATGGACCCTTTATCCAGATTCACTTTTAGTTGTTTCTTTAGCTCTTCATGTTACAAAATAACCATTCTATAGTAATGTATAGATAATAGAAATTATCCAGGTATAATATCAGCTGAAAATTCAGCCTCTGAGTTAGGAGGTACGTCGGGAAATTTCTCATGAAACACATCAATGTATTCCCTCACAGTGTCATGAATTATTGGATGATTCTCTCTTTAGAATCAATCATTTGATCTTGATATTATTTTCTCATAGGTAAATAGTATCTAGGATTGAGATTATAGTACATAAGAATATTCAACCTCCTCCTTGCACTTGTATAGAATCGGAGGCTGATTCATGATATGAAGAGTAATTTCCTTCTCATAGAAATATATGTTGGATCTATATAGGGAAAGATAATCCATACCCATAATTGAATAAAATTGTACCAATTAGAGTATTAAAGGTTTTATGGTAACTTTATCCTAAAAATAGTGATAAGGTAGGAGTCATAAACTTATGATTCAATAATTGTCTCATTTTTTGTTTTCACCGACAAATCTACTTTTATGCCTTATAGTGGTGTTTGAATATTTTTATCAAAATTTCCGGATATAGAGGAATGAATATAACCAAAATAAAAAGGTAAATTCTCTATTATTGAATGAATAACTATTGTACCTATCACCATTATATTATCAGTATACACCTCAGAAGTTTTGATGGAAAAATATCTCTCATGATACCTTGGAGGTTCTTAGTTGTCTTCAAGAACCCTTGGCTTAGTGAAATGGTTTTCAAAGCTCTTTGGTTCCTTATAGTTGAAAAAATAATAAACACAATAAGTGTTAATTGGTGAATTACTTTCCTCCATCGCATTGGTGGGTTTCACCTACCAACAATCTCTAGCTATGTTCCCTTCCATCCTGTACCTAATTCATTTCCTTTCCCCCCTTAGGAAATATATGGGGTTATTCTTTCTGCACCTTTTACAAGTGGGATGTTAAAAATGCTTTGAACCGTTATATTTCTATATTAGATCACTAAAATTAAAATCTAATGTATACTTCATATCCCCATGTTACTATTGATATTCACCGACCTCTATTTCTACTTTTAGGAAATATCAGACAATTTCCTTATAATTATCAAATTCATGGATCACTATGGTTTTTGTATACTATGTTTTACATCACCAAGTAATTGGTCAACCTTGTATTCATGGGAAATGAACAATATAGGTACATAATATACACACATTGTGATGTCTTTCTAGTAAACCCTGATATATTCTTAACCTTTTTTCTTGAGGTTAAGGAATTTCTTTTCCATTTTATGTTTGACAGTGTGAGGACCATATTTATTGATTTTTTTTCTAGAATTATGTCTACCCCATCACTTCAATATCTTCCTCATACATTGTATTTTTTATCATTTTTCACTACTTATTATCTTATCCCTACAAAGGATAAATAATAAGTATAATATTCTCTCGCTTAGAAAATTTAAGTATAAATAAAATATTATCAATGGATCAGATCTATTTTTTCATGATTAATTGATCATAAGATCTATAGAAATTATGAGACCTTTATCACATAAATGTATCAATCACAGCTTGTTCTCTCTTAAGGGGGTTTGGATGATTCTCTTGATCTATGTTTCTATTAAAAACCCAAGTTAGCTGAGAGAGTATCATTATAAAGTTCATGATTTTTTCTCCCATCAAGTTAGGCATTTTGTTGGGGTGGTCATAACATTTCCCATCACATTGGTTGTTTACCTGATTCCTCATATTTCTAGCCACTGGATTGAATAAATGGAAAATTAAGGATGAGTATTTTTAAACTACTAAACACATGAAGGGGAATCCAATAAAGGTGTAATTTATAAATTACAATTATTTCCTTACGTATGAATTTATAGTATTCATTCTATGTTCTATATGATCTATTTCCTAAAATATATTCTTGTGGTTATTTTTTGTTCCCTTAATAATGTTCTAAAATGATCAAGTGAATTTACCATAGAATATACCCCAGGATCATCAAACTAGTAGTGCATCAAGCTCTATTTTCATGCACCAGTTCCTAGTCTAGTCTAGATAAACATGTTATATTCCGGTTTTACCCGGATGTATATATGTTCTAGACCACAACAACTTATATTATGAAAAAAAAAAGATGAAATTTCTTGATAAAGTACTTACTCTATAATTATCAAAATTTTAGGGTTGTTTTATTATTCTTGGTCTTATCCATAATTCTTTCTATAGAGTTTTCTAATTCTAATCCCAAAAATAAATAAACTTTTTCATTGATACCAACTATAAAAACCTTTCTCTTTATTTAAAATTAATACATGATTTATTACATATGGATATACATTTTTTTTTTGAAAAGAAGGATAGATAACATTAATGACGAAGATCAGCAGCCGTACATAAGAAGAGCCATGAAGGGAAATTGTCTAGCCAGAGCTGGTTGACATAAAAAGGGACTGAGGCTGCCAGCTGATGGGCCGCATTGTTTTCTTCCCTTTTGGTAAAGGAGAAGGTGCAGCAAGAGAAGCCTTGGCGAAGCGAGCGAATTATCCTGATGATGCAGCCAAAAGACTAGAGTCCGGCATCGTTGGGGTTAATAGCATCAATTACGGTAAGGTAGTCAGACTCAATGATGATATCATCCCATCCACATTCCACAGTGAGCATCATACCTGCAAGGATGGCAGAGGCCTTAGCAACTTCAGGTTCCCAGAAAGCATGATGTGATTCATATTTTGCTACAATGATCTTCCCCAGATGATTTCGGGTCAGGAGACTGAGAGCAACAAGCCCATCCTTGGGGAGAGATGTTTCCATGTTAATCTTAAGACTCCCTTCCGTTGGGGGGTTCCAATGAGGGGGAAAGGATGGGTTAACACTTGGCATAAAGTGTCCTTTGTAGTCCTTCCAGCCCTCAATCCAATAAATGGCTCGTTCAATCCAGAATTTGGGAGGTTTATGAACGTGGTGAAAAACCGAATCATTATGCCGCACCCAAATGATCCAGGCCAGGGTGTAAAGAGAACATGCATGAGACGATGAAAGAGAGGAACACCAACGCATCATAAGATCGTGGAGGTCAGAGGCAATGTCTAGTGAAGCATCCGAAGTAGGGCCCTATTTATGCCAAATTTCCTTAGGTCTTGGGCAGTGAATGATGGCATGCCAAGGAGTTTCTGGAATATTCGGGCAGAAAGGGAAGGACTCAACACTGGCCAGATGTCGGTAACTGAGAAGGCTCATGGTAGGGAGGGTGCTCATGTACACTTGCCACCAAAATTGGCGTATTTTTTGGGGGATGTTGAGCTTCCAAAGCGCTTTCCATAGTCCCTCATCACGGTCGAAAGAGTGGATGTCAAGAGCCAGTCTTTACCTAGATCTCACCATGTATTCGCCTGAAATATCATTGGTCCAGAAAAGATGGTCGGGGCCTGCATCTGGGATCCAGGGGATGCTTAGGATAATTATTTGGTCTCTTTCACTAAACCATTCCTGGATATTTTCCACACACCACCCCGATCCCTGGTCTGAAAAGAGGGAGTTGGCAGTGGCGTCTTCAAGACCTGGTTTGGTGGGGGAAATGGCCCGCATACCATTTTTATCGACAAGCCAGGGATCGGTCCAGATGTTGATAGATGAGCCATTCCCAATCCTCCAGGATAACTACCAATAAATCATGATAATCATAAAGGAAACATTAGAAATGTGGACAAAACGTAAAACACTACATCAAAAACATAGTTCAAGGATAACTACCAAGAAATCGTGATATAAAAAGTCCCATAACAGAATTAGGTTTAATCCATGTCCTCAAATTATTTATAATGATACTAAACATTACCCAATGTACGGAAGCACTATATAATTTTGGGTAAACCCCTCACATTCATTTCGCTATCATACTTTAGTGTGACACATAGATAATACAGCATGGATTAATTCATAATCATATATCATTTATGAACAAGGAGTAAGGAATAAATAAATTTAAGTCCCATGTAAAATAATTATAAGTGTATAATTGTGAACATCATTGATAGGAAATGGATATGGTATTCACTACCCAATTGTTTTGGTATGGAAAATTGCGCTGAAATTTTGGCAGCATAATGGCATCACATAAAAATTCATAAAATGGTTTTATGATAAGGAAAGGTGTATCTAATAATTTGGAAATAAAATGGGAAGTATTAAGTACATGTAAATACATAGCCCAACCTTATTAGTGGGAAATAGAATCCATATAATAATAAATAAACTTTAATAAATAGGAGAATAAGAGGATCCCTTACTTGAGTGTGTGAATCCAAATGCTTTATAGGAGCATATTGAGAGATTGGGAGAACCATGTCATGAATATAGAGAGGTGAGGTAAGAGTAAGGAAATGATCCAAGGAATTTGAGTGAAGATAAATTGGATTTTTGTAGGGTTTATATATGAAAGGGTGGGGATTTCTTCATTCTTTCTCAAACAATGGTTTTAAACTCTATATAATAAAATAACTAAACCACAATCCGTCCCATTTTTATTCCCATGGATTCTGTGAAATAGTATTTTTTACAATATTTTATAATTTAATGGTCTAAAAATAATAAATTAATACCATTAATTATGTGTAAGTGAGTCATACTCTTAATAAAATCATTTTTAAACCCTAAAATATATTAATGATTTTGTAGGATTTAAGAAGGAAATATAAAGTTAATAAAATGAAATTAAAATCTAATTATTTAAAATTAAAAAAAATTATTTGGTCTTGTATCCCATTAATAATATTTATTAAATCAATTTTTGGTCATTATGATGTCATAATATAGACCATATATATATACAGTTTTCAATTTTTACCTGAAAATTCAATTACCTAAGAAAATTATAGAAAATTCACCATACAATAATTCTAATGTTATGATTCCAAAATGAACATTAATTTCATCTACATAATTTTATATATTTTTTAAATTTAAATTTTAAAATAAAAAACAACATTTATTGATAATTGTTGGTTTTATTAAAAATAACAGTTTTTGAACCCCTATAAAAATGAGATTTTACATCATTAAAATTATATGATAATTTATATTTTATAAGAATTATTTAATAATAATATTTTTATAAACTAATATTCATTTAAAAAATAAATTATATCATAAAAAAAATTGATTAATTGAATTTGAATATTGACCAAAAATATTATTTCTGTTTTATTGTTTTAAAAAGAATTTATAAAGTAAAAATAATATGATGAAAATATATTCATTACTCTATAAAGAATAATGTAAATAATCATATTTCTTTGGTCTTGAAACATATCCCATTTATACACCCATAAATTTTGTAAGAGTAAGGTGCATGGTGATGAAACTTTCATGGGGTGGTTCAGCATACATGGATTTGGATGGCTTCTCGATGAGCTTGAACTTCTCCTATAAATGGTTTCTCTTATGCTTAAGTTATTGGATTGCAGCTCAGGATTGTTCAAGAGAAAAAAATATTTATACTATCTCTCTCAGAATCATCGATAAATGGGATTCATAGGATATGATACTACTAGTTGAGTCCATCACTTCCTTTATCTATGTTAATTTGATTTGTTGAACCCCTATATTTATACCAATCACATTATCACTATTTAATGACTATATTTTCAATGGTAATGATGCATAACTATCTTTTTAATATGATAGGATATAAAAAAACCAATCATGTTAAAGTGTTTTCTATAATAATATTACATAATAATACTTTAAATTAAATCTGAAGTGGGAATTTTATTTATAAGGGTTTGGGTCGTTACACTCAACTCCCAAAACATAATAGATGATGAATAAAATTATTTTATACCATCACATAGTGGGTGAATATTAATGTCTCGGGATTAGATATTTGAATCACGAGATATCATAATTTACCCCATACATTGGTGGGATATATAATTCTGAGCCCAACCATCACATAATTAATTCCATATTTGTGTGTTCCATAAGAGTACGAAAATATTCATATATCAAAAAACACTAAATTTCTTGTGGGAAAAGAAAAATTTTTCATAAAAAATACAGTTTTTCATTTCATAAAAATCCACAGAATGATGGTGGATTATGATCTATGAATATATCCCCAATTTAACATATGGAAAATTAGAACAAATTGACATAGATGAAAATTCATATTTTTAATATTATCAAATAAATCACATTAAAATATAATATAATATAACCATTTTAATTTCATCTTAATTATGAAATAACATTTTAGGGAATACCATTTGTAGACATTTTATGGAATATTTTTAAACAAAAATGTTTATAATGGTGAATGAATGTGTTCACATGAAAAATGCTAAAAATATTTTATTCTCACACTTTTGAAAAACAAACCTTGCAGAAAACATTACAATATTTCTTGGAAACATTTTTAGTGATTTAAAAAATGGCATTAAATGATCATAATCAATTATTTAATAATTGATAAATAAATCTATAAAATCATTTGATGAATATATATATAGAGGGGGAGAGATTACTGATAGAAATGAATAAGTGGTGTTGGTTTCATCTATATGAATCACATTAGATAAATTATTTACCATGGGAAATGAAATTGAGATGGGTTATATAAAACCCCATGAATAAGTAGAGGTAAATAATTTTTTTTTGTTATTTAGAGATAATGTTAAAAAAATCCCTATATGAAAATTCATTAATAAAAATATTTATTTGATAATGAAATTGGATGTAAAACCCCTACGATATAGGATCATATGAATCAGACACCCATGAAAGAGGTAACATAAGATGGATTTTTAAATTCAGATAATTTAATGAATTTTATGATAAATTTCATCAATTTGGTAGTATATACACCCCAAAAAAGTAAAAAACTAACAAAAGTGCATATTTATTAAAGGAAGAAAAATGAGATGAGATACTCTTCCATTTACTTCATTGTCCAAAAACGTCCCTTAACCTTGGATATAATAAGTATAATAATCATAATAACTTATTTCATAACCATATTCACATCTATTATCATTTCTATTATTTAATTATAATCATTTATTATTAATTAATTATCTAGTAAATATTTCTTTTTATCAAAATATGTTAATAAATTCAATTTCCACTCATATGTTTCATAATGGAAATATATAACCCCATTCATTGATAAATTTTTCATCATCCATTATTATTAATGTTATTTAAATAATTTTTTCCCATGATATATACATCCCAATATTTATTGGATGAAAACTATAGTCATTGCTCGAGAGAATGATATCTATAGAGATCCTTTTTTAGGTAATTTTACGATATAAATAGATGATATTATAATTATCATTTGCTTTTGTGTCTATAACAACACCAAATTTTATTGAATAATACTCCATAAAGAAAAAATTATACTAAATAGATTGTTACACATGAAACATGAAACCAAAATGAACTATGACACATCATAAGAAACATATATCTATTATAATGTATTCACTAAATATGTGGGTATAACTAGATTAAATTTCATTAAAAATTTGTATAATGAAAAAAAAATCACTTTTAATACTAATTTGTTTGTTAAGCTTGGTTGTTATAGTCAAACAACTAATAATATCACCCCATGGATAAAAAAATATTTATTATAAAATTTTATTTTTATGATCTGTGTATTTATATTTTACAGAACATTGTATATATTGGTTAAATGATGATAAAATATATTTTTATATGAATAATAAATTAACACTAATTATAAATTTAGAGGAAATAAGTATATGGACTATTAATATTTGGAAAAATAGTTTTTCTAAATAGTAAGTTTTTATTATATTTTATGATTCTATTTAAAAGATAAATTCAGAATTTTAGAAAATCAATTTATAAAATGAAATAATTTATTGAATTCATCATAATAGTATTACGTTAGTAAAATTTTGTGGGATTTTTCTAAAATGATAAATTTTTATATCTATAGTGAAAAATAATGTTTTTTATAGATAATGTGAATTTAAAGAAATAAGTAGTATATAAGAAACATCCTATTTCTTAAAAACAAACTATATTTTTTAACAATATATTATATATATATAATTATACAGTTGGAAATATTAAATTTAATTAAAAACCTATATTCTATAATTTAGAACTAAAGTTATATTATTCTATAAAACTGTTTTCATGTGATATTTAATTATTATTTTAAAATTATTTTTACCTCTTTTATATATTATATATAATAAAATGGATTTCATATTTTTAAAAATATGGAAACATTTATTAAATAATTTTTATTTTATTTTTATGCATAAAAAAAATTACTTAGAAAAAAATTAGTTATCATGGTAAAATTGAAAATTGAAAAGTATAGTGCAATCTATGTGGGAAAAATACCTAAAACATGTTAAAATAGTATACAAAAATGATTGATTAAGGTATTTATTCACCATACCTTATCCCTCCTTTATTTTCCTCCTTTTGATCCACATTCATTGAATATGGAACATCTTATTTCAAAAATTCCATTACCACACACATTTTGAAGGTGCCCTTCACTATTACAATTCTCCTCAATACATATGATCTCATGTTCTACTAAAATAAACCAAAATCCTTCCTAGTCACCCTTAGAAAAAATTTATAGGTTTTGGTCTCCTTAAGGCATCACCCACAAATCCTTAATCAAATTTTGAAATGAGTTCTTCCAATGAGTAATGTAAAACATCTAAATCACTCATTTTAATTTCCATTTATTTATATACTATTATTATAAATAAAAATATATTATAATATCAAAAATAAAAATATTATTATCATTATAATAAATAAATGTTATTATATAGTTGGAAAAATCATTATCGGCCTTCCCCTTTATCAAAAAATGATAAAATCAGTCCTTCCTACATGTGGACTACCACCTTCACAATGAGACATGTTTTATTTTTAATAAATTCTATATATTAATTATTAAAAATTGGTAGTTCATGGGAAAAAATATATTTATAACATTTTTATGGATTAGAAAATATTAAAAAATTCAACATTTCTCCCATTCTATGGATAAAAAATGTCTTCTATTTGTTAGTGTGGAATTCTGCTTCAATAGAAAAACCTATTTTATTTTCCATCACCACCGTACATGTAAGAATATATGAATTAATTTTATCAATTAAAAATATTTAATGAAATTATTAATTCTCTCAGAATGATATACTATCATTTAACTCTTTGTTAACATTAAAAATTTTGTTCGTAAAACAATTACTGAATGAAACTCATCAATAATTTTGTCTTCAAGAATCATGAATAAAATTCAAAAGGGATTAAATTATTAAATAATTAATAATTATAATGAAACTATTATATTACCATAAATAATCTAGTTATAATTAACTTGGGATTAATGAACAAGGGTTAACATCTTCATTTTAAAGCATGCATGAAACAGAAAAAAACTGCTAACATTTGATGATGAAAATAAACTATAAATAATAATCAAATGTATAATAAATGATTATAATTATAACTTATAATGTTTATTATTAATGATTAAAGATATTAAATATATTTTTATGATGATTATGTTTGATATTAATGAGGTTAATGTGATTCTTTATTAGTCAATAGTTAAGGTAAGGGTGTTCTTGCCACACTATTCATTTTTTGATACATATTTCATACTCCCCATTTGTTTTATATTTTGTGTTTTATATAAATTATTTTGGTCATATTTATAATAATTTCATCGAATTTATTATATTTAAAATGTATTTTTAATGTATTTATTACTAAAGGTATAAGGGATATTATTGACTCAGTTTATTTTATTGGGATAAAATTATCCATCTTTGAATATGGGTTTAAATATTTATTTATTATATCCTATATGATATTATATTTTATTTTCCAATATTATGTGGAAATTAAATTTCCAAAAAAATATATCTTTTTTGATGGATTTCAATCTTCATAAATTATTATAATATTTAGAATAATTTTCATCCTCTCAAAAAGAGTTATTTCTAATTCATATCCATGATCACACAACCCAATAATTTTCTCATTTTATACATTGAAATAAGAATTATCTTTATTTATGGAGTTTTCCAAATTTATCAATATGTAATTTCCATTGAAATATATATCACAGTTGTTACGATGTCGGTTTAAATTATTAAATTGTAAAATATTTGGAATGTATCATTATTGGGGCATGAAAACATAAGGGAATATCTATAGAGCCATAAATGATGGATATTATTAAACAATGGCCTATACCGACCATATAAACTAGGACCCATATTTTCTCATGTTAGCTGGATACTATAGATAGATTTTGATAAATTTTACAAAAATAAGAATTCTAATAACCATGAAAACTTAGAAGGGTGTGATGTTCTTTTTGAAAGGGGGTTTTGAATAAAATTTCTTGAAAATAATGAAGGATGATGGAATTCACACTTATACTTATGTTAAATTATTGCGGGGTATGGATTATAATATACAAAGATTCCTCAAAGAAGGGAATTGGATGTGTCCCTATGTAGAATAATAATTTAATTGATTTTTACTCACAATAATTAAAAACTCTGGAGAAAAATTACATGATTCACAATTTGGAGTTGGTAGATGTGACATTTAACATAAAAATTTTGTGGATTTATCTCTTTAGTGAGAAGTGTGATATCTATATAACTACATGAGATGAAAATATTTATTGAAATATGATATAACATGAACCAAATAATGTGGTTGAAATTGATTAAATATTGTGATTTACTAATACAATACCACTTGAGGAAGGAAAGTAATATATTTTATGATATGTGAATGAATGGTGTTATTATAATATACATGATGGGGGTTAAGGAAGACCAAATACTAACTGATTTTCAATGGATTGATCTAGAATTCATATGTGAAGGGGATAGATCCTAACCTTACTAAATTAATTCTCAAACATCCATTAGCGTAAATATCAATGAATCAAAGAATGATGATATGGAGATATAGATAAAGGTAGTGAATATTTTATAGTTTATATTTGATAAATATTGAGTTATAAGTCATGGAAACATAATATGTTCCCATAAAAATGAAAAATAAAATGGTAAATTTTAGATGATGAATTTATATTATCCTTATATTACATCCTATAATCCAAGAAATGTAATGGGATTGAAGGAAAAACTTATTTCAAGATAACATGATGTTTTAAATTATAGAAAAAAATATTTCAATTCATAGTATTCAAGAATATTTTTGATGAATGAAATAAGTAAAATGGAGTGTTGAAACCATTATTCATACATGTATGGATATGGGAAAACATCAATAAGGATTTTTTTCATAGGAATCCCTAAGACATCTAATTGTAATAATTCCATATCAGATGTATTGGATCTATTTACAAAGTCAACACATTTTATAGAAATAATTAATTAATTATCACTTTACTAACTCATGAAAATATACATAAGGGAGGTGATAAGAAAAAATAGAGTACCATTATCCACTATATATGATCAAGATTCAAGTATTACTTATATGTTATAGAGATGTCTTCATAAAAAATTGGAGAAGTGTTGAGCCATAACACTACTTATCACAGTGTGATAGATATCCATATTGAAAGAACCACTAAAACTATTTAGGATATGTTTAGGTATTATTGAATTTATTTCAAAGGATTTTAAGGGAAATAAAATCCCCTAGTTTAGTTATTATATAATAAAATCCTCAGTTCTTGAAGTTAGATTGAATCATATAAGGATATACTTGGGAAGAGTTGTATGAATTCAATATACTTGGATGATGTTGGAGTGAGGAAGCTGATAGGAAAATACAATTGTAAAGAAATTATGGAGAAGTTTAATCCATTCAATGAAATATAAAAGTGGAATAAAGATAAAAGTATAGTTACATATATAATAATCAATGATATCTCAAGTTTTAAGTTAGTGAAAAGTTGTTCCTTTAGATATATTCATGGAAATTAGTTAGTATATTTTGGAAGAAAGGGAGGTTTATCGATAGGTATATTGTTCACTTCAAGATATTTGAAATTGTTAGGGAAGTATATTATCTCTTAGAACTCCCTCCTAGCCTCTTCCATGATTGTGATGTGTTCCGTGTATAACTTTAAATAAAGTAAATTCATACTCATCGCATGTACTAAAACCACACTCCTTGAAAATGAAATAAAATCACTCATATAAGGAACAGCCTATAGTGATCCTTGATCAAAAAGATTAATTTATATCGAATAATACTATAAATCTGGTGAATGTTCCATGGAGAAATAAAAATATTGAATAAGATACATGGATACGGAAGATGTAATAGGAAAATAAAATCATTATATGTTTTTATTATATTAATAATGTTTTTTGGATGAAATTTTCATTATAGTGGGGTAGAATATATCAACCCATAATTTCATTAATAATTCCTCATAAAAATAATCACTATGTTAAATAACTTTTTAATATAAAAAAAGAACAAAAACAAACCACAACACATCTTAAGAAAAATATTACCATTGTAAAGTGGCTATTTAATTAGAGTGTGTAACTATATATGAAATTTTTTTGAAATGAATTTCAAATTAAAAAAGGACACTATTAATATAAATGTTCAATTGGTGTGTCTAAATAACAAATATGTTCACTTCATGTCTAGAAATTAATTTTTATTAAATTGGATTTTCAAGTGCTATAAAATTATATTTCAAATAAATGACAATATTATTGATCACTAATGATAAAATAAATTATTTATATGAATAATAAAATTGCATTAATTTTAAATATATATGAAATACAAATATGAATGGTTAATATTTATAAAAGTCTTATTTCTATAGAAATTCTTTTCATTATATATTAGGTTTATATTTAAAATTTATTTAATTAATTTTTTGAAATTTAATTTGAGAAATCAAAATTTATTTTTGGGTTCATCATAATAGTATTTTCTTTGGATGATTTTTTTTATTTCTCTGAAAATTTATATTTTAGGTGAATAATAAAAAAATAAAATTTTATTACAAATACAAAAACTTAAATGAATTTATTAGGATATATGAAACAAATATGAATTTTGAATCCATTTTATTAATCAAATATAAATTTTAAAATAAATATTATTCATTTAAAATATAAAATTTTATTTTCAATCTATATTTGATTTTTTCAGAAATTAGTTATATTTTTCTCAAAAAATGTTTTAATGTGATATTATGTTTTTATTTTATAAATAATTTTTCCCACTATTGTAAATTGTGTCAAATAAATTCGAGTTATAATTTTAATATAATTTTATATGGTCAATGTATTTTTTATTCATAAAAAGTAAATAATGTTGGTAAAAGTTAGTTACCACACTAGAAGTCAAAATGTATAAGGATTAAAAATAATAATTAAAAGATCGGATACTTTTTAAAATATGTTACCAAATGAGTGGTTGTGGCCTTTTATAATGAAACATAATATCAAACCACTTATTTTACACTTTTGGAGCCTCTTTCTATGAATAGTGCACATCTTCTTATAAAATTCCCACTCCTCTAACTTATAAAAGGTTCTATTCGCCACTATGATTTTCCTCACACTATAAGACCTCTAATTAAATAAAATAATAATAATTTTTTCCCAACATGCATTTCAACATTCAATAGGTTCTTTATCATCGACAAACCACTCAATAAAGTATTAATACAATTTTTATTGTAGTAGTACCATGGAGTAAGGTAAAAATTCATAATTTGATCCTTTTAATTTATATTTCATGGAGTCTTCTTCTACTATGTCAATGTATATTATATCATAAAAAGTTTATAAAATCATATTAATTTTTATAATAAAATTTTATTATAATTATTGAAAAATCATTAACTATATTCCCTATTCTATAGAAAACTGAGAATATCTTTTGTGTATATGTGCAAACTATGTCCTCCTGGATGGAACATATTTCAATTTTCATAACTTTCTTACATAGAACGCTCTAGAAGTGTATTTAATGAATAAAAATTTTATTTATAACATTTTTATATTATAATTAATTATCCATTTTTTATGATGAAACATTCACATCAAGAATCCAATTCATGCCATGAAATTTTTTAAATAGAACTTATAAAGATCTATTGAGGATATTTTCTAGAGGAAAGTCTAAATAATGACCTTTATAGCCAATAAATACCTTTGGCGGATCAATTAATCATAGTAATCTGTATAAATTATGATTTAAATTAAACCTAATCCTTTGGGATTTATATAAATAGAGGGATATGATATTTCTTCTAGGAGAATCTGGAGGCTAATTCATAGGATTAGAGGTTATGTTTTATAGGATCCTCACCAGTTTGATGTCGCTTATATTTTCATTTGGTTTTAATTTTCATTATTTTTTCCCTCTTAGTATATCTTAAAATGGTTGAGGGGGTAAATATATAATTTTTATAGGGTTATGTATCCAAAGGGGAGAGTTTTTTTGATTTATTTAATTTATTCTATATATATATATTTAGTTTTTTCAATCGATTTATTTAATTCAAATCTGAATAATATTTTTATTCATGACATTATGTAAGTAAATCTAAATGGAACCGTTTAAATGAGAATATGGGTACCCTAAATTAGTAATGACCATTTCTCATTTATTGTAACCATGTTTAATAATTATATCAGTACAAAATCGACTCAGAGAAACCCTAAATTTTTGGACTAGGGGAAATAGGGGATTGACGAATCAAGGATGGGATCCCATGACCATTGGATCCATATCATCTCGAATCCAACACCATAAATAGATTAATTTATTTAATTGATAAATTCATATTTCACCCATAATATGAAACTATAGATTCCCGACATGCATTCAATCCATCTTGATTTCAATCAAACCAATTTTCCTTTATATATAATTTTTTTGAATTATTTTCAAAACACAAAATCTTTTCTCCTTATTTTATTCTTCAAAAAGAAAAATTAAATTCGTCTTACTATAAAATCCTAAATAAAATAAATTCACTATCTATATGGGCTCTACATCTACCTTATTCATGATAAATTTTAACTAATCAGTGGAAGTATATTTGTTTTTAAAAATTATTTACTTTGATTAGACCTATAGGGAAATATCAACTCCAATAGTGCCCACCATCATTCAGTTATCTTCATATCCTAATTTCCCAATGTTTAAATTTATTTATTTTCAAGGATTTATTTTTTAAATTTATTTTTAGATAATGTTTTTAATATCATACATATGAATTCATAAAATGAAATTTATTTTTTAAGGTGACTCGAATCTACTTCTCTTTATGTCACTGTTAAGAAATGTTTCAAAAAAATCACTTATGTTTTACATATATTTTCCATTTTAAATCCAAAATATCTAACTAATATGGATATATGATTTATGACTAAAAATAAAAAATCATTTATGATATATTACATATTTTTTATTTATTTTTTAAATCAGTCAATCTACTTTTTGTATCACAAAATAATATACTGTTTAGAAATGTTATGGAACCCATTTTCATTCAATGGGTTTTCATGATATCCTGGATTATAAATATATTAAGGTAAAATTATGTATGAATATTGATGTGTGGGGTCCTATATCACCATAAAAATAATTTCCTAAATGTTATGTCTCATGATATAATAATGTTATGTGTGGAAATTTTTTCCGACAACATGAACTATGGACATCTCATTTGTTCACTACATGGTACAATGATATTTTTATTATTCAAAAAATAATATATTAGAATGATTAAATTTTCTCACAATTTTATAATTTACCTCTAATTTAATTTCATCACTAACAACTTGTTATGCTATTTTCAATGAAATATCAAATTTCTTTGTCATATTCATATAATTATTCTCTTTAGATCATGTTTACTATCTCACACTCTTATTCCATGGTACATGTTTGTTCATTTGACATTACATTACTTTTATCATAACTTATAGAAAAATATTATTATTCCATGTTATTTTTTATAACATATTTTTCTCATGCGCATGATTTCTCATATGACTATGAACTAACCATTAGTAACATATTGATATGTTTTCTTTTACTGGGCATTAGATCTCAACCCTTCCTTATGATTCCATTGCGTTGGTTATGAAAATTATTATAATCTATGAGAAATATAGAATAGGGGTATAATGTGGTTCTATTATAAATAAATTTTTAATTTTTTTTAAAAAAAATATGTTCCATATATAACTAGTTCCCAACAAAACAAAACCACCAGTTTTTTGGATTGTGATATTATTAGTGACATAGAATGTTCATCATAAGTAAAATAAAGATATGTTAAGCTTTGGTTGACATATTATCATTCTTTTAGATTCATATTCATGATATATATTAATACTTAATATCATATATATTCATTAATTATATTTTATAACTATCTATTTAGTGTGATGGTGAAAAATAAAATACATTTTTCATAGAGGTTGTATCACATCCTTAATACAAGCATCGTTTTTGTTTTTTTAAATCATTTTAATGATGGTAGAAAATGGTTATTAAATAAATATAATAAGATTTATCTATACTTATGATGCTAATTTAATTACATTTTCATGATTAGAATATATTTTGAGGAGGTACAAGAATAAATACGTGAATATAAAATAAAATGGGTTGATAAGAACTTTTTACACTACTCTTTAGAAAAAATACATTGAAATTTGTATTAATCCTTGTAAGGGTCCTATTTTCTGGTGAAAAAGACATATATGAAATTTTTAGGAGTTTTATAAAGATATTTGGTTATACAATCATTAAACCAATAGTCTTATTATTCAAAGAGTAGTGGGGTGGTGAATATCTCCTTTTATAATTGAGAAGAGTGGATGTTTTTCAATAACGGCTTCATTATTCCAAGAAAATGGATCTAAAAGTGGATAATAATGTTTGTGGGGTGGATTAAATGGTTTAAATATCTCTTATTGGGAAAAAATTAGGGATATATTTTGATATATTTTATGCCTTTACCACAAATTTAAATGTTTACCAAAATTTTATTTTTTCATAGTAACTCATTTTTTATCCTATGTAACTTATTGTTAGGAAATAAAATGAAATTTATATTATAAAATAATTTATGTATTCTAATTCAAAATATGAAATAAATTTCAAAATAGTATATTCTTATACATTATAAAATAAAATTTTTAAATAATAAATATATTTTAACATAAAAGTACTTTTATAAAAAATATTACTTTGGTACCAAAATTTCAAATGGTGCCTTATAATTTAAGAATAAATTTTTTTTAATTTATAATTAAAATTATTAAATAAATCCTTTTATAGGAAATATTTTTCTTAAAATTTTATTTCTTTCTTATATACTAATGATGTCCTAAAAATCATGGTATTTTCAGTGATGGTATTGTTTACAATTCAACTAAAAATAATTCTTTCCATAAAAACACTAAAATTTCACCCAAATATAATATTACCATATCAAATACAAAAATAATTATCACATTTAAAAATTAAAAATCTAAAAGTCTAGATTTAATCTTTTATTTTGAAGCATAAAATATTACAAATTTTTTTTACAGAAAAATGATTTATTGAAAAAATAAATTTTGTAATCATGATTTCCTAAAAATTAATAATTAAATTAGTTCTAATATATTATTCATATAAATATGTTTAATAATATATTTTTCAAAAATAAAAAATTGATATCATATAAATTAAATTTTTTTAGTAAAATACAATTTTCAGAATTAAATGAACTTATATGATATTTAGAAAAACTATTACAATATTATCAATAAATTTATTTTAAAAGTTTTATTTTTCATAAATAGTGTTCATAATTATTTTATAATATTTATTCCCACCAAATAAATATCAAAAATATAATATTCATGTTTAATATATAAAATTTCAACTTAATATATCATGAATTTTTAGTTAATTGTTTCACTTGAAACCAGTTATTTGAAACAATATTTATCATATAAAAATACATTTAATCATTAATTATAAATTCATTATCTAGTTAATGTTTATTTCCATCATCACATATTAGTAATTTTGATTATTTTGAATATGTTTTATAATGGATATATTGAACCCCATTCACTAATAGTCAGTTCATCATTCCAAAATTAGAAGTGATATTTAATTAATTGTTTTTATATTATTTAATCCTGAATATATTAATTGTACGAATAAAATGGGCATGGTTTTAGGTAACATTATCCCAGATATGCTTATTTCGAGTAACTTACTAATATCAACCATTAATGTTAAAATGATTTTTAATTTTTTAAACTATTAGAACCATATTGATGATATTTATTATTCCTTAATTTATTATATACTCATTAAATATTTTTGATAACTATAATTGTAAGGTGGATATGAAAAGAAAAATGTTTCATTCAAGGATATGGTTGTCTCCTCATAACTAAAAGGAAATTATCACATTTTAAATAGATAGGTGGAATGTATAATATGATTATTACATCAATATAATAAAATTTTAATTTAAGTATGATACTGATATAATTCTTATAAAATGGTAAAAATATATTTCAATAATGTAGGAGAATAAAAAAAGTAATATAAATGGGAAATGAGTCATTAGGAATGTTTACCATACTATTTGTAAGAATTACAATGAAAATTTTATTAAACCATTTATGTGTGATGAAATGATTACACTATAACCTCTATGAAATGTCTAGGAGTAATGGAGAGGTATTTTAGGATAATTTGGTTGAAAAAAGAGGTTTATGGTTTGAAGAGTTGTGGGGTATTTATGGGCTCCCACCATTAATTATAGGTGTGACATTTTTATAAAAAAAGATGTAATGTTTATGAAAAATGGCTCCCAATGTTCACAAAATTGAGAGGGTGTAAGGCTTGTCCAAGCTATATAACAAAAAACCGTATAATGGAAAATTTTCATATTTTAAAATCTTTCCTTTGAATTTAAATTTATACCAAAGTTTATTTTTACCATGGTAAACATTTATTAAACATGGTGTCATATGTTTATGAATAAAAATGAAATTAACCTTATTAACTAAATATGAATCATTAATTCCAAATAATAAAAACATATTAAAATATTAAATTTCAAAAAGTGATAAAAAAATTATTTTATAATATGTAATGTATGATACAAAAAATAGTTTTATATGAAAATAAAACTTTAGTTACAAAATTTCAAACATAGGATTCTAACTTAAGCATTATATTTTAAAATGTATAATTTGTTAGGTTTGTTATGAATCTAAAAACATATATTAGATGATTTAGAAGTAATTTATAACCAAATCCTAAGATATTCGTGCAAGAAATAAGAAACTACATTAAATACTGAAAAGAGGACATACAATACTTGAATACCATTATTGAAAATATCATTCATAATTTTAGTCATTAAATAAATATGTTATCTAAAAAGGTTTAAAAATTTTAATTCATTATTAAATCCTAATGATTTCATAAATGTCACATTATTTATAAAAAAAATTATTTTCTATGGTTCACCTAAAAGATATTCATTTTAGTGAAATATCAATAGTTCCTTGAAAGATAAAATTTACATGAAAAATCTAATAATGAAATTCATTATTTCAAATTAAAATTATAAAAATTTGGAGTTCAATATTTAAATTGAAACATAAAATATAATGAGATTTTTTATAAGAATATGTAATTTTTAAATACTAGTTGTTTGTATTATTATTTTGAATCAATTAATAAATATAAAGTTTTAAATTTAGTATCCATATATTATATTTTTTATTATATTAAGTATCTTGAAATAACAGAATCATATCATATCAAATAAAAAAATTTATAAATTTTTTTTGAGGATAAAATGTTCTTATTAGTTGTTTATATACCATAATCGAATTTTATCATTGAATTTAAAATAAAAATAACCTTTATTTATCCTCTACGTATATTTAGTGATGAGTTTAATTTTATTTTTTTACCAAATTTTTAATGTCTACTGTATAAAGTCATGTTCAATAGTTTTACTTTTATCTTAATGTAGCATAGTTCTTTTTCATTCTGTTTTGTGCATGAAGGAAGGTATTAAAAAATATTTATTAAAGGAAAATAACTTGTAAAATCATTAGAATTTAAAATAATATTTTTTTTGATCATCAATTATGGAAAAATCAATTTCATACATTGAGGAGATATAATCATTTAACTATTCATGTAAATAAATTTCATTAGACATGAATGAATGATAAATAAAAATTTCTTTTATTATAATTACATGATAAATTATGAATCCATTACATGAATCTCTTATATAATATATTCCAGGAGACACCATATGGCCCTCATTATTCTTTTATGCCAATAGTTTCATTAATGGATCTACTACATTCATCCATAGAAACCCAAAAATACCTAATGCATCTATTCTCAATGATCTCTCAAATTTCATGGTATTTTTGAAGGGTGTGTATGATCATTTAGTGAGACTAGGGTTCCTTATCCTTAGAAATAGATCCATTTTCTCACATTAAATCCTTATTAGTTCTTCGATATTAGGATAACACTCTAGTTTATATTTGAAAACCTGTATCCAAGAAATTATCTTTATAGAATCCAATGTAATGATGTATCCTCTTATTGGTGTTGAGTTTTCTATGATGGAAAATTAAGAACAATTAAAACTGATTTCTATACCATTTTGAAAAAACATGAAACCATGTTTATATTTTATATCATCGCTATTAGGTTGTAAAATTACATCTATTATACCCTTTACACATATATCATCCTCTCCTCTAAAAATATAGAAAATATCCTTAGTTCATATCAAATAATTAAGAGTGTTATTAACAATAATAGGGGACTCTAAGTAGGATTAATTTGTATATAATGTTTATACATAGAGAACATGTGACATCATTCTAGGTACAAAACAAGATATACAAGATAGATCCTATGAAAAATAGATAGGTAATTTCATATATCATTTCTAACTCCTTAGATGGATCTAGAATCTTCATATAATTTATGCTAGAACCAGGGATTCTCTCTACTGGAAATGGAGTTTGGTTTTTGTTTGTTTTTAATCCTTACATGGATGGTTCAAAGAGTTTAAAAGGAAAGGTATCATATAGTTCAAGCCGAAAGCAGTATTGAAGGTGGCGTCTTTTACCAGTGTTTGCCAAATTTTTGGGGTCCAAAATTTGGAAGTTGGCTTTCAGTGTGAAAAGTAGTTTTTCTTAGATGTCATATTAAAATATGGAAAAGGTATGAGTTTCGTGAAGATGGGATTTGAAAATTATGTTTCGTGAAGACATAAAGTGTTCTGACATTGTGCTTCACGATTATGAAAGGCTTTGTGACTGGAGACAGAGTTCTCTATGATTACAAGTTTCAGAGCTTTCTGGTCATTGACGGAATGCTTTGCTAATTTGAAGGGTGCCGCAAAGGGAATTGATGTAAGACTCCACGATGACGATGAGCTCTGTGAACATATGATTTCCATGGTTCTCTACGAATGGTGGAGCATCATGAAGACATGTTTGATGATCCTTAAAATCTTCTAAGAGGTGGTGGAGCTTCACGAATGGAAAACCTATAAATATGAGGCTACCCCTTTTCATTATCATCAAAGCTTTGAAGTAAAATCTGGAGACGCTTTTAGTTTGTGAAGCACTTCGCGAATCCAGCTATCTATGCGAGTTGGTGCATCACGAAGAGACTTTTAGTCTTAACTGATTCCCATGGTTTTTTTCAAAAGGGTACTTTGCGATAATGTGGTATTCCACATTGACTTAGTGAGTTTTGAGAATATTATTCCACGAAGGATAGGAAGCTTCGAGAAGACATATAGTTCCGTGAAGACATATAGTTCTGCGAAGGCAAGGACGCTTCGTGAAGGTAGTTTTTTCCACTAAGGCAGGGGTGCTTTGCAAAGGAGTGTGGTTCGCAAAGGAGATTCATGAAGGGCAGTTTTGAACATTTATTTTAAGTTGATAAGGATTACAAAGAGAATCAACTTAGGTATATGGTTCAAGAAAAGTCTCGTGCTAATTCAGAGACAAAGACTTTAATGCCAAATCATTAAAGCGACCTTCATGTTGATAAACTGAGTGAGACGTCACCCAAGGTAGTGATCCAGTGGGAGTCAATGGAAGTGATCTGAGGGATGTAGTGAGCATTCCCTGAATTCTTGTAAAGGAGGTGAGCCTAGCATAGAGTTACTATGACCGAACCTTTGTATTCCACAACTAGTGAAGTTTAGTTGATTTCGGTATGACAGACACACTATCAGCATATGCTCCTTGTACGTAGCCCTCAATGGTGAACCAAGTAAAAGTGTGGTGTGATCTCTGTGCATGTGATTATTTGATTCTTGTTCTCATCCATCGTACAGGTCTAACATGTTCCTACCAATGTGGGGATAAGATCCTTGTTTGAAAAGAAAAATTTGACACCTTGATTCACCCCTCCCCTCTTAGGGTGTCCCAGGGTCCAACAATTTATGCCATAAAATAGTGGTAAAGTAATGTTAATTGAGTTTTGTATGCTAAACTAATATATAACATTAAAAATGTATGTTTCAGGACTGGTTCTAATAATCCTATTAGATATATCTTTATAGGTCCTCATAGACAACATATTGGATGTGTAACCCATATCATTCAATGATAATAACTTACTAATCCTCATCATCATGAATTAAAGAGTTGGGATATAATTTCTAGTAAGAAGTATTTTTTCTATATACATTGTCTATAACACTAAAATAATCTCACTAATCGGGATAAATATTCATGAATAATGCTTTTTTATGAAATTAAACTCTTCTACTAAAACATCAAATCAAATATTCTTACTCTTATAAGATCGCTTCGATAGATAATTAATATATAGCAACATGATTTCCTTAACTACCTCATTAGTAATTTCAAAAAAAAATTGTTGTATCATATACACATACATGTCTAAATTCATGTAAAAAATATATATTTTAAAATACATTTGATAAATCTCATAAAACATTTATCTACTATGGAGTTAAATTTCCAATTGAGAATTATCATCACAATAGTTGAAAAGGTTTATTCATACCATGAATTTTCTTATAATCCATTACAACAAGGTGATCTTTATAGGTGGACTCTCTATTATCCATCTCAATTTTCTAATTCTATTGTAGCTTTCACCTTATAGTTGTCACCCATTCAATGTTATCTATTACATTCCAAACATGTTCATTTTACATGAATTAAATTTTAGATTCCATGGATTTTAACCATTCCATGGAATTAGAACTATTGGGGGACTCATTTTAATTAGTATGTTCATCTTATATAATCATTACCTAATCATAATCAGAATTGAGAAATTAATACATCATGGGATCTTGTGAAATTGTACCAAACTTCTAAATTATTGTGTTTCTTGAGAATGTTTTTCTTCCACAAATTCATGGGGAATCAACTAAACACCCATCTCCTGGACACATCTATTTTATTGTCCTTGAATATCCCCAAGTTCAAAATTCCTCCCACCAAATCTATAACATATGTGTTCCTTCTCATTAAAAATACCGCAATGGGATATATGATCTATTTTTTCAGTATTCTAATAGAAATAATATCACATTTCTTCCTTGGAATATTAAAATATAATAATTTTCTAGATTTGGGGTAAATCCCACCAGATGCTAAACCTAAAGTGAATTATTTTCATACCCAAATAAATATAAAATTTATAATTTAATGTTTCCAATATCATATCCCATATAGTGTCTCTATAACATATTTACATGGAATAATTTTTAGTATAAAATCCACCACTACTTTAGTTTAACCATATAATGAAATATTTAGTTCATATTAATTCCACATTGACCAATATACATCTAATAAGGTATAGATCCTCCACTCATACACATAATTCCATTTTGATTTCCAATAAGGAGAGAGTTTTTAAAAATAATTCTTCAATCCATCTAAAGATCAATTAGTTCAATTCATAAGTATTGACTACCCATATTTGATCTAAATAACATAACACATTCTCTTAATTGAATATATAGTTCATTTTGAAAACATTTATCATTTTAAAATTTTTATATTTTTGTATCATCAAAATCACATATCCATACTAACTAAAATCAAAAGTAAATGTGAAAATGTATGAAAAAACCCCCACATTAATGAGTAGTCATTGGTCCATATACATCACTATATATGAGATTTAATAGTTAACAAGTTACTTGACCTTTTAAACTAAATGTTTCATTTATTATATTGACTAATAAAAATGATTCATATTTTTCAAATGATTTATAATCAAAATGATCCAATAAATCAATTTTATTGAGCTTTTAGATATTTCTCTCTTTTATTTTTCCAATGATATAATGAAGCATGTATGTTGGATTAGAATCATCCACAACCTTCCTATTTTGAATTTTAGAAATATGATTATTCATAAGTAGAATATGTAAACCATTTACCACATTTAGGATGAGATAAATAATTTTATTCATATATATAGGAACTCCTGGTCATAATAGTAAAGGAAAATCCAAAATTTTCTGAAAATATATATACAAATAAAATATATTTTTATTGTGGGAACATATTGAAAAATGTATAATAGTAGGTTTAGAACATGAGCCTCATCCCAGTTGGTGAGGACTCCTTAAGTGCATCCAAATGACCCAAGATCAAATCCAGGCGGAGGCTAATTTCTGGGCACTATAGTAGATTGTAGTAGGCACTGTAGTAGGTATTGTGTAGTACTGTAGCGGAACTGTAGCAGGAACTATTTGGTACTATAGCAGCTGAGAATATTGCCCCGTTTAGGCCTTTGGGCCACCGATTTGGTCCCCGAGTCCTTTAAGGCCTTCGGGTCACCCAGGCCTTTGGGTCAGTAAAGCCTTCGGGCCACCTCAAGGCCTTTGGGCCACCTTTAGTGTAGATGCAAACCAGACAACCTACAAGGAACAAGCTTCAGAAGGAGGATGAGAAAGGAGCTTTCACCAGTGCAAAAGCTAAACGGATTGCAAGAATGAGAGGGTATAGCGCCTGCCATCGGGACAAGCCTGTGCATGCACAAAAAAGCCTAGCTGAACAACCATGCAAAGGTAGAGAGATGATTTCACGATGAAGATGCTGGGGGGAGTAGTTCCAAGTAGTTAGTTTGGGTTGTATGTAATGTTTCAAGCCTACGGGAAATGAATTACTCTAAGGCCTACGAGCCATGTAATACTTACGCCTACAGGCCTTCTAAGGGTTCCACCTCACCCCTTGAAAGGTGGATTATCAAAATCAATAAAAAATGAAGGCCTTCGAGCCATTGGATGGATATAATAGTTTGTTTAATCCACTGGGTAGACATAGTTTTTATGTGTAGTACTATTAGGAATCCCAATGGATTTATTTTTATTTTTTGAAAATAACTATTGGAATTCTTAAAAAGTGGATTATTGAAATGAATAGGTATTAGTTGGAGGAATTTTAACAATGTTCATCACTGTATGATGATTTTTTTTTATTTCCAATGAATTTAAAAGGATAAAGGTAATTGTGATCAAATCATTGTCCCCATAAAGAGAATGGTATCCAGAGGAAAAAAAAGTTCATGGAACTTTACAAGGATCCTACATGGTCAAAATAGGAATGTTGAAATAGAGAATATAATAAATGGGTAACTGGGAAGGGACCTTTCAATAGTGGACCTAGTGGTACCATTCAAGTGGACCTATGTAGAATTTTGAATTCCATTATTGGAATTTTGATCATTTTTATGTAAAAAATAGACATGTATCTTGAACCATGTTTTTGTGAAAATACTTATGTAATAGAATACTACTTATTCTGAATGACCAAGGGAAAATGAACATAGGGAATGAAATTGTATAAATAATATATTGAGGTGAATACCTGAACTGGTTGAAGGCTATCACATGGATTATCACACCTATAGTGAAAGAAGTCGTGTGTATGTTGGATCCCTTTGTAACATAGGGAATATTAAAATATGTATTGTGGGTATGATTGGTGGTTGTGCATGGAATATGGAACTAAAATACAAAAAAACAACTGAATTTAATCATACCCATAGTGCATGTTAGTTATGATAAAAAACAACTATGTATTTTTCACATTTTCATGGTATAGGGTGTGTTGGTATGTGACACATCAAAACCAAAGGATATGATTAATGAAATGAATGATATATGTGTTTACTTATTCATACCTCATGTTTCTCCATTTTAAACTATGATACATGTAATCATAGAGGGTGAATTGTAGTATAGATGAAGAATAATTAATTTGGAATTAGTTCATGTTGTATGAGGAATGTGATTTCTAGGAATTTTTAATATCTTCTGAACGTTATTGAGGATAACATAGAGGAGTTATGTGAAGTTTTATTACCCATTTTTTATGATGAAATATCCCATAGTTATTGGGTTCTTGGACTCACTATGTTGAGAATGGTAAATCATATGATATAAAGTAGAGACACATAAATGATTATATTGAATATTTGAATCATTTTATAGAAGATTGTGTTCCAATTGAATGGGGGGAAATTATTGATGAAATTGATGTCATCCTTTGAATACTTTACCAATGGAATTTTATAATTTTTGTTCCTAAATAAATGAGAATAATGAATAAGTTTTTCATTATGGTTGTGTTAATATATTACGATATATCAAAAAAAGGAAATACAACAAAACATTTATCCTTGTTTAAAGATGTAATATTTTATGTTGTTAGGGGACCAACATGTCTATAAACTATGTGTGAATAATTCCAATAATATTGAGAAATAATGGTTGAAGTAGAGTTAGTGATCTGGTAGTGAGACTTCGGAGATAGTGATCTAACCCTAAAATTAGCCAAGTAGTGAGCATATTTAAGGAGTGACCTTGTACAGAATTTTAAAAGGGGTGACACGTGTTGAGAAATGAGATCAGTAGTGAATTTTTTGTGTGGAACAATAATGATGCATGCTCCTTAGATATAGCCCAATGAGGATAAACCATGAAAATACTTTGTCTCCGTTTAATATATGCATTCACATCAATATAGGTCATGAAATTTAATGAAAATAAGGTAAATAAGGTTTTAATAGAATTTAGGATCAGATTAAAGGTTATGTCAATTAAAAGCCTAGTGACCCCCAATATTGATTGGCCAATATCCATACAGTGTAACTAAGATATATATTAATAAATTTATATATAGAGAAAGTGATATATTTATGGTCAATGTGTTTAAATTTGAAAAGTTGAGCACACCTTGACCCCCCACACACATTTATGGTAATCTCACTATAACACAAATTGACGGAATAAGAAACTGTATCAAAGTTATATGTTCATTATTAAGGTATTTTTTATTTCTCTAACATAATCATACGTTGTTGAATAAAAATGGAATTAACAATGTAGGATCCTATATTAGAGGGGTGAAATTTCAAATCCTTGAAAATGTGTTAATCAATTTCAAGAAAGACCCTTTTGGAGTTCCCCTAAGAAGTTCTTTAAGATTTAATCCTTCTATTAAGTTGACACATAGTTATCTTGGACACATCTCAAAGAAACATTACAGTTTATTCATAAATCAAGAAGAAATTAATATAAAACCTTGAGGAAGAAATTTACAAAAACAAATTTCATCGTGTGATCTTCAAATACATGTGGATATAATTTCATGATTTTTTATAAATGATGAATGGAAAAGTGGGAATTATCTTATTTAAAAAAGGAAAAATTTAATAACAAGTGGAATTTCTCCTACATTGTGTGTTCTCTAACCATAATGATTTGTGAAAAAATTATTATAACTAATTATAAGCATGAAATTGAAGTAGGATGTGGTGTTTAATACTCTATTATGGATCTGAAAATTAAATGATATTCTTATTTTTAAGAGTCATTAACATCAAGTTTCTATTCCAATGAATGATCATGAAATGACAATGATGATTAATTAAGTTTCATGCATGGGGTGTACTACAAAATAATTGGAGATTTTTGAATGGAAATGAATTGATTGAAAAGGGAGGAATTGGAAATGAGATTCATTATTACAATAATGTTAATGAAGATGAGAAAACATAGTGATACTGTTGAAGATCATTCAAAATATTTCATAAATAAAATGGTCATAGAGAAGGAATTGATGGAAATCGTTCATCCTTTAAGAAGATAATCACAAAAAATAAATGGGAATTGGGTGGTGATGTATCATATGTGAAAATGTAGGATGAAAAACTAAATGAAAAAGATAAGATAATAAGAGGCTATGAAGAGAGGATGTGCAACACAAAAGGGAAGATAAATATCCCTTTTAAATCTATCACATCTTGTGTAATAACAAACATAAATTCATATATAAAATATCAAATAACTGAGTTATTCGATGAAAACTTTGTAAGTGTTGTTCCATAAAATATAGATGCAAAAAAGTCAAAATATTCAGGAATAATTGGGTACATAATGAGTAGATGTTTTGAAGCATTCAATCCCAATGATGTGAGAATAACTATAGTAGTACCATCTTCTAAATCATGAATTGAAAAAATGATGTCTGAATCTTATGGTAAATAAATTATTTGTCCTAATATATGTAAAATTTCAAGGTTTTACAACTGGAGGAATTCATGGCAGGGTAGATAAGATATAAAAATACAATCCACTCCAATAAATTATATGGATAATTACTATCCTAAAAAGGCCTATTATGTTTCATTAAGGGTTTAATTTTTTATTGGGTGAAACTAGCCATCTAAGAAGGGTATATCAAGACCCAAAATCTGGATTTTCAAAAAAAAAAGTATATGGAACGAAAAAAATACATATGAAAAAACAATAGGTCATTCCATATTTTTGAATAGGTTTAGGAAATGGAGAATGCATCAATGAAATAGAGGTATTCAAATATGGCCCTTCTAGATGTCGAGGAAGAAGGTTTAGAAAGTGGTTCAACAGAATCCAATAAATAGAGAATTATGATTATGCAATGGAGAATATTTTATAAGGTGAGATCTACATTTAATGCAACATATTAATTTACATATTCAAGTGTGATCAATTCAACAATTTTGGAACAACCTATGCCATATAAGAATGAAAATTCTCACATTAAATAAGAGAAGTGTTTATGAGTTGTCGAATTAGGGAATTCCTTTGTTAAGAGTTCATGTTTTGAAGAAAAAAAGTATAAAAAACATAAAGAGGTGATTTCATTCATTTCCTAAAATATTGGCATGGTAAAAGGATAGATAAAAGGTGATATTTTGGTTCATCTTGAATAGCCATATTCTTCGGTATGACAAACCTATGAGGTACCCCTCTACCCCTTTACTTTAATGTTTCTCACTATTTTTAAAGAGGTGCTGAATTAAGGGGGATATATGACCCATGATGTGATTGTTCTAGAGAAGAACATCTAATTAAAGCTAAAAATATTATATATTATATCCACAATTTCATTTTGTTTCAGGAAACTTGTTAAGATTAAATGGGAAACAATAGTATAAAAAATAAAATATTAATTCACTTATTTTTTAATCATACAAGCAGTTTTTTTTTTGTCATCTAATGGTTTTTAATATCTCCAAAATCTTCCAGGTAAAAATAATTGTTCCGAAAAATGGTATCCCAAAATTGATCTATAATAATTTGTGTCATGAACTAATTACATAGGGGGGTTTGCAATGATAATCAATAAAATTGAACCTTATTAGTTTTTTTGAATCCCGTGAAGTACTAAAAAGTAAAGAGTCCAAGTTGTATCATTTTTTCATATTGAAATTCCAATTCAGTAATTGGTATCAATTTTTCCATATGTGTTATCAATTAATTTATCTTATTGTATGATTTTCAATACAAAGTGAATTAGTGTGAATTTCTAACAATTCTCTGTGAATGTGATGGAGATCATTGGTAGATTTGAGAAATGAAAAATAAAAATCCATTATAAGTCCCTCATTAGTATTCATGAGGGCCATTGATATCCATGTTGTTGTCTATAAAAAATATAGTTTCCAACAATATGTTCACTCTGTGTAGTTTTAGAGGATTTATTGAAATCTAAAGTGTTGGGTGATAAAATTAGCCAATGAATCTCTATAGAAAAGGGGGCAAGTATAGAGATTATCTTATGGGTGTTTTCTAGAGATTGGAATTCCAAGTAGTAATTGTTTTCAATGATTTTTTAATAAAATATTGGATGATTCCAAAGGATAATGGTTTTTTAAAACAATGTGTGATAACATGAGATAAGTAAGTCCTCCCTATCCACATAAGGGGATTTATACCCAAGAGGATTCCCTCATGGAAGATAATTACTAAGGGGAATATGAGTTATCTTGGAGTTTATATCCATGCATCTAGGAAGTTATATGTTTTAAAATGTAAGATGATGTCTTCATTCAAAGATAGAGAGTTTGAGATTAATTTAAAATACCCATATTTGAAGAAAGAATATGATCTATTGGAATTTCATTTTGAATATGGTGGAGAAATATTTGAAATTTAATCATGAGAAAAAAATACAATAAGGAAGATTTTTAGGATCCATAAATGATTGAGTGGGATTAGTTTACAAGATGTGTATAATTTTTTGACCTCAAGATTTTTGGAAATGAGAATTTATGCTTACATGATTGTTGAAAATGGGAATTATTTCTTGATGTTGGGATTTGTTGACAAATCGTCTTAAAGTCTAATGGTTTTTGTGTTGGAATCATTGTCAATATAAATAGAATGGTATAAGGAGGCAATCCAGAAGTGAAATGTGCTTTACAAAGAGTATGTGTTCAAAACTATGGTTCTTTTAACGAGGATAAAAAAAATGGGAAACTAGAAATGGGTCATTTAGCACCTCTGGTTTCGAGTACGAATCATATTCATTATTATTTTTAATTATTTAATTTTTTGACTGAATATTGGGAGGGTTTGGAGGACTTTTGAATGTTTGGGGGATTTTCTAGAGGTGTATGGTTTGAGAAAGGTTTATACAACTTGTGAAACTACAAAAAATAACCATGAAAAAAGAGTCAGTGGGATCTTGGTAGGTCCATGATTAGGTGAATGCTTTAACCAAAGCATGAGGCCGACTAGATATAACCATTCTCTTTGGAACAGATTCAATCTCATAGTCAGCACACGTTTTTCCTAAGCATTGACTAATCATTCAAAATCATGAGTTAGATCCTAAAAATTGTATCACACTTGGATTTTCCTATAAACTAGTCATTTAATATCCTCTAAGTACATAACTCAGTTTTTTTCTTTCCAATAGCTATAGAGACTCCCCCCTGAAATCCAAAAAATTATCCATTAGAAAATATTTGTGCCTTGAAGGCCAAATGATTTGGTAATCCTCCGTTCTTATTAGTTTTCCATAGATCTATTCATCTTTATTCCCTTAGATTCATTGATATAGTCCTTTGGGGATAGATCTATGATATTTTATGCCAATCATGATGACATGTGGTTGTGTTTATGTTTGAGAAAAAGTTCTATGGTGGGATTTTGGATATTCAACTCAGCTTTGCTGATGAATTTGTGTCCTTATTCATTTCCACCATTTTTTATAAGGTAGGTTTCTTCACTCATGAATCCTCTTATTAGAACATGGAGGCATAGTTTCCAATTGATTTAATTTCATGAAATTTATTTAAAAATTAATGTACCAAGCATGGTAGTAACCGTCTTCAGTGATGGTTTGTCTATTTTTAAAATAATGGAATTATTCTGCAAAGTTATTTTTTGAATGATTTTAAATACTGATTTCAAAATTGGTTGTTTGGTTTGATTTATGAAAAAAGGTTTTTTAAAATGGTTTAAAATAATATAAATTTTTTATTGAAATGTACTGAAATGATTGTTTTTTTATGGGTTTTGGCATATAAGTATTAGTGTGAGTTCATGCATTTGACGTGACCATAAATATGGAGTGTGTATTATTGGGGTACAAGGTATGTGACCCTAGATAAGGGGCATTTTCCATTGGGGAACAAAAGAGATTCTCCACATAGTAATGACTTGGTGGAAGAATGTGAAATCGATCATGAGTATGGAACTATCACTAAAGCATGCATGTGCGGGTGTGTGTGTGAATCAGGATTTGTGTATCCCAAAAAAAGAATGTGGAATAGTTTAAATAGTTGTTTGGTTTCCTTATTTGGAATCTCTTTTTCCTTTGGCCATTTTTTAATATTTTGATATAAACTATAAAAGGTGTTAGTTTGTTTTATACAAATTGTTCTGTATAAATGTGTTGACAAGTTCTATCATACTTATGTGTAACGTCCCGACCCAAGAACCACGTGACGGTGCCCCAATCTAGTTCGTTATGTGACCTCAAGAGTGCCTCCATGTATGCCAGAGGATATCGACTAGCAGTGAGGGTCTGGTAAGTCAGTAATGGGGAGACTATACCCGCTTTTATCAAAGTAAAAAACCAGCAGAAATAGATAACAAATAGTGGAAGAATATGTAAATCATAAACAGTACCAATGTCATAAGATAACCAAAACAAAAAGTAAAAATTTCAAATGAAATGGAAAACATGCTATGCCGATATAAGTGTCAAAGTGGCTATAATGCAACTAAAATTAATTATCTAATAAGGAAACCACTAAGTCTCATGATTAATTCCCCAATTAATCATTTAATTAAACAATGTATCGATATATCAATTGGCCAACCTAATTAACCCAATTTAAGAAAATAAATTGCTAAAGGAATCTAGAAATTCTAAAATTTTCCATATACATATCATATCCATGACTATGGGAATTATATTTTAGACCACCTACCTCGATTCATTGGTGGACATTCATTCAACAGAAATCCCCAAAATCCAAGCAATGCAACGACATAGACATGATTTATGGATCTAAATCCCTAAGCCAAAACCAAGATATCAAGATCTATTCAATTTATATCTAGATCTACAGTCATAGATCTAGATCTCACCAAATTGGTTTAGATCTAAGAAATAGAGGATATATTCCATCAAAAGATCAAGTAAAGAGAGGAGAATAAAAGGGAAGGTAATCAGGATGAGATCCACTTAGCGGGCAAAGAGAGGATCTTCAATTTGGTTGTTCAATATCCATGAACGGTGGTCTGATGGCCTTGTAATCCCTCCGAGTTGATGGGAGAACCTTACTTTTCCCTTAGGAAAGTAAAATCCCAAGTAAGGGCTACATTGTAGAAGAAACAGGTCATTAAAAGGTAAAAATGATTGAGATCCACAATTTTAGGATCTCACTACTGACCCATGCATGGTTTAGTTACATGATCAGACAAACTATGCACTAATCGTGCATTAGTCACTACTTTAAGGGGGACCTCACATGGTTTACTCGCACGTCCTCTGAAACTGTGCTTTAACCTTGTAGAATCTACTACCTCAAAAGACCAAAGATCGCACAGTTTCTCCTAGATATCTGCACGGTTTATAAAAATTGTGCACCAACAGTTCACTGACCTTTTTTCTCCAAAATATTCATAGAATTCACCCAAACACACCCAAGTTCATAACTCCCATAAAGTTGATTAGGTGAAAAAAAACAAAAATTACCTGAACTCATGCCCGAGACAACTCCAGATATGGTCAGGATCTTACTATCTCCCTACCATATAACAACTCTTCCACAAGATGCACTTCCAATACTTTATAAGATTCGATCCAAAAAGATCGGGCCATTGAGCCCTCATATCGAGTTCTATTTCCCATGTTTCCTCTTTTATGCATCCATGTTGCCATAACACATGAACTATCAGCATGGTCTTTCTCATCAACTCTTTCTCATTGTGATCTAACACATGTATCAGATGCTCCTCAAAGGATGCATCTATCTCAAGGACAACCTCATCCACATCGACCATATGAGATGGTTCGACGTGATATTGTCGACATTGTGATACATGGAAAACATCATGCATAGAATTGTATCTATGTGGAAGAGCCAATTGGTATGCCACCAACCAGAGTCTCTCCACTATCTCAAACGGTCTAACAAACCTAGGTGCCAACTTGCCCTGCCTCTGTATCCTGCGGTGACCCAACCTAGGCGACACCCAAAGGAATATGCGATCACCCTATATAAACTCTAATGGTCATCTACATCTGTCAGCATACGACTTCTGTCTACTCGGAGTCGTATCCATACGTTTCCAAATCAACTGCACCTGCTCCAATGTATCATGCATGAGACTCGGTCCTAACAACTCTGACTCACCAACCTCCATCCATTATAATGGTGATCTACATGGCCTACCATAAAGAGTCTTTTATGGTTCCATCTGTATAGTTTTCTGATAAATGTTGTTATAGGAGAACTCCACTGAAGCCAATAGATTTTCCCAATATCCACTGAAGTCAAGAACAAATGTTGGTAGCATATCCTCAAGCACCTATATAGTACGTTCTGACTGCCCATCTGTATGTGGGTGGAAATCCCTACTCAATAATTCTTATGTGTCATGCGCTTTTTGCAAGCCCTTCCAGAACTGTGAAGTAAAACATTAATCATGATTTGAAACTATAGTATGTGTCACTCAATGCAAACAGACTATCTCCCAAACATACAGTTCTTCCAAATGTTCTACTGTAAAGGTTTCTCGTATATGCAGGAAATGCGCTACCTTTGTCAGTCGATCCACAATGACCCAAATAGTGTCATTCTTCCTAAGTGAATTTAGGAGAACCACCAAAAAAGACATGGTCACATCATCCCACTTCCATTTCAGGATGGGAAACGACTATAGAAAACCTCCAGGTCATTAATGCTCTGCCTTCACCTGCTGAAAGGTGAAGCATCTGGTCAAAAACTCTGTTGTCTCCTTTTTTATGCCTGGACAACAAAACTGACATCATAGGTAATCGTACATTTTAGTTACACCTAGATGTACCACCCATTTCAAGGTATGAAATTCTCGCATGAGCTCCTCTCGCATCCTTGTAGGTATCACAACTTGATTTTTTACATAGATGATATCATCCTTATCTATCAACCAGTCTGAAGATGTATCCCCACACTCAAAGCTTTCCCCCAAGGCTTGGCATTCCATATCCGCATATTTCCTATCCTTGATCCATCTCAAAAGTGTAGACTCTACTACAACTAAAACCAGATTCATCTGCTTCTAACTCTCTCGAACCACCATATGCATTTCTGCCAGCAAAGTATCATATTCCACTCTATACTCGACTCTTGAACTATCTGAGACTAAGTTTTCCTGCTCAAGGCATCAGCCACACTATTTCCCTTCCTAAGTGTATATGCCAGTTCAAAATTGAAGGACTTCATATAATCAACTCATCATCCCTGTTGATGATTCAAATCACGCTGTGAAAATATATACTTCAAGATCTTGTGATCTGTAAAAACAGTAAACTTTTCTCCCAAAAGATAGTGTCACCAACATTTATGATAATAAACTACTATTGCCAACTCGAGGTCATACATAGGATAATTTCGTTCATCAGGCCTCAACTATGGAGACCCATACGCCACAACTCGATCTCCCTACATCAGCACAGCACCAAGTCTGATCCTAAAAGTGTGATTATAAATTGTGTACTCCTCACCTGACTTAGGTAGGATTAAAATTGGGGTTGATGTTAATCACTTCTTCAACTCCTGAAAATATCTCTCAATAGCCTCTGACCATTCAAATGTTACTCCCTTTTTGGTCAAGCTCGAAAGCGACACTTCCAATTAAGAAAATTCTTGGAAAAATGTCCTGTAATATCCAGTTAATCCCAGGAAACTTCGGATATCAAAAATAGTCTTGAGATTCTCCCAAAAAACCACCACCTAAACCTTATCTGGGTCTACTGATACACCTTCCTCTGAGATGATGTTCCCCAAGAAGTGTACCAGTTCATTCCAAAACTGACACATAGATAGTTTGGAGTATAACTGATTCTATCTTAGTGTACCCAGGATAGAGTTAAGATGTTGGGAATGAGCGTTATGGGTCTTGGAGTACACTAATTTATCTTAAACGAACACCACCACAAACTAATTCTTGATACAGATGAAAGATCATGTTCATCAAATCCATAAACACTTCTGGTTCATTTTCAACCCAAACAACATTACAACAAACTAATAAATGTCATACCTACTTCAGAAAGCATCCCTCTGAATATTTGATGTACATTCTCTCAATTGATGATACCTTGACCTCAAATCGGTCTTTGAGAATACATAAGATCCCCTGAATTGGTCAAATAGATCATCGATATACAGAAGAAGATATTAGTTCTTCACAGTAATTTTGTTCAACTTCTAGTAATCGACACACAAACATAAAACCCTGCCAGCCTTCATTGCGAACAAAACATGTGATCCCCAAGGCGACGTACTTGGACGGATAAGTACCTTATCCTCCAAGTCGTCCAACAAAGTCTTAAACTCTTGAAGCTCAATTGTGGCCATTCTGTATAGTGGAATAAAAACTATATTAGCCCTCGGCATTAGATCAGTAGTGAACTCTACATCTCTATCAGGTGGAAGCCCTAAGAAGTCTTCAGAAAATACATCCTAAAACAGGTCCACTACTAGTGGAATGACATCATGCCTAACACCCACATTGTCCAACAATAGACTAGAAACTTGGGTTGTATGCTCTCCCAGTTGCTGAGTAATTGTTCATGCTCGGACTGCCTTGATATCCCACTCTCCATGATGAATATACCGGTCACCCTTAGGAGACACCAAGGTCACTCTCCTATGGTAACAATCAATGTGATCTCGGTAGGCGACTAACCAGTCCATCCTTATAATCAGGTTAAAGCCCATCATATCAAAAACAAGGAGATCCCATAGGAAATGGCATCCTAAAACATATCTTGATGATAAAATCTACAGTGGATAATATAGTTTTATGTCATTTATTTTTAATTTTTGGTAATTTTATAATTACCTATAACACTTAGACATCATTGATGCAGACCTTGTCTAAGCAGGAGAAAACTCAAAGTATATAGTTTTAAAAATATTAAAATAGAATTTTTTGGTAATTTAGAGTATTTAAAGGATTTTATATATTTTACATAAATCTAATTAATATTTTAAATATCAAAAATTTAATTCATTTATCCTGTTTTTTGTTTTTAAAGTCTTATTATGTGAATAGTCTTGAAAATGTCGATAAGAATGTCTAATGTTTAATAATATTTTTAAATTGATTTAAAAATTATAAATTTTTTATAAGAGGATATAATTCTTTGGAATTTGTCAAAATTAGAAACTATGGTTCAATTTTGATCCACTTGGAAATTTTAAAATACTTTCAAAACCCTTAAAGACATAATATATTACAAAAAAAAATCCATTGATTTTTTCTTATAAAAAGGAACATAATGTTACCATTCAGACACCACATATGAGTTATAATTTCTAAATAAATTATGAAAAATATACCATTCCAAACATCTCATATCACTTTCCTAAGCCCATGGAGTGATTGTAATGGCCCGGGTTTTGGGGTCCATTACTTTGTGAAAATCTCGTGTTGGGTTTTCTAGTCTGGGAATCACGGTGGTGTAGGCCTACCGGTAGCCTTAGCCTACCGGTAGCAGGCCTACCGGTAGCTCGATCTACCGGTAGCCGCAGCCTACCGGTAGCTCTGTCTACCGGTAGCTCGATCTACCGGTAGCTGCAGCTACTGGTGGCTCTATCTACCGGTAGCTGCAGCCTACCGGTAGCTCGGCCTACCGGTAGCTTGGCCTACCGGTAGCTGCGGACTACCAGTAGCTCGGTCTACCGGTAGCTGCGTCCTACCGGTAGCTCGATCTACCGGTAGCTGCAGCCTACCGGTAGCTCGGTCTACCGGTAGCTGCAGCCTACCGGTAGCTCGGCCTACCGGTGGCTGCAGCCTACCAGTATCTAGGCTACCGGTAGTCATCACCCACCGGTGGCTCTGGCCTACCACGCGGGTTCTTTCCAGTGGCGTTCCTTCTTGCGCAATTAGGGTTTTAAACCCAATTTTGAGTCCTTTAAGCATGTTTTAAAGCCCGGTAACGCGCGTGAATGTTTTAATAAATTAATTAATGAATTAATGCGTCGGTTTAAACCACCTGACCCCTTTAATGACGTGTGGGGCCGCATGGCCAACCCACGACCCCGCGCCTCACGCGGTTTCGCGTTCTTATCTCACCCGTCTATGGCCCTTATAAACTAAAGGGTTAGGCATGGTTTATTCTTTCCTCGATCGCGGCTTTTCACAAACAGCTTTTGGTGCATCGGGCGAGTCGCATCGTTATCCGTAAAGTTCCGTGTCCGGCCTAAGCGCTGATCGTCTATCAACAAGTAGGGAAATTTCTCCTTCGCCTCTCTCTTTTGTGTATCATGCGGGGTGAGCGTGCTTTTTTTTCTGTAGACTAGGTTAAACCAGACCTAAATAAAGATAATGAACGGATTCTATAAATAATGAGGAGGGTTGTGATCGTTGATGTTGTTTATATTATGATCATCTTTCTGAGTTATGTTGGCTTACGCCTTCTGAAAATCGAGGCCGTTGGTGGTCGTTGTCGGTGCACTAATGAACCCCTCGTGGTGTTTTAAATGGCTTGTTTTGTAATTGTAAACTCCTGCTGTGAAAAGTAAATTGGTTAATCACGTATACCCGGCTGAATAAATTGAAAGCACCAAGATCAATCCTTCTGTGATAACCCCCGGTAAAGCACACGGAAATTGAAATCATGGAGCGTGTAAAATCTTTTAAATCTGAAAATACAGGCATGGACCTGCTCTGTGTCGGTGGTAGTGGTTTGGTTGTTTCCTTTTACGGTCTGATTGCTGGAGATGTCGGAGGGAATGTGATCCCCTGTTTTTATACTCTCGGTGGTAGTGAAATTGGGAATGGGATTCCATGTTGTTACGGATTCAGTGGTTGTGAGTTTTCTGGTTGGGTGGTTACCTTGTTATATCACGAATTGGGGTGGGATCCTCTGTTGATGAAAAACTGTTTTGGGGGAGGGGACACTGGGCAGTGTCTCTGGGTTGTCTGGTTCCAGTACTTCGCGGGTTCTCACTTTTCCTTTGTTGTTGTGACTTTACAAGAGAACCAGGTGTGGATGCTTAGTTGACGTTTGGCTGGTTTCTTTTCCTTGGTTATGCTTATGGTTTAGTTGCCCAGTAGTGCTTAAACTTATTTGAACATTATTACTGAACATGAAACAAGAATGGGACAAATGGGTTTTATTGGCGAGAGTCGTGACTCGGACTTAGGTGTTGGTTGTGTCCTTTAGGCTAGCTGAAGAAAAACATAAACTTTGGGTGAGTGCTTGTTACCTATACTTACATACTTGTAGTTTTGTGTTTCTTATTCGTGTCTCACCCATGTTGAGCACTTAGTGTCGAACACCCCCGTTTCATGGGGGGGGGTGTTTTTCCCAACACCGTTATTAGTGGCTGGTTATTAGCTCCTTTTCTGCTCCCTTTCCCGGACAGCCCAAGTATCTTCGGGCAGGCTGTGATGGCCTGAGGTCCATTATTAGCCCAAGAACCTTCGGGCGAGGTAGTGTGGTGGTTGGCCAGGTGTGTGCGGCAGGTGGTTTCCCAAGTGTCTTCGGGATGAGGCCCAAGTGTCTTCGGGCGTGGCAGTGGATCTTCTAGCCCAGGTGTCTTCGGGCGTGGTGGTGGTTGTTCTGGCCTAGGTGTTTGCAGGCGTGGTTACGTGTGACAGTTGTGGCCCAGGTCTGTGCGGGCGGGATTCGGCAGTGGGACTGCGTGTGGTTGTGGCCCAGGTGTGTGCGGGCGGGTGTGACAGTGGGACTACGGTGAGAATGGCGGGATTGGTTCGATGCATAGGATGTCTCAATAACCAGTGGGAAAGTGGCGTGGGGTACCCAAACATCGATGTGCTCTTATTATATATATTACTTGACTTGCGTTATTTGGGGAGTGTGCCTTGGTGAGGCTTGGGTGGATAGTTTACCTTGATATGTGTTTGGCTTACTCCTTTTCTCACGGGACTTTAGTACGTTCCCCCACTTGTACACGAGAGTCTTTGGTTTTCCCTACTGAGTGTACTTGTATGCTCACCCTACGTATATAAAACTACTTTCAGGTTTCCAGGAGGACTTTGGGGATCGCGCAGGACCATACTAGCTTGGACCTTTGGGGCAGTTGTAGTTGCTGTTTTTATTCCTTTGGTACTTACCTTTGTAGTCACCTTTTGTACTTTGTGGCTTTTACTTTTGAAACATGCATGTGGGAATGGTTTACTTTTGGCTTTACTTTTCTTTTAGTTTTGAAGTTGTTGGGTTCCATCATCTTATCTCCCGATCCTGTAAAACATAAAAAGGGTAATGCCTTCCATTTAGTGTGTGATTCTATACCCTTGGTGCTAGTCGCCACTCCGGGACATATTAAAGGCGGGTTTTGGGGGTCATTATCTCTCTTTCAACTTAAAGAAGGAAGGGTCTTGCAGTCTGCTGACCATTCCCTCCTTTTGGTGAATGCGGGTCGTGACAGAATGGTATCAGAGGTGATGGTTGAGAGATAGGATGGAGTCTGGAGTTAGGCACAGTGAGGATTGCATGGGATGGTAGGGAAACAGTGTTGGGTGACCTCGGTGCGTGAATTAGGCCAGGGAATACCGGCTAGGACATGGGATTTTAGGGCCCCTCGTGATCTGATGCAAGGACTCTGGACGTACCAAACGACCAAGTGAGGTCATGCTGATTGCAGGGTAGAGACCCTAGGAAAGGTACATGCATCATAATGACTTGTGTTCTCATGTTTCTGGGGTGTTTTGGGAATTAAGAATAAACGAAAAGCTTAAGAAGTTTTAAAGACAATATTCTGCACTACTTGAGCTTAGACATTCTTTGTTTACCTTGCAGCTATGGCACCTAGAAGGCGACCGCGTATGGTACAGGCGATCGAGGCCCCGCAGACTACCTTGGCCGATCGGCAGAGAGCTGACTGAGAAGAGGAGGACGACCAGTGGTAGAGGACTCTTCGGGCCTTCCAGTGACAGACCCTCAAGAAGTATGAGGGCAGCACCTCTGACATGAAGACGGAAGGCTGGCTAGAGGAGCTAGTGATACTTTCGGCCTGATTCGGGCCCCGACCAAGTACTGGGTTCCTCTGGCCGTCAGCCAGATGCAAGGAGCGGCGCGTCAGTGGTGGACGCTTTACCTGGGGGAGAGGAGAGAGGCTGAGGTGGCATGGGCTGATTTCGAGAGAGAGTTCCGGGCGGAATTCCTCTCTTCGACGATGAAGGCGGAAAAGAGACAAGAGCTACTCTCCCTCCAGCAGGGGAGTATGTCCGTGAGGGAGCTAGGGATCAAGTTCAAAGACCTCCTACATTTTGCTCCGGACCTCTTTCCCGACGAGGAGTCTCGGGCAAGACGTTTGGAGGAGGCGCTCCGACCCTCCCTCTAGTATGTTGTTACCCCCTTTACCCTTCCGACGTACTTGGAGGTCCATAAGAAGACCGAAGTGGTGGAGAGGATGCATGCTCTAGGAGGAGTTTCACGAGAGGGGATCCAGCTGGGACCATCGAAGGGGAAGGCCGTCAGCACGAGGCCTCCAGCATCAGGACCCTCTAGGTTCCGACCAGCAGGGAGCAGGCCGCAGCAGTTTCAGTTTCGATCCCCTGGTCCTCGCCCTTTTCCTTCGAGCCCGGGACCGCGGTGCTTCGTCTGTGGGAGCCCTGGACATCTCCGGAGTCAGTGCCCGGACCGGGTACAGTACGGCGGTGGCGGACAGCCCCATCACCCGCCCTAGCAGCAGCTTCCAGCCAGGCCTTTCCAGCAGCAGCAGGGACAGTGAGCTCCCGCTCCTCCGAGGGCAGACGTAGGAGGAGGAGGCCGACCCCAGGGCGCTCCTCAGGGACCTCGACCGGGGCATGGTCGGGGAGGTGGCCGACAGCCGAGGGGTAGGGGAACTGGGCGTGGACAGTTACACGCCGCAGAGGCAGCAGTTCCAGCAAGGCCGGAGGTTGTTCGAGGTACGATCAGTTTGTTTAGTACCCTTGCTTATGCCTTGTTCGATACCGGAGCTTCGCACTCCTTTGTTGCACCCAGTCTAACTCGTGCTTTGGGTCTAGATGTCGAGAGACTCCCAGTGCCCCTGGTGTTGAGCACACCAGTCGGGGGTCAGACCGACTTGTTGTTTGTTTGTCGGGGATGCAGACTGATGATAGGGTTGCATCAGTCAGTTAGGGATCTTCTTCTGCTACAGATATAGTCATACGATGTCATCCTAGGCATCGACTGGCTATTCTCGGTGTGTTCCGTCATCGACTGTTTCTGAGAAATGGTCGTGTTCTCAGACTTGGGCGGTCGGCGTGTTGTTTTCACCGGCGAGCGGAGCAGTCAGAAGGGCGACAGGCGAGAGGAACCCCTCCTCTCCTTGCTAGCTGAGCGTCAGTAGGGTCAGTAGATGCTGAAATGGTGGAAGTGCCAGAGATCGTTCGTGGGTTTATGGACGTCTTCCCTGAGGAGGTGACGACTCTACCCCCTCGACGTGATATCGAGTTCGGGATAGACCTACAGCCTGGCGCTCGTCTGATCTCGATGGCTCCGTACCGGATGGCACCTTCAGAGCTGCGGGAGTTGCGGATCCAAATTGACGATCTGATGAAGAGGGGTTATGTTCGCCCGAGTGCGTCACCGTGGGGCGCTCCAGTCTGTTTGCAAAGAAGGCAGATGGTGGCCTCAGGTTATGCATAGACTACAGGAGGCTGAATCAGGTGACGATCAAGAATCACTACCCTCTTCCGATGATAGACGATCTTTTTGACCAGCTAAAAGGGGCAGGATGGTTCTCGAAGATCGACCTGCGGTCTGGGTATCACTAGCTAAGAGTGAAGGAGGGCGACATCCCGAAGACGGCGTTCAGATGCAGGTATGGACACTTCGAGTTCGTGGTTATGTCCTTCGGCGTTACGATCGCCCCAGCTGTGTTCATGGGGCTTATGAACTCCATCTTTCGGGAGTACTTGGATCGGTTCGTGGTTGTGTTCATCGACGATATCCTGATCTATTCGAGATCAGAGGAGGACCATGCAGAGCACCTGAGGACAGTTTTGGAGGTCCTCCGACAGCATCAGCTCTATGGGAAGTTGTTGAAATGCAAGTTCTAAACACGAGAAGTGCACTTCCTCGGGCACGTGGTGTCCGAGCAGGGGGTAGCGGTGGACCCGTCAAAAGTTGAGGCAGTTTTTTCTTGGGCAGCACCCAAGAATGTGGTAGAGGTTCGTAGTTTCCTCGGGCTGGCAGGTTACTATCAGATGTTCGTACCCAACTTTTCCCGAGTAGCAGCCCCTTTGACAGCCCTTACCAAGAAAGACCAGGTTTTCGTGTGGAGCGAGCAGTGCGAGTCAGCCTTCAGCTATCTGAAGGAGAAGTTGGTTAGTGCCCCAGTGCTGAGATTACCAGAAGAAGGGGCGGCTTATGAGGTATTCTGTGATGCTTCAGGATAGGGCCTGGGATGTGTGTTGATGCAGCAACAAGGGGTGATGTCTTATGGGTCCAGGCAGCTACGCCCTCATGAGCGTAATTACGCCACCCACGACCTGGAGCTTGCAGCGGTCGTTTTTGCACTAAAGTTATGGTGGCACTACCTCATTGGAGAACTCTTTGTGGTCTTCACAGACCACAAAAGCTTGAGGTATATCTTCTCCTAGCGGGACCTAAACTTGCGACAGCGAAGATGGGTGGAGTTCCTCTAGGATTACGACTTCGAGATCTCTTATACTGAGAGCAAGGGCAATGTAGTGGCCGATGCCTTGAGCAGGAGGACACAGAAGGATGCGGTCCGAGAGTCGGCGGACGCCTGGAAGGCGATGGAGGAGTTGGCTGCTTTACACCTAGATGCGAGGATGGATAGCAGTAAAGGCTGTCTATATCAAATGACAGTGCAGTCATCTCTGTTTCAGCAAGTGGAGGAGTCTCGGTGGGGAGACCCGGAGTGAGAAGTGATGCCTAACCGAGTTAACCAGGGAAATGCTCCGGAAGGATGGACAGAGGATGGTCAGAACTGGATGCTTTTCCAGGGAAGGTTGTTTGTTCTGGAGGCGATGCGCGGCAAGGTTCTCAGTGAGTTCCACAACTCACACCTGGCGGTACACCCAGGAGTTTCCAAGATGTACCAGGGACTGAAGAGGCAGTTTTGGTGGCCCGGAGTTAAGCGAGCGGTGGCAGAGTTTGTGGCCAAGTGCTTAGTGTGTCAGCAAGTGAAGGCTGAACACCGAGTTCCAGGCGGGCTACTGCAGCCTTTAGATGTCCCCGAGTGGGAGTGGGACGACATCTCGATGGATTTCATCATGGGACTACCCAAGGTCCAAGGGGGATACAACGCCATCTGGGTGGTAGTGGACAGGTTGATGAAATCGGCTCACTTTCTGGCGATCAGGGAGTCGAGTGTAGTGGACGCTTTGGCGCGAAAGTACGTGGATGAGGTGGTGCGGTTGCATGGGATTCCGAGGTCTATAGTCTCGGATAGGGATGCACAATTTACCTCACGAGTCTGGAGAGGATTGCAGCATGCTTTTGGCACCCAGCTACGCCTTAGCACTGTTTTCCACCCCCAGAAAGATAAACAGACAGAGCGCACCATCCAGACCTTGGAGGATATGTTGCGGGCATGTGTTCTGGACTCAGGGGGATCATGGGTGCGATACTTGCCTCTGGTAGAGTTTTCCTACAATAATAGATACCACTCTACCATCGGTATGGCCCCGTTTGAAGCTTTGTACGGGAGGCCATGTCGTTCACCTGTGTGTTGGACCGAAGTAGGAGAGGCAGGCATCCTTGGCCCGAAAGTGGTGCAGAGCACGACAGAGAAGGTTCAGCTCATATGAGAAAGGATGAAGGCGGCCCAAGACCGACAGAAGTCATATGCGGATACCAGGAGGAGTCCCTTGGAGTTTGAGGTTGGAGACCACGTGTTCTTGAAGGTCTCCCCTCGACGTGGGCAACGGAGGTTCGGCAAGGGGAGTAAGCTTTCTCCCAGGTTCATCGGACCCTTCAAAGTGTTGCGGCGGGTCGGCGAAGTGGCTTATCAGCTAACGTTACCACCGCCGCTACTGAGGATACATGATGTCTTCCATGTGTCCCAGCTCTGCCGGTATCTGCACGACGATTCACACGTCCTTGATTGGGGTGAGCTGTACATTGAGGACGGTGTGACTTTTGTGGAGAGACCAGTGAAGATCGAGGATCGCAAGGAGAAGGTGTTTCATGGACGAACCATTCCCTTGGTTCGTGTGTTGTGGAGACATGGTGGGTTTGAGGAGAGTATGTGGGAGAGGGAAGCACAGATGCGTACCCAGTACCCAGAGTTGTTTTGAGATTTTGTTCTTTGTTGTACCTGTTGTAGTAGAATTTTTTGTCCTTTTTGGCTATGGAATGTACTGGTTTTCTTTCCTTTGGATGTGTGTGAAAAGCCCTGGATATGGGGGAGGAGAGGACTCGACCCCTAATCAAGACGCATTAAGGTGGATGTGATTAAACCCGTGCGGGCGAGTCAGTGCCGCCCAAAGCGGATAATATCTTGACATGGGGGAGGAGACTCCCCGACCCACATGCCTGGGCAGTTTGGCATGGTATGTTGCTTGGTTCTTGACAGGGAAGTGTTTTTAGTTAGCATGGGTTCACTCCTAAGAGGTATCTTTCGAGGTGGTTGTTCGAACCCTCTCATTCCTTCTGGTTTGTTTTGATTCTCGAGGACGAGAATCGTTTAAGAGGTATCTGATGTAATGGCATGGGTTTTGGGGTCCATTACTTTGTGAAAATCTCGTGTTGGGTTTTCTGGTATGGGAATCACGGTGGTGTAGGCCTACCGGTAGCCTTAGCCTACCGGTAGCAGGCCTACCGGTAGCTCGGTCTACCGGTAACCGCAGCCTACCGGTAGCTCTGTCTACCGGTAGCTCGGTCTACCGATAGTTGCAGCTACTGGTGGCTCTGTCTACCGGTAGCTCGGTCTACCGGTAGCTGCAGTCTACCGGTAGCTTGGTCTACCGGTAGCTGCAGCCTACCGGTAGCTGGGTCTACCGGTAGCTGCGGCCTACTGGTAGCTCGGTCTACCGGTAGCTGCAGTCTACCAGTAGCTCGGTCTACCGATAGCTGCAGCCTACCGGTGGCTCGGCCTACCGGTGGCTGCAGCCTACCGGTAGCCATCACCCACCGGTAGCCGTCAGCCACCGGTGGCTCTGGCCTACCACGCGGGTTCTTTCCAGTGGCGTTCCTTCTTGCACAATTAGGGTTTTAAACCCAATTTTGACTCCTTTAAGCGCGTTTTAAAGCCCGGTAACGCGCGTGAATGTTTTAATGAATTAATTAATGAATTAATGCGTCGGTTTAAACCACCCGACCCCTTTAATGACGTGTGGGGCCGCGTGGCCAACCCACGACCCCGCGCCTCACGCGGTTTCGCGTTCTTATCTCACCTGTCCGCAGCCCTTATAAACTAAAGGGTTAGGCATGGTTTCTTCTTTCCTCGATCGCGGCTTTTCACGAATAGTTTTTGGTGCATCGGGCGAGCCGCATCGTTATCCGTAAAGTTTTGCGCCCGGCCTAAGCGTCGATCGTCTATCAACAAGTAGGGAAATTTCTCCTTCGCCTCTCTCTTTTGTGTATCATGTGGGGTGGGCGTGCTTTTGTTTCTGTAGACTTGGATAAACCAGACCTAAATAAAGATAATGAACGGATTCTATAAAGAATGATGGGAGCTGTGATCATTGATGTTGTTTATATTATGATCATCTTTCTGAGTTATGCTGTCTTACGCCTTCTAAAAATCGAGGTCGTTAGTGGTTGTTGTCTGTGCACTAATGAACCCCCTGTGGTGTTTTAAATGGCTTGTTTTGTAATTGTAAACTCATGCTGTGAAAAGTAAATTGGTTAATCACGTATACCCAGCTGAATAAATTGAAAGCACTAGGATCAATCCTTCTGTGATAACCCTCGGTAAAGCACACGGAAATTGAAATCATGGAGCGTGTAAAATCTTTTAAATCTGAAAATACAGGCATGGCCCTGCTTTGTGTCGGTGGTAGTGGTTTGGTCGGTTCCTTTTACGGGTTGATTGCTGGAGATGTGGGAGGGGATGAGATCCCCTGTTTTTATACTCTCGGTGGTAGTGAAATTGGGAATGAGATTCCCTGTTGTTACGAATTCGGTGGATGTGAGTTTTGTGGCCGGGTGGTTACCTTGTTATATCACGAATTGGGGTGGGATCCTCTGTTGATGAAAAACCTTTTTGGGGGAGGGGATACGGGGCAGTGTCTCGGGGTTGTCTGGTTCCAGTACTTCGCGGGTTCTCACTTTTCCTTTGCTGTTGTGACTTTACAAGAGAACCGGGTGTGGATGCTTAGTTGATGTTTGGCTGGTTTCTTTTCCTTAGTTATGCTTATGGTTTAGTTGCCCAGTAGTGCTTAAACTTATTTGAACATTATTACTGAACATGAAACAAGAATGGGACAAATGGGTTTTGTTGGCGAGAGTCGTGACTCGGACTTAGGTGTTGGTTGTGTCCTTTAGGCTAACTGAAGAAAAACCTAAACTTTGGGTGAGTGCTTGTTACCTATACTTACATACTTGTAGTGTTGTGTTTCTTATTTGCGCTCCACCCATGTTGAGCACTTAGTGTCAAACACCCCCGTTTCATGGGGGAGGGTGTTTTTCCCAACACTATTATTAGTGGTTGGTTATTGGCTCCTTTTCTGCTCTCTTTCCCGGATAGCCCAACTATCTTCGGGCAGGCTGTGATGGCCTGAGGTCCATTATTAGCCCAAGAACCTTCGGGCGGGGTAGTGTGGTGGTTGGCCAGGTGTGTGCGGCAGGTGGTTTCCCAAGTGTCTTCGGGATGAGGCTCAGGTGTCTTCGGGCGTGGCAGTGGATCTTCTAGCTCAGGTGTCTTCGGGCGTGGTGGTGGTTGTTCTGGCCTAGGTGTTTGCAGGCGTGGTTACATGTGACAGTTGTGGCCCAGGTGTGTGCGGGCGGGATTCGGCAGTGGGACTGCGTGTGGTTGTGGCCCAGGTGTGTGCGGGCGAGTGTGGCAGTGGGACTGCGGTGAGAATGGTGGGATTGGTTCGATGCGTAGGATGTCTCAATAACTAGTGGGAAAGTGGCGCGGGGTACCCAAACATCGATGTGCTCTTATTATATATATTATTTGACTTGCGTTATTTGGGGAGTGTGCCTTGATGAGGCTTGGGTGGATAGTTTACCTTGATAAGTGTTTGGCTTACTCCTTTTCTCACGGGACTTTAGTACGTTCCCCCACTTGTGCACGAGAGTCTTTGGTTTTCCCTACTGAGTGTACTTGTATGCTCACCCTACGTATATAAAACTGCTTTCAGGTTTCCAGGAGGACTTCGGGGATCGCGCAGGACCATACTAGCTCGGACCTTTGGGGCAGTTGCAGTTGCTGTTTTTCTTCCTTTAGTACTTACCTTTGTAGTCACCTTTTGTACTTTGTGGCTTTTACTTTTGAAACATGCATGTGGGAATGGTTTACTTTTGTCTTTACTTTTCTTTTAGTTTTGGATTTGTTGGGTTCCATCATCTTATCTCTCGATCCTGTAAAATAGAAAAAGGGTAATGTCTTCCATTTAGTGTGTGATTCTATACCCTTGGTGCTAGTCGCCACTCCGGGACCTATTGAAGGCGGGTTTCGGGGGTCATTATCTCTCCTTCAACTTAAAGAAGGAAGGGTCTGGCAGTCTGCTGACTCTTCCCTCCTTTTGGTGAAGGCGGGTCGTGACAGTGATCATAAACAACTGCTCCAAAGGACTTAAGTTCTAACAAAAGAAGGATATCCAAAGAAGAAGTAAATGTCATCACAAATATATTTAATGTTTCTTTCTTCCTAAATAGTATCCAAATCCACTATAACCATAATATAATAATTCCATTAATATATTTACTATACATAAATCTATTTGTCTTAATGGTCCAACCATTTCCCCTCTCCTTATAATCTAATGAAAAATAAAAACTCGATTTATGCATTTATACAAACTATTGTCTCCAATCAGAGACGTATTTTATTTTACATCCTGTCATGAAAGGTTATGTTCATGTATTTTGTAGATATACGTTATTTTTAATGAATTATTATTATTATTTTATGATCAAATTTAATCTATGTTCTTTCACATAAGAGCCTCAACCCAGTTGTTCAGGACTCGTCAAGTGTATCCAAGAGACCCAAGATCAAATCCAAGTGGAAAAAAAATTCTGAGTTACTATAGAAGTGTTGTAGTAGGTACTCTAGCAGGCACTGTAACAGGTATTGTAGTAGGTACTGTTTGGTAATGTAATAGTCGAAACTATTCATCTGTTTGGGCTTTCGGGCCACCAGTTTGGTCCCCGGGTCCTTCAAGGTCTTCAGGACAATAAGGCTTATGGGCCACCTCAAGGCCTTCGGGCCACCTTAAGGCCTTCGGGCCACATTGAAATTGTGCTTAAATTGACCAGGAAGATTCTATAAGGATCATGCTCCATATGAGGATTCAGTGCAAGAGCATTAATCAAAGCAGAGCTAATGGATTTAGAAGAATGAGAGGGTATGAAAATTACCATCGGGACCAGCCTATGCATGCACGGGAAGCCTAGCTGAATAGTTATGTGAAGGTGGAGAGCTGACATCATGATGTAGATGCTGGGGAGGGGCAGTTTCAAATAGTTATAATCTGTATTAATTCCTCTACGACCTTCGGGTCATGTAATGTCACAAAGCCTACAGTCCATGTAAGGGTTCCCCTTAAATCCTTAAAATGATGATTATCAAAAATGAAAAAAAATGCTTTCGGGCCATTCGGGAAAATCTATGTTCTTTTCCTCTCATCCGTTGGAAGATGATATCGTTGTTTATGCATATATGTGGACTACCACCCCTACAAAGCGATGTGATTTGTTTCTCATATTATCTTTACATGGATGATGATAAAGATAGATTTAATGAATATACATGATATTGATAATGAAAATATGATTCTTTAATGAAGTGTTATTTAGCTTTTTTTCAGTTCTTGGAAAATGAAAATATCTCTCATGTGTACCTATGGAGTACTGTCTACACAAACTAAACTAATTCATTTTTCATCACATAATTATATTAATTTCAATAAATGTTTATTTAATTAACAGATACAATATTTATGAATAGATTAACATTCTATATCCATTGCCATGTTGAATGTTTGGAACCATTGAACCTAAACATGTATGGAAAAGGGAATAGTTAACACCCAAATATTTTTTAGAAGTCTAGCCAGAAGCAAAGCTCCTGAACGTATTAAATAAAGCAAAAAGAAACATGAAGGAAGACGAGGTCAAACAAATAGACAAGCCCTCATCCAAAAAAAATGTTTTAGAATCATAAAATGAATGATCATTTCTATAATCAGGATCAGAATCATCAACAGTTTCTAATTCTGAGTGTGAGTGAGCCTAATTAAGGATGTTTACCATTACTGCTTTGAATCATTCCTACTCTAAAGTGGGCAAGATCTCTGAAGATTTATAAGATGATATAGTAGACACATTCCTTTGTAGATTGGAAAATTCTTTCCTTAGTCTTTTTATTGGAGGATCATTTTCATTCACCTTCCCCTTTCTAATGATGACATCATCCACAAAGGAAGAAACTCCTTTTTTCTGAAATTTCTTGTATTCTTGATCTGAGACGTTCTCCATTAATCAAATTTTGATAAATTGGAAGTATCCCAAGAATCCTAGATAGCATTATGAGAATCCATCGTCGTAGGAACAAGATGCAAGTCCTCACCTTTCCTAACATTCAATATCCCATCAGGAGAAGCAACAACAATGAGACCACCAGTTACATATTCATTTTCAACTAATCTAATAGAAGTAGCAGCATGACAATCATTTGAAGAAATTTTCTTCACAAAATCTACCCGGGTATTGGAGGGTCCACTATTAGTTATCACTAGAGATTCCACTATCATCCCCTTACCTTTCATAGGCACCTCAGGATCATATTTTTTAGAGACCAACACATCAACTACAGTGGATAATGGTTTTTTATATATATCTCCATTATGATCAAGGGGATTGGGAAATGCCACATTCTTCATATTAGGCTTCCTTCGACATAGATTGGTTGGATGACCTCTCATCCTGATTCTCTCACATGAGACATTCCTTCAACATAACTCCAAAAAATGTCCAACAGACATACATGTAAGGGTTGGTGTCCTGAGAACCAACTGTTTTGTACTTTGATTACATGAATGTACACTTATTATATATTGTTCATTATTCTGCATGACTATAATATAATAATGTCCTGGAATATTTGTTGCGTTGATAAGGTCATGGCAGATCTCCGCTATGATGAGAACCTTGAAATGCTATAACAATATTCTAAAATAAAGTTTTGCGGTTGGATGACATACTATGATAGGACACATAGTATACAGAGCGTCATGTGCGAGTACTCATAAGAAGACGAGACTCTCATGGAGTTCGCACTTCATAATCTCCAAGATGGGAGATTATGATAACAGACCCGCTAGTAGCAATTCTGCATGTCTTGGTGTAATCGGACATTGCTATCTACAAGCGTGTGTAATGGTCCTTAGACTGAAAGATTATCATTAACTCATGTCATGACTCGCGCACTTAGATTTGCTGACAAAAACCATCACGAAGAGAGTTGGCGGGAAGTAGGGTGTGTTGGGTGCATCACGAATGACATGTTGTTAATGGATAAGTCGATGAAGGATTTGTCTCTTCCATATTTATGGAAGTAGATATCTCCGACCCTTTGATTGAAATAAAACTGTCGCACAAATTCTATGGTCATGGTGTCATGACGAGTTTATTTCTAGAAGTTAAAGAATGGAAGATCAAGCATATAGGTTTATAACACTGCCATGAAACCTGCTTGATGAGATATTGAGACAAAGGGATTAAATTACACAGTAAGTATTCGTATGAGCTGACACGTCAATGCGGCGTCAACTTCTTTCTCTTGAGTGCCTTGACCCGTTGCTAGACAGTAATATTGGACTTTAGGCAAGCCCGCCTAATGCCAATGAGAAAGAGACTCATAGGGTCACACACTAAGTGTATCCAAGTATCTCAAGTAGAATAAAGATTATTTCCATACGTGGTTTAATAATTATTCAAGGAAACCTAAATCGTTTTAATGTTGGAGGAAGAATAAAATGAAAACAAGTACATGCCGTGTATTTATGATTACACGCCATGTAGTTTTTTCAGTCAAAATTTTGAGGAAATATCGTTTTATTAAATGATATTTATTATAATCAGTGTGCACGCATGTCAAGGAATTAATGATTCGACATGGGGTTTTCAAAAGAGTTAATGAAATAAATAAAACGCGTAACGCGTTTATTTATTATCATAACTCTACAACCTCAAACCCGATTATAAATATCCTCACAACCCCAACTCTTTTCCAAAGAATCGTTGTGCACAACAATTCTGGAGAATTCTCTCAAGACCGAAAGAACTCCGTCCTCCAAGAACGCTCTCAAGATCGAGAGAGATCCACCTCCATCGAATCAAGGCGATCTAAGGCGGACAACGCAAACAGAGGCTTCTCTACGCTAGCACCTGGAGATTCTTTTGGCGACGTCCAAAGATACGTGGTGCACGTGTGGATCACCACTAGAGGAAGTCTACACTTGGCTTCTGCAACGCAACGACGAATCACATCAGAACGTGATCAGAAATATCAACGAAGAAAGAACGTCATAAAAGATACTTCTTGTCAATTAATTAAATTAATTATAATCAACCTGTGATGATCCTTCCTTTATGGTTCTAGGACTTTTCTTATTTGTCTATTTCTGTGATTTGATCCGTGAAGACTGGCATTTATCGTCGTATCGATCCCGGATTGATCATTGCAAATGACAAAAAGCCAAGTGGGCACATCCACCCACAAGCTTCCGCTGCGCTGGGGACCTTCAAGTGGTATCAGAGGAGGTCACAATGTTGACTATAGTTATTTAATTTTTGTTGATAATTTACGCATTTATATTTGATTCAATTTAAGATAGATCATTCTATAAAACTGAATGAACGAGATCTGTTATTCCTCCTTCGTTTCTCGATTCACATCATAGAAACAAACTTTTAATTTTAATTTTGATTAAATTCAAAACGAGGAACTCATCTGAAGGAGCCTCTCTTTCTGTCTGTAAAACACAAGAATACACAGCGTGTAGTTTTCACTACACGCCGTGTACTTAGGTTCAACAAACCGGTACTGGTCCGCCAAACCATGTCGTGTGAATTGAGTATACCTAAGTATTTATTACACCGTGTTGACCAGAAATAAACGGCGCGTGGGAACCAAAATACACAGCGTGTATGTTGAATCAACACGACGTGTAGTCCGATCTGGCCCAAGTGAAACCACGTACATGGAGAAGTTGTGTTCCGCATACACGGGATTACCAGGTCGGTAACCGCGTAACAAGTACACATCGTGTTAGATTAATCTACACGTCGTGTACTCCAAAATTTCCAAAGTACAGATAACACGCCAAAGCCCCCGACGTGTACTTTGGATAAATGGTGAAAAATACACGGCGTGTATGCTATATTACAAGTCGTGTACTTTCCAGAAATGGAATTTCACTAGGTTTCCTCTAAAAGTACAAAGACCTGTACAAGGAATATAGATGAGAAGAATCTCAAGGAAATTCATAAAAGAATTTAAGATAAAGAATTGATTAATTATAAGATCATAATTAATTAAATTCAAGCGCAACTTATCTTGAATAAATAGAACGATTAAAAGAATTTGAATTCTAAATATGCGTAAATGTCGTTGCATGCTATGGATGATCATGAGCTAGACCAAAGACCCTTTGTATGTGTGTATGGTTTCATTTAAATTTGTTTAATTTAAATTCGTTGGCTTGCGAGCCTTCTTCCAATAAAATGTAGGGTCTGCGTGCTCATGGTTTCTTTAATGTAAACCTCATGTAATGGAGGATCTCCCAAGCCAGTGGAGACGGTTCAAAAATCCGAAGTTGAGGCAAAACCAACCCAAGAAGATGCAAAGGTGGACAGATGGGAGCTGCAAAACACGAATCATCGGGTTCAAAGTGTTTTCCCTAGGTCAGGGTTGGCTTATCAAAACCGCTAGATAAGTTAACCAATAGAAGCTCATGATCATGCCATCTTATTTTATTTCTATCTGATTGCATGATTTATTTACTATGTATGTGTTGTCGCGTTCACATAATTAATGAAATAAACAAGCATGCAAAGATTGAATAAAATAAAAACTGGACTACGCGTAAACATTATCAGAACATGGTTAATCACTTAAGCAAGCATCACTTAAAATTAACAAGAATGTGATAATGAAAAACTACGCATAAAGAATAAAATCTCTCAAATACCATATTAAGTCAGACCAAGTCTTCCGTTACTTGATTAAGGGCAAGACTCAATAAAACTATGTGTTTGACCAACCCTTGTTGGCACACTTTTATAAAGGAAGTTCTTATGAAAGTTTTGGCTTGGCTTAAACATTTTACAATAAAAGGAGCAGCCCTTGCTAGACTTGTCGTAAAATGGAGGCAAGTGTTGAGCAAATCCAAGTCAGGATTTCAGGATTGGGGAGTTCACTCAACAGATCAAGGAACTGTAAGCTCACAGTTGGCAAAGACTTGTCTACCTAAATACCTTCAAATAGCTTGACCAACCCTTGTTGGGGTTATGCGAAGGGGAATATGGATCTTTGTCACTAGAATGTCAAAGCAACTAGACATTCCGGGTTCAATGGTGAGGGCCATTGGGACTTGATAAAATAGTGGGAGAATTAATAAATTCATTTTTCATAAAATGTAATCAAAAGGTACTGATAAATCTGCTCATTTAATTTGTATAATCAATATGACAAGCTCGTCAACCACATTTTCTTTGCGATCAATTCTGGACAAAGACAATATCATCACCGACAGTAACTTTCAGGAATGGTTTAGGCGCCTTCGGGCTATCCTACGCCATGAACGAATGTTTTACGTGCTGGAGTGCTCACTTCCTGATTCTCCTGCCCAAGGGGCGAGTGATCAATATTTCCTGATCTATGATCAACATTTGAACGATTCACTCGACGTTCAATGTTTGATGTTATCATCAATGTCTAGTGAGCTCATGAAGTCTCATGAAGACATGGACGTCTATAGCATGCTCGAGCACCTCTGTGGTTTATACCATGAGAGAGCAAGACAGGAAATGTTTGAGATCTCCAAGGCTCTATTTCATAGCAAGCTTGGAGAGGGTGCCTCAACCGGGCCTCATGAAGTCAAGCTCATTGGCTACATTGAGCGCTTTGAGGTTCTAGGGTTTAAACTCCCCGAGGAACTGGGTATCGATCTCATTCTCGCATCACTCCCCCATAGCTTCTCTAACTTTGTTGTAAATTTCAACATGAACAACATTGAGAAGTCTCTATCTGATCTTCTTATCCTTATTCACCAAGTGGACAATGATATGAAGCGTGAAAAGCCTTCTGTCCTTATGGTGAATAAAAGGAAATGGAAGGCGAAGAGCTTTAAGCCCAAAGATTCTTCAAGGTCTTCCAAGAAAAGGAAGATCGAAGGTGAGGCAAGAGAAGAGGATGTTGTTTGTTCCGCATGTGGCAAGAACAGCCACTGGAAGAAAAACTGCACCCAACCAAGGAAGCAAGGGGAAGCTTCAGGTGCGTTTGTCATCGAATGCAATCTATCTATTTCTACAGATTGGGTATTAGATCCAACTTGTGGTACTCACATATGTATCCAAATACAGGAACCAAGTAGATTCTGGAAGATTGATCGAGGGGAGGTAGATCTACGAGCAGTCAACGGAGTCAGACTTTCTGTTGTAACTGTCGGGGACTACCACCTCACATTGCCAACTGGAATGATCTTGGTGTTAAATGGTTGTTATTATGTGTCTTCTGTTACTAAAAACATTATTTCAGTATCCAGATTAGATATTGATGGATTTATCTTCAAGTTTGGAAATGAATGTTGTTACTTTTATAAAGATAGCATTTGTTTTGGTAGAGCACATTTATATAACGGCCTTTATGTGTTAGACTACACAAACCATGTAATGGCAATCGATGACAAAGTTAATTCACATGACTCATACCACACCCAACTTTGGCATCACCGGCTAGGTCATATCAATGATAAACGTTTGACAAAATTACATCAAGATGGGTATTTAGATTCTTTCGAACTAAAACCACTTGGTGTATGTCATGCGTGTCTACAAGGCAAAATGACCAAAACCTCATTTAGTTGGAAAGGTGAAAGGGCTAAAGAGCCTCTAGAATTAGTTCACACAGATGTATGTGGACCGTTTCCAATTGAAGCAAGGGGTGGGTTCTTGTACTTCATAACTTTTACTGATAATTTTAGTAGATATGGATATATTTACTAAATGAGGTATAAGTCAGATTCTTTTGATCGGTTCAAAGAATACAAGAATGAAGTTGAGAATCAGCTTGGTAAGAAGATTAAGAAACTCCGCTCAGACAGAGGAGGAGAATATCTTAATCAGGACTTCATTGATTTTTTACAAGAGTTTGAGATTCTATCTCAACTCACTCCTTACACGCCTCAGTGGAATGACGTAAGTGAAAGGAGGAACCGCACCCTGTTGGACATGGTGAGATCAATGATTAGTCATGCGAGTCTTCCATTATCCTTTTGGGGATATGCATTACAAACAGCAGCACACATTCTAAACCAAGTACCAACTAAATCGATAAATGGTATTCCATATGAATTGTGGAGTGGACGCAAAGCCATGTTATCAAATTTACATGTGTGGGGTAGCGAAGCATTTGCTAAGGCCTCTTCAGGTAACAAGCTTGCACCCCGAGGCACAAAATGTATCTTTATAGGATATCCCAAGGAAACAAGGGGATATTACCTATACAACCCCTCAGATAAAAAGGCAAATGTGGCAAGACACGCCATATTCCTTGAGAATGAGCACATCCCCAAAAGAGATAGTGGGAGTGAGATAGACTTTGATGAAGTCGAGGCTCAAGATACACAGGAGTTGGTACAAGAACATATTCCACAAAGCCCCGTGGAAGAACAATCTGTTCCAGAGACACAAGAACTGCGTAGGAACGCGAGAGAGGTGAGAGAACTAGAACGATATGGTTTTCTTGTCACCGAGGATGGTGACTCATTATTGGTTGACAATGATGATCCTCTTACCTACAAGGAAGCAGTTGCAGGCACAGACGCTGCCAAGTGGCAAGAAGCCATGAATTCTGAAATGGATTCCATGTACCAAAACCAAGTCTGGATTTTGTTAGATCCTCCAGTTGATGTAAAGCCTGTTGGTAATAAATGAGTATTCAAGAAGAAACTGGACATGGAAGGGAAAGTCAGCACCTACAAGGCACGACTGGTTGCAAAAGGTTTTAGACAGCGTCAAGGAATTGACTATGATGAAACCTTTTCACCGGTTGCGATGCTGAAATCCATCAGAATCCTATTGGTCATTGCTGCTTACCATGACTATGAAATTTGGCAAATGGATGTCAAAACGGCTTTCCTTAACGGGAACCTCCAGGAAGATGTCTACATGACACAACCTGAAGGGTTTGTGACTCCAAAGGATGCCAACAAGGTATGCAAGTTGCAGAAATCCATTTATGGATTAAAGCAAGCATCAAGATCATGGAACATTTGTTTTGATGAAGCTGTAACAGAATTTGGCTTTGTTAAGAACGAATGTGAGCCTTGTGTCTACAAGAGGTTTAGTGGGAGTGCAGTCGTTTTCCTAATAGTATATGTTGATGACATATTACTAATTGGAAACGAAGTACCTGTCTTACAGTCAGTTAAGGCATGGTTGCATAAATGCTTCTCCATGAAAGACTTGGGCGAGGCAGCATATATTCTTGGGATCAAGATTCATCGTGATAGATCCAAGAGAATGTTGTGTCTGAGTCAAAGTACACACATTGACAAGATACTGAAGAGATTCAGTATGGAACAATCCAAGAGGGGATTGTAGCCAGTGTCACGTGGCATTCATCTTTCCAAGAAAATGTGTCCTCAGACACATGAGGAAAGAAAGAGAATGACAAGGATCCCTTACGCATCCGCAATTGGGTCAGTCATGTATGCTATAATATGTACGAGGCTAGATGTTGCTTACGCATTAAGTGCGGTAGGCAGATATCAAGCTGATCCAGGAGACCGCCATTGGATGGCAGTCAAGACTATCCTTAAGTATCTGAGGCGTACTAAGGATATGTTCCTGGTTTATGGAGGAGATGAGGAACTAATCATCAGAGGACATGTAGATGCTAGTTTCCAGACTGATCAAGATGACATGAAGTCGCAGACTGGATACATCTTCAGTTTGAATGCAGGTGCAGTGAGCTGGAAGAGCTCAAAACAAAGTGTGGTGGCAGATTCTACAGCGGAGTCCGAGTATATCGCAGCTTATGAGGCAGCTAAAGAAGCAGTATGAATGTGAAGCTTCGTCCAAGAGCTGGATGTTGTACCGAGCAGTAAAGATCCTATCACACTCTATTGTGATAATACTGCAGCGGTGACACTTGCAAAAGATTCAAGGTCATATCAGCGGACAAAGCACATACTTCGGAAGTATCATCTCTTGAGGGATTTTTCTCAGAGAGGTGAAGTTGCAGTGAGCAGTATTTCCATGGAAGACAACGTGGCGAACCCATTGACTAAAGCCTTGACTCAGCAGAAACATGATCATCATGTGAGGTCTAGCAGACTAAAAGTCGTAGGCAGTTGGATCTAGTCCAAGTGGGAGTTTGTAAGGGTTGGTGTCCTGAGAACCAACAGTTTTGTACTTTGATTACATGAATGTACAATTATTATATATTGTTCATTGTTTTGCATGACTATAATATAATAATATTCTGGAATATTTGTTGCATTGATAAGGTCATAGCATATCCTCGCTATGATGAGAACCTTGAAATGCTATAACAATATTCTTAAATAAAGTTCTACGGTTGGATGACATACTATGATAGGAGACATAGTATACAGACCGTCATGTGCGAGTACTTGTAAGAAGACGAGACTCTCTCTCATGGAGTTTGCACATTGTAATCTCCAAGATGGGAGATTATGATAACAGACTCGCTAGTAGCAATTCTGCATGTCTTGGTGTCATCGGACATTGCTATATACGAGCGTGTGTAATGGTCCTTATGGAAGATTGTCATTAACTCATGTCATGACTCGCGCACTTAGATTTGCTGACGAAAACCGTCACGAAGAGAGTTGGCGGGAAGTAGGGTACGTTGGGTGCGTCACGAATGACATGTTGTTAATGGATAAGTCAACGAAGGATTTGTTCCTTCCATATTTACGGAAGTAAATATCTCGGGCCCTTTGATTGAAATAAAACTGTCGCACAAATTACATGGTCATGGTGTCACGACGAGCTTATTTCTAGAAGTCAAAGAATGACAGATCAAGCATATAGGTTTGTGACACTGCCATGAAACCTGCTTGATTAGATATTGAAACAAAGGGATTAAATTACACAATAAGCGTTCATATGAGGTGACACGTCAATGCGACGTCAACTTCTTTCTCTTGGATGTCTTGACCCGTTGCTAGACATTAATCTTGGACGTTAGGCAAACCCGTCTAATGTCAACGGCAAAGAGACCTAGAGGGTCACACATTAAGTGTATCCAAGTATCTCAAGTAGAATAAAGATTATTCTCATACGTGGTTTAATAATTATTCAAGAGAGCCTAAATCGTTTTAACGTTGGAGGAAGAATAAAATGAAAACAAGTATACGTCGTGTATTAATGTTTACACGTCGTGTAGTTTTTATTTTGAAAACAAGTACACGTCGTGTATTAATGATTACACGTCGTGTAGTTTTTAATGAAAAACAATTACACGCCGTGTATTTATGATTACACGTCGTGTAGTTTTTCCAGTCGGGATTTTGAGGAAATGTCGTTTTATTAAATGATATTTATTATAATCAGCGTGGGTGCATGTCAAGGAATTAATGATTCGACATGGGATCTTCAAAAGAGTTAATGAAATAAATAAAACGCGTAACGTGTTTATTTATTGTCATAACTCTACAACCTCAAACCCGATTATAAATATCCTCACAACCCCAACTCTTCCAAAGAATCGTTGTGCACAACAATTCTGGAGAATTCTCTCAAGACCGAAAGAACTATGTCCTCCAAAAACGCTCTCAAGACCGAGAGAGATCCACCTCTATCGGAACAAGACAATCTAAGGCAGACAACGCCACGCTAGCACCCGGAGATTCCTTTGACGACGTCCAGAGATATGTGGTACATGTGTGAATCACCGCTAGAAGAAGTCTACACTTGGTTTCTGCAACGCAACGACGAACACATCAACTACAGTTGATAAGGGTCCACTATTAGTTATCACTAGAGATTCCACTATCATCCCCTTACCTTTCATAGGCACCTCAGGATCATATTTTTTAGAGACCAACACATCAACTACATGGGATAATGGTTTTTTATATATATCTCCATTATGATCAAGGGGATTGGGAAATGCCACATTCTTCGTATTAGGTTTCCTTCGACATAGATTGGTTGGACGACCTCTCATCCTGCTTCTCTCACATGAGACATTCCTTCAACATAACTCCAAAGAGTGCCCAACAGACATACAATCATTGCAGAAAAGAGTCTTTCTTTAATACTCAACATCAATTTGAATATTATCTATAAGAGTGGAAAGGGTTACCTTGTCAATCGTGATGGAGCTAAGGTCAATCTCCACCAACATCCTAAAAAAGTGTCCAAACCGAACATCCTCAGTTTCCTTATCAAGATGTATAAGAGCCCCAATTGTCATGTTGATGTCGTGTAAAATCTTTGGATGGCAAAGGACCCAATTGAGTCTATGAAGACGAACCCAAACCTGAGAAAAGGAATTTCATGCATGCAAAACATTAAATTACAAAGGCCATTCAGGTTAATGAATCCATCCAGGTTTCAAGAACTAGGAACCAATGCAGCTTTGAATCATCTGAAGGGAAAATGGTGTGAATAAAACCATGACCAAAAGAGACACATTTCCAATTAGAAATAACCCACAAAAGAGAAATCCGATGAACCAAATATTCTCACATCCAATGTTTTTCACCATTAGGTAAAACAAGGCGTGCAATTAGAGAATCTCATCCTACTTACAGTATGTCATCAAGTGCTTCAAGGTTCGTTTCAACATGGGTTGCTGATCCATTATGAAGGATTCTTTCAGCATTTGAGCCCTTAAATAAAGCGAAAGACTGGGTTCCATCTAATTTCGGACCTGAATTTGACAATGAATTATTCACCACAGCAGCATATGATCCCAATTGATATCTACGCAGATTACCATCACCAGAACAGGGAGCTTCTTTCCAAGGTTCTGGCAATGAAGCATCATTCACCGCTGCAACTTATTTACGGGTTGATTCACCATCAGTAGTCCTCGATTCGCGATGCTTCCAAACTTCCGGCACCGAAGCAACTTTCACCGTTGCATCGACTTTCCGAAAGATTGACTCACCACCGGTATTCTGACGATGTGAATCATTATTCAAAATAAACATTAGACAAACCTTATTTGCAGACCGAGTGATCACGATCGTCTGCAAATCGTCGATAGATCTGGAAACCAAGCACAAACCCGAGGCTGATTGATTGCAGGTCAGTACTGTTGGCTTATCCGCAATCATCAAGCTGCGGGCATCCATAGAATATTCACAAGGCACCGACGGATAAGGGGATTCTGAGGAGGAAGGTAGCGCCGATGCAAATCAACTGGGCAGAAGATGGTCGAATCCAAGAAAGTGTCGTATCTCCATGATCGGATGAAACCCTACAAGCCATAGCCGAGAGAATTTCTTTAATTGAGGTAAAGGAGTTTATCAACGTAGTTATATTTTGTGGTGTTGTGTGGGATGACCTTTTCAAAAATTTTAAAATAGAAATATCTTTAGGTTATTCCTACTAGTATATGTTGGTTTTAATTTCAATTTTTATTTGTTAATAAAGTAAAAAAGTGTAGTTTTTAGAATCATTTTGAGTTTATTTAAAATACTTTTACTTTTTTTTAATTTTTTAAGTAGTTATCATAAAAAAAATGAAATTACCTCTTTTTTTTTACTCTTACGTCTTTTTTCTATTTATTAAAATTAACCATAACCGTGCATTCCTATTTCTAATAAATTGACTCCAAAATAGTTTAATGTCTTATTGTATTATGTGGATTTAATGTTTTGCATATAATTACTGTATTTATCATTTAGTACATCAAAGTTTAGGATATTTGTAAGGGTTTTTTGTTTGTCTTTTCTTTCTTTGAGATGTATGTTTTATTCACTACTTGTTTTAAATTTTATGGTTTATTTACTTAACAAGAATGTATTTTATTATTATTTTATTTAAAATTCTGGACATTTAGAAATACATATAATGTTATCTATTTCATGAATTATTAATTTTATGGTTACCAAAGCATTAATGGATTATAATATAATCTCACATTTTATCAGGATTATTTATTCTTCAATTTAAATCATGGGAATTTTGTGTTATTTATATACTGAATCCCTATTATTTTCATATCCTATAGTAATTTTTTGGTTATTAATGTATTTTTTCCATTAATGCCATCTTATAATTCTAAAATACTAAAAGATTTGTCTTCTGAAAATACAACCTTGTTTCTAACATTAGCCTGATGATCTTTTACCTATTTATCGACGTTCCTAAAAAATTATTTCATTAATGTTTTCATCATAATTAATATTTTTTATAATGTAATTTTACATTACCTTTTACATTAGTTATATTTTATTAAATGGAATATTTTGATATTTTTGAAGGTTCCGGGCGCAATGGAAGCGCGTGGGTTAATGTGCTCACTTGGCTTTTTGTCATTAGCAATGATCAATCCGGGATCAATACGACGATAAACGCAAGTCTCCACGGATCGAATCACAGAAAAAGACAAAGAAGATGGTTTGTCCCGGAATCACAAACAATGATCGTTACAGGTTGATTATAATTAATTTAATTAATTATAAAGAAATACCTTTTGGGTGTTCTTTCTTCGTTGATGTTCTTGATCACGTTGTCGATGTGACCTGTCATTGCGTCGCAGAAGCCAAGTGTAGACTCCCTCTAGCGGTGATCCACACGTGTACCTCGTATCTCTGGACGTCGCCAGAGGATTCTCCGGGTGCTAGCGTGGAGAAGTCTTTGCTTGCGTTGTCCGCCTTAGATTGTCCTGATCCGATGGAAGAGGATCTCTCTCGGTCTTGAGAGCGTTCTTGGAGGAAGATGTTCTTTCGGCCTTGAAAGAATTCTTCAGAGATGTTGTGCACAACAATTCTCTTGTGTAGGAAAAGAGTTGGGGTTGTGAGGATATTTATAATCGAGTTTGAGGTTGTAGAGTTATGACAATAAATATACGCGTTACGCGTTTCATTTATTTCATTAACTCTTATTGAAAACCCCCATGTCGAATAATTAATTCCTTGACATACGCTCACGCTAATTATAATAAATATCATTTAATAAAATGATATTATATCCTCCAAATCCCGACTGGAAAAACTACACGACGTGTAATAATAAATACACGGCGTTTTTCATTGAAAACTACATGGCGTGTACATTAAATGTACACGGCGTGTATATCTTGTTTTCATTTATTCATTTCCTTTCAAAAATAAAACTACACGGCGTGTACATTTAATAATACACGGCGTGTACTTGTTTTATTTTATTTTTCCTCCCTCATTTAAAACAACTAAGGCTTCATTGAATAATTATTAAACCATGTACGAGAATAATCTTTATTCAACTTGAGATACTTGGATACACTTAGTGTGTGACCCTCTAAGCCTCTTTCTTGTTGGCATTAGGCGGGATTGCCTAAAGTCCAAGATTACTGTCTAGCAACGGGTCAAGGCACCTAAGAGAAAGAAGTTGACGTCGCATTGACGTATCACCTCATACGAATGCTTACTGTGTAATTTAATCTCTTTGTCTCAATATCTCATCAAGCAGGTTTCATGGCAGTGTCATAAACCTATATGTTTGATCCGTCGTTCTTTGACTACCTGAAATAAACTCGTCGTTCACACCATGACCATGAAATTTAATGCGACAGTTCTATTTCAATCAAAGAGCCGAGATATCAACTTCCATAAATGGAAGGGACAAATCCTTCCTCGACTTCTCCATTAACAAAATGTCACTCGTGATGCACCCAACGTACCCTACTTCCCGCCAACTGTCTGCGTGACGGTTTTCGTCAGTAAATCTAAGTGCGCGAATCATGACATGAGTTAATGATAATCTTCCAGTCTAAGGACCATTACACACGCTCGTAGATAGCAATGTCCGATGACACTAAGACATGCAGAATTGCTACTAGCGAGTCTGTTATCATAATCTCAATCTTGGAGATTACCAAGTGCGAACTCCATGAGTGAGAGTCTCGTCTTCTTACGAGTACTCGCACATGACGGTCCGTATACTATGTGTCCTATCATAGTATGTCATCCAACCGCAAAACTTTATTTAAGAATATTGTTATAGCATTTCAAGGTTCTCATCATAGCTGGGATCTGCTATGACCTTATTAATGCAACAAATATTCCAGGACATTATTATATTATAGTAACGCAGAACAATGAACAATATATAATAAGTGAACATTCATGCAATCAAAGTACAAAACAGTTGGTTCTGAGGACACCAACCCTTACAAACTCCCACTTGGACTAGAGCCAACTGCCTACGACTTTTAGTCCGCTAGACCTCACATGATTATCATGTTTCTGCTGAGTCAAGACTTTAGTCAATGGGTCCGCCACGTTGTCTTCCGTGGAAATACTGCTCACTGCAACTTCACCTCTCTGAGAAAAATCCCTCAAGAGATGATACTTCCGAAGTATGTGCTTTGTCTGCTGATGTGACCTTGGCTCTTTTGCAAGTGTCACCGCTGCATTATTATCACAATAGAGTGTGATAGGATCTTTACTGCTCGGTACAACATCCAGCTCTTGGACGAAGCTTCGCATCCATACTGCTTCTTTAGCTGCCACAGAAGCTGCGATATACTCGGACTCCGCTGTAGAATCTGCCACCACACTTTGTTTTGAGCTCTTCCAGCTCACTGCACCTCCATTGAAACTGAAGATGTATCCAGTCTGCGACTTCATGTCATCTTGATCAGTCTGGAAACTAGCATCTACATGTCCTCTGATGACTAGTTCCTCATCTCCTCCATAAACCAGGAACATATCCTTAGTACGCCTCAGATACTTAAGGATAGTCTTGACTGCCATCCAATGACGGTCTCCTGGATCATCTTGATATCTGCCTACCACACTTAATGTGTAAGCAACATCTAGCCTCGTACATAGCATAGCATACATGACTGACCCAATTGCGGATGCGTAAGGGATCCTTGTCATTCTCTTTCTTTCCTCATGTGTCTGAGGACACATTTTCTTGGAAAGATGAATGCCATGTGACACTGACAACAATCCCCTCTTGGATTGTTCCATACTGAATCTCTTCAGTATCTTGTCAATGTATGTACTTTGACTCAGGCCCAATATTCTCTTGGATCTATCACGATTGATCTTGATTCCAAGAACATATGCTGCCTCGCCCAAGTCTTTCATGGAGAAGCATTTATGCAACCATGCCTTAACTGACTGTAAGACAGGTACTTCGTTTCCAATTAGTAATATGTCATCAACATATACTATTAGGAAAACGACTGCACTCCCACTAAACCTCTTGTAGACACAAGGCTCACATTCGTTCTTAACAAAGCCAAATTCCGTTACAGCTTCATCAAAACGAATGTTCCATGATCTTGATGCTTTCTTTAATTCATAAATGGATTTCTGCAACTTGCATACCTTGTTGGCATCCTTTGGAGTCACAAACCCTTCAGGTTGTGTCATGTAGACATCTTCCTGGAGGTTCCCGTTAAGGAAATCTGTTTTGACATCCATTTTCCAAATTTCATAGTCATGGTAAGCAGTAATGGCCAATAGGATTCTGATGGATTTCAGTATCGCAACCGGTGAAAAGGTTTCATCATAGTCAATTCCTTGACGCTGTCTAAAAACTTTTGCAACCAGTCGTGCCTTGTAGGTGCTGACTTTCCCTTCTATGTCCAGTTTCTTCTTGAATACCCATTTATTACCAATAGTCTTTACATCAACTGGAGGATCTACCAAAATCCAGACTTGGTTTTGGTACATGGAATCCATTTCAGAATTCATGGCTTCTTGCCACTTGGCAACGTCTGTGCCTTCAACTGCTTCCTTGTAGGTAAGAGGATCATCATTGTCAACCAATAATGAGTCACCATCCTCGGTGACAAGAAAACCATATCGTTCTGGTTCTCTCACCTCTCTCGTGCTCCTACGCAGTTCTTGTGTCTCTGGAACAGATTGTTCTTCCACGAAGCTTTGTGGAATCTGTTCTTGTACCAACTCATGTGTATCTTGAGCCTCGACTTCATTGAAGTCTATCTCACTCCCACTATCTCTTTTGGAGATGTGCTCCCTCTCAAGGAATATGGCGTGTCTTGCCACTGTAACCTTTTTGTCTGAGGGGTTGTATAGGTAATATCCCCTTGTTTCCTTGGGATATCCTATAAAGATACACTTTGTGCCTCGGGGTGCAAGTTTGTTACCTGAAGAGGCCTTAACAAATGCTTCGCTACCCCACACATGTAAATTCGATAACATGGCTTTGCGTCCACTCCATAACTTGTATGGAATACCATTTATCGATTTAGTTGGTACTTGATTTAGTATGTGCACTGCTGTTTGTAATGCATATCCCCAAAAGGATAATGGAAGACTCGCATGACTCATCATTGATCTCACCATGTCCAACAGGGTGCGGTTCCTCCTTTCACTTACACTATTCCACTGTGGTGTATAAGGAGGAGTGAGTTAAGATAGAATCTCAAACTCCAGTAAGAAATCAATGAAGTCCTGATTAAGATATTCTCCTCCTCTGTCTGAGTGGAGTTTCTTAATCTTCTTACCAAGCTGGTTCTCAACTTCATTCTTGTATTCTTTGAACCGATCAAAAGAATCTGACTTATACCTCATTAAATAGATATATCCATATCTACTAAAATCATCAATAAAAGTTATGAAGTAAGAGAACCCACCCCTTGCTTCAACTGGAAATGGTCCACACACATCTGTGTGAACTAATTCTAGAAGCTCTTTAGCTCTTTCACCTTTCCCACTAAATGGGGTTTTGTTCATTTTGCCTTGTAGACACGCATGACATACACCAAGTGGTTTTAGTTCGAAAGAATCTAAATACCCATCTTGATGTAATTTTGTCAAACGTTTCTCATTGACATGACCTAGCCGGTGATGCCAAAGTTGGGTGTGGTATGAGTCATGTGAATTAACTTTGTTATCGATTGCCATTACTTGGTTTGTGTAGTCTAACACACAAAGGCCGTTATATAAATGTACCCTACCAAAACAAATGCTATCTTTATAAAAATATCAACATCCACTTCCAAACTTGAAGATGAATCCATCAGTATCTAATCTGGATACTAAAATAATGTTTTTGGTTATAGAGGGTATATAATAACATCCTTTCAAAACCAAGACCATCCCCGTAGGCAATGTGAGGTGGTAGTCCCCGACAACTACAACAGCAAGTTTGGCTCCGTTGGCTGCTTGTAGATCTACCTCCCCTCGATCAATCTTCCTGAATCTACTTGGTTCCTGTATTTGGATACAGATGTGAGCACCACAAGCAGTATCTAATACCCAATTAGTAGAAACAGATAGATTGCATTCGATAACAAACGCACCTGAAGCTTCCCCTTGCTTCCTTGGCTGGGTGCAGTTTTTCTTCCAGTGGCCCTTCTTGCCACATGCAAAACAAACAGCATCCTGTTCCTTTGCCTCCCCTTTGATCTTCCTTTTCTTGGAAGGCCTTGAAGAAGCTTTGGGCTTAAAGCTCTTTGCCTTCCCTTTCCTTTTATTCACCATGAGGACAGAAGACTTTTCATACTTCATGTCAGTGTCCACTTGGCGAATGAGGATGAGAAGATCAGACAGAGACTTCTCAATGTTGTTCATATTGAAGTTCACAACAAAGTTTGAGAAGCTCTGGGGGAGTGATGCAAGAATGAGTTCGGTACCCAGTTCTTCGGGGAGTTTAAACCCTAGAACCTCCAAGTGCTCAATGTAGCCAATGAGCTTGACTACATGAGGCCTGGCTGGGGCACCCTCTCCAAGATTTCTCTGAAATAGAGCCTTGGAGATATCAAACCTTTCCTGTCTTTCTCTCTCCTGGTATAGACCACGGAGGTGCTCGAGCATGCTATAAGAATCCATGTCTTCATGAGACTTCATGAGCTCACTAGATATCGATGATAGCATCAAACATTTAACGTTGAGAGCATCGTTCAAATGTTGATCATAGACCAGGAAATCTTCACCACTCGCCCCTGGGGCAGGAGAATCAGGAAGTGAGGACTCCAGCACGTAAAACTTTTGTTCATGGCGTAGGATAACCCGAAGGCGCCTAAACCATTCCTGAAAGTTACTGCCAGTGAGGATATTGTCTTTATCCAGTATTGATCACAGAGAAAATGTGGTTGATGAGTTTGTCATCTTGATTCTATAATTTAAAAGAGCAGATTTATTAGTACTTTCTTGATTACAATTTATGAGAAATAATGAATGAATGAGTTAATTCTCCCACTATTTTATCAAGTCCCAATGTCCCTCACCATTGAACTCGGAATATCCAGTTGCTTTGACATTCTAGTGGCAAGGATCCATATTTCCCTTCGCATAACCCCAACAAGGGTTGGTCAAGCTACTTGAAGGTATTTAGGTAGGCAGGTCTTTGCCAACTGTGAGCTTACAGTTCCTTGATCTGTTGAGTGGACTCCCCAATCCTGAAATCCTGACTTGGATTTCCTCAACTCTTGCCTCCAATATTACACCAAGTCTAGCAAGGGCTACTTCTCTTGATGTAATATGGTTAAGTCAACCCGAAACCTTTCATAAGGGCTTCCTTTATAAAAGTAAGTGTCCCAACAAGGGTTGGTCAAACACATAGTTTTATTGAGTCTTGCCCTTAATCAGGTAACAGAAGGCTTGGTCTGACTTAATATGGTATTGAGGGATTTTATTCCTTTATGCGTAGTTTCACATTATCACATGCTTGTTAATATTAAGTGATGCTTGCTTAAGTAATTAACCATGTTCTGATAATGTTTACGCATAGTCTGGTTTTTATTTTATTCCATCTTTGCATGCTTGTTCATTTTATTAATTATGTGATCGCGACAACACATACATAATAAATAAACCATGCAATCAGACAGAAATAAAATAAGATGGCATGATCATGAGCTTCTATTGGTTATCTTATCTAGCGGTTTTGATAAGCTAACCCTGACCTCGGGAAAACACCTTGAACTTGTTGGTTCGTGTTTTGCAACTCCCACCTGTCCACCTTTGTATCTTCTTGCATCGGTTTCGCCTCGGCTTCGGGATTTGAACCATCTCCTCTGGCTTGGGAGATCCTCCATTACATGGGTTTACATTAAAGAAACCATGGGCACGCAGACCCTATATTTTATTGGAAGAAGGTTCACAGGCCAACAAATTTAAATTAAATAAATTTAAATGAAACCATACACATACAAAGGGTCTTTGGTCTAGCTCATGATCAACCATAGAATGCAACGACATTTATGCATATTTAGAATTCAAATTCTTTTAATCATTCTTTTATTTAAGATAAGACGCACTCGAATTCAATTAATTATGATCTTATAATTAATCAATTCTTTATCTTAAATTCCTTTCTGAATTTCCTTGAGATTCTTCTCATCCATATTCTTTGTACAAGTCTTTGTACATTGGAGGAAACCTGGTGAAATTCCATTTTTGGAAAGTACACGACGTGTAGTTTATAATTACATGGCATGTATTTTTCTTTTCACCCTTTATATAAAGTACACGCCGGGGTTTTGGCGTGTTTTCTCTACTTTGGAATTTTTGGAGTACACAACGTGTAGATGAATCATACACGACGTGTACTTCCTTGTTACGCAGTAACCGGCCTGGCGATCCCGTGTATGTGGTACGCGGATTATCTTTGTACACGGTTTCACCTGGGCCGGAACAGACTACACGACATGTTGCTCCAACATACAAATTGTGTATTCCGGTTTCCACGCGCCGTTAAATTCTGGTCAACACGGCGTGATTAAAACTTAGGCATAATCAATTCACACGGCGTGGTTTGGCAGACCAGTGCCGGTTCATTGAACCTAAGTACATGGCGTGTAGTTTTTAAGTACACGCCGTGTAATCCCATGTTGTACAAATAGAAAGAGCGGCTCCTCCGGATGAGTTCCTTGTTTTTATTTTAATCAAAATTAAAATTAAAAGGTCGTTTCTGTGATATGAATCGAGAAACGAAGGAGGAAGAATAGATCTCGTTTATTCAGATTAATAAAATGATATATTTCGAATTGAATCAAATATAAATGCGTAAATTATCAACGAAAATTAAATAACTATAATCAATGTTGCAACCTCCCTCTGATACCATTTGAAGGTTCCGGGCGCAGCGGAAGCGCGTGGGTTAATGTGCCCACTTGGCTTTTTGTCATTAGCAATGATCAATTCGGGATCAATATGATGATAAACGCCAGTCTCCACAGATCGAATCACAGAAAAAGACAAAGAATATGGTTTGTCTCGGAACCACAAATAAGGATCGTTACAGGTTGATTATAATTAATTTAATTAATTATAAAGAAATACCTTTTGGGTGTTCTTTCTTCGTTGATGTTCTTGATCACGTTGTCGATGTGATCCGTCGTTGCGTCGCAGAAGCCAAGTGTAGACTCCCTCTAGCGGTGATCCACACGTATACCTCATATCTCTGGACGTCGCCAAAGGATTCTCCGGGTGCTAGCATGGAGAAGCCCTTGCTTGCATTGTCCACCTTAGATTGTCTTGATCCGATGGAAAAGGATCTCTCTCGGTCTTGAGATCGTTCTTGGAGGAAGAGGTTCTTTCGGCCTTGAAAGAATTCTCTAAAGATGTTGTGCACAACAATTCTCTTGTGTAGGAAAAGAGTTGGGGTTGTGAGGATATTTATAATCGAGTTTGAGGTTGTAGAGTTATGACAATAAATATACGCGTTACGTATTTCATCTATTTCATTAACTCTTATTGAAAACCCCCATGTTGAATAATTAATTCCTTGACATGCGCTCACGCTAATTATAATAAATATCATTTAATAAAACGATATTATATCCTCAAAATCCTGACTGGAAAAACTACACGGCGTGTAATAATAAATACACAGCGTGTACTTGTTTTTCATTGAAAACTACACGGCGTGTACATTAAATGTACACGGCGTGTACATTAAATGTACACGGCGTGTATATATTGTTTTCATTTATTCATTTCCTTTCCAAAATAAAACTACACGGCGTGTACATTTAATAATACACGGCGTGTACTTGTTTTATTTTATTTTTCCTCCATCATTTAAAACAACTTAGGCTTCCTTGAATAATTATTAAACCACGTACAGGAATAATATTCATTCAACTTGAGATACTTGGATACACTTAGTGTGTGACCCTCTAGGTCTCTTTCTTATTGGAATTAGGCGGGTTTGCCTAAAGTCCAAGATTACTATCTAGCAACGGGTCAAGGCACCCAAGAGAAAGAAGTTGACGCCGCATTGACGTATCACCTCATACGAACGCTTACTATGTAATTTAATCCCTTTGTCTCAATATATCATCAAGCAGGTTTCATGGCAGTGTCATAAACCTATATGCTTGATCTGTCATTCTTTGACTACCTGAAATAAACTCGTCGTTCACACCATGTCCATGGAATTTAATGCGACAGTTCTATTTCAATCAAAGGGCCGAGATATTAACTTCCATAAATGGAAGGGACAAATCCTTCCTCGACTTATCCATTAACAAAATGTCACTCGTGACGTACCCAACGTACCCTACTTCCCGCCAACTGTCTGCGTGATGGTTTTCGTCAGTAAATCTATGTGCGCGAGTCATGACATGAGTTAATGATAATATTCTAGTCTAAGGACCATTACACACGCTCGTAGATAGAAATATCTGATGACACTAAGACATGCAGAATTACTACTGGCGGGTCTGTTCTCATAATCTCCCATCTTGGAGATTACCAAGTGCAAACTCCATGAGAGAGAGTCTCGTCTTCTTACGAGTACTCGCACATGACAGTCTGTATACTATGTGTCCTATCATAGTATGTCATCCAACCATAGAACTTTATTTAAGAATATTGTTATAGCATTTCAAGGTTCTCATCATAGAGGGGATCTTCTATGACCTTATTAATGCAACAAATATTCCAGGACATTATTATATTATAGTCATGCAGAACAATGAACAATATATAATAAGTGAACATTCATGTAATCAAAGTACAAAACAGTTGGTTCTGAGGACACCAACCCTTACAATTTTTTCCCGTTAACTCAATTCAATTTTTTTAAAAATGTGTGAAATGAATGTTTTATTTTTAATGTATACAACATAAAGATATATTTACAGCATCATGTGATTTCATAATCATGAAGTTAATTTATAGGATTACATTTTTTTAAAAGGAAAATACTATTCCAATTTCTTAGGAATTTAATATTTTAAAAAGTTACCAAAATAAAATGAATGGTTTCTCTTGATTTTCAATGAATATTTTAAATATTTTTATAAAGGATATTTACATTTATGTCAATATCATTTAAGTATTATTTTTCTTCATTAGGGATATGGATAAATTATATCATCCAATTTAATTCTTTTTATATATTGTGATCAAGGGTTTTTGAGGTTGATTTCCTGAAACTCATTTCATTCCAAGTGTTAATTGTTCCATGATAAATGAATGAATATTTTTATGATCATGTGGACACATATTTATATTTTTCATTAGGTTATGGGTGATACTAGAATTATGTATCTCTATAATGCATTGGGCAAAGATTTATCTCTCATGATATAATATAAACTAGAATAGGGAGTAGGCCAATTCTCATTGGGGACATTATCTACTATAATAGTCTTGGAACTAAGCCTCGACTAGAGAAATGAAGGGAACGAGGAGTGAACCAAATCAGCTATGAGAATCTTTACACTATGATAGTCTTGGCATTGAGATTTGACTATGTAAATTATTTTCTATGATTAATTGTATTCAACATAATTATATCTCATGCTTATGATGTTCTCTCATGGAAATTGATTGATTATTGATTATTACACACTTTAAGGAATCCTGTCATTTATTATTACAAAGATTTGTTCCATGAATCATTGTGTATTTTAAATTAATTTTTATTTATGTTTTCATATGTTATGATAATGTGATTATTCCATTATACTTATCTTATGCTAGTATATAATTATTGATTGATATATACCATTATTACCCTTAATGATCATCAGAGAACACCCTTTCATATGATTCCATTTCATCAAATTATTAAGAATGAAATTAAACAATATATTTTTAATAAGGTATCATGTGTGGATAAATTTATCATACATTTCAATATATTCTTATAGAATGAGGAAATCTTGTTAAAATAGGAAAAATTCCAATTTAATGATAAAGAAAGGGCTTTTGTTAGCTAAACTGATTTTCCTAACTCTTGAAAACTCTAAACCTAAAATATATTGGATTTGTAAGTGACTCAATGATGGGTATTAATACTGTAATTTCTAAGTTCAAAATTGTGTCACATTAGTTAGTGTCAAATCCGGTATGCAAAGAGTATGTTTTAAGCATTGGATTTGGATATACGCGTCTCAAGATCTCTGGGTTGGTTAGTATAGAATGCTATCATATGAGGATAATTTAAGGGATAAAGATGACATTATCATTAATATGTCTAAGGATTATAATATTTCAAAAGACATAGATAGACTTTTTAGGTTTTATGTTATGTTATTTTAAGGTTATTGATAACATTTTGGGAAATGTTAATTGGGTTTTAATATATCATTGAGGTATATGTAACCCTTATGTTTATCATGTTATTTAGTGTGATATTATTTGGGAAGAATGTTATTATGGATATAAGTTTAAGGAAAAAATAATCATTAAGGTAAATATGTTCTATAATGATGAGTTAATTATAGTTAATGGGAATAAAGAAGTTGTCATATTATGAGAACATATGTTTAGATAACACGTGGATAGAAAAGTGATTTGGTGACTATGTGATTAAAGTTATTTTTAAATGATTCCATATTATTGTTAATATTATATGATTAAGGTAAAAAAAATACTATTTTATAAGATTGGATTTATTTTATAAATAATGATTGAGTCAAATTATATTGGCATATATTTTATTAGCGATTTTATAGTGATTTAGGTGATTTTAGGAAATTATTATTCTATTTTTTAGAATATATTATTAGGTTATTTAAATTTTCGAGTTATTACATTATGAGTGGTTAATGTTACATTAGGATTAAATTTAAAATGATCTTGGAAGATCATGTAATAAAATCATTCTGATCAAGGGATTTGAATTTAGTCAAGCATATTTTGAATATTTTTTAGGTTACTTATTTATGGAAATATTTATATAGAACATTGGGTGTTGTAGTCAAGGTTTTAGAAATTAATGTAGTATTTCATCATATGACAGTTTCTTCATATTATGTATTATCTTTAAATATGATAACCATTTTGTTTTTGGTAAATGTATAAGACTGGGGGAATAACTTCTCATCCCTTTTGTAGATTTTATAACCAATTAAAAGTTTATTTTAGTGATTCGATCATAATAAAAACATCATTTTTATTTATCATATGACATGAAGCAGAGGAGGAAGACTGTTCAAAACATAATTGAAGTAGGAAATTGTGTGATGAAATTAAGAAAATATTTCTCCAACATTCTCTTTCCTAATGTTAAAATAATTACTCAAACTCATGAAAGACGAAGATAAATCTATCAAGTCCTATGTGAAAATTATCTCTTAGCTATCAAGGTATTTGTTTGAAAACCAATTCACATGTATGGGTTTTATAATATACGCATGGATTAATAAATATATATGAAATGATATTTTTCCATGTTTTATAAAACATATTAATTTTCTATTATAATGGAAATGTAATTTATGTGGATTAAAATTTATTTCATGGCACTTATGTATATTCTCCACTCCATGGAATTGATTTTGGAAATGTTTTAAGCCTTTTATAATTGGACATGATACAAAAATTGTGAGGAATCAATTTACCTTAAGATTTGTAGAATGAAACACATCTGGAATATATGTTAGATTCCATTAAATGAATATTGTGCTATATAGCATGTACTACATGTAACACCAATATTAAATTGGCCATGACAATATGATTTTAATATATCCATTATAACTAATCTCTTGGATTTGAGAATATGAAAATGTGTAATTGGATTATGAAATATGTTTTGAAAATATTAAATAATAATTTTTTTAAATAATTCCTTTAAAATAAGCACTCAATTATGAATTATAAGAATTGAATCATACATGGATAAGAATATATAATGTTAAAAAGGTGTTTTTATAAAAGATTGCTTCATTATATTTTACATGTTTATATTAAATGGAAAATTACTCTTATATTGTGTATTAATTTTATTTTATAAGTATTTTTATGCATGAAAACTAAATAATAACAATATAATGATTATTAATATTTTACAATTGGATATAAAATAATATGATAGTAGAAAAAGAGATATTTTTCAGAAATATTTTTTCATGTGTGCAATGTATTTTTACCATAATAAAAGAAATATATTATTTTTTATTAATTAATTTGAATAAATGGATTTATTATATATTCAATATAATAAATTACAATCATATAATGGTTTTTACATGGTATGGAATGATAATTTTTAATTTTATGCATCGAACACAATTTTTTTTTTCTAAAATTGATTTGTATTCATTTTGTGCAGGGATATTAGAATTATTTTCTCCCAAATTTAGAAAATATATTAGTTAAAATGAAATTTATTTTTAGATTTTTAATATCAAATATGTATTAGGGTGATTTTTTTTGTATTTTTCGGAAGGATTTTATTTTTTGAATGAATCGTGAAAATTAATGATTTTTAGAAGTTAATAAATTTTATAAAAATATTAAAGATGTAAGCTTGATTTTAAAAATCTTAAATCAATTTTTGATGTCAAAATATTTGTTTAAGGAATAATTATTCGATTGAGATAATCAATGCGATGTTTGAAACCCATACTTGACATCAAGAAACAAAAGTTTAATTTTATTCAAATTAAAAACTATTTTGGGAACAATGAATTTTGTAGTGTTATTAATAGTTTACATGCAGTTTTCTCAAGATGGAATTGTTATATAACATTCAATTATTTATTTATAGTCCAATAAAATTTATAACAATCAATAATATGATTTTTTAGAATAATCATTTTTACATTTTAAACGAATATTTTTCTAAAATTTTTTATTCGGTTTTGTAAACATATATTAAGAGAATATCGTTCCACATCTAGATATTGAATCCTACAAAATGGATTCCATATTTTTAATCAATATATATATTTTATGTTATAATAACTGTTTCATTTTATCATACTGACTAATAAACATGGTAAATGTTTATCACTATGGAAAATGTTATAATGGGTTAAAAGGGGATTTAAATATTGGATAATATACCCATATATCTCAAAAAAAGTTTTTAAATTATTAAATGAGTTGATTTAGACTATAACAATCCGATATTTGAAAATTTAGAAATTTTGGGGAACATTATTTTTGTGTGGTGTATATCCTAACCATGAATTTATTTTAGTATTTTTTTCATAAAAATTATAGGGATTTAGAAACCCTACTAAGGTTCTCTATTTTATTAGGTTTTAATTTAAAGGTTTCTAAAGAAGTAAGGGATTATTTGTCAATCTCACATTTTATTGAGATTATTTATGCTTCAATTTCCATTGAGGAAAATTATATTTTATTTAACTACTAAAACCTACCATTTTCATTATTCTATAGTTATTTCTTGTATTTTTAAAATTATTAGTACCTTTTTTACATTCTTGGGTTGCCAAAAATATATAAAGGATTTTTTTATGAAAATATGAAAACATTTATGCTTTTATATGGGGAAATTTTTCCCTCCATATATATGTTCCTCAAAATTATTTTATAGAAGATTATAACTTGGATAATTTTTTATTGAAAGATATTTTCTACTAACCTTGAATTTATTTAATGATGATTAAAAGTAAACTTTTGCATATTTTTTGACACAATGTTGATGTTTTAAAACTATGTGAAAAATTATTTCATATTAATGTATGTGTCGTGATCATATTTAATAATCATTATGCACATTCCTCATCCTGAAGATTAATTTTAAGGTTTCAATATTCTTAAAAAAATTAATATTCCCAACATTCATGAAATTTTGTGTCTTTAATATTTACCAAAAGAGAAGGGATACTTTACCTATATTTTAAAGAGTATACTAAATGATTTTATAAAAGTTATTTTTATCAATGTCAATATTATTTAAGGATTTTTATAATTCACTAGGGATATCCACTTAATATAACACCCTCTTTATTTTTTTGGACTCTTTCGAAGGTTTAATTATTATTTTCCTCAAGAATGTTTTAATGATATTTTAAAGGTATTTAATTCATAAACTTCAAAATCATTTGTTGTTACATATCCTCCATTTGGGATATTTTATATTGATACCATCCTCATTATTTTTGTATCGATTAAGATTGTTTCAAAGAGATTTATTTTGAACCCATTTCATTTCCCTAGGTAAATCATGTTCTAAAGAGATTTTTATGGAACCCATTTCTTTGATAAGGTTTAATAATACTTCAAGGATATTATTATTGAACCCATTTATTTGAAATGGGTTAATAAGGTTCCAAATTGATTATTATAGAACCCATTTTTTCATGGTTTATCATGATTCAAATATATTTTTATTGAACACATTTATTTTTATTGGGTTAATCTTATTAAAAGAGATTACTAATGAACACATTTATTTTCCAAGGGTTAATAAATTTTCAATGAGATTTATATTGAAACAATTTATTTTCCATGATTTAATCATTATTTAAAAACATTATTATGGAACCCACTTATTTTCCTTGGGTTAATCATACTTCAAATATGTTATTATGAAACCCATTTATTTTCTTAGGGTTGGTTATGTTCTAAATATATTATTATATAACCCACTTATTTTCCATGCTTTAATATTGTTTGAAATATATTATTTTATAATGAATTTATTCTCTATGGGTTAATCATTTTTCAAAGAGATTGTTATGTAACCCATTTATTTTCCATGGGTTAATAATGTTTCATATAGATTCTTTTCTAACCAATTTATCTTCAATGGGTTGATCATGTTTCGAAGAGATTTCTTTGGAATCAATTTATAATCCATTTGTTGAAATTTTTTTAAAATATATTATTTTGAAACCCATATCTTTTCCATGGGTTAATCATGTTTCAATAAGATTTTTTGTGAACCCATTTATTATCCACAAGTTTTTCATGTTTCAATTAGAATATAGGGTAACCTAATTCCATTTAACGGGTTAATCATGTTTTGAAGAGAAAAAATGTTATTTCAATGACATGTGATGAATTATCTCTGTATTCATTTATAGTACATTATAAATGATTGGTGATCCCTGATATCAATGGGTTAGCTCATTATGTCTTATCTGACGGGTGCACCCATATAGAGTTTTGATGGATCGGGTACCCCCAAGATAGAAGGACACTATATTGGCTATTCCATTTGTAAGGGTTCTATTTGGGTTCTGTAAGGGTTCTATAAGGGTCATATGATTTGATGTTCCAAGATACCAACATGTTTAATATATTGTTTATATAGTTTTATGATGTTTATTTTAATCAGTATATATATCACATTTCTCATGATTATCAATTCTTATGGCTATTTACATTGATAAAGTCTTATTACATGTTTTCACATTTGATTATCCAGGTATTTATGGGTATGAATATTCTTATTCCATACTCATTCATTTTGATAATTTCAACATTCTCTTATGCTATACTTATGCTCATTGTTGAAATTCATTTGTTAATACTTACGTTTTCCCTTACTAAACATTTGATCCCACCATTCTTTGTTTCCTTTTCCAATGGATTTAAAGAATTATGTTGACCAATTTATGTCTTTATGGTATTTCCCAAGGATGATGTCGATGGCCTATTGTGAAATAAGATAAATTGGGTTAAATGGGAGAAATATTTTTATAGAGGACTTTTTAGTTGTTTATATAAGTTTTTTCCTAATTCACTAAAACTATAATCTTAAAATGTCCTCCATAATGTAATTGATCTATGTTTTCCTTTATTTTTTGTATGGTCTTGATGGAAAATTTTTGGTCACAATTATCAGTATCATATTTAGAAATGTAAATTTATGGATTTCCGCATAGGATTCAGGAGTGAGAGTCCTAAGCTATTATAGTTGGTATAAAAGGTCAGTTTAGATAAATTTGGAGATTATGATTATTTCATGTGAGGATATATTAACAGGTATGGATACCATCAAATTACTATAAGATTAATTTTTATCATAACTTCAAAGTTACAAGACACCCCATTTGAGGTTTTTATGTTGTACGATTTTTGAAGATATCAATGACATTTTATGAGACATTTTAATTGATTTCTATTTAATGTGATGTATTCCATTAAATTTTTACCAAACAAGTATTAAGGTATTTATAACCTTTAGGGTTAATATGATCTTGGATATTAAGGTAATTATTGGAATACAATATCATCATATAGATAAAAACATGATTTAAATGTAATTAGGTCATTAAGTGATTGTTGTTACATCAAACGTAGATTGACATATTTTGGGCCTATATTTTTAAAGGTATGAGATAAACCCTAAGGTTAATAAAATATTTAATTTTAAGATCATTTATGTTAATTGGGATATAGGGTTTTAGAATTATTTAATTTTATCTTTGTGTATTACTGTTGAATTTTCATGATTATTTTATCATATGGATGTCTATTCATTTTGGAAATTATCTAACCATGTTAATTCCATTTTGTTGGTTAATGTCTAAAGATAGGTGGGATATCTTGAATATCACTTTTATTGTTATACGGTCTTTAAAAGTTTATTTCTATGCTTTAGAAAAAAAACATCATGATTACTCATATTTTGGAAACAAGGATGAGATTTTAGAGGAAATTGATTAAAGGATGAAATTCTACTCATCATGTCTATATGATTCATTTTTATTTTTCTATTAGTCTATATGGTAAGAGAATTATTTAACCATAGGAAAATTATATAGAAAAAAAGTATTACCCAAGTAGCTTCAATTATTATGAACCAATTTTCTCTTCGATCATTATATAATTATGTTTTTGAGGCCCTTAAATTTCCACTAATCATTCACTTGTTTATGATCAATTTCCTCAATCTCTTTGTAAAATTATTTACTCTTTTCATCCATTCCCACCAATGCCCCCCTATGATGAATCCTAGTTATGAATAACTTCTAGTGACCATTAGGTCTCCTAAATTACCTTTTTAGAAGGATATTTTATTAAACCTTTTTTATGTTGTGGGTTTTAATAATTTAATTCTATAAATGTCAATCCTTTGGTAACGAAGAATATTTTCTAGGGAGAAAGTCATTTTAAGTTGGGGTAGGATGTAACATCCTATGATTTTAAGAAATATCTAATTTCAAATTAATTTATAATATTTTATATCATTAATTACATGAAATGAACAATTTATCTTTGATTTTACACAACACAATGTATATATTTCATTTCACATAACATAATGTTTCATCGATAACATGTGTTACATGCAACATGGAGTCTTATCAGACAACAATATAATATTAATATTATCTATTTAACATAATATTTATCACCTAGATATTGTAATGGAGGGAATTAAAATTATTAACTAAACTATGAAATCATATTTTACACATTTTTAGAAATTGAATTCCTTGGTTACCAATTAATTTCAAATTATAATAAAGACCAATTGATGATAAAGGATGTGTTTTTATAAAAAACTATTTTTATTACCTGAATGACATTTTATCATAATAAATTAAATTAATCACTATTATTGAAATATATATATTAAATATATATTTTATATATTAAACAATTTTTTGTCAAATTCAATCAATAATTTTTATAGTCTTATGATAATAATAAATCCAATTTTAAGCATAAAAAAGTTGTATATTTTTAAAGGAAGTTTTAATTCCTTTTACTGGAACACATGTTTTAAATATATATTTTTATAATTTTATTTGAAAAAATATACTTCATTCTTTATATAGGAATATAAAAATTTACTTTGGGTGATTTTTTTCTTTATGGAAGCTTTCATATTTTGATTAATAGTGAATGATAAAGAATTTTAATTGAAACCTGCTTTATCATTGAAATAATTTACAGTGTTAAATTATATTTTTATATGGTTTTGAATAATAATTAGAATACATTTATATAATTTAATCTAATTTAGGTAATTGGATTCATTTTCACATTGAAATTGGATAGAAATACAATTCAAACTTTTAAACTTTTCTCTGAAAAAATTTGTTGTCTCATCCCATCAGCATAATTACTTTTTAATTAATTTCTACTAGTTCTGTTTTTAGAATTTGATAAAATGGATTCAATTTTCAGAATATGAATAAGTTATAATATTCATTAATTTCATCTTATTTTTTGAACAAAAATATTAATGAATGAAATTAAAATTAATTATAGTGATTAAGGTAAAAATGCGTTTACATAGTGGTTAAATAATTATCATAAGTGGAAAATTGGCCTAGAAACCTTTACAAAGCCAATTGGATGGAAATTATTCTACCAAAAAACCACTTTTATATAATTTGGTACATTATTTTGGGATAAGGTTATATTTGAGTCCATCCAATAGTTGTTACCTTTTTATATATACATGAACAACACTCCCCCTCCACTATAAAAAGGAATTCAACATCGCCAAATATTTAGACCCCCCAAGATCTTTTTATCATCCAAAACATTGCAAATAATATCTAAACATCCCTTATATGATCATATAAGGCTCAATGTTGGCATAATGAAAACAAAATAAGTCCTTTGGGGGAATCCAAAAGCAGTTACCCAAAAATGTGGTAACATTTTCAATGATCACTTTTGTTTTATTTCTTTCTCAATACAATCCAATTTTTCTCATTAAATTATTATAAAAATACATTAGTATGAAAAGTATAAATATATTTTTCTATGTTAAGGTTTCATCCTACACATTAACACACTTCCATAAAATGGCCTAAACAATCATCGATCATGTGTATAGCGGACTATCGTCTCGCGAACCAATGTTGTTCATTATTCTATTACAAACTTTAAAAGTTTTTAATAATGATGTAATTATTTTTTATATGATATATATGATATTTATAATATATTAATTTTTTTTTAATTATTATATGAAACATACCTTCATTATTTCCATTTTTTGGGAATATGATAACATCATTTGTGGTTGTGTGGAATATCACCTCCTCAAAGTGATATGATATGTTCAACCATTGCATGGAATGAATTAAGGATGAGTTTAATAAAACATATTATGTAAATGATATATATATATATTATTCATTAAATAATTGTATATTTATACATATAATATATCATTTTCTTCTTTCCATTTCACAAACTAACAAAGTGATAATGTAGTTTGTGGACGTGTAGACTACCGCATCCTCAAAGTGATGTGATTCTTAATTTTTCATTACCACATCAAAATAATGATATATATAAGTATATATAATTAAATAATATCATATTTATGTTATATCTATAATTAAACAATGATAAAGGTCACTTACCTTCTTTCCATAATGATCATTGAAAAATGAGAATGTTACTCATGCGTATGTATTGCCTACCATTCCCATGATTGTAACATTGGTTAATTTTCCATAACCATCATTAAGGTATAATTTTAAAAGTATAATTGTTTTAAAAAATTTATAATTATTAGTTTTTTTATTCTCGAGGTATCTAAAAAATTACCTCATTGACCATAGTCGACTTATCAATGTCAATTTTGAAACACAAACCCAATATAGTCAAAACATATGACATTAACATTATTGATTATGAAATTGAATATAAAATTATTATAAGTTAATTAGAATTAATAATAAAAATAAAATATGTTATTAATAAATTTAATAATTAAAATAAATTTATTATTCAATAATATAGATGACAATCATGACAAATCGAACTCAAGGTAAGGGATTTCTTAACTCAATTTCCATTCATTGGCTTAAATTTCTAGGTCATTGGTAATGTTATGAAAAGAATATGTTTTAATTGGAATTTTATTATTTTATTATATATTTATAATTTTATTTAGTGAATCTAAATTATTCAAACATATTTATTTTATATATTTATTCTAACTCTAATGATAAGATCTTTGTAATGGTTTTTATTGTCTCAATTCTATTTTATGTGATATATTCCATATTCACCAGTTATATTTTTTGTGTGGTGTATATAATTACCATGGATGTATTTTATTATTATTATCATTAAATTTATATTAATTTAAATATATTTTTTCTTGATGTCTCTTTTCACAGGGTTGATGGTGTCAAATTTACCAAAGCGATAATGGTTTTTTGTTAAAATATTCCTTCGTTGAGAAGTTTGTTATGTTATACACTGATATTCATTTCTGAGGTGGATATAATTTTTCATTGACAAATAATATAATAATTCTAATTATTCTCATGATATAATATTTTTGTTTTAATGTTATTCCATTCATGGTGATAATGATTGAAATGTTTCGAAGTGGTATGAGATGCTTTGGAATGTTTAATTATTATTTTACTAAAGATTGTTACAATGATATTTTAATGGTATTTACATTCATGAACATCAATAACCATTTTCATTACAAATCCTCCATTGGGGATATTTTTTACTTATACCATTATTATTATTATTTTTTGGGATTAATATTGTTTCAAATAGAAGGTTTTTGAACCCATTTGTTTTTCATTGGTCCATCAGATTATAAAGTGATTTTAATGTAGACCATTTATATTCCATGGGTTAATCATGTTTAAATGAGTTTTTATTTATCTCATTTATTTTAAATGGTTTAATTATGTTCCAAATATATTTTTATGGGATTAATTTCTTTTCCATATGTTAATCACGTTTCAATGAGACTATTATTGAACATGTTTCTTTTTCTTGGATTAATTATGTTCCAAAGAGATTGTTAGTTAACCCTTTTTTTCTATGGGTTAATCATTTTTCAATGATATTTTTATTGAAACCATTTCTTACACATGTGATAATAATGTTTTAATGATTCTTTTTATGAAACCCATATCTTTTCTATGTGTTAATCATATTTTAATTAGATTATTATGAAACCCATTTCTTTTATAAGGGTAGATTATATCAAAAATAGATTATTATGGAACACACTTATTTTACATGGGTTAATCATGTTTCTAATAGATTATTTTGTATCCCATTTCTTTTATAGGGTATAATCATGTTTTATGGAGATTTTTTTGAACCGATTTATGTTTCAAGGGTTAATCATGTTTCAAATATATTATTTTTTTACCCATATCTTTTCCATGGGTTAATAATGTTTCAAAGAGATTGTTTTGGAACCCATTTATTTTCCATGTTTCAATCATATTTTCAAGAATACTTTTTTGAAACAAATTTATTTTCCAAGGTAAAATCATGTTTTAAATATATTTTTTTGGAAACCATTTCTTATCCATGGGATAATCATGTTTCAAAGAGATTGTATTAGTAAATGTTACATTTTAGTGGGTTAATAATGTTATAAAATGAATAAAAGTTATTTCAATGATTTTTGATGAATTATATATGAATTTGGTTCTTTTTAATTATGAATGATGGGTTTTCCCATATAGCATCAGGTGATCCCGTTATAGCTTATATAATGGGTGTACCCGGATAGCACTTTGATGCATTGGGTAATCTAAAAATAGAAGTCAACTATATTGGATATTCCATTTGTAAGTGATGTGTAAGGGTTTGATTAGATGATGTTCGAAGATATTAACATGTTTTATATATTCATTCTATGGGTTTATGATGATTCTTTTGATCATTATTTATATCACATGGCTCATGATTATCGATTTTTTACTATTACCTTTGATAAGGCCTTCATATATGTTTTCATGCTTGATAATCTCAATATTTGATGGGTATGAATATTATTATGTTATAAACATGAAATTTTATAATTTTATCATATTATTATGCTCTTATTATGCTCACTGATGATATTCATTTGTTTATTCTTAAGTTTTAACTTACTGAAAATTTGAACTCAACCTTCGTATGTTTCCTTTCCTAAGGTTTTGAAGATTTATTTTGAACGATTTATGTCTATAAATTATTTAATAAGGATGATTCTTATGAACTAGTGTGAAATAATAGAAGTACCATTAAATGGTAGAAATGTATTTTTCATGACTTTTGAATTGTTTATATAATATTTTGTTCTAATTATAAAAAACTCTAAACCTTAAAGGAATTCCATAATATAAGTGATCCAATATTTCCTTTTCTTGGTGTATGGTTATTATGGAAAAAGTTGGGTCACATTTATTGTCATCATTTCCATAAATTTAAAGTTATATAATTTAGCATAGGTTTATAGAGTGTGGGTCTTGGCAGTTTTATACCCATACTATGTATCTATGCTCACTAATTCTCATGTTTTTATTTATAAAGATTATGATGACTAATTTCATATATGAAATATATAAGGGTATTATGTGTGGTGAATATTCTGGGATATTTGGAAGGCTTCTTATCAAATATGTAAATATGTGTTTAATGAAAAAAAGCCCCTTTTATGAGAAATAAAAGGATTTTTTTGGTAACTAGTCTTCATAACTCTCAAAAATTATAAACCTAAAGGCATGAGTATGTATGTGACTCAATATTGAATTTAGTTGTTGTAATTTTTGAGGGGTAAAATTGGTTTTCTTCTGCTAGTATCAAATATATAATGTAAATAGAGTGTTTTAGAACAAATTTTGGTGTACATTTATTGGGATATCTCAGCTAATTAAGAATCTCACTTTTAATTTGATGTCTAACATGTCAATCACTAGGTATACATTCACTGTACATCATTTTAAGTCAGTTTTTTAATTCCCCATGATATGTAGTCTCACAACATAGTGGCATTATGCATGTTGAAATTGAAATATCATTGTCCCATAAAATAATGTCAATCCAACTACCTCACAATATACCATCACTAAACATAATGTAGAGTGAGGATTACACATTACATTAACACTCTATATAGTGTTGTGTTGTGAAAACTTAAACTCTCTTTCTATGGAACATGATATCAACAATGTTATCTTATTAAAATATATGGTGTCTATCACTCCATGTTATGTTAAATATTTAATTTATGTTAGAGTCCAAACACATATTTTATTAATTAATAAAAGTAATATTAAAGATTCATAATAGGAAATGTTATCACATAATATTATCCTTAGGGACAATCTATAGAATACATTAACACGTAATTTAATATCAAGTGGGGAAGATCGTGTTTTTGTTTCATAAGATGAATTCATAATTAAAATAATGAATTAATCTTATTGATTAATAAAATAATATGTCTTAGATACCATTGATAGGTTTTGGATGTCTATCAAATGAACATGGAAGAAAAATAAAAACTATGTTTGTTGGATCATTCTTCCACAGAATCAACATGAATGGTTTTTTTGAAGAAAATTTCATGTTATTATCATTGATTAATCTATCATTTACAATTTTTATTATATTTGGTGATTATCATAGTAATAGAAAACCTACACCTCTTTCCAGTTATGAATTACAACAGATAAAGATTCCTAGTTCATAACTTGATGATTCCCATAGACCTAGAGGGGTGCTAGCACCTTCACTATTCATAATGAAATGTATAATACAAAGGGAAAAAATACTTGGTAGACTTAAATGAATAATGTGAACATCAAAATGATGGATCAAATAAAATTATATAGCCATCATTGATTCTGTTTGTGTAATGAGGTAAATAATCATTATTAAATGTATTAAGTTCCATCTCCTGGAACTTATACATTAGACCATGTTAGTTTATTCATTATCATCTAAAACTAATGTGTAAGACATTATTGAATAAACCCTTTGGTTAAAAACTCATAAAATTATGGGAGAGAGAATTTATAGTTCTATGCATTGAAACTACATTTTATTGGGTGCAACATAGTGTTAGGATGTATTTCAACTATAGTAGGATATGTTACAAAAACCTAAGCATGGGATCTTTCTTAAGGATACATTAGAAAAAATGAATCCTTAATATATTTCCATAACATTCAAAAAAATAGTTCATATCCAAAAATCCATAGATTATATTGGTTATCAAGAATTAAAAATGAAATCATTGGGTTATTTTAGTGATATTTTACCTAGAAATCATTACTAACACATATTTTGAAATGTGATGATTTAACCATGGGATTCATGACAGAATTACTAAGGTAATATACTTTTAGTTTTTTGGTTTTTGTTGTCATTGAATGGTTGATGATTGTTTTAAATTTCATAATAATATGATAGAACTATTCTATCAATGATCCTGACTGGATATATGTTGGTTCAATAGTTCCTCTATATAAATTTCCTATGAGCATTATATGCGGTCCGGATAGCCATAATGGATCATTATTTTTATAGAGGCTATATAATGATCTTGATACACTTTTTCATTTAAGAACTTCTTACCATCAACCTATAGACTGAAAAATGGATCAAGTTATCTGAGTAATAGAAGACATGAATGTGAAATCCTAACTTAGGTTCCACTTAATGGTTCCTTAACCCCAATATTCCATATGGTCTGAAGCTCACATCTCTATATGCTAGATGATTTCAACTAGAAGTGGGGGCCATGCTTATGTCCATGGGGAGACAATTCGCTTTGAAAATATCATATAAAAATGGTGTAATAAAAATGATAAATAGAGGTATCATGATAATAAATCAATAATGTATCAAAAAAATATACATCCAATAATTATTAAATTACAAAAAATTGTAAACTTAGTAAATAAAAAATTATTATTTATTGAAATATATCTATAAAATAGGAAAGTTAGTATACATGTTAGTATGAAGATAATAAAATATTTGAAAAATTAAAAATGGAAACAACTATCCAATCATCCCTAACTCTGGCTCCATCATCTACTACCTAGATCCAGTCCTAATGTAATCATGTTAGGTTTCCAAAGTGGGATGGTTCCCCTTTTCCACACTCATGATCATATAATCTACCTAGGTACGAACATCGGCCCAAATAGGTTATGAGATAAGTCTTTTTATTCACCCCAATTATATATACACAATCCAATCTATTAAAATAAACTATAAAATGTGAAGGTATATAATAATGTAAAGTATTAAAAATTAACAACTTAGAAAAAATTTAGCCTCATCTTGTGACTGACCATGTGACCATTTAACTAATTATGTTTCACTTTTTATAGATAAATTATATGATTCTCTCAACAATACCCATATATATCATGAAAGTAATAAAGGAGTATCCATGGTAAAAATAATGAATCCTTAACCTCAGTGGTTGTCCAACTCATAGTAATATCACATGCAGTCTTACAACAAGGGGTCTGAGTGTAGTCCAAGGGGAATGCACAAGGAATTCAACTTTGAATGAGTCTAACCTTGTCAATGGAGATCATCCATAGTATTTACAATATAATAATGATGAAGTAAAATTGGGAGAATCCATGTTGTTTCATGTCCTAACACATCATTTTTAATCCATGGAGTGCATCCAGGTCATTCTAATATCTAAAAATAATATCGTCTAAATCAGTAGTACTACACTGAGGAATTCATGTAACAATAACAATACTAGATTACGTTGTGGGTATATCCCATGATAATAATCATAATGAATTAGAATTATATCCTTATAGTTATGAATTTATTCCCTTGGGAATCCATGGAAGTCTTAGGTATTAAAATTCCAATAAAAATAAAAAATTCCAATGAAATGGGAACCATAAAATTTTTCTATTCAAGTCATATTTAATCATAGGTCATGTAATACACATTCCATTTAATAATTAAACAAATTCATTCAATTACCATATAATAATCATTAAAAGATGTAGAAATTACATTAATCCATTTACCAGTTTAATTTATAACATATAATAGGTTTATTCCATACCATTCCTTAAACATGATTAGGGATTGAGGAAATGAAACCAATATCAATTTTTTCAATTATAATTTAAATAGGACAACTGTTATCTATAAATATATATTCCATTTATGAATTTAATGAATTATTTAATTATGATGGAAAAGTTACCTCAACATGTCCAAGTTAAATCAGACATGAACTGTGTCTCATATATTATCATTAGTAGGGGAGAAGTACATAACATGGTACAAAACCTAAGTGGGTGTGTGGAGTTAAGGTCCCAACCTTAAACTACATGTTAAACATGTATAATTATGGCTTAATAATTCATATTTAATATCTTTAAAAAAGGTAGATGAATTTTAGAATCATTTTCTAGTGAAAATAGCATGTGCACAGTGATGAAAATTTATAATTGTGAAGACTTTTTTCAAAAATACATAATCCACCAACCTTATGCATATAGAAGATTACTTGTCTAGTATCATCCCTTATATTGGCCTATGAAGGAACAAAACATAAGAACATATAAATAACCTACAAATTGGACATATGGGCTCACACCCAAATAGAATTGTCTATATAAAGAAGAAAAATGAATGGAGCCTAATGATTTAATAACACAATTAGAGGTATATAATGATAAAAAATGATCTTTATTCTTAGGTTGGATGGTAAAACATGAGAAAATCCTAGGTTTATGCTAAATAGGAGACTCTTTGGTGGAACTCCTACCTGAGAGAGAAGAATAAGGGGGTGTTCTTCTTTCCATGAAAAATAATATGCATTTTCCCTATAAAGAAACATCCCAGGGAATTTATATAGTGTGTAAGCTTTATATGCTTTGTAACATTTGGATTCCCCCCTATAGGGAAAACCCATTACACACTATGAAATGTTCTAGCCAGACCCATACACATATTTTATTTACTACACACCATGTATTAAATTACACTTCATGTATTTGTCCTCTATAATTGATCTAGCCCCATGCCCTTTCCCTCCAATGAAAAAACAACTTTACCTAAGGAATTATTTTTGGGTGTAATCCATAAGAGGACTACAAAAAAGGGTTCATTCCAAAAATAAAAAATATTCACAACTGATAGGAAAATTTGGAATCTTACAGGATTCCCCCTTAATAGAAATCATCCTTCATTTACCCTACCAATGGTGGTGAAATTATATCTGGGAAAAAATATAGCCACTGAGAATGTACATCAACCTCCCACTCCCACGTCTCGTCCTATACATGGCCGTGTTTCTGTAACACCCACACCTAATGGATATACTAGCCATGTAGAGTGTTCATTATATAATCAATGATACGTATAGGATACTCCTCAAAATAAGTATCTTTATCTAATTTCACATCCTTATGTTCAAAAATATGAGAGGGGTCAACATGATATCATCCTTGATCTGAAATGTGGAAGATGTTGTACATGGAAGGATACTAATGAGGGAATTGAAATTGATAGGCTACCAGTCTGAAACTGTCCAATATCTCAAAAGGAATGAAAAAAATTAGGGAATAACTTCCCTTACCATTGTATCTATTTATTCTAATGTTTGGATAACATCTGTAGGAATACATGTTCCCCAACATCAAACTCTAGAGGTCATAAATAGGGGAAGTCATAAGATCTCTATCTACAATAAGTAGTATACACACATTTTTTTTGATAAAAATAATCTTCTTCAAGGTCTTCGATATGAAACAAGGACTTAGTTGTACTAACTCTCTACCCTCTAATAGGAACAAGGGTAAATGACATAGCCATCCATAAAAGGACTCATATGAATCAATATGAATCGTAATATGATAGCTATTATTTTAGATGAACTAAAAAGAGTGAATTTATTCTACCAAGAACACTAAAATCAATGATGTATGCTTGGATCATTTCCCCTAAAACATGAATAGTCTTTTCTAACAGACCATTGGTCTAAGGGTGAGATGCTATGCTCTGAAGCACCTATGTTATAGAAGTTCACTATAACACCTGTTGAAACCTGAATGTAAAATGATAATACATATATGAAATGGTAGTATGGTGGAAGTTGCATCGTGTCATGAACAATCCCCTGGGGCCTGTGTTGTGTGTACCCCAATTCCACCTCTAATAGTCCAGGGGCTGGAAACTAGCGCCGAGTAGGCATATTGCACAAATGGGAGACATTTTCCTAAAAACCTATACACACACACACCCAACTCCAAGACACAGTGACAGGAGAGCGAAACACTAATTAAAGAACATACATCCATACCACTGCAACCCAATAATAGTGTACAATAGAAAGTAAAGTAGTAAAGTATAATTGGGCCAGAATACAAGCCCAATAATAGAAATACAACTGCAAAGTTTGACCTATAGACATGGGTATTGAAGCTATTGTAGGAAGATGCTGGAAACACCTCAGCTAGTCTGATAACACAAGGCACCATCCAGTCCTAGTCCTGCTCTACCTAGGACTCCACCAAAGTGTCGATCAACTATACAAGACATGACACGTGCAAGTAAATCTCGTACAGGGGTGAGAAAAACAATACTCAATAGGTGACCCCAAAACACAAGGTAAAAGGACATAAAGGAAACAACACCAAGAAGGTGTAGTCATATCAGAACCGGTACATGTCAACAAAACATATTATAAGAAGATTCTGTTATTCCCATAGAGTAATACAAGACACAATATATCATCCACTGCCAGCCATAAGGTTCTGCTCATAGCATGCTTGATTTAGGTAGATACCACTCCTCAATCTACTTGTAAGAAAGAATGTAGAACAAGTCTACAAAAATCATCTTAGAGAACATCTGATCTTGGTACGTCACAAAGTTTCCCTAAGACATTCGGTCTTACCGAGACAGGGAGTCTTGATATAGAAGCCAATCCTTGGTCACATGATTCTGCTCAAGGCATGCTCGTTCTGAGAGAATTCACTCCTTAAGCTATGAATTCATGAGAGACCCTTAAAAGAGGTCTCTCTAAATTGGTCCTAGACCAAAGATAACACACTAAGAACTACTCAAAGCATTCTGGTCAAGTCAAGTCACGAAGGAAAGAATCAAATCTCGATACATAGATAGGGGGTCCTACACCTAGGGCTCACTGGGGGACATCCTGGTCCATTGGAATTATCATCCTAGATAGGGGATGCGTAATCATGTAAATATTGGTCACACCCATGCCAAAAACCCTATCTAAGGTACACAAAGATAAGCGAGGACTGAATGGGACTCTCGGTGCGATCCATGCTCTAGACTGCGGAGTTACTAAGAAATATGGGCTGAGCCAACTCACTTTAGACACATGGGTTATTCTCTATGATAAGAATAGGCTCCTGCATCGATACTTCATAGATAATCCCAAGGGTATGATCTCTATCTCTAATGTCACCCTCTATGACGGGATTAGGATCCTATATCGATCCATCATAGGAAAGATAAAGAGAACACCACCATAACCTTCTAGATTAACTAAAAACCCACAAAGACATCTCAAAAGGTATTCCTCATTGAGAGGGTCCCAATTCCATAGATATCTCATCAAACAGACTTATGATTTGAAAGTTACGATCATTTTAGTGAAAAGAGCCCGGTTGGGACCAGGTCCAGTCTGACCCGACATGGGGTCCGATGACCCGACCCACATGTTTGATCTGATCCACTGGAACCGGCCTGACCTAGTGTAATCCCTCCTAGTGATGGCCTACCTTCCCAACCCAGACCACTGGAGCGGGCCGGTCAGCTCTGCCCGGGATGCGGTGGGCGCTGCCTCTCTGAACCACCCTGTGGGTCGCTGCAGGGTCCTGTCGCTGTGGTCTAGCTAGACCGTGGCTCACTGCCGCATCCACCAAAGACTACTGACGACCTCCTATTAGTGACCCTTGTTCTCCAACCACGTCAGTTACTACGGGGTCCTCCACTGCACCAACAGGAGGCCACTACCACCGGCGTGCTGATGACTTCTTCCATGGGCCACCAGACGTGCTCATATAGTCCTTTCTTTGATCCGAAAGGGGTTTCAGAATGCTTGGGTTGAAATCTTCACTGTTGTGGGATTTGATCCATGCCACAATCCATTTAGGTGAAAATCCATTTGAGCAGCGATATCTCCTGCACCGCCTTGATTTTTTCACCATCATCTTTGCCGCACCTTCGTCATGCCGAGTCTATCTTGGATCCACGATTTCGGATCATTGTGGAAAGTACCGATTGCGCAATGATTGATCAATCACAAAATGTTGAGTCATGGGCCAAATGATGAATTCTCGTGATGAATTAAGAACCGAGGGAGGAAATGCATGAATCAATAAAGATGAATAGACCTTGACCGATGTTCATGTCAATTAGGGTTTGTTTCCATTATAATAGTTAACAAAAAATTACTAAGATAATCTCACGTTAAAACCCCACAAATCGAACCCTCTCATAAGAATGACTGAAAAACAGGTCAACCTATTCATGGGTTGATCTGCATTCATCATTTAAATCCAAGAACATGGAAAGAAAAATTTTAAATAACAACCCATACCTCAATTTGGATCACTAGCAGGCATAGATTGTAGTTGCATTTTACTATCGATCCTCGTTCCACTGGAGTTCTTCGATTCATAGAAGATGTTGTGTACATATTCCCATTATGGGGTCGAGAAAAGTAGTATGATACCTTGAAAACACTACATAGTACCTAAAAGAGGGAATATTAGCCTCAGAGATAGCTTTCCACCCCGAAAAAAATCTCTGTAACTCTCGTTGGGGTGAGACCCAAAGGAAGGCATGGTCTCCTTCCTTGAAATCCAAATCTCTCCTCCATCTTCCATCACAAAACATTGGATGGACATGTTCATTCTTCATCCACTCCTAGATGAACTTCACATTCTCTGCAAATGCCTCTAACAATCCATTCCACAATTGGGATGTAAAGAGAGCATCATGATATGAAACAATAATCGATGAAACTCCACGAATTCAAACTATCTCCAGCACGTAGAGGCATCCCAAGCCCTCTACTAAACTTTGTTCCTAGGTAGTTAGGAAGTGGCCCGACTCAGTGAGTCGGTCAATGATCACCCATATGGTATCACATCTCCTAGACGTATATGGTAAACCCATCATAAATTCCATTGATATTCCTTCCGACTCCCTTCCTAGTACCCCAAGAAAGAAAAGGAGCAACCCCTACCAAGAAAAGGGGATTGACACAGAGAGTTTACAACCCAAAAAACTGATTCAAACAAGCGTTCAATTTTTTTTCAATAGGCAAGCCCAGATTCAACCCGTTCTGTCATCACCAGTGTCCACCTTGACACCCACATGCATATCCCAATGCATATCTCCACTCTAGGCATCCACTACTAAAACTACACATCTCCTGAAAAGAATGATGTGCTTCCCACCTTTCGAATGCCCATATGGGGTATTCCCTGTAGAAAAATGAGCATGTAAATCCATAAAACTAGCATCACTGAACTATGCCTATCTGACCCATTTAAGTGTGGAAGGGTAACAACCAATGACATGAGATAAGCTACTCCATCCACATCCATGAAGGATAAATGTAATGAGGCCAACCACTCCAATTCCTTATTCAGTAACTGCTAACTAGTTTCCTGTTGAGAGCATCTTCTTCCATGTTCCTCTTCCTAGGAGTATAGAGAAAATCCAAGGCATAGTTATGCAGGATCTCTATGCATCACTTCTATCTCTAGCCCTAGTCCTTCTAAGATAATACATACTTGAGAATATCAAGGTTGAAGTGGGTGCTGTATCTCTCACCCATCAGGTAGTATCACCACATCTTCAACATCAATAGAACCACTACTAACTCAAGATTATGGGTCTGGCAGTTCTACTCATCAAAATCCATCTCAACCCTCACCGGATCCACTCCAACTCCAGCCTCTAAGGTGATGTTCCCTAGAAATAGAAGACCTCTAAAATCCAAGAAATACACTTCAATATATTTCTATATAGCTGGTTCTCTCAAAGTGGGTCTAGGAACATCCTCAAGTGCCTCACGTGCTCCTCCTGAGACACCGAGAACACTAATATATCATCAACGATGATAACCTAGGGCTTCCTAGGGTGAAACACTAGGTCTTATAAATCCCTTACACCGCAAGTCCCTCATATTCACCCCCAATACATGAAGCTCTTTGGAATCCATCCGATATACTGGTGTAAATATCGATGCCACCATGGGGTGTATACCAACACAGAAGTCTAACTCTTGATGGAGAGGTAAACCTGGAACATCTTCCAGGAAGACATCAATATACTCTATCACCACTAAGAAATTTGAGGACTCATAACATCCACTGTAACGAGGGTCAGACTTGCCGACTGAGTAGAAATCGGCTGCAACCTCCTATCCCTGAGTCCATTATGAGCTGCAAGGATTCCCCCTTTATCGATAAAGGAAAATCTACTTCCATAACTAATAAAAACCGCATCTTTTGCCTACAACAATCAATTTGAGCATGAAATTATAATTTAGTTCATACCAAAAATGATATCAGAAGGCCTCTACACCACTACCATGAAATCCCAACTGAAACTCTCACCTTCAAGAGTCAGATCACACTTTTAGAACCAGTATGTGGTCATTGGGTCTCCTCCAGTAAGAGTCTCAAACGTGAGGGCAAGTCAATAGTTTAACTGGAACCTCTAGGTATCAAACAAGAAAAGTGACAGGAAAGGAAATCACTAGTACAAGTGTCTATAAATACTGCATCTAAAGTAGAAATACAAAAATCATACCTTGAATAATCCCAGGAGTCTTGGGGTCATTATCCTTGAAAGCCTATAACTGTCTCCTCCCCTATCCTCCAACTCCCGTAGTCTGGTATGGAGAACCTAGAGGTGGTGGTGGTAACATGAAAAAATTTCAGCCACCTCCTCCTACTTACCTAGATCTCCTGTCACATCCATCACTCGACGGGTCTGTCTACTCTTGTTGTTGCCTCTTCCTTGGTGGTTCATAAACCGCCTCTCCGGCTGCACCATGAAAGGTGGGAAAATCCAACGTGAGATGCCCATTTTTCGACCAGAAAAGAAAATCCTTTTCTTCTGGGAACTAGCATGTCCCTATAACTTCTGACAAAACCTCTTGTTAAGAGGCTTAAATTGTACAATTGTTATCAGTAGGTCCTTCTGACCCTGTATCCCGAGAAATCTCTACCTTATAAGCCTATAACACACGTTCAAACCTTGTACTTCATCATCCAGTTCCAAAAGATCCATACACAACACATTCTGGAAAGTTGCATCCACCTGATCTACTGTAGGTGGGTCTTCTAACTAATCTTCAGGAGAAAAAGTCACTTTCTGACCATACTGAAGAAGAACTACTCTATGACTGGCTCCTATCAGAGAGGCCTCATTGAGTATTGGTCCAAACTCCTGATCCTTATGTGGAAAACTCACTAGCTATCATCGTGAACACATCCTAAGGAAAACAAGATGTATCACAGTTAAAAGACTATACATGGTAAGCTGACTCAAGATGAACATGGGAAAAAAACCCATTCCTATATGTTTCATGTACCTTTATTTTTCCCTGAAAATAATGTTTTCATTTACCGAGTCGAAAAGTAGGTACCCAGAGTCCTGGTGTATGGATACATCAGCCGCCACACCAACACTGGTGGACCTTATCTGAAAGCCCAACTCAAAATAGTTAACACTGTTTCCCTAAACCAATATCACTAACTCCACCGAACCCACTATGATACCACTCTATCACAACTCATTCCCCTGGGCCTGTGCCATGACTACCCCATTCCCACCTTCGATAGGCCAGGGGATGGAGACTAGCACTGAGTAGGCATATCCCAAAAATGAGAGGCATTTTCCAAAGCACCTGTACACACACACACAGCTCCAAGACACACTAGATGGAGAGAGAAACACTATGTAAAGAAAATTCATGCATACCCCAACAACCCAACAATAGAGTATGACAAAAAGTAAAGTAGTAAAGTACAACTGGGCCAGAATACAAACCCACTAAAATAAAGACAACTGTAAAGTCTAACCTATAAACACAGGTACTGAAGTTGTTGTAGGAAGCCACAGGAAGCGCCTAGGATTGTCTGATCACATAATGCACCGTCCGGTCTTGTTCCTGCTCTGCCTAGGACTCCACCAAAGTATCGGTAAACTGCACAAGACATGAAATGTATGGGAAAATCCTATGCAGGCATGAGTAAAACAATACTTAGTAGGGGACCCTGAAACACAAGGTAAAAGACCACAAAGGAAACACTGCCAAGAAGGTGCAGTCAGATCAACACAGGTATATGTTAACAAAACATATAACAAGAATATTCAGGTATACTTATAAATGATTCCAAGACGCAATGTCTCATCTACTTCTTGCCATAAGGTTCCTCTCGTAGCATGCTCATTTCCAAGAGATCCCACTCCTCGAGCTACATGAAAGAAAGCATGTAGAACAAGTCTACCAAAATTTTCCGATATAACATATAATCTTAGTACATCAAAAATTTTCCCTAAGACGTCCAGTCTCACCGAGACAAGGAGTCTTGATATTTCAATCAATCCTTGGTCAACGAATTCTGCTCAAGGCATGCTCGTTCCAAGAAAACTAGATGATTGAGCTATGATGTCATGAGAGACCCTAGCAAGAGGTCCCGCTAAATTGGGCCCCCCTTAAAGAGAACACACTGAGAACTACCCAAAGTATGATGGTCAAGTCAAGTCACGAAGGAAAGAATCAGATCTTGATACACAGATAGGGGGCCTGCACCCAGGGCTCACTAGGGGACATCTTGGCCCTACTGGATTTATCATCCTAGATAGGGGATGAGTGGCTGTGTAATTATTGGTCACACCCACACCACAATACCTATCTATGGTACCACGAATATAAGTAAGGACCGACTGGGCCTCTCAGTGCGATCCAGGCTCTAGCCAGTAGAGTCACTGAGAAAGCTTGGCTGAGCCAAATCACATTAGAACACAGGTCATTCTGTATGACAATAATGGGATCCTGTATCAATCCTTCCACTACTACAAATAGGACTTTTAAAAGTGCTAGAAACCACATTTAACAGTACTAGAAATGTGCTGTTAATCACGATGAAGATGGGGGAGGGGGAATCCTCTTTAACAGTGCTAAAAAAGCACTGATAAAGGGTGATTTTTATCAACACTCAAGATAGCACTGATAAAGGTCCCCCCTTTATTCGTGGTTTTCTATCATAGATAAAGGGCCACCTTTATCAGTGCTATTTTGACCACTAATAAAGGCCCAATTTATCTGCACTTAATTAGCACTAATAAAGGACAAGTTGCCTATGATGTGCTGTTTATTTAATAGCACACCCAACACCTGCACATCACCTGCACAACACCTCCACACCTGCACACAAATAGAACCTTCACATTGAAACGCCCTGACCCCAGTTACCCAGAGTAGGTGCATTATTACGTAACATTGGCATGATCACAAAAGATCAAGTCTCAAAATACCGAATAGTTTAGTAGCCTTGGAAACACTAGATACATTCATAAAAGTTACATTACATCATAAAGTGAAAAACTAAAATAACATGGTCTCCATAGTCCACACTCATATCCCCTTCTGACTATCCCTGCAGGTCAGTCATAAAATACTTCTTCACATCCTGGAAAAATTAAAACATTGAAAGGGGTGAGATCAGATGCTCAGTAAGGATAAAAATATAGTGGAAGCTTTCATAAATAAACATAAACATTTAAGGCATTGTATAACTGAAACAAAAGACTTTTAATCTTGAAATTCAGCATAATATGGCAACATAAAATGAAATAATTCCATTTACTTATTCACATAGACATTCTACTAGTCGAATAATCACATGCAATATCAATAACCACTTTCATAATGATGGAATTCATAATTCCAGACTATCATAACCACATAGCTAAGGCCTCGTGCCAAGACTACAAATAAGATTTTGTCAAGGCCTCATGCCAAGACACTAGTTTGTCTCATGAGACCTACCGATGCATCGAGGAGCAATAGAGGGCTCCACCCGTCACTTATTAAGTCCAATGAATTCCTCATATGAACAGGTTTAAACATATCATAAACCATAACATAATCGTATCACATAAAACATGTATAAAGGAAACATAACATCTCCACATTTCAATCAAAAGATATCAATACAACACATTGATATAATAAAACCATTTTAAATACCAAATAAAAGAAAAGTAAAACTTGGTATTTATTTTTCATTTTTTAAGAAAAGTTATAGCTTGTAGAGGAAGCCGAAACTTAAATAATGGTCATGGTGGCAGAGAAGTCGTTGTCACCACATACGTAAGAAAAAACATTCCTTTTGTTGTTTAATAAAAAAACACTTCATAAAAAAAATATTCCTTTTGAATAAACTTAAAATTCAAAGGGTTTTATACACCGTATAAAATAAAGTTGTGTATAAAACAAAATATGCCTCAATGAAAGGAGATTGAGACGAAGTCCCTTACAAAGATCATTTTTTTAAATAAAATAGATCTATTATGTGTATTCACTATAAGTACACATAAAGAAAGTAAAAATACAAGATAGAACATAATAATATCAAGACATAATTTGAAATTAGGAGATTAACCCAAAGAATAGAAATTGGGTTAAGAAGTTCCCTTACCTCATGTCCGACTTGACTCGACCATTCTTTAACCTCCTGAATAATAAACTAGAGTTAATTTATAATTTATTAAGAACCTTTTTCAAGTTCATTATTCCTTTTATATCACTTATTACCATGTTATGAATATTATGTAATTATTTAAGTTAATAACGGTCGTTTTGTCGATCTTTGGTACTTGAGTCAAAAATAAACTTCTTATAATTACAAGTTGTTTATGTGGTAGAATATCCATTATCTCCAGAATTATATTCATGATGTAGATATCATATATATCATATATATACAGTATATACATTCATTCATAATATTATGTAACATTTAGAGGTAAGAAATGAAATGCACCGTTCATGGAGACGGTAAGCCGTACGTACGCATGAACGCTACTTTCATTTATATTTCATATTTAATGGAATGAAATCATAATGATATAAAGGTATATTATAATTCCAGTATAATATCATATATAATATCATTTACTCCATCCTTTATACATCCCACATATGGCATTAACGATTCAAATCACTTTGAGGGGGCGGTAGTCCGCACATCCTAAAATGAAATTATCACGTTTACCCATAATGGAAATCATAAAGGTATGAAATAAATGATAAATACAGAAGCATAAGGAAAAAATAAACATAATATATATCATATATAAATATAGTGACATCTTAATGGCCACCATGAGAGGTGTTAAAAGAAGATTGAACAATCATCGTTTCGTGAGGCAGAAATTCGCCAACCACAGAAATAGTATGTTCTTTAACCATTAGACGAAGGTGTGTGTAAGTTTAAATCAAATACTTCTCATAAAAACATACTAGTATATTGAAAATACTGGTGTTGTTACACAAGAAAGTAATAAAAAGAGTTTAAGGGGTTTGATAAGCAAAATAAAACAAAATAACATAAGAGAAGACATTACCTTAAAATCAGGTAACTCTTTTTGATTTGAGACAAAGGCTTCCTTGGGAAGAATTCTGCCCAAATTGAGGCTTTTAGGAGTAAGAGAGGGAAGTTTAGAGAGTATTTGGTCAGAGTTTGGCCGATCCAAATGGCTTTGAAGGTGTGAATAAGGTGGTAGAGGTGGGGGCCTTTTATAAGAGGAGAAGAGGGGCACTCTTGGAAAGTAATAAAATGTTTCATTATTATGAAGTACTTTTTGGATTTAAAAGGTCCCAAAATTATATATTTTGAGGATAAGGTGATAAGGGTTCTAAATATACCCATAAAATATGTTTTTTACAAGTGTAAGTCTTAGATTTTACATTATCTTTTCATTTTATTTAAAAAGTTCATTAATGAGGTAATCGCTGCATCATCATGGTGTCATAAAAATTTTAATTTATTTAATGTATAAAAATTATATAAAAACTATCATGATATAGGAAATATTTTTATCTTTCCAATGAATATTTATAGTCGAAATTTTAACTTATATAACCCCATGTAATAATTGTTTTAGTAAAACAACACATGTTTGTGTCGATTTTATTTTTACTTTAAATACAAAGTTATTAATGTCATTTTCTTACCCAAGTGGCTCCATGGGGTCCCCAAGTTGACCCATGGATTTTCTTGTTCAGCCATGACTCACCCAATAAGGGTAGGACAAGTGTAAATGTAATTTCATATTATTATAACATTATATTTACCTTAAGTTACACTAATTACCTTTAATCGCGATTAATAGAACTTAAAAGTTACTATTCACCAAAAATTATTTTAATCCCATTAAACCACATTTTACTTCCTAATGAAAATGATGTTTGTCATATTTTGGAAATTCAAATCACAGAGGTGGTAAAATTTCATTTAAATGAAAAATCATTTTTTTAACTACCACTTAGTGGTTTCACTATTCATAAAAAATCGAAGTTTTTTAGAACAACACCAAAAATTAACCCTAAGCTATATATGATATTCCGAATCCAAAAATGAAGTCCATTTTGAAATAGAAAATTTATATAATTTCAAAAAGTGGGTATTACTATTCATAACTGCTACTTTTATTGGTCGCGGTGTGTTAGAACTCAAGGTTGCGTACAACACACGCTGCTCTATTATTCAAAGAGGAGCGTACCATGGAAGCTTGGGGTGTTACATTCTCCCCTCCTTCAATAAATTGTGTCCTCACAATTTAAAATTTTTGTTTGAAAATAAAAGGTTGAAAATAGAAAATACCTTTGTGGAAAACCCACATCAGAAATAAGGTTAATAAAAATATAACTTTAAAAGAAAGAAAGAGAAGTACAAAGGTCACCCGAGATAGCCCATACTAGGATTCTATGAAAATATGGATATGGAGGAAAAAAACCATCAAGGTCTGATGGAAAGTTGTACAAAACAGGATTAAGAGAAAGTTAACTACAAGAAAATCACAAACTTGTGATTGGTTAAACGGTCATTGATTCCCCAATTGGAAAAGTTAACCGACAAAATTTTTGTTTTAAGTTACCTTTCATAAAGTTGAGGAATTTATTTAGGAGATTTACTAAGAACTTAAGGAAATATACTTACTTGTCATGCAGACTTTCATTCTTTAATAAATTTTTACCACAAGCCCATCTTTCACTCCAAATGGTAACATAACTCAAAAATATTCTATTTATCCTAATTGTATAAGGTTCCAAACATTACCACATACCATTTAGATTAGGAAAACTATTTTGTAATAACCAGGGACTTCCTGTAGGATAGTGGTAGGTAATAAAGGCCTGTCGTACTATGGTTGTGGGTTCAATTCCTACATCTTTGTTCGACGCGACGGGTTATCCCCTGACCTACAGGTTGTCCTTTTCCTAATAATATTCCAAAAATAATCTTCAAAAATGTTTTAACCTTAAACAACACTATCCAAAGTTAAAATTAATACATTAAAACCTTTATAGTTATCCAAAAAACCTCTTTCCAGACTTTCTCTAAAAGGTCTATAAATTCCAAAATCAATTTTATCATCAGATTCCTCAAACAAAGTAAAGTTTTTCTTATTTTCACATACAAAAATATGATTACCTTCATCATATTAAAACCTTAATTAAAACAACAAGTACTTCAGTACAATCCTTATATATATCACATTATTCTTATAACCAGAATATAATCCTTGAGTTCAAAAGCACCAATACACTAATTATTCCACTTCAACTATAGTAACAACATAAGATTGTCCTTGATCCCTTGGACTTTTCTGAGGTATGTTTCCCTGACGCTTAGGACATTCAATTGCATAATGACCCATTTACCTACAATTGTAGCATTCAACATTGATAACCTCTTTATTTCCCTTGCAATCACGAGCTTGGTGACCTTTTTCTCCATATTTATAACAAACTCCCATTCCTTTTAGTCATGTACCGGGGTGATTCTTCCCACAATTATCGCATAATGGAAAATCCTTCTTTCCCTTTTTCCCTTTATCTGTCTCTTGTTCCACCGTTCTCTTCTTCTCTTTCTTTACTTTATTATCATAAGATTTAGAGAATTCCTTTTCTGTATTGATATTACATGAGACAATATCTTCGTATGACGAGAAAGATTGTGAGACCAATGCTCGACGAAGAAATGGTTTTAACCCATCAAAGAAACGATCAATCTTACTTCTTGGGTTACGTATATAATCTGCAGTATACCTCACTATCCTTGTAAAGTTGGCCTCATACATTACGACATTCTCATCCTCCTTTTGTCTCAGACTCAGAAATTGCCTTTCCATATTTGCTCGATGGTCACAAGGAAAGTATTTTTCTAAGAAAAGCTCTTTGAACTCCCTCCATTCCATATTTGATACTTCATCATCTTCCTTTGTGTTTTGAATCAATGACCACCATTGATCAGCATCTCCAGTGAGGCGGTAAACTTCCATGATAACATTTTCCCTTTCACTACTCCCCAAGGCATGGAATATTTTCTCTAAGGAATTTATCCATTGCTCAGCTACTAAGGGATTTGTACTCCCATTGAATGTTGATGGTTTCTGCCTCATGAAGCGATCTAACAATAATCCTCCACGTTGCGGATCAGGGTGCTCCATATGGGTAAGGTTATTATTCATAACCTGAGTGAGTTGTCCCAGTATGGTGATAAGTTGATCAGCACCAGTTTTATCACCAACTCCATTATAATTATCTTGAGTAAGAGGGAAATACCTACATGGAGTGCGTGCATTGATACAGTTTCCATTCCTCCCACCAGGCGCCATTTCTAAATAATGGCATAAACTAGATTAGTTTAAGAATCGAAATACATAATAACAAACTTTCAAAACACTTAACATAAATTGGACTATTTATGGATATAATCCATAATCATAAAAATGTTTTCTTTGAGGAATTATATACTCATAAACCCTTCATAATGGTTTGTAAAGAAAATGAGAATTATTCTAAGAATATCCCCCGGGAGTGTCGTAACCAAGAGTGCAGCAAGGCCCGTTGTCGTGCACCAGTTCCCGTTCGAGTCTAGCTCAAAGCGGTGTTTTTGGGTTTTACCCCTAGGTACATCTGTGCCAGATCCACCTCTACCTGCTCATATCCATACATGGATGTATTGCTCGGAAAACTCACAAAAATCTCTATAATACCAAAATTCTAGGAAGTTCTTCTATACTAATCCTCAAAGTCTATCTTAGGGATATGTGCTCTAATCAGAGTTTATCTAAATCTAGATTCCAAGGTTAGTACTAAACTGCCTCTAATACCAACTGTAATGCCCTGACCCCAGTTACCCCGAGTCGGTGCATTATTATGTAACATTGGCATGATCACAAAAGATCAAGTCTCGAAAGACCGATTAGTTTAGTAGCCTTGGAAACACTAGATACATTCATAAAAGTTACATTACATCATAAAGTGAAAAACTACAATAACATGGTCTCCATAGTCCACACTCATATCCCCTTCTGACTATCCCTACAGTTCATTCATAAAATACTTCTTCACATCCTGGAAAAATTAAAACATTGAAAGGGGTGAGCTCAGATACTCAGTAAGGATAACAATATAGCGAAAGCTTTCATAAATAAACATAAACATTTAAGGCAATGTATAACTGAAATAAAAGCCTTTTAATCTTGAACTTCAGCATAATATGGCAAAATAAAATGAAATAATGCCATTTACTTATTCACATGGATATTCTACTAGTCGAATAATCACATGAAATATCAATAACCACTTTCATAATGATGGAATGCATAATGACAGACTATCATAACCACATAGCCAAGGCCTCGTGCCAAGACTACAAATAAGATTTTGTCAAGGCCTAGTGCCAATACACTAGTTTGTCTCATGAGACCTACTGATGCATCGAGGAGCTATAGCGGGCTCCACCCATCACTTATTAAGTCCAATGCATTCCTCATATGAACAAGTTTAAACATATCATAAACCATAGCATAATCGTATCACATAAAACATGCATAAAGGAAACATAACATTTACACATTTCAATCAAAATATATCAATACAACACATTGATATAATAAAACCATTTTCAATACCAAATAAAAGAAAAGTAAAACTTGGTATTTATTTTTCATTTTTAAAAAAAAGTTATAGCTTGTAGAGGAAGCCGAAACTCAAATAATGGTCACGGCGGTGGAGAAGTCATTGTCGACGCATATGTAAGACAAAACATTCCTTTTGTCGTTTAGTAAAAAAACACTTCGTAAAAAAAAGATTCCTTTTGAATAAACTTAAAAGTCAAAGGGGGTTATACACTGTATAAAATAAAGTTATGTATAAAACAAAATACGCCTCAATGAAAGGAGATTGAGACGAAGTCCCTTACAAAGATCATTTTTTAAATAAAATAGATCTATTATGTGTATTCACTATAATTACACATAAAGAAATTACAAATACAAGATAGGACATAATAATATCATGACATAATTTGAAAGTAGGAGATTAATCCAAAGAATAGAAATTGGGTTAAGAAGTTCCCTTACCTCGTGTCTGACTTGACTCGATTGTTCTTTAACCTCCTGAATAATAAACTAGAGTTAATTTCTAATTGATTAAGAAACTTTTTCAAGTTCATTATTCCTTTAATATCACTTATTACCATGTTATGAACATTATGTAATTATTTAAGTTAATAACGATCGTTTTGTCGATCTTTGGTACTTGAGTCAAAAATAAACTTCTTATAATTACAAGTTGTTTATGTGGTAGAATATCCATTATCTCCAGAATTATATTCATGATGTAGATATAATATATATCATATATATCCAGTATATACATTCATTCATAATATTACGTAACATTTATAGGTAAGAAATGAAATGCACCGTTCATGGAGACGGTAAGCCGTACGTACACATGAACGCTACTTTCATTTCTATTTCGTATTTAATGGAATGAAATCATAATTATATAAAGGTATATTATAATTCTAGTATAATATCATATATAATATAATTTAATCCATCCTTTATACATCCCACATATGGAATTAACGATTCAAATCACTTTGAGGGGGCGGTAGTCCGCACATCCTAAAATGAAATTATCGCGTTTACCCATAATAGAAATCATAAAGGTATGCCATAAATGAGAAATAAAGAATAATAAGGAAAACATAAACATAATATATATCATATATAAATATAGTGACATATTAATGGCCACCATGAGAGGTGTTAAAAGAAGATTGAACAATCATCGTTTTGTGAGGCAAAAATTCGCCAACCACAGAAACAGTATGTTCTTTAACCATTAGACGAAGGTGTGTGTAAGTGTAAATCAAATAAATCTCATAAAAACATACTAGTATATTTAAGATACTGTTTTTGTTACAAAATAAGGGAATAAAAAGAGTTTAAGGGGTTTGAGAATCAAAATAAAACAAAATAACATAAGAGAAGACATTACCTTAAAATCGGGTAACTCTTTTTGATTTGAGACAAAGGCTTCCTTGGGAAGAATTATGCCCAAAGTGAGGCTTCTAGGAGTAATATAGGAAGGTTTACAGAGTATTTGGGTAGATGTTGGCTGAGACAAATGGATTTTAAGGTGTGAATAAGGTGGTAGAGTTGGGGGCCTTTTATAAGAGGAGAAGAGGGGCACTCTTGGAAAGTAATGAAATGTTTCATTATTATGAAGTACTTTTCAGATTTCAAAGGTCACAAAATTATATATTTCTAGGATAAGGTGATAAGGGTTATAAATATACCCATCCAATAGGTTTTTGAAAAGTGTAAGTCTTAGATTTTACATTATCTTTTCATTTTATTTAAAAAGTTCATTAATGAGGTAATCGCTGCATCATCATGGCGTCATAAAAATTTTAATTTATTTAATGTCTAAAAATTATATAAAAACCATCATGATGTAGAAAATATTTTTATATTTCCAATTAATATTTTTAGTCTAAAAGGTAACTTATATAACCCCATGTAATAATTGTTTTAGTAAAACAACACATGTTTGTGTCGATTTTATTTTTACTTTAAATAAAAAGTTATTAATGTCATTTTCTTACCCAAGTGGATCCATGGGGTCCCCAAGTTGACACATGGATTGTCTTGGTCGGAAATGACTCACCCAATAAGGGTAGTACAAGTTTAAAGGTAATTTCATATTATTATAACATTATATTTACCTTAAGTTACACTAATTACCTTTAATCGCGATTAATAGAACTTAAAAGTTATTATTCACAAAAAACTATTTTTATCACATTGAACCACATTTTACTTCCTAATGAAAATGATGTATGTTGGATTTTGGAAATTCAAATCACAGAGGTGGTAAAATTTTATTTAAATGAAAAATCAGTTTTTTAACTACCACTTAGTGGTTTCACTATTCATCAAAAATCGAAGTTTTTCAGAACAACACCAAAAATTAACCCTAAGCTATATTTGATATTCCTAATTAAAAAATGATGTCTATTTTAAAAAATTCAAAACATATAAGTTGCATTAATTAATTTAATAATTAATTCCCACTGTCACAACAAATAGCGTGTTTTTAAGAAAGAATGTCAATCAAAAGATTGACAATTGTTTATGTCCAATTTCAAAGTGAAAATAATTATAATGACCACCATTGGATAAAATGGTAAAAATATATTCTAATTACACTTTAGAACCACTCAATTTTATAATTTATCACTATAAATTATTTTGATTAAAAAATTTGTTTTTAAGTATTTTTCACTATTCATCAAAAATTGGAAGTTCTCAGAAAAATACAAAAAATTCAACATAGGCTAATTTTGATATTCCGAATCCAAAATGAAGTCAATTTTGAAATATAAAATTTATATAATTTCAAAAATTTGGTATTACTATTCATGACTGCTACTTTTATTGGTCACAGTGTGTTAGAATTCGAGGTTGCGTACAACACACTCTGCTCTATTATTCAAAGAGGAGCATACCATGGAAGCTTGGGGTGTTACAAACACAAAAAACACCTGCGAAAAATAGCACAAAATAACACCTGCACACAAAACAGCTATACAAAACAACACCAACACAAAAAAATCATAGAAGAACAAAATAGCGCTGCATAAGAGTTTCAAAAATGATATATAAATTTACTTGACATCATGAATAAAAAAACTCATTTCTATATACACTTCAAACAATGTTTTATATGATTAAAATTACAATTATCCAACAAAAAGTTAAAAAAAATAATGTTTCATCCTTTTTGCATCCATAATCCCCTCTCAAAAATTTTCATCCATGGTATTAGTTTCCGAACAAAGCATATGAACTCAAGAAAAAAATTCCACCTATATAAGAAAAAAAATATTATGTTAGTAATACAATGATCAAATAAATTAAACATCAATATGAAAGAATACATTAATAAAATTACTATTTTTAATAAAAAATACACATTTGGAGTTATACTGGTCACACAATGGGTCGTATTGAGGTGGAGTTGATTCCTACATGTCAAAAATGAGTCATATATTGTTGTTTTAAAATATTAAAACAATCCGAATGGGTTTTCTTGATTTTGATTATGTCACTTGTTCTTTTGAGTATGTTAGGACTGGGTACAGTTCTTATGTTTGTGTGCTTTCATACACATAAATAGGAGACAAAATAAGTTTCCAATAGTAGTAAATTGATTTTTCACTTTTCTCTTTTACAGTTGATTTGATTTCCACCTCAAGTGGCACACTTGGGTGTGATATTTAGCTATTATGTGGATTTTGAATCTTGGCCCAGTATGACAAGGGAGGTTTGATTACGCATCATGATAAGTACTTAGGATCATATGATGTCTACTTTCTTATTATTTGCATTGGGTACCTAGAATGATATAAGAGGGGTTGGACTGTTTAAAGTGTCAGCAAAGAAGATAAATAGTGTTTTCTTAATTAGCCCGTTTTTGTGGCATTCTACTCAGCCAACTCAAACATGTGGTTACAATGTGGTTTCGATGAGATCGATCAGGAGCTTTCTCATCTAAAGTCAGTTTTAGCATCCTTATTCCCCTAGCCCAACACAATCATTGGAAAAATATTCTCTAGCTCAAGCACATCCCTTTGAAATTCAACTTTATTATGTGGAGGCTGAGGAATGGTGCCCTTTCCAGGGACGAAAATATCAAAAAATGTGGTATCCCGACTATTTCCCACTACTCGTGCTGCAGCGATCACAAAGAGGAATGTATGGATCATATTTTATATGAGGGGGTCTGGGCCCAAGAGGTATGGAATACCTTTGGTGCATTCACTACTGTTCACAATCATGATCCATATGACGTGCCTTTCATCACCTTCTGGAATCTGGGTTCGAGTGATGTGGGGGTGGAACAGATGGCCGACGTTGTCTTTTTTCATACTGGTGCATGGTGTATTTGGAAAGCACGAAACAAAGAACTCTATGAAGGGATCGTCTCCTCAAGGCAGACCATCATTTCCCACATCCACTAAATTCTTCTTGATCTGATTAGATACATTAAGGGGTGTAACGATGCTCTCTCGCTTTAGTTTTTGCAACCGCTTGCCCAATGTCTCCCAGTTGCTGACCCTTATGGAAATTGGGTCCGGTGGCATCCCCCTTCCTACAGTTTGAAGCTCAACACTGATGGATCATGTTCCGAGGAGATCATGAATAGAGGAGGGGTGTTCCATGATTCTTGGGGATCCTTTGAGTTCGCCTTCTCAATTTTCCTGGGAAAGTGTTCCTCCATCCAAGTGGAAGACCTAACCCTCCTTTTAGGCCTTCCCCTCTTCCGGTAGGGGGGCCTTGTCATCACCGAAGCTAAAACGGACTCCCTCATTCTCCTCAACTTGGTGTAAGGCACTTTCTCTACCCGTTTGTCCATCTCATACTGCATTAGGAAAAGAAGGAGTATTCTCCCAAATACTCGGGTGAGGCATACATGGAGTGAAGCGAATAATGTGGAAGATCATATGGAATAAATTGCAGCCCAATGTGATCAGGTTTTGAAGGAGTGTCATGTGTGTGACATGATGAGACATTTGGAGAGGTTCTGTAGGAAGCCTTATTAGACATTTGAGAACTAGAAAATAGGGTAGACTCAGGGATCTGAGGTCAGACTGAGAGTAGTACCAAAAGTGGGTAGTTGGGATTTAGCTACACATGGAGGTCTTGTAAAAGATTGCGGGACCCAGCCGTGGGATCTGTGGCTAGTGGTTGGTGGAGCTCCGTAGGGAGGTCAGAACTCAGGTAGTCGGGCATCAGGCCATAAGCACACTATCAAGATATTAGGGTCAGAGTAGGAAGGTGTTCTAATGATAGTTAGTGGTACGCCATGGGTGTGGCCACACTTTTATTTCATTTTGGATTTGGATGGTTTTGGGGCATGAGGTGCACGAGTATTGTTTTTGGACTAACTAGGAACTGGTTACTAGGTTTCCATCAATTATGATGTGAGATGTTTATATATATATATATATATATATATATATATATATATATATATATATACGAGGTGCATTGGAATCAAGATTTTTGTGGGAATTAAAGTGATGCAGATTTGTTTGTGAGGTGTGTATGCATCTGGGCATTGATGCGATTCAGGTTCTATATGAGGTGTGTAGGAACCTAGATTTTTATGGGAATGCATATGTATATATTATGCGGGTTTATTTGATCAATTGATGAGATTTGGGATTTTAGGATGCGAGTTTATTATATCTTCTCTTTTCTATTTATCTCTCTATATGGAGCAGTAAATCCATGCAAGCCATTTTTTCCTGTTTTCAGGGCATTCATCTAAAACACCATTTTCTTCCTATTCAGATCGATTTTGAGGATGATATCAAATGAGTGAATGCATACTAGTACAAGGTAGGTAGTTCTTAGCTTTCTCCTTGATTTTGTCAGTGTTTTGGGGGTGCTTTCATATACACTGTGTGGGTTGTTCGAGAGAGAACATAATTAATTAAATACATGATTATTAAATTTTTCTAATGATTATATGAGATGCATATGGGAGTGATCTTGATCCATTATGATTTGTTAAGCTGGGTAAGAGTTTTGGACTGACTTGGAAAGTTTAGGCTAAGTGTAAATTTGAATTAAATAGAATTTTTATATTGGTTACGTGATTCCATGGGAATGTAATGGTCTTGGCCTAAGGATTGAGGTGGGTGATGATCGTACAGATTTATGCGATGTGGTTTATCAGGTGGGGCTTGGTATAGATACATGGAGTGATGATGATCACCAGGTTGAGGCGACTTGGTCATTGGGATTTGAGGTGATAAAGTCTTCAGGACAAGGTCATGGCTCTTGAGACTTGAGATGGTGTTGACCATCATGATTTTTGGTACATGGTCATTGGGCCAATTACTTTGATACCAAAAATAATGACCTAAACATTTCATACATTGATATCACATATGAGTAGATTAATATTCTTTATATAAAAGAAATAAATTAAACATAAATATGAAACAATGCATTAATTCTATGGACAATGATTTTACTGTGAAAACATCAAGATTTCCTATGTGATTGAGCATACACAACATCATTTCTCTTCCTGCAAAGGCATGTCACATGGAAATAAATCTTCTAAAATAAATGAACACTGTAAGGAATAATAAAAATCAAGTCAACATTTCATTATATAATTTTTCGTTAAAATAGACATATTATATCATAACATTACCTTTACATCTTTCCAAAGGGTTTATTTGGTCCAGATATAAGATAATAACAAAACTAATGATTCTTTGTGCACTTTACTACTGTTGGTTAACTACCGCTTAACAAAGAATCTGATTTGAACTTCTGATTCGGCATCCCTGTTATGCTCTAATCTGACACCATCTCTATGATATCATCATTCAACATTCACTTTTCCTTCCCTTCCTGCACCCATTAACCTAGTAAATGGGTGGAGGAAGATAACAAAAAGTGAAGTCTAAATGATGATATCATAGAGATAGTGTCGGACGAGAGCATCATAGGGACACCATATTGGAAGTTCAGATCAGATGTTATGTTAAGTGGTAGTTAACCAACTGTAGTAAAGTGCACAAAGAATCATTAATTTTGTTATTAAATTTTTGTGTGTTTCACAACCAATATTCTTCCAACACACTACATCAGTAAAAAGAGGTGCATAAATGACCAAAATAAAAAATATAAATGATCCAGGTCATAATAGTTTAGGTCTTGTGCTTTTGGAAACATGGAAATATAAAGAACCAGTTCATAAGAGTCTCTCATTAAGTTATACTTTACTAGAAATACAAATCATTTCTAAAACCATTCTTTATAACCTAAGGATATAAAACATAATAAAGGGTGATCATATATGCTCAATAAGTGTAAACAAGGGAGATATCAATTGATCATATAAGGATAACATATGTAGTAGGAATTCACCTTCATCCTATTTGTGTACAATCTTCCATTAGGTATGCTGCCCATTCGTTTCTAAACACATCTATATCATCTTGTGAATATGAGTTTTTGAGATAGTCATGGTAGTACTAAAAAAATATAAATACACAAAGGATTAATAAATATTTTAAATGAACTAGTAATTATTTTTGAAAATACCTCTTTAGGGATGCTAGTTTGTTGATGAAGTATGATCTCTTTCATAAATTTACAAACATAATGAACACAATCCTTTCCATTTGTCTATTTTAGAAACTGTATAAATGTCAAGAAAAATAAGTAATTTGTTTTGATATGTGTTTAGATAGTGAAATATTATTATATATACCAGGATACTTATCCATTTTTAGATCTCATGGGCGTTCTTGTCCTTAGGCCCTGGATTTATTCCATGAAGTAGACGATATTGATGCACCACCCTATCATAACATAATCCTCATTAAAAGATAATATAAATTATATAACTAGATGTTTAGTTTTAAATGATTGATCAAGTGTATTAAAAATTGACAAATTCCATCATACATGGTCGGTTTATTGCATATCCATGCATTGAATCTAGAAAATAAATATGTGGAGTATCCAAATTGACCATAATCAGCATCCAATGCTTTCTAAAAACACAAAAAGGAATAAGTAATGAATGAAACAAAAATATAGTTGATATGATTAAAGTGTAGAGTTTTACCCCTGCATCATTGGTATTAAAAAGATTCTATCATCTATAATTTTGTTTTCAAACTATTTGAGTAGGGATGACATTATTTCACCATCTTTATTAGAATTTATTTCTTCTTTCGAAGAGGTGTTGTGAGGACTAACGAGTCCAAATTTTTGTTCATGGGGAAATCCCTTCAATTGTTTTTCATATATATGCTTACGAAAAATATGAAATGTATTTATTCATAATTATCATAGTATATCATCTTTTGTAAAATAAAATCATGAAAACATACCTCATGCATACATTTACAATAGAGGTGCCTAACCATTCATACTTGAAGATTTCATTTACATTTTCATCACTAATGAAATCTATTTTTTCCTATCCATACATATTTTTTTCAAAATCAACTGTGTGAGTATTTACGTCTATCAAATTTGTATCTACATGATCCTACAATGATATTAAATGTGGATATAGAATGGGTGGGGTGAAGGTTCTCTCAGTAGATCATTTTAATTGGTTGGTTGATCCTTGAGATAATTTAGAGTCGATCTTTCATTTCACCCCCTTATATTTTTTATTCTGTAATAACATTCATCGGTTCAGAGCTTTTTTCAATAAATGTTAAAGGTTCATCTTGAAAAATAAATTGGAAATGAATACCTCCTTGTCGACATGTTTTTTTTACAAGAATTGATGGCCATGTGACGAATGTTCCAAGATCTTGTTTGACCATAATAATGTCTTCATCATCATTTGGAATAGGTATCTCAACGCTTGGCTCATTAGCTATGTTAATTGACACTCTGACATGATTTTTTGGAAGTTTCCTATTGTGTAGCATGTTGTTCTGCATATTGAACACCATAAACCTTGCTACAAGGCAATAGGTGGGAGTTGATAGATATAAATCACAATCATTTTCACCTTATAGAATATTAGTACATGAAAGGAATCAATGTCTATGTGATTCACATTTCACATAAACAATTATTAGAACATTGGTTACCTCAGCTAAGTCAGGTTTTTGAGGGGAATTACTCACCTCAAAGCTAGTGGGGGGTGGGGCGGGATCTTCACACACAAATTGTTGTTGAGTTATTTATTCTATTTTCCTCCCCTATCAAACTTTTTATCATCTCTCTCTGTTATTGTAATTATTCTTGAAAAATAGCTATTTTTTATCTCATCTTTTTCATTTCCTCAGTTTGATCCTTCGCTTGTTTTTCTTTCTGAAAATATGTTCGGGGTGTCACCCCAAAACCTGCACCGCTGACATGACCATACTATTCTAACTGCTTCAAGGTCATTGAAAGTATGTATGCATCTGGTGCAGGTGTTGTTGATTACTGTGACTATTTAAGATAATAAATATAGAAAAATAAGTAGTCATTGTTATGTAATATCGATTTAAAGAAAATAAATTTTATATTATGTCATACTTACACATTTTCCCACACTTTTTTGCGTGTTTTCATCTATTAGTATCCCCTCTTTATTTACACGAGCCTCTTTCCATAGCACATGGTGTGGGATGGAAGTGTCTTTCAATTTTGATTCATCAATATGCATATAAACATAGGAACATGGTTATGGTGTTGTTTTATGTCACATAAAATTATTAAGGTAGATTTAAAATATGTACCAATTTTTTCTCAAGCTAAGTGTACCCCATATTTGCTTTATGGTAGGGGTACGTTGGTTTTGTTGCCTGTTATTTATTTTCAACACTCAATTTTTATTTCATAAATAAAAAACTATCAATCAAAGTGATGAATACAAGAAACGTCATAAAATTTATTACCAGACAAAATGTACCTGAAAAGTCTGCTCCGCACGACGACTACTAAACACATCCCACGTTCATTAGGATATCAAGTGTGCATAAAGAGGAGGTGGGTGCAACTTGATTTTCCCTTCAACATCTTTAAGATGATATTTCGTTAAAATTGTACAGAAGCCTCTATGAATCCTTCCTGCCACTCTTAATACACATTCCTTGTGCAAGGCATCTACTATAAATGCACTATGCAATGGATGATGAAGAGTAAGTAAATGTTTCAGTATTTTATTTTATTTTAATAAATTAAAGAAATGATATCATAATTTTACTGTAATATCTTCCCTCATAAGTATCTTAATCCCAATGAAAACATGGTTCCACGATTATAAATCAATTGTAATGCATTTCTGAGTGATGATTCCAATGTAGCTACTAAAGATGGATTTTTTGGGGTTAACATGTTGTCCTCACTTATTCCATACCACCTCAAATTTGATTCCTTTTTATTTTTCCTTAAGTATTTTGGCTAACACTGTCGAACTTTGGAACTCTTGTTTTTTTGCGCTTTCAGGGTTCCATTTCCTACCATTTCTTTAGAAGCATCATCATTATGTTCCTCCAGAGTTCTAGCATCGACATTGGGACTAGAAGAAATAGGATGAGAATCCTGTTGTACCTCAGCACTGGGACCGACAACAATAGGTTGAGAAACCTGTTGTTTCTCTGCACTGGGATCAGCCACAGCAGGTTGAGAGAAATGTTGTTCCTCGAGATTGGGCACATCAGAAGGTGAAGAAGTCATTATCTGTAGAAGTGGTTTAACATTTAATTTATATTACATAAAAGAAGAAATGAGTAGATAATAACATAATGTAACACAATGTATATTACAATAAAGAAATAACATGATTATTGAACTCTTTTTTTTAAGGCTAAAGAGATTTGACCCATCTATCAACTATATAAATCCATTCATTATAGTCTCCTCTAACATACAAAATGCCGTATACATTGGGACCACTGAAAATTGATTGCGAAGTTCCAATGAAATAGTTATCCTCTGTTGAACTTTAATCTAACCCTTTAGTTGTTTTGGTCGATAACAGAAAAATTGACCAGTTTCAGTTTGTGGGATCTGGAATATAAAATAATTGTACTACCTGTGATTCCATTATAAACAATTCATTTTTCTCCCCTTCCTTACTGAAATCAACTTTCACAAATCCCAATTCATCAACTTTAACATCACTCTTATTATCAACCCACTTTCATTGAAAAACTGTAACTTTGAATTTTTTATAATCCAAATCCCATATTTGTTTGATGATGCCAAAGTATGACATATTCACATAAATTGGATTTTTGTCCTTATCACCTGAAACATGAATCACTTTAGCCACAAGTGTAACCCCACTATTCTGCGTGGTACTTTCTTCATCATGTTCATTATTATAGAATGTATAATCATTAAATACATAAGCATTGTAAGATAATACATACACACTTGGTCATACGACTAGCCATCGAAGTCATTCGGAAATTGTGTCCGGATTTTCATCTATCTTCTTAAAAATATGGTCCCAAAACCATCCTATAAACCATCGATTATGTGTATCTAATATCCATTTTCAGCTGATATGAAAAATGTAAAGGCGGACCTACTCCTGATCTTTAATATTGATTGTGAAAACCTCTCTTATAGAAATTCCTTCACCCTTAAGCTGCTCAGTGTGACAAGATTTCACTAGTCTAATGTTTTCCACACCATACAGGTATTCAGTACAGAATTCAATGGCTTCCTCAACAATATATTGCTCTGCAATACAACAGTCTAGCCAACTTTGATTTTTGACAAACCCTTTCAAAATCTTCATATACTGTTCAATGGGGTAAATCCATCTATAATGTATAGGACCACATAGTTGAATCTCTCTCACCAAATAAACCATGAAATGAACCTTCATATCAGAGAATGTCGGTGGGAAGATCATTTCCAATTCACATAATATGACGAAAATTTCTCTTTCCATAGTTAGAATTTTCTCCAGGTCTATAACTTTGCTGTATAAAGATTGAATAAAAAATAGATATTTGTTAATGTATGGAATAAATTCTTGGAAAAAAATACAATTTAAAGCTATAGGAATTAAATATGGAATCAAAACATGGAAGTCATGAGATTTCAGAACCTTTAACATTAAATCTCTCATTGACACGATGTTCTTGATATTTGAGAAACACCCCTATTGAACCTTTACGTCATTCAAGAAGTTGTAAAACTGATATCTCTCATACCTGGAAAGAGTGTAAGAACTAGGAGGAAGAAATAATCATTTTTCACCCTTCACTAGTGCCAACTCTTCTCGTATTCCCATCTTAACCATGTCTAATCTAGCCTTAATTCCATCCTTTGTTTTTCTAGGTGCATTTAGCAATGTGTTGATGACACTATCACATCTATTTTTTTTAATATTCATAACATCAAGAAATTTTTTTGACAAACAAACAATTCTAGTATGGTAATTAAAAAAAACTGATCACTTTTTCCAACCGGTTTTCATAAGGCTTTTCGAAAACGGTTTACCAAAAGTAGTGTCCACATATTTTACTTTCTCAAAAAATTGATCACCTATTAGTGGAGACAATGTTTTATGTTCTTCTAAACTTCCATTGAATGATGTCGTCTAAGATCAGTACTTATGTCATTAGGGTATAAATCGATGATGTCCTAGAAACATAGTTTTCAATGAATGTTCCAACCTAATTGACTGTGTACCTTGTTCACAAATAGAAAACCCTTGAGTTCCTTTAATGCTATATCCTGAAAAATTTCGATAAGTAGTAAAGTCATTTATTGCCCCGTATAACATGGATCTCAAAGTGAAATTTTCATTTTTGTAAACATAATACAATGTAACACATGAATCCCATAATAATTTCAAATCCTCGATCAATGGAGCCAAATAAACATCAATATCATTATCCAGTTGTTTTGGTCCTGATATAAGCATAGATAACATGATGTATTTTCGTTTCATGTATAACTATATTGGTAAGTTCTAATTTAACTACATAATCAGAAATGTACTATGACTGCTACTTTGAAAACCAAAAGGATTCACTCCATCTGTAGATAATGCAAGAAAAAGGTTTCTCGGATCGTTTCCAAATTCAGGATACTCATGATCAATTCTCTCTCACTGAGGAGAGTCTGTCGGGTGATGTAGTTTCCCATATTTAATTCTTATATCTGCATTCCATGTCAATTGTACTATAGTCTCCTAACTTCCATATAGACGCCTAAATGTTGGAATGATTGGAATATACGATACAAATTTCATAGGACTGGATTCATCTTTCTTGTATCGAGAAGCACCATACTTTGGGAATTCTTTAACTGATTTGTGATCCTTACGAAACAATATAAATTCATTTAGGAAGGTGTGTATTATTTCAGATATCATACCCATAAAGTGTAGAATTCTTTTGGCATTGTATGTTCAGCTCAAGATCTCATTATCTTCTAGGAGCATGTCATTCAGGAGAGAAAGTAGTTCCATAAAACTGACGTCACTCCACCTACTGATTGCTTTCAAATTATACAGCTTTAGTACGGCTAAAAATGCTGTATATTTAGTGTAACCATCATACAATAGTGTCTCTGCACAACTCTTTAACTTTTCAAACAATTTTGGGCAATCAAGAAGTTCATCTTCATCTATCCTTGTCATTTCCTCAATATGATCTTCATCATCATTTACATCTGTAATCACATCCTACATACAATCATCTTCATTGTTAACACTTGTAATCATTTCAGATGATCCATAAAACACAGTGCTATCCCAGCCACTACCTACATTCATTTTTCCCCATGTTTATTCCATCATGTATAACTTCAATATATTCTGTGACAGATCAGGTGTTCTTACAACTCCTATGGACTAATTTTTCTTGAATAATAATAGAATAAACATGGACAAAGGATTTGAGATGGGTCATATGCATGATCTTTTGAAAACTTGATAAACTCTTTCACTCTATCTTCATACTATTTTTTCAACCAATTAGAATTAATCCATTATTTATTCATATTCATCCTATTTGATATAGTAATATTAATATTTAACAAAATAATTACACAAAAGATGTTCAACTAGGGTCATCATCCAAATATAATCAATGGAACTAGCTATGGTAAACAACACCCTTACCTCTCCATGCATTACTCAGGATCAAAGTATATCACACCCATCTTCCCAACCACCTGATAAATGGAACTAGATACGAGAATCCCTTGCACTAGAATGTTTAATACCCCACATGTGATCTATATGCATTGTTGTAAACCAGTTTTTTTGTGTTTCTCTAGAAACATAATGTCTGGAGTCCAGAACTATGGTAATAAACTAATATATGGTATGATTTTCAATAGAGTGCTTGTGGGTGAAAGGATTCATTACATGTGTTGTTATGGTTATTTTCCTAGGGTGTTCATAAAGTGTCTCATAGAGTCCTCTAGTGAAGTGGTTTTCTAAGATTCAGTGGAATTGCACTAGTAACATAGTGGTGATGCCATTGAAATGGGTAAATTTTGGATTTATATTCAATGGTGGAGGAACTACAACATGGAAAAAAAATGGCATACCAATCATGCCAACAACCGCGACACCATACAAACAAACAATCATGCTCACAATCGCAACACCATAAAAACCAAACAAACACAATTTTAGATTTTAAAAAGAATCCGTTATTCAATTCCATTTTTTAATTTAGAGCTTATCACAGAAGTTTTATCATCCAGGTTAATTCATTAATTAGTCAAGTATATATAAATTACCAATTTTTATATTCAATTTTTTAACAGGAACCAACCAACATGCAATTCATTTAGTGTGCAAACAAGGACTACCAACGACCACGATTTTCAGTGGGGCATTTAGCCCATACATTTCCCAACATAACCATTAATATCAAACAATAATAACATGAAAACAAGAGGAAACCAATGGGTAAGAGGAGAAAACTCACCGTGAAGGTATCGTTCAGCGCGCGATAGAGGTGCGTTCACAGTATAGGAGAGGCACACAGTAGAGGAGATTTCCAAATGAGAAGAAAACATAAAATGAGAACTCATATATTATACCTATCCAAAATAGGTCCAATGAGATTTAGGAATGTGGAATGTTTGGTTAAAAAAATTTAATATCCAATAGTGGGATTTTATTTTTTATCTATGATATGTGCTTCCAGTTTATTAATTTTTTGTGTATCTACTATTTTCCTAGATGTTCAAATTATGAATTGTACATGTCTGGTTTTTAGGAGAAAGATCATTTTTAATTTACTCTAATTTGGGGGTAAAATATTCCACATTAATTGTATCATTTTCCCAAGGGATTGTTTCTATCCCATAGGGATCATGAACACCTCTTATGTTAGTAAAACGTCTGGTCAGTTGTTGGTTATGATACCATCCTAGTATATATCCTTACATTTATAATTGTAATTGACCCATTTCCATTTAATTCAAAAGGAAATAATTTCATTGAAAACACACCTTAAAGAGGTGTAAATTGACTTAAATCCTTTCAAAACATTTCACCTTCAAGGATGAGAACCCAAATGAGATACTATAATTGATATTGCAGTGAAATAGAATGGAAAAAACCAAAATAAATGGAGGAAAAATATTTAACATAGTTATCAATTACTGATTTGTAATGGTTGCACCATTACAAAGAATCCTATCGGAACATTTGGGTTGTCCGAGGGGGGGGACTGCAGGAGGGGTTGGGGGCTGGATGAGTGTGGGGGAGGGGGGTGTGGGCTGTCTAAGGAGGGGGGGGGGTGCTTCAAGGGTGTGGGGGAGGGGGATGTGGGCTATCCAGGGGGGTGGGCTGTCGGGGGGGGGGGGGGTTGCATGGGTGTGGGGGTGCCTAGGTGATGTGAGGTGGGGGGGGGGGGCTATAGGAGTGTGGGGGAGGGGGGTGTGGGCTATCCAAGGAGGGTGGGGGGTGTCCACTATGAAACGACAATTAGGGATCCTAAAGAGTGAATTATGAGAGGGGAAAATAATGGGGAAGACGGGTTTGGGTGATGAGGTCAAGTGGATAATAAGGAATAGGGGAACCTCATTAAAAAGACTAAAACAAATCTCTTTTCATTTTAAGAATAGGTTACATTATTGTGTAGCCTATGTCAAGAACCGTCCTTGGGGCCCGTGCCGTGACTACCCCAAGCCCGCCTTCCATAGGCCAGGGGCTGATGACTAACACCAAAGGCGAATCCCTGATAAAAAGGAAAGGCATCTCCTTTTAACCTGTAACACACACACAGTCTGAATATAAGCAATAGAGGCAACAAGTACTAAAATAGAAAAGTAAGGTGTGCTAAAAGTAAGTGGGCCAGTATAAAAACCCAACTGAACAAGAAGTACAAGTACAAGTAAAAAGGGAAAACAGCTCCTGAATCATCCATCGGGGAATCCTACCTGAAGGGTAGGTACAGAACTCGAAAAAATCATCCCTACGGTACGTCCCGTCTAGTCTAGCTCCGAGAAGCCTCCGTCCGTCACCCTCAGCCTCAATCACTGCTGTCCATCGTCTGTAGAGAACAAAACAAGGTGTGGGCAAAGCCCGTGCATGGGTGAGTACAACAATACTTAGTAGGGGACCCCAAGACCCTCGAAGGTCTCCCAGAATCCAAAAATGATAAACCAAAGTAGAAAGATAAAATCACGAAGTATCAACCAAACCTACTTAGGTATATTCCCATACATTTACCTAAGTTACCAGTCACAGTCCGACTCTAACTCTCGAGCCCAAACACAACCCAGTCCAAAAAGGAAGTAAAGTCAATCACCACGATGATAATGGTTGAAAGACATGACTCAACTCACACAGGTATACATATTTCATAGAGTGATGGAGATGATCAGATGTAGTCATTGATTCATCTAAGCTGTCGGACCCACATATGATACAGGACCAGCTAAGCTGTTGGAACCACACATGATACAGGACCAGCTACTCTGTCGGACCCACACAGGATATAGGAACAGAAGTCAGAACTGTCAGACCCACAGAGGATCTCGGTACAGTAGTCGCTATTGTCGAACCCACGTAGGATTCCAGTACAATAGTCATCGCTGTCGAACCCACGTAAGATTTTGGTACAGTAGTTGTCGTAGTCTAACCCACGTAGGATTCCAGTACACTAGTCATCGCTGCCGAACCCACGTAGGATTCCGGTACAGTAGTTGTCACAGCCAGCTCTAGGGTTCCTGCACACAGCACGCTCGATTCTGGGAGGGTCCGCTCCTTGAGCCAAGTTTCGATACATCAACTATCATAAAGTCTCGAGTTGATGGATCCCGTAGTTCCGTCTCATTATAAAGAACTCAACGCGACAGATGGCGCGTCTATAGGATACCCGGTCTGAGAGTTATTGGTATTTCCGTTCCAGGGGCCCGATTGGATTTATACTCGATCCAAACCTAGACATTTTCCAAATTTTTCCAAAACTCACTTATAGTATCGCAAAAGGACCGCCTCATCGCGAGGGTCCCAGTGCCGCAAACGGCGCGTCGATCGGACGTGCGGTCTAGGAGATATTCGCATTTAAGCGAAGTCGGGCCCGACCCGTCAAGCCCAGTGGGCTGGCGGTTCGGCCCGACCCGGCTCGGCGGGTCCGACCTGACTGGGGGGTTGGCCCAGACCGGTGGGGCACAGCCCACATGCAGACCCGACCCGCGCTACGGGCCGGTCCGGTCCACCCTGAGGCCCACCTCCTCCTCTGCCTGGCCGGCTGTAGCCGTCCAGTTTGGCCCGGCGCACATGGCGCCGCGGTTCTCCAGCCCGGCCGGTAGGCGGCCGGCCGCTTTGCCCAGCCGAGCGGCCCAAAGATGTGGGCCGTGTCCTCCTCCGCGTGGCACCTGTAGGCACCGCGGTTCTCCAGCATGGCCGGCAGGCGGCCAACCGGTTCTTCCAGCCGAGGGGCCTGCGGATGCGGGCCGTGGTCTCCCTCCACGCGGCGCCTTCATGCGCCATGACTCCTGCATGTGGATCGGCCGGATCGGTTGGCCAGTTGTCTCATGGTCTGGACGGCCCGAGTGGCCGCCGATCTCCCTCCACGTGGCCATTGTGCGGCCGCCACCTCCGATTGCCGACGCCGCCGCCACTTCTGTCCCGTGGTTCTTCTCCGGTGCGGTGTGACGGCACTATTCCCTTTCGGCTTCTCCTCCGACATCAATCAACAATAACGAACGGAGGGGCTTTGGGACGTGTTGGTTTAGCCCGTGCCCTCCTCATTAGGTGATATCAATTGGCCAAAGACGAACCAAATCATTCATCAAGGAATGAGGGTATAATTTAATCAATACAAACCCCTATCTCGATTCAAAGAACATTGTCGAAGTTGTGAAAGATGGGTGTCGCAGAAGACGGACATCATTCTGTCAACGTCAGAGGGAGTAGAGCTTGGCAGAGTTGAGTCGAGACAACACACTCAGTGTAATTCGTGGTGGCGGTGCTTACCTTCCTTGCTCCGGTTGAAGAAGGTAGAAGGTGTTGCTTCACGTTCTTCGGTGACGTGGAGCGTTCTTCGTCGAGAGGATGGTGTTCTTTCCAAGAGTTCTCCCCAAGCTCTCCAATGATTATGCCAACCCAAAATAAAAGATTATGTTCACTTATTTTAATGTTGGCATAATGAATTCAAAAGAATTCAAACACTCAAATTAATTAATTAAGTTGGTTCACTTAATTAAATGCATGGAGTTGGAAAGAATTCCAAGGGATTCAATTAATTAATTAAAAGGGTGTGTTGGCACTTTAATGGGTAGTCCAAGAGTTAAAGGGGGTTCAAGGGGGGGTTGAGGAGTTTGATCCTCATGTGGGCCCCACCACATAATATCCTCCCATGGGAGGTTATGTGGGGGTGGGCCCCAGCTCCAACTTCCCCTTGGAGGATTAAACTACCACTTAAATAAAATTATGTCACACATAATTTTTATTTAATTTATTAAGAATCCCCAAAAATTAAATTCCGCTCTTGACAAAACGCGACTGCGGTAAAGGTATACTTAAGCAAATGCCGACACTTTGAGTTCATCGGTGTCCTAATATTTCAATTCCGAGCACTGGTTCAAAAGATATAAAATCCCACACGTACGTTTTCTGAACGTACCTGAAAAAACTTCATAAATTGATTCCGAGCATACTGGGCCTCAGAATCAAGTGCCGTCAAAAACTGAGGACTCGTAAAATTCCCGTGTATTTAAAAAAAATTCCAAGGAATTTATGGTTCTTTACATTCTCCCCACCTCGGGGATCTACGTCTCCATAAGCTAAAACACATGTTAAGGGAATAAATGGGGGTACTGAGCACACATCTGAGCCTCATGCTCCCATGTGCTCTCTTGGAGGTTCCTGTGCTGCCAGCGAACACACACCAGAGGAATAGACCATCCATGAAGGACCCATTCCTGTTGATCCTCAATATCCACTGGAACCTCCGCGAAATCCGCCCCATCATCGATGTCCAGCTCCCCATGGTCGATGATGTGGGACGGGTCGTGCACGTATCTCCTCAGCTGAGATACGTGGAAGATGTCATGCACCTGGTGCAACTGAGGTGGAAAGTCCAGGCGGTAAGCCACCTCACCTACTCTGCTGAGGACCTGGAATGGTCCAAAGAATCGCGTAGACAACTTGCCGCCCCGACCAAATATTCGTAGACCTCGTCGAGGTGAGACCAGTAGGAAGACGTGGTCTCCATCCTCGAACTCCAGTGGTCTCCGTATCCTATCAATATAAGACTTTTTCTTGCTCTGTGCAGTATTCATCCACTCCTGGATGATCTACACCATCTCCTTTGTAGCCTACACCATCTCTGGTCCTACAAGTGCTGACTCCCCTAGGTCAGTCCAACACAAATGTGATCTTCAAGGTTGGCCATAAAGTGAATCATAAGGTTCTATCCTGATGGTGGAGTGGTAACTGTTGTTATACACAAACTCTACCAATGGTAAGTGATCCTCACAGCTATGACTGAAGTCGAGGACACATGCACAGAGCATGTCCTCAAGAGTCTGAATGGTCCTCTCAGTCTGACCATCCGTCTGAGGATGGAAGGCAGTACTCAAGCGAAGCTGTGTCCCAAAAGCCTCCTGCAACCCCTTCCATAGCCGGGAAGTGAAATGAGCATCTCGATTAGAGAAGATCGTCAATGGAACACCATGAAGCCGTATAATATCCTGTATGTAGAGGTGTCCCAAGCTCTCTACTAAGCCCTGCTCTCTGATCGGTAGGAAGTGGGTCAACTTGGTGATTCAGTCGACAATCACACAAATAGAGTTGTGTCCTCTAGATGTATGTGTAAGTCCCATCACGAAATCCATGGATATCTCATCCCACTTCCACTCTGGGACCTCTAAGGGCTGAACCAAGCCTGCTAGATCTGGTGATCCACCTTCACTTGCTGACAAGTGAGGCATCACGAGACAAACTCTGCTACCACCTTCTTCATACCCGGCCACCAGTGTTGTTGTCTGAGGTCCTGATACATCTTCACCACTCCTGGATGTACCGCTAGAGGGGAAGTGTGGAACTCCCTCAACAGCTCCTCATGTAGTGAAACTGGTACCATGGTACGTCCTCTGAAGAGGATGACGTGCTTCCCACCTTCAGAAAACCCATCAGGTGCCTACCCTGAGGATATCTGAGCACGCCGCATCTCACAGTCAACGTCCCCATGCTGTGCCTCTCTGACTCGCTGAATAAGTGGAGGAGTGACTGTGAGAGACTGTAGAAAGGATACTCCATCTCTATCCACAAAGGATATCTGCAACGCGGCCAGCTACTCCGTCACCTCACCTAGCAGTTGAATGCCTAATCTTCTGCTGAGAGCATCTGCTATAATGTTCCCCTTCCTAGGAGTATAGAATATCTCGAAGTCATAGTCCTGGAAGAACTCAATCCATCACCGCTGTCTCAGGTATAGGTCCTTCTGCAAGAGGATGTAACTAAGACTCTGGTAGTCAGAGTAGACTGTAAAACGCTCGCCCATCAGATAGTGTCGCCACATCTTCAAGGCAAAGACCATCGCTACTAACTCTAGGTCATGGGTAGCGTAGTTATGCTCATGCTATATCAACTGCTGAGATCCATATGCGATCACTGCTCACTCTTGCATCAGGACACACCTGAGTCCGGTCCCTGATGCATCGCTGTATACTACATACCCAATGCCCTCCTTCGGTAGCCTCAAGATGGGCACACTGGTCAACCTCTGCCTCAGCTCCTGAAAGATCTGCTGGCATCTATCTGACCACACGAAGGGTTTCCCCTTCTTCATCAATGCTGAAAGTGGTGCTGAAACTCTGGAGAAGTCTGGAACAAATCTCCGATAGTACCCAGCCAGTCCCAGAAAACTCCGCACCTCCGTCACACTCCTAGGTGGCTCCCAAGCAAGTACTTCCTCGATATTCGCTGGATCTACTGCAACTCTAGCCTATGAGATGATGTGTCCCAAGAAGTGAACCTCTTGGATCCAGAACTGACACTTCGAGAGCTTACCATAAAGCTGGTGATCTCGGAGTGTGTCCAGTACTACCAGCAAATGGTAGGCATGCTCCTCCTCAGTAGTCGAGTAAATCAGTATGTCGTCGATGAAGACTACAAAAAAATGATTGAGGTAAGGCTTGAAGATCCTGTTCATGAGACTCATGAACACTGATGGAGCATTGGTTATGCCGAAGGGAATAACCAAGAACTCTTAGTGGCCATACCGACATCTGAAGGTTGTCTTCTACACATCATCATCTCGAAATCTAAGCTGGTGATAGCCTGACCTGAGGTCTATCTTTGAGAACCATAATGCTCCCTTGATCTAATCAAAGAGGTCATAAATCCTCGGGAGTGGGTACTTGTTCTTCACAGTTTCCTGATTTAGGCGACGGTAGTCGACACACAGTCGCAAGCTTCCATCCGCCTTCTTGGCGAACAAAATCGGAGATACCCAGGGTGAAACACTCAGTCGGATAAATCCCTTCCCTTACAAGTCCTCCAGCTGTACCTGTAGCTCACGAAGCTCGGTGGGAGCCATCTGATATGCTAGAGTAGATATCGGTGTCGTCCCGGGGTACAAGTCAATGTAATAGTCTACCTCTCTGCGAGGAGTTAGTCCTAGAATGTCGTCAGGGAAAACATCCGCGTACTGATCCACCACAACAGGAAAACTCAAGCTCTGCACATCAACCGCTCCGAGGATGAGTCTAGCCAATTTATGTGTGATCGGCTCCCCTCTCCTCTGTGTAAGTCCATACTGCACTAAAAAGTCTCCCTTCTTGCCGGTGAAGGTGAAACTGGTCCCATCTGTGCGGATACACCGCACTTTGCGCCTAATACAATCAATCTGAGCATGGAATGTGGATAACCAGTCCATACCCAAGATGACGTCGTAAGGCCTTGATGCCACTACAAGAAGATCCCAGCCGAAGCTCTCGCCTCCTAGAGTAATCTCACACTACCGAAACCAGTTCATAATCGTCGAGTTTGCTCCCGTAGAAGTGTCTAGCTGTAAGGATCGAGCCAACAGATCTGTCAGAATATCCGAGCTCCGAATGAGGGTAGTGGAAATAAAATAATGACTCGCACCTGTGTCAATAAGAACTGCAGCAAGGGTGGAGTAGACACAGATAGTACCTTGAATCATCTCAGGTGTGCCGTGGTCGTAGGCCTCGACTGCCTGGAGCTGAGCCCACCTCTATCCTCCAGCTCCCTGTGGTCGGGGTGGACCTCCTGGTGGTGGTGGTGGTAGAGCCTCGAAACGTCATCCACCACCCGCTGCTCGGCTAGCTCCTCTGCCCCATCCTCCAGCTCTCGGCGGACAACCACGGTCGAACCTCTGCCTCTACCTAGGAGGTACCTCTACTATCTACTGCTAATCTACATGGTGGGTCAGGTATTCACGAGCCATGTGGCCCTACCCGCTACATGCATAGAACTGTCTGCTCCTCGTATAGCTGGCTCTGTCTCATGTTCCCCGCACAACCGAACCTGTATCCTGGGGTTTCCCACTTGATGGCCTGGTCCGCTTGGACCTCTGTGACATCTGTCTACTTCCTGCTACAGAAGAATCTTCTATGTGTCGCCCTGTGGTGGGTCTCACTACTGAAGACTGCTTAGCAAGAAAACTCTCTACTAGTAGGGCTCGCTCCAGCACCCCTATTTGCGTCAGAATGCTGATGGGAATCGTCGAAGCCCTGATCTTATGCCTGAGTCCCTGCTCGAAGGTTTGGGCCCTAAAGAACGGGTCCTGTACCATATCCGTGGAGTAGCGTGAGAGGTCGGTGAACCTCGCTGAGTATTGAGATACTGTCATACTTCCCTACTGTAGATGAAGTAACTCCTGAATCTGCACCGCACAAAGGGTGGCTGGAACAAACTTCGAGCAGAAGAGAATCTCGAAGTCTGTCCAGAGTAATGATGTCTCATCATGCACCTGGAGAATTAGGCTCCACTATCTGCCTACTACTACATGTAGGAGACTCGTGGAAAGGATCACCATGAGGTCGGCTGGTGTCCCTACAAATCTGAAAACTCTCAAGACAGCCTCCAGCCAATCCTCAACTGCTTGTGGGTCCGTCTCTCCCCGGAACCTGGGAGGCCTCTAGCGCTGGAACTCATGCAATGAACTCAGGAGGCGTGAACTCTCTACTACTGGATCTGGTGGTATCAGTGGCCCAGTGGGTAGGGGTACCGCTGGTACCTCCGCTGTGATGGGGCCCTACACTGAGGCCTCGTCGCTCGGTGGGCTACCATCTCGTACAAAACTCGGAACCCTAGCTGGCTGCCTTCGTGGGGCCATCCTGAAAAGAAAAAGGTGCTCCACGGTTAAAAAAGTATACCTGGTGAGCTGACACAAAGTAATAATGAAGAAAACTTTTTCAAAGTAAACACACATGCAATCAGTGTTTTCATGCACTAAGTCGGAGATCAAAAGTCAGAGTCCTACTGTATGGATAAGTCGGCCACCGCACCAACAGCGGTTTCCCTAGACTGATAACCACACCCAAAAAACATAGCACTATTGCCATTAAAAGAATCAGAGTCCAAGTTCTATGGTAGAACTGACTCATCTGATACCAATTTGTCACGACCCATCCTCAGGGCCCGTGCCGTGACTACCCCAAGCCCACCTTCCATAGGCTAGTGGCTGGCGACTAGCACCAAAGGAGAATCCCTGATAAAAAGGGAAGGAATTTCCTTTTAATTTGTAACACACACACAGTCTGAACACAAGAAGTAGAGGAAAAAAGTACTAAAATAGAAAAGTAAGGTGTGCAGAAATTAAGTGGGCCAATATACAAACCCAACTGAACAACAAGTACAAGTACAAGTAAAAAGGGAAAACAACTCCTGAATCATCCACCGAGGAATCCTACCTGAAGGGTAGGTACAGAACTCGAACAACTCATCCCTGCGGTACGCCCCATCTAGTACAGCTCCGAGCAACCTCCGTCCGTCACCCTCAGCCTCGATCACTGCTGTTCATCATCTGCACAAAACACAACAAGGTGCGGGCAAAGCCCGTGCAGGGGTGAGTATAAAAATACTCAGTAGGGGACCCCGAGACCCCTGAAGGTCTCCCAAAATCCACAAAGGATAAAACACATTAGAAATATACAATCATGAAGTATCAACCAACCCTACTTAGGTATATGCCGATACATATACCTAAGTTACCAGTCACAGTCCGGATCCAACTCTCGATCCCAAACACAACCCAGTCCACAAAGGAAGTAAAGTCAATCACCACAATGATAATGTTTGAAAGACATGACTCAGCTCACACAGGTATACATATTTCGTAGAGTGATAGAGTTGATCAGATGTAGTCACTGATCCATCTAAGATATCGGACCCACACAGGATATAGGACCAGCTAAGCTGTCGGACCCACACAGGATACAGGACCAACTACTCTATCAGACCCACACAAGATACATGAATAGAAGTCAGAACTGTCAGACCCATGGAGGATCCCGATACAGTAGTCGTCACTGTTGAACCCACGTAGGATTTCAATACAATAGTCATCGTTGTCAAACCCACATAGGATTCTGGTACACTAGTCGTCGCAGTCGAACCCACGTAGGATTCCGATACAATAGTCATCACTGTCAAACCCATGTAGGATTCTGGTACAGTAGTCGTCACAGCCATCTCTAGGGTTCCCGCACATAGCATGTCGATTCCGGGAGGGTCCGGTCCTCGAGACAAGTGTCGATACATCAAATACCACAAAGTCTCGAGTTGATGTATCCCGTAGTTCTGTCTCATCATAAGGAACTCAATGAAATAGACGGCGTGTCAATATGACACCTGATCTGAGAGTTAATGACATTTCCGTTCCAGGGGCCCAATTGGATTTAACCTCGATCCAAACCCGAACGTTTTCCAAATTTGTCCAAAACTCACTTATAGTATCACAAAAGGACTGCCTCGTCGCGAGGGTCCCAATGTCACAGACGGCGCGTCGATTGGACGCATGATCTAGGAGATATTCGCATTTAAGTGAAGTTAGGCCCAACCCGTCAAGCCCAGTGGGCTGGTGGGTCGGCCTGGCCCTGTGGGGCGCGGCCCACTTGCAGACCCAGCCCGCGATGTAGGCCGGTTTGGTCCTCCCGGTGGCGCCGAGCGGCGCTGCCTCCTCCTCTGACCGGCCGGCCGTAGCCGGCCAGTTTGGCCCGACGCATGCGGCCCACGTTGCGGGCCACGGTTCTTCCCACATGGCTCCTGCAGGCACCGTGGTTCTCCAGCCTGGCCAGCAGGTGGCCAGATGGTTTTCCGAGCTGAGCGGCCCGCAAATGGGGCCGCGTCCTCCTCCGCGCAGCGCCTGCGGGCGCCGTGGTTCTCCAACCCGGCGGGCAGTCTGCCGGCCGGTTCTTCCAGCCCGGACGGCAAGTGGCCGGCCGGTTCTTCCAGCCGAGTGGCCCGCGGATACGGGATGCGGTCTCCCTCCATGCGGCGCCTTCGTGCACCGCAGATCCTTCATGCAGAATGACTGGATCGGCCGACCGGTTGTCCCGCGGTCCGGGCGGCCCGAGCATCCACCGATCTCCCTCCACGCGGCCGGCGCACGACCGCCACTGCCGCCGCCGCCGCCGCCTCCGGTCGCCGACACTGCCACCTCTTCCATCCTGTGGTTCTTCTCCAGCGCGGTGCGATGACACCGCTCCCTTTCGGCTTCGCCTCCGACGTCAATCAACAATAACCAACAGAGGGGCATCCAGCCGTGTTGGTTCGGCCCACGCCCTCCGCATTTGGTGATATCAATTGGCCAATGAAGAACCAAAGAATTCATCGAGGAACGAGGGTATAATTTAATCAATACAAACCCCTACCTCTATTAAAATAACATTGTCTAAGTCATGGAAGATGGGCATCGTGGAAGACAGACATCGTTCCATCAACGTCGGAGAGAGTAGAGCTTGGCGAAGTCGAGTCCAGACGACGCCCTCGGTGTAATTCGTGGCGGCAGTGCTTCCCTTCCTTTCTCCGGTTCAAGAAGGAAGAAGGTGTTGCTTCACATTCTTCGGTGACGTGGAGCATTTTTCGTCAAGAGGATGATGTTATTTCCAATAGTTCTCCCCAAGCTCTCCAACTATTATGCCAACCCAAAATAAAATATTATGTTCACTTATTTTAATGTTGGCATAATGAATTCAAAATAATTAAAACACTCAAATTAATTAATTAAGTTGGTTCACTTAATTAATTGCATGGAGTTGGAAAGAATTCCAAGGGATTCAATTAATTAATTACAAGGGTGTGTTGGCACATTAATGGGAAGTCCAAGAGTTAAAGGGGGTTCAGGGGGGGTTGAGGAGTTTGATGCTCGTGTGGGCCCCACCACATAATATCCTCCCATGGGAGGTTATGTGGGGGTGGGACCCACCTCCAACTTCACCTTGAAGGATTAAACTACCACTTAAATAAAAATATGTCACACATAATTTTTATTTAATTTATTAATAATCCCCAAAAATTAACTTCTGCTCCTGACAAAACGCAACTGCGGTAAAGGTCTCCTTAAGAGAATACCGGCGCTGTGAGTTTATCGGTGTCCTCATATTTCAATTCCGAGCACTGGTTCAAAAGATATAAAATCCCACACATAAGTTTACTAAACGTACCCGAACAAAACTTCAGAAATTGATTCCGGGCATACCGGGCCTCAGAATCAAGTGCCGTCAGAAACCGTGGACTCATAAAATTGCCGTGTATTTAAAAAAAATTCCACGGAATTTCCAGGTCTTTACAGCCTAAGGGTCTATTGTATAGTGCACCCTATGATGTCACATTGTTGAATTACCATAAGGTATTCACTGCAATACTCCTCCCCTAGGTAGAACCATTAAAGCTTGATCATGAATTGTGATGTGACTATATGCCTCATGGAATAACATCTTCCCCCCAAAAAAATAGTATGGAGGGAATAACATATCCAACCTCCCACATGATCCGAACCATTAAAATAAGGTGGGTCCCATGGATAAACTCACATACATAAAGGAGGACATAAAAAGTAATAACCAATCTAACCTCTAACAAAATCTAAATCACTAATACGGGGTATTCCACATGTCTTATAAGATATACTAGAAGTGGATCATGATAAGGTCATAAAAGAACCAACTTACTGCCTGAGAATGACTACCAATGTAAGACAGATCCCTTGGATAAATGAACATACATATAGAATATTCTAGGGAGGGTATAACATAGCTAACCTCCAACATAATCTGCACCACTAAAATAATTTATGACTTGTGTAAAATCACATATACCCCATGATGTATATCCAAACATAAAGTTTAAAAAATTTGAAAGAATTTTCACCTTGGTGGACTATCTCTACATTGCAATCCAAATGTCTCTAGGCCTCATCCTCATCATAGATATATAATAACGATTAAGATATAATGAACAAGCATGGAAGATAAGCCTCATCCTAGATCTTAGCTAGCCAATGATTGATACCTAGCATCAAGCAAGAGGCTATTACATAATATGCTCATACATGACCCATCCTAAGCAGCCTCACTAAACGTATCCATCATTAGCATATCCTATAGTTAAAAAATATATCATAATGATCCCAAGACCTATAGGTAACAATACATCAACAAGAAATCTCTTTATTCATATTTAGTTACCAACCTACCCCACCCCATGTGTGGATTTCCCTACCCATAAGTTCATTATGAATCCTCATTATCATTTCCACTAACATCATAATCATGCCCTTTCCATGTATTGTACCTATGAGGGTTATAAGGGAGATTTCACAATTTCATATAGCCATGATAAATATTTTCTATGGGATAATAAATACAAACCATATAATCAACATGATATAAGATTTAAAATAATCCTTGATATATATCAAACAACTACCTACCCACTAGTTATTCCATCACTAGTACCCACTAAGGCATCCCACTAATCACCCAATGCAGTACTACCACAAAGGCCCACAACTCAGGCTAGCCAACTCACTAGTAAATTCATGGTCTTTAATAATAAAGTTCACATCACTATCACTCTAACCAAATTAAAAATCCATACAAAGACCCTTTCCACGTGATTACCATAATTCTTCCCTCATAGAAACCCCCACCAATGACCCTTACAACATGATTGATCATTATCCCATTCATACAGTTTCAACCTAGGCTATTAGTAATTAATAACATGAACCAATACCACTATAGGGTCTATTATACCTAACTCTACACACCAACTATCTTTTTAATGTGGAAGAGTAAAAATTCATTACATAAGAGACTCACCAGGGGGAATCTGTGTGATATAGAGGAGGCTGTCGGGATGGTCGTCGGATGAAGAAGGTGTGACAGAGCAGGTCACATGGACAAGGGGACCATTCAAAGAAGAGGAGGAGGAGAAGGAGGAGGAGGAGGCGACCGCGATGGAGGAGGATGAGGCGGTGGATGGAGGCGGAGGAGGAAGCGGTGACGAAGGAGGTGGAGGAGCAGGGTCACAACGGAGGAGGGGTCACAGAGGAGGAGGAGGATAAGGCAGTGATGGTAGAGGAGGATGACAGTCACGGTAGAGGAGGAGAAAAAGGTAGTGACAATGAAGGAGGAGGAGGAGGAGGAGGAGGAGGGGCCACATCGGAGGAGAGGTCGACAATGCAGGGTTCCTCTTCCGCGAAGGCTTGAATGGGTGTGAGGGAGGAGGGACCTATTAGGGTTAATTTATAAAAAACACTGGAATCTTTATTAGTGCTTTTTGAGTGCTGATAAAGATAGGCCTTTATCAGCATTAAAAATGCACCGATAAAGGACCTATTTTTCAGTGCTAAAATTATAGTGCTAATAAATAGATATTTTATCAGCACATTTTTAGAACTGATAAAGGCCTATCTTTATCAGCACTCAAAAAGTGCTGATAAAATACCTATTTATCAGTGCTAAAATTATAGCGCTGATAAATACTCATTTTATTAGCCTTTTTTTTTCATAGACCAAATTCATTGGGAAAAACATAGATATTAAATAATTTTAATTATAAATATATATATTAAAAAGTAATATATATTTATAAATAAAATAAATATATTAAATATAAAAAATATAAAAAATACAATGAATTAATCCAATAAATATAATATATCTAATAAATCTAATAAATATATTTATTATTTAATGTAATTTATTATAATCTTATAACTATTTAATTATATATATATATATCTATATATTTAATTATAATCTTAGAAATAATTTTTCAATTAAAACATTATATATATATTTTTGAATTATTAAAAAATATATATTAATTATAAACATTTGTTTTTTATTTAATTTATACAAATAAAAATTATTTTATAATATAAATATAATAATTTTATATAAATTAATAATAAAAACTTTTATCAGCGCTGATAAAGGCCCACCCCTTCATCAGCGCAAAGAAAAGCACTGATAAAGGGCAACACTTCCCTTGCCCTGTTTTGTGGTAGTGTTCATAGAGAATACAAAGGGTATGATCTCTATCTCTACTGTCATCGTATATGATGAAATCATGATCCAACATCAATCCCTCACAGGAAAGACAAAGAGAATGCAACCAACCCATGTCGGTTTGAAGAAAACCCCCCCAAAGCCATCTCAAAAGGACTTCCTCATCATGAGGGTCCCAACGCCATAGAAGGATTGTCACGACCCTTCCCTCGGGGCCCATGCTGTGACTACCCCAAGCCCGCCTTCCATAGGCCAGGGGCTGGCGACTAGCACCAAGGCGTAAATCCCAACAAAAAGGGAAGGCATTGCCTTTGAAAAGTAAACAAGCACCACAGAGTAAGCAAGCGGAAAAGTAAACACTAAGTAAAAACTGTACAAGCTATGCTGAAAGTAAAAGGGGCCGGAAATACAAGCCCAACAGTAAAGTACAACTGAAAGGAAAAACAGCAACTGAAAGGGAAAACTGTAGCGTCGAGCCGTCCTCTGGAAATCCCACCTGAAGGGTGGGTACAGATAGCCTCCATTGCTCCTCGGGTCCACCTGACCGCTCTGAGTACGTCCCGCTCAGTGGTCCACCTCCAGGTACCGTCCTGCTCCACACGCCTCCACCACGATCAACGCTGTCCGTCATCTGCAACCAACACAACGTAGTGCGGGCAAAGCCCGTGCAAGGGTGAGTATAAGCTACTCAGTAGGGACCCCGAGATCCCCGAAGGTCCCCCGAAATCCACAAAGGATAACCCACAAAGGAAGGATACAATCACGAAGTAACATCTGACACGGATTAGGTATATGCCCATACATATACCTAAGTCATCAATTCCCGTTCGGCTCCAACGTCCGATCCCAAGCACAACCCAGTCCACACAGGAAAGCAAAACGTACACCCACACAGGATAGATCAACACAATCCACAAAGGAGAGTAAACAGTAAATCCACATAGGATAGCTCAACACAATCCAAAAAGGATAGTAAACAGTAAATCCACACAGGATAGCTCAACACAATCCACAAAGGAGAGTAAACAGTAAATCCACACAGGATAGCTCAACACAATCCACAAAGGAGAGTAACGCAAGATTCAGCTCACACAGGTATACTTCTTCGGATGACGATAAAGATTATCACTGATCCATCTAAGTCGTCGGACCCACGAAGGATCGATAGGTAACTAACCCCCGCAATGACCCACACAGGATCGGGCCCACACAGGACCTGTAGGCGCTGGCTCACACAGAACCGCTGAGCGCGGACCCACACAGGATCGGACCCACACAGGATCGGGCCCACACAGGACCGGGCCCACACATGACCTGTAGCACTAATCCACGGAGGATCGCTGAGTGCAGTAGTCATCGCAGTCCACTGAGGATCTCTGCACAGTCATCGCCGCAGTCCACTGAGGATCTCTGCACGGTCGTCGTCGGAGTCCACGGAGGATCTCTGCACAGTCGTCGCTGTCGAAGTAGCAGTCGCAGCCAGCCTAGGGTTCCCGCACACAGCAAGCTCGTTCGGGAGGGTCCGCTCCACGAGCCGAGAGGCTGATACATCAACTGACACAAAGTCCGAAGTTTATGTATCCAAAAGTTCCGTATCGTCAATAGGAACTCAACGTCGCAGACGACGCGTCAATCGGACGCCCGGTCTGAGAGTTATTGGCATTTTCGTCCCAGGGGCCCGGTTGGTTTTTAAGGCAAAACCAACCCGACTACACTCCACCTACATCCAAACCTCGGGCAGAGTATTCCAAAATATCCGTCTCACTTAGAGGAAAACAACAAAGCTGACGACACGTCAATCGGACGTCCGTAGCTCAAGATATGAGGGTTTCCGCTCCGAGGGCCCGGTTGGTTTCGTGTACGAACCAACCCGGCCGAACTCAAAGTACTCTGAAACCTTGAGTGCGATATACTGAAACGACCGTCTCGATCCAAGGATCGCGTTTCCGCTGACGGTGAGTCATTTGGAGGCCCGTAGCTCAAGTTACGGGCGTTTGAACGAAGACCATCCGAAGACGGGGGGTACGGGCCCGGGCCGACCCGGGCCGACCCCCCCGGGAGTCGGCCGAACCGGGTCGACCCGACCCGGTCCGGTCTGGCCAGGGCACGACCTGGCTGGTCGGACCGGCCTGGCCCAGTTCGGCCGAGCGGCCGAACGGCCGAGGCACGCGGGGCGCCGCCCCCGCGGCCTGGTGGTGCTGCGGCCCCCCCGCGTGGGGCCGCGCTGAGTCGGGACGCGGCTTCATCCGTGTCCGAGGGCACCGGACCCGCGCGGCCGCGGGTCCGCGGGTTCCGCCGCCGGCGCGCTGAGTCGCAGCGGCCTGTCCGACGGCGCGCCGGGGCGCTGCCACTCCCGGCTGTCGGCGCCGCCGCGCCGGCGACCCGTGCCGCCGGCAAGTTCCGCGGGCCACCGGGATCGTTCCGGTGGTCCGATTCTCTTCCCATCTGCACCATTGCTCCTCCCGGGACTCGTTCTTCACTGCGGGATCATCAAACATCCGTTGCGGCACATTCCATTGTCGCCCGTTAAATCCGCACAAAACGAAGAACGACGGAGGGTCGTCGGGCCGTGTTCGTTTGGCCCGCACCCTCCGCGTTAGAGATAAACAAACGGGGGAATTTTATTCCACACAGGAAGCAACAATTTTAATAAGATTAAAATTGTTCACAATTCGGTTCTTTAATTTCTTTAAAGAAACATTGACGGGAATAATAAAAAGGGGTAATTCCCAAAATAAATCCCTACCTCGTCGATCGTCGCGCGCGGGTGTTCTTTGCGGAAAAGCTCGTCGCGGAAGAGAGGGATCGTCGCGTCGTCGCGGGGAGGCGTCGCGTCGTTGCGGAATCCGGCGTTGAGTCGGTAAACTCAACGCACCATGAAACAGCAGATTTAATTTAATTAATTAAATCCGTGTTTTTGGTTAAGAACCACGAAGGAGATAAAAAGGAAGGTCCGAGACTCTTACCTCAAGCAGCCGATCAAAGATCCGTCGCGGTGGAAGAGACGTCACAAAAGAACGTTGTCGGCATTGCGGATCACGGCGTCGCGTCGTCGATTTCCGGGTTTGGCGTTCTTCGCGTTCTTTGTGTTCTTCGCGAAGGAGGAAGAAGGAACAAGGATTCTGTCTCAACGAGTAATCCCCCAAAAGATTTTGGTTGGTCTTATTTTATTAATATGCCAACACACGAAAACAGGTTAAGAAACGATTGAATTAATTCGTTGAATTAATTCAACGAAAGAAACAGCCCATTTAATTCACGAAATAAACCGCCCAATTAAATGGTCTGTTAAGATTTTAAGAAACGCGTCAGTTGACTCTCATTAAGACGGGTTTTCGCGGGTGCGTTTCTTAGCGGAAAGAAACGGCGGGGCTCGTGCGGGCCCCACCTCACAAATATCCTACCAAGGGGGTAGGATATTTCTGGATAGCATCCTATCCGGTTCAACTCAGTTCAAGCCGTCAATAAGTGGCTTCAAGTGGCTTCCAAGTGGCTTAAGTGAAATAAAATAAAGTTGTCGCAAAATTATTTTATTTCTTAACTTTAAGCCCGAAAATTAAAAACCACACCCGAGAAAATGCAACTCCGGAAGAGGCGTTTCTAAGCGAATACCGGCGCTGCGATTTCATCGGTGCCCTCAGAATTCGATTCCAAGCACCGGTTCAAAAGTTAGAAAAACCCGCTCGTCCGTTCACTGAACGTACCTGAGCCAAACTTCGGAAAATGATTCCGGGCACACCGGGCCTCAGAATCAGGTGCTGTCAGAAACTGCGCTCTTGTAAAATTCCAAAGAAAATTAAGAAAAAAATTTCCTTGAAATTTACGGGTCTTTACATTACTCCCACCTCAGGACTTTACGTCCCTGTAAAGATACATCATAAACTAGGGAAACAAATGTGGGTACTGAGCACGCATCTGAGCCTCCCGCTCCCAAGTGCTCTCCTGGAGGTTCCCATGCTGCCATCTGATGCGCACAAGAGGAATCGATCGCCCACGTAGGACCCGCTCTTGTCGATCCTCTATCTCCACTGGGACCTCCGCAAAAGTCGCCCCATCATCCACGTATAGCTCACCATAGTCAATGATGTGCGTCAGGTCGTGCACGTATCTCCTCAGATGGGATACGTGGAAGACGTCGTGCACCCGGTGCAACTGAGGTGGCAGAGCCAGGCGATAAGCCACCTCGCCAATCCTGCTGAGGACCTGAAAAGTCCTGATGAAGCGTGGAGACAACTTGCCACCCCGGCCAAATCTCCGCAACCCACGTCAAGGTGAGACACGCAAGAAGACGTGATCGCCATCCTCGAACTCTAGTGGCCTCCGCCTCCTGTCAGCATATGACTTCTGCCGGCTCTGTGCTGTCCTCATCCGCTCCTGGATGACCTGGACCTTCTCTGTCATGGCCCGGACCATCTCTGGTCCCACAAGTGCTGACTCCCCAGGGTCTGTCCAGCACAAATGAGATATGCAAGGCCTGCCGTACAACACCTCGTAGGGTGCCATCCCGATGGTGGAGTGGTAGCTGTTGTTGTATGCAAACTCCACCAAGGGTAGGTGGTCCTCCCAGCTGCGACCAAAGTCGAGGACACATGCACGGAGCATGTCCTCGAGGGTCTGAATGGTCCTCTCCGTCTGACCATCCGTCTGTGGGTGAAAGGCGGTGCTCAGACGTAGCCGCGTCCCGAACGCCTCCTGCAACCCCTTCCAAATTCGGGAAGTAAAGCGAGAGTCCCGATCGGAGACGATAGTCGATGGCACACCGTGAAGCCGTACAATCTCCTGAACGTAGAGACGTCCCAAGCTCTCCACTGAGCCCTGCTCTCGGATGGGTAAGAAGTGTACCGAATTGGTGAGTCGGTCAACAATCACCCAAATGGAGTCGTGACCTCTAGAAGTGCGTGGAAGTCCAGTCACAAAGTCCATAGATATGCCATCCCACTTCCACTCCGGGACCTCCAAGGGCTGTACCAAGCCTGCTGGTACCTGGTGCTCTGCCTTCACCTGCTGGCAGGTGAGGCACCGCGAAACGAACTCTGCTACAACCTTCTTCATGCCCGGCCACCAGTGCTGACGTCTGAGATCCTGGTACATCTTCGCCACTCCAGGATGTACCACCAAAGGAGAAGTGTGGAACTCTCTCAGCACCTCCTCTTGTAAAGCAACCGGTACCAAGGTATGTCCTCTGAAAAGGACATCGTGCTCTGCTCCAAGGGAGAAACCATCAGGTGCCTGTCCCGAGGATATCTGTGCACGCCGTGTCTCACAGTCAGTGTCCCCACGCTGTGCCTCTCTGACCCACTGTAGAAGTGGAGGAGAGACTGTGAGAGACTGAAGGAAGGCTGCTCCGTCTCTATCCACGAAGGATATCTGCAAGGCGGCTAGCTGCTCTGTCGCCTCCTCAAGCAGCTGGATGCCCGTCCTCCTGCTGAGGGCATCGGCTACCACGTTCCCCTTTCCAGGAGTATAGACTATCTCAAAGTCATAGTCCTGGAGGAACTCGAGCCATCGCCGCTGTCTTAGGTTCAGGTCCTTCTGAGAGAAGATGTACCTGAGACTCTGGTGGTCAGAAAAGACTGTGAAGCGCTCGCCCATCAGATAGTGCCGCCATGTCTTCAGGGCGAAGACCACTGCTGCCAACTCCAAGTCATGGGTAGTGTAGTTCTGCTCATGCGGCCTCAACTGATGTGATCCGTAGGCAATCACGGCCCGCTCCTGCATCAGGACACACCCGAGTCCGGTCCCTGATGCATCGCAGTAGACTACGTATCCAACTCCCTCCTCAGGCAACCTCAAGATAGGTGCGCTGGTCAACCTCTGCCTCAGCTCCTGGAAGCTCTGCTGACATCTGTCTGACCACAGAAAGGGTTTCCCCTTCTTCGTCAACGCTGAGAGTGGGGCCGCAACTATGGAGAAGTCTGGCACAAATCTCTGATAGTATCCGGCTAGGCCCAAGAAAATACGCACCTCTGTCACGCTCTTGGGTGGCTCCCAAGCTAGCACTGCCTAGATCTTCGTGGGATCCACTACAACTCCCGCCTCAGAAATGATGTGCCCCAAGAAGTGGACCTCACGTAACCAGAACTGACACTTCGAGAGCTTGACATAAATCTGGTGCTCTCGGAGTGTGTCTAGTACAACACGCAAGTGGTAGGCGTGCTCCTCCTCCGTGGTCGAGTACACCAAGATGTCGTCGATGAAGACTACGACAAATCGATCGAGGTATGGCTGGAAGATCCTGTTCATGAGGCTCATGAACACTGCTGGAGCGTTGGTCATGCCGAAAGGCATAACCAAGAACTCATAGTGGCCATACTGACATCTAAAGGCCGTCTTCTGCACATCCTCATCTTGAACTCTGAGCTGATGATAGCCTGACCTGAGGTCTATCTTCGAGAACCACCGTGATCCCTTGAGATGATCGAAGAGGTCATCAATCCTGGGTAGCGGATACTTTTTCCTCACTGTCACCTGGTTCAGGCGATGATAATCGACACACAGTCGCAAGCTCCCGTCTGCCTTCTTGGTGAAAAATATCGGGGAAGCCCAGGGTGAAACACTGGGTCAGATGAACCTCTTTCCCTGCAAGTCCTCCAACTGTACCCGCAGCTCTCGAAGCTCAGCGGGGGCCATCCGATATGCTGGAGTGGATATCGGGGCTGTCCCGGTGTACAGGTCAATATAAAAGTCTACCTCTCTGCAAGGAGGTAGTCCTGGAACGTCGTCGGGAAAGACGTCTGCGTACTGATCCACCACTGCAGGAAAACTGGGACTCCGCACATCGACTGCTCGCAGGATGAGGCTAGCCAACTGATGAGTGATGGGCTGACCTCTCCTCTGCGTGAGTCCATCCTGTGCTTATAAGGCTCCCTTCTCGCCGATGAAGGTGAACCTGCTCCCGTCGGTGCACACACATCACACCTTGCGCCTAATGCAGTCAATCTGAGCATGGACCGTAGATAACCAATCCATGCCCAAGATGACGTCGTAAGGCCTCGACGCCGCTACAAGAAGATCCCATCCTAAGCTCTCGCCTCCTAGATTAAGCTCACAATGCCGGCACCAGTGTGTAATCGTCGAGTATGCTCCCTTATGAGTCTCTAGCCGTAAGGATCGAGCCAACGGCTCCGTCGGAATCTCCGAGCTCCGAACAAGGGCAGTGGATATGAAAGAGTGACTCGCTCCTATGTCTATCAGAACTGCAGAAAGGGTGGAATAGACACAGATCGTACCTCGAATCATCTCTGGCGTGCTGTGGTCGTAGGCCTCAGCTGCCTCGAGCTGCGCCTGTCTCTGCCCGCCAGCTCCCTGTGGTCGGGGCGGGCCTCCTGGTGGTGGTGGTGGTAGAGCCTCAAAGCGTCGCCCACCACCTGCTGCTCGGCCAGCTCCTCTGCCTTGTCCGCCTCCTCCCTGCGGACTGCCACGGTCGACCCTCTGCCTCTGCCTGGGTGGTCCCTCCGCTGTCTGCTGCCCCTCGGTACGACGGGTCGGGCAGTCACGAGCCATGTGGCCCTGCCCGCCGCACTCGTAGCACTGTCTGCCTCTCGGAAGGATGGCTCCGCGCTGTGTGCCCCGCACCGTTGAGCCAGTGTCCTAGGGTCGTCTGCCGGAAGGCCTGGTCTGCCTGGAACCCTGAGTCATCCGTCGGCTACCTGCTGCCGAAGACTCCGCTATCTACCGCCCTGAGGCAGGTCTCGCTGTGGACTCAGCCAGGAAGCTCTCGATCAGAAGGGCTCGCTCTAGCACTCCTGCCTGGGTCGGGATGCTGAGGGAGATCAGCGATGCCCTGATCTCGTGTCTCAATCCCTGCTCGAAGGTCCGGGCCCGGAAGAAGGGGTCCCGTACCATGTCTGTTGAGTAGCGAGATAGGTCGGTGAACCTCGCCGCGTACTGGGTGACCGTCAAGCTGCCCTGCCGCAGCTGAAGAAGCTCCTGGATGTGCACCGCACGGAGGGTGGCCGGGACGAACTCTGAGCGGAAGAGGCTCTCAAAGTCTGTCCAGATGAGGGAGGCCTCATCGTGTACCTGGAGCATCAGGCTCCACCATCGCCCTGCTGCTGCGTGCAGTAGGCTCGCCGCGAGGATCACCATGAGGTCTGCTGGTGTCCTCACTAGCCTGAAAACTCAGACGACCGCCTCTAGCCAGTCCTCGGCTTCCTGGGGGTCCGACTCCCCACGGAACCTAGGTGGTCGCTGGCGCTGGAACTCGTGCAGAGCTCCGAGGCGTCGTGCGTCGTCAGCTGCCAGTGTTGGAAGCATCGGGGGCTCAGCGGGTAATGGTATCGTCGGGGCCTCTGCTATCAACGGGCCCTGTACCGAGGCCTCGTCGCTCGGCGGGCTGTCGTCGCGCTCTACTCTAGGAACCCTAGCTGGCTGCTGTCGTCGTGCCATCCTGAAAAGGAAACAAGTGCGCCACGGTCAGAACAGTATACCTGGTGAGCTGACACAAGTAATCACAGAGAAAACTTGAAACACACATGCAATCAATGTTTTCGTGCATTAAGTCGGAAATCAGAAGTCAGGGTCCTAGTGTATGGATACGTCGGCCGCCACACCAACACTGGACTCCCTGGACTGATAACCACACTCAATACGCTAAACACTATTGCTTCACATAGAAGAAAGATCAGAGTCTGCGGTAGAACCGACCACCTTTGATACCAATTTGTCACGACCCGCCCTCGGGGCCCGTTCCGTGACTACCCCAAGCCCGCCTTCCATAGGCCAGGGGCTGGCGACTAGCACCAAGGTGTAAATCCCAACAAAAAGGGAAGGCATTGCCTTTGAAAAGTAAACAAGCACCACAGAGTAAGCAAGCGGAAAATTAAACACTAAGTAAAAACTGTACAAGCTGTGCTGAAAGTAAAAGGGGCCGGAAATACAAGCCCAACAGTAAAGTACAACTGAAAGGAAAAACAGCAACTGAAAGGGAAAACTATAGCGTCGAGCCGTCCTCTGGAAATCCCACCTGAAGGGTGGGTACAGATAGCCTCCACTGCTCCTCGGTTCCACATGAACGCTCCGAGTACGTCCCACTCAGTGGTCCACCTCCAGGTACCGTCCTGCTCCACACGCCTCCACCACGATCAGCGCTGTCCGTCGTTTGCAACCAACACAACGTAGTGCGGGCAAAGCCCGTGCAGGGGTGAGTATAAGCTACTCAGTAGGGACCCCGAGTCCCCCGAAGGTCTCCCGAAATCCACAAAGGATAATCCAAAAATGAAGGATACAATCACGAAGTAACATCTGACATGGCTTAGGTATATGCCCATACATATACCTAAGTCATCAATTCCCGTTCGGTTCCAACGTCCGAGCCCAAGCACAACCCAGTCCACACAGGAAAGCAAAATGTACACCCACACAGGATAGCTCAACACAATCCACAAAGGAGAGTAAACAGTAAATCCACATAGGATAGCTCAACACAATCCACAAAGGAGAGTAAACAGTAAATCCACACAGGATAGCTCAACACAATCCACAAAGGAGAGTAACGCAAGATTCAGCTCACACAGGTATACTTCTTCGGATGACGATAAAGATGATCACTGATCCATCTAAGTCGTCGGACCCACGAAGGATCGATAGGTAACTAAGACCCGCAATGACCCACACAGGATCGAGCCCACACAGGACCTGTAGGCACTGGCTCACACAGAACCGCTGAGCGCGGACCCACACAGGATCAGACCCACACAGGATCGGGCCCACACAGGACCGGGCCCACACAGGACCTGTAGCACTAATCCACGGAGGATCGCTGAGTGCAGTAGTCATCGCAGTCCACTGAGGATCTCTGCACAGTCGTCGCCGCAGTCCACTGAGGATCTCTTCACGGTCGTCGTCGGAGTCCACGGAGGATCTCTGCACAGTCGTCGCTGTCGAAGTAGCAGTCTCAGCCAGCCTAGGGTTCCCGCACACAGCAAGCTCGTTCGGGAGGGTCCGCTCCACGAGCCGAGAGGCTGATACATCAACTGATACAAAGTCCGAAGTTGATGTATCCAAAAGTCCCGTATCGTCAACAGGAACTCAACGTCGCAGACGACGCGTCAATCGGACGCCCGGTCTGAGAGTTATTGGCATTTTCGTCCCAGGGGCCCGGTTGGTTTTTAAGGCAAAACCAACCCGACCGCACTCCACCTGCTTCCAAACCTCGGGCGGAGTATTCCAAAAGATCCTTCTCACTTAGAGGAAGACAACAAAGCTGACAGCACGTCAATCGAACGTCCGTAGCTCAAGATATGAGCGTTTCCGCTCCGAGGGCCCGGTTGGTTTCGTGTACGAACCAACCCGGACGAACTCAAAGTACTCCGAAACCTTGAGTGTGATATACCGAAACGACCGTCTCGATCCAAGGATCGCGTTACCACTGACGGAGAGTCGTTTGGATGCCCATAGCTCAAGTTACGGGCATTTGAACGAAGACCGTCCGAAGACAGGGGGTACGGGCCCAGGCCGACCCGGGCCGACCCCCCCGGGAGTCGGCCGAACCGGGTCGACCCGACCCGGTCCGACCCGGTCCGGTCCGGCCAGGGCACGGCCCGACCGGTCAGACCGGCCTAGCCCGGTTCGGCCGAGCGGCTGAACGGCCGAGGCACGCGGGGTGCCGCCCCCGCGGCCTGGTGGTTCCGCGGCCCCCCCGCGTGGGGCCGCGCTGAGTCGGGACGCGGCTTCAGCCGCATCCGAGGGCACCGGACCCGCGTGGCCGCGGGTCCGCGGGTGCCGCCGCCGCCGCGCTGAGTCGCGGCGGCCTGTCCGGCGGCGCGCCGGGGCGCCGCCACTCCCGGCTGTCGGTGCCGCCGCGCCGGCGACCCGCGCCGCCGGCGAGTTCTGCGGGCCACCGGGATCGTTCCGGTGGTTTGATTCTCTTCCCGTCTACGCCATTGCTCCTCCCGGGACTCGATCTTCACTGTGGGATCGTCAAACATCCGTTGCGGCACGTTCCATCGTCGCCCGTCAAATCCGCACAAAACGAAGAACGGCGGAGGGTCGTCGGGCCGTGTTCGTTTGGCCCGCACCCTCCGCGTTAGAGATAAACAAACGGGGGAATTTTATTCCACACAGGAAGCAAAAATTTTAATAAGATTAAAATTGTTCACAATTCGGTTCTTTAATTTCTTTAAAGAAACATTGACGGGAATAATAAAAAGGGGTAATTCCCAAAATAAATCCCTACCTCGTCGATCATCGCGCGCAGGTGTTCTTCGCGGAAAAGATCGTCGCGGAAGAGAGGGATCGTCGCATCGTCGCGGGGAGGCGTCGCGTCGTCGGGGAATCCGGCGTTGAGTCGGCAAACTCAATGCACCATGAAACAACAGATTTAATTTAATTAATTAAATCCGTGTTTTTGGTTAAGAACCACGAAGGAGATAAAAAGGAAGGTCCGAGACTCTTACCTCAAGCAGCCGATCAAAGATCCGTCGCGGAGGAAGAGACGTCGCAGAAGAACATTGTTGGCGTTGCGGATCACAGCGTTGCGTCGTCGATTTCCGGGTTCGGCGTTCTTCGCGTTCTTCGCGTTCTTCGCGTTCTTCGCGTTCTTTGCGAAGGAGGAAGAAGGAACAAGGATTCTGTCTCAACGAGTAATCCTCCAAAAGATTTTGGTTGGTCTTATTTTATTAATATGCCAACACACAAAAACAGGTTAAGAAACGATTGAATTAATTCGTTGAATTAATTCAACGAAAGAAACAGCCCATTTAATTCACGAAATAAACCGCCCAATTAAATGGTCTGTTAAGATTTTAAGAAACGCGTCAGTTGACTCTCATTAAGACGGGTTTTCGCGGGTGCGTTTCTTAGCGGAAAGAAACGGCGGGGCTCGTGCGGGCCCCACCTCACAAATATCCTACCAAGGGGGTAGGATATTTCTGGATAGCATCCTATCCGGTTCAACTCAGTTCAAGCCATCAATAAGTAGCTTCAAGTGGCTTCCAAGTTGCTTAAGTGAAATAAAATAAAGTTGTCGCAAAATTATTTTATTTCTTAACTTTAAGCCCGAAAATTAAAAACCACACCCGAGCAAACGCAACTCTGGAAGAGGCGTTTCTAAGCGAATAACGGTGCTGCGATTTCATCGGTGCCCGCAGAATTCGATTCCGAGCACCGGTTCAAAAGTTAGAAAAACTCGCTCGTCCGTTCACTGAACGTACCCGAGCCAAACTTCGGAAAATGATTCCGGGCACACCGAGCCTCGGAATCAGGTGCCGTCAGAAACTGCGCTCTTGTAAAATTCCAAAGAAAATTAAGAAAAAAATTTCCTTTAAATTTACGGGTCTTTACAAGGATCATCAAATGGACTTACGATTTGAATGTTATGGGCATTTTAGTGAAAAGAGGCGAGTTGGGTCCGGGTCTGGTCCGTCTCGTCCTAGGGTCCACCGAACTGACTCGCCGGTTCAACCTGGTCCACTGGACTTGGCCTGGACCGGCTGGGCCCCACCCAGTCCGATATGCAGGTTTTCCAGCCCAACTGAGCCCACTGGAGTGGGCCGATATGCTCTGCCTTGGACGCGGTAGGCGCCAGATCATTGAACCACCCTGCAGGTCACCGCAGGGTTCTGCCGCTGCGGTCTAGCTAGTCCGCGTCTCTCCAGCCGCGTGATGCGGCTCACTTCCACATCCTCTAAATACCGCCTCCATCCACCTATTGGGGTCCATGTTCACTGTCTATTGGAGGCCCCTATTCGCCGCCTGTGGTGGTTGTTATGGGCTCCTCCATTGTACCAGCATGCGGTCGCCACTACTGGAATGCCAGTGGCTTCTTCCGAGGGCCACCAGATGCACTCCTATGGTCTGTTCTTAGATCCGAAAGAGGTTCCATAATACTCAGGTCCACATCTTCACTATCGTGGGCTCCGATCCACACCATGATCCTTTTCGATGCATAGCTTTTTGAGTGGCAATATCTCCCACAACTCCTCGATCTGTTCACCATCGTCGTTGTCACACGCCCATCGTACCGAGTCCATCCTAGATCTGTAATGTCGGATTGTTGATCCAGGGAATAATTGTGAAATGATCGATTGATCTCCAAATGTCATGTCACAGGCCAAACGATTAATTCTCATGATGAATTAAGAACGGAGGGAGAAAATTCATGAATAAAAAAAGATGAACTAACCTCGATTGATGTTCATGTCGATCGGGGTTCATTGCCATTTGAATGGGTAACCAAAAATTACCAAGATAATCTCCTGTTAAAAAACCTCCAATAAAAACCTCCCATGAGAACAATCAAACTGTGGGTCAACATGTTCTTGGGTTGATTTGTGTTCTTCGTTTAAATCCAAGAACATTGAAATACAATATTTAAATAACAACCCCTACCTTAAGTTGGATCACTTGCATATGTAGATTAAAGTCGCATCATCACGTCAATACTTGTTCCATTGGTGTTCATCGATTCATCGTATCTTGATCAAATCCTGACCTCCAATCCTTCATCATCAGTGAGAGAGCCCCCCTTGACTTATGGAAACTCCATGGTTCTATAGAAATTCTCCAGCGTTATGAATTCTGACACTGGATGCTATGCCTGATTAATGGAGGAAAATCCTTAACGCGTTTATGCATTTCAACATTACTATTTCACTTTGATACAGTATTTCCACACTTCTTTATTTATAAAAAAATAACGGGTTTCTCTGTCACTATATCCCAACAATTCCACACTGTGAAAAATTAAAAGGAAATAAAATAAACTTCTTTATATTTATTTTATTCTCCTTTAAAATGTCAAAAAATTAACTTTTACCCTCAACTCACACCGGTCAAGGTCAGGATCTGTCTAAGGAAAGAACATCCTCACGAGATCAATGGTACTCTCAGATTTCCAATCAGAGTTACCATTTATTAGTTATAAGGATTTGAAAAATAAAATAATTTTATTTAATTATTTTATTTACGTTTATGCCATTTTAGGTTTTTTCACTGGAGACCCGTGATGACTAAAGTTAAGTTTCTCCTAGGGTAAACCCGCTATCCCAAATGCAACGGTGCCCTTAGATTTCAAATCTGGGTATCTATTTAAGAGTTATTTCACCTTTTCAGGAAAACTGCTCAGGCGCTCTATTTAAAAACATAACATTATTTGACGGATCATTTTAGGAATTTCGGGACTCAGAATCACACTCCATCTTAGAACCTGGTCTTGAAATTTTCTCAAGAATATTCTAAAAATATTACTGAGAAAATATGAGTCATTATATTCTCCCCACCTTATGTTTTTACATCCTCAAAAATCCAAACAGGGTTTACTCGAACAAAAGGTAAAAGCACCGAGCCCGAATCTAAGCCTCCTGCTCCCGTGTTCTCTTCCAGAGATTCTCGTGCTACCACCAGGAACGTGCCAAGGGAAAATATCATCCATGAAGGAACTTTTATCTTCATTGGGTACTCAACCCAAGACACTCCTACATCGATGTCCAGCTAACCCTATATTACGACATGCAAAGGGGTTACACACAAATCTCTCCAGCTATGACACGTGGAAGACGTTGTGTACCTTGTCCCATAATGGGGTAGATCTAATTAGTAAACTACCTTTCCAACTACACACAGTACCTGAAACAAGGACTATTAACCTCGAAGATATCTTTCTACCCTAGAAAAAATCTCCATAACACTCATCAGGGTGAGACCTAAAGGAAGACATGGTCTCTTTCCTCAAACTCCCAAGGTCTCTGCCATATTCCCGCACAAAACATAGGATGACCCTGTTCATTCTTCATCCACTCCTAGATGACTTGTAGATTCTCTATAAACGCCTATGATAATCCCTTCCACAACTAGGATGTAATGTGAGCATCATGATATGAAACAATGGTTGATGAAACTCCACAGAGTCAAACTATCTCTAGCATGTAGAGGAATCCCGAGCCCTCTACTAAACTATGTTCCTGGGTAGTTAGGAAGTGGTCCAACTCAGTGATTCAGTCAATGATCACCCAGATGGTATCACATCTCCTGGGTGTATCTGGTAAACCCACCACGATTTCCATCGACATTCCATCCCACTCCCTTCTTGGTACCCCAATAAAGAAAAGGAGCAACCCCTTCCAAGAAAAGGGGATTGACATAGAGAGTTGAAAACCCACAAAATTGATTCAAACAAGAGTTTAATTTTTATTTCAATAGGAAATCCCAACTTTATTTTTTTCCATCAACCCCAATGTCTGCCTTGACACCCACATGCATATACCGATTCATATCGCCACTCTAGGCATCCACTGCTACAACTGCGCATCTCCTGAAAAGAACAACATGCTCCCCACATTTCGAATACACATCAGGGGTTTTCCCTATGGACAACTGAACATGTAAATCCTCAAAGGTGGTATCACTGAACTATTCCTATCTGAATCATTTAAGAGTGGAAGGGTAACAACCAACAACTAGAGATAAGCTGCTCCATCTCCATCCAAGAAGGATAACCGCAACGAGGACAACCGCTCCAATGCCTTATTCAGTAATTGATAACTGGATTCCGGTCAAGAGCATATGCTTCCACGTTCCTCTTAATAGGATTATATACAAACTACAAGTCATAGTCTTGTAGGAACTCTAGGCATCACCTCTATCTCAATACATGATCCTTATAAGAGGAGACATACTTGAGAATATGAATGTTAAAGTGGATGATGTATCTCTCGCCCATCTAGTCGTATCACCATATCTTCGATACGAAGACCACCACTACTAACTCTTGATTATGGGTTTTTTAGTTCTTCTCATAAAACTCTATCTCAATATTCACTAGATTCACTACAACTCCAGCCTCTAAGGTGACATGTACTAGAAATAGAAGACCTCTCAAATCCAAGACAAACACTTCAAGAGCTTTCTGTGTAGCTGGGGCTCTTGTAGTTGGTCCAGGACCATCCTCAAGTGTCTTGTGTAATCCTCATAGAACACAAAGAAAACTAACATGTCATCAATAAAGATCAACTAGGGCTTCCCAGGGTGAAACACTGGGTCTTACTAAGCCCTTCCTCTGAAAGTACCTAATCTACACCCCAAGATAATGAAGCACTTTAGGAGCCATCCGATATACTAGAAAAAATACAGGAGCCACCCCAGGGTGTAAACCAATATAGAAGTCTAACTGTCGATAGAGAGATAAACCTATAACATCTTCCTGGAAGACATCCATATACTCGGTCACCACTAAGAAACTTGAGGACTCATAACATCCACTACACCAAGGATCGGACTAGAAAACTGAGTAGAAATCATCTACACCCTCCTCTCCTTGAGTCTATTAAGAGATGCAAGGATTTAATCTTTGCTGATAAAGGGTAATCTAGTTCCATCACTACAGACGAACCACATATTTTTCCTAAAACAATAAATATTAGCATGAACTGAAGATTTAGTCCATAATGAGAATGATATCGCAAGGCCTTGACACCAATACCAAGGGATCCCAACCAAAACTCTCACCACGAAGAGTCAGGTCACACTGTCGGCACTAGTGCGTGGTCATTGGTTTCCTCCTGTAAGAGTTTCTAAACATAAGGGTAAAGTCAACAGTTTAACTGGAACCTCTAGGTATCAAACAAGAATTATGACAGGAATGGAAATCACTAGTATAAGTGTATATCAATACGGCAACTAAAGTTTAAAGACACAGACCGTACCTTGAATCACCCCGATATTCTTAGGGTCATAAGCCTTGACAACTTATAATTGTCTCCTCTCCTATCCTCCAGCTCCTAGATTCTAGTATGGACTACCTGGAGGTGGTGTTGGTAACACATAAAAATATTGGCCACCTCCTACTGCTTCCCCAGCTCTCCAGCTACATCCATCGCCCTACAGGTCTGTCTACTCTTGTCACTACCTCTTCCTTGGTGGTTCATTAACCACCTCTCAGATTGTAGCATGAATGGTGGGATAATATCATGTGAGATTCTCCCTTTTTCAACAAGAAAAGAAAAACCTTTTCTTCTGGGAAATAGAATATCCCTAAAACTTCTGAAGAAACCTCTAGTTATGCATCTTAAATTGAACACTTGCTATCGGTAGGTCTTGTTGACTCAATATCATGGGTAATCACTACCTCAAAATCCTATGACACACGTTCGAACCTTTCACTTCATCATATCATTCCAAAAGATCTATCCACGACTCAGTCTGGCAAGCTGTATCCACCTAAACCACTATAGGTGGCTCTGCTAACTGATCATCTGGAGAAATCGTCACCTGCTGACCATCCTGAATAAGAACGACTCTATGAGTGGCTCCCATCAGGGAGGCCTCATCGATTTTTGGGACAAACTCTCGATCCTTCTCTGGAAAACTCACTAGATGGATTCATGAACACATCCTGAGGAAAACAAGATGTATCATAGTTAAAAGAGTATACCTGGTGAGTTGACTCAATAAGGAAAAAGAAAACACAACCCATTCATATATGATGCATGTACCTTTATTTTTTCCTTTAACTAGTGTTTTCGTGTACTGAGTCAAAAGGTAGGTTCCCAGAGTCCTGGTTTATGGGTACGTTGGCCGTCACACCAACACTAGATTCCTTGGTCTAAAAGCCGTACTTGAAACACATAACACTGTTACCCCAAACCAATATCACCGAATCCCGATCCCAATGTGAAACCAAACCTGCTCTAATACCACTCTTCCAGGACCCATCCCTAAGGGCCCATGTCATGACTACCCAAAGCCCACCTCCGATAGGCCAGGGGAAGGCGACTAGCACCAAGTAGGAATATCCCACAAATGGAAGGCATTTTCCAAAGAACCTGTACACACACACCCAACTCCAATACACAGTGGATGGAGAGAGAAACACTATGTATAGAAAATTCATGCATACCACTACAACCCAACAATAGAGTACGACAGAAAGTAAAGTAGTAAAGTACAACTGGGCCAAAATACAAGCCCACTAAAAGAAAGACAACTAAAAATTCTAAGATATAAACACGAGTACTGAAGCTATTATAGGAAGATTCTAGAAACCCCTTGGCTCATCTGATCTCACAAGGCACTGTCCGGTCTTGGTCCAGGTCTTGCTCCACCTAGGACTCCATCAAAGCATCGATCAACTACATAAGACACGACATGTGTAGGAAAAGCCTGTGCAGGGGTGAGTAAAAGAATACTCCATAGGGGAACCCGAAACATAAGGTAAAATACCACAAAGGAAACATCAAAAATAAAGTGAAGTATACTCAACATAGGTATATGTTAATAAAACATATAATAAGAACATTCAGTTATACTTGTAAAGGATTCAAAGACACAACATCTTATCTACTTGTAGCCTTAAGGTTCTGCTCGTATCACGTTCAATTCTGAGAGATTCCAGTCCTTGAGCTACCTAAAATAAAGCACGTAGAACAAGTATACAAAAAGTAATAGAGTGAAAATCTAGTCTTGGTACATCATGAAGTTTCCTAGAGATGTCTGGTCTCACCGAGACAAGGAGTCTCGATATCACAGCCAATCCCTGGTAACAGGATTCTGCTAAAGGCACACTCATTCCAAGAGAACTTTATCATTGAGATATGAAGTCATTAGAGACCCTTGAATGAGGTTTCCCTAAATTGGGACCCACCCAAAGAGAGCACAATGATAACTATTCGAAGAACGCTGGTAAGGTTTAGTCACAAAGGAAAGAATCAGGTCTTGAAACACAGATAGGGGGTCCTGCACCTAGGGCTCACTGGGGGAAATCCTGGCCCTACTGGAATTATGATCCTAGATAGGGTATGAGTTCCCATGTAAATATTGGTCACACCCATACCTCAAACCCTATCTAAGGTACCACGAAGAGAAGTGAGGACCGACTGAGACTCTCGGTGTGATTTATGCTCTAGCCTGAAAAGTCACTGGACAAGGCCAACACAATTCATAACATGGGTCATTCTCTATGAAAATAATGGGATCCTACATCTAACCTTCCCAGAGAAGGAAAAGGGTATGATCTCTATCTCTACTATCACCCAAAATGATGGGATCAAGATCTTGCATCAATCCCTTATAGGAAAGACAAAGATAACACCACCATCCCCTGTTAGTCTGACTAAAACCCCCTAAGCTATCTCAAAAGGACTACCTCGTCAAGAGGGTCCCAAAGTCATAAAGGATTCATCAAACAAACTTAGGGTTCGAAAGTTACGAGCATTTTAGTGAAATGAGGTTGATAGGGTCTGGGTCCGGGCTGACCCGGTCAGACCGACCTGACATGACCTGGTCTGGTGTTCACCAACCCAACCCACTGGGTTAATCCGGTCTTCTAGACCTAGTGCGAACTGATCGATCCTAACATGACATGCTGGCCAGTCCTGGTGCCGGCCCGCATTCCCATTCGTGGCCGATGAAGCGAGCTGGTCTGCTTCACCCGGGAGGTGGTGGACGTCGTATCTCTGAACCACCCCGTGGGTCGCAGTAGGGTCTTTCCACCATGGTCCATCTAGAATGTGTCTCACTACCACATTCACTAAATACCACCAATATCTTCCTATCGACGACCCTTGTTTGCTGCCAATGGTAGTTGCCGCAGGCTCCTCCGCCACAACGGCACGCAGCCGCTACTGCGTGCCACCACTGCCGGTGCATCAGTGGCTTCTTCCGTGGGCCACCGGACGCACTCCTGTGGTCCATTATTTGATTCGGAAAAGAATCTGAAATCCTCGGGTCGACATATTAATTTCCGAGGGCTCTAATCCATACAATGATCCTTTCCAGTGCAAAGCCGTTTGAGCAAAGATATCTCCCACACCACATCAATCCGTTCTCCATCATCGTTGTCACACCTCCATCGTGACGAGTCCATCCCTGATCCACGATATCAGATCTTTGCACCAAGGACTGGTTGCACAACAATTCATCGATCACTAAATGTTGAGTCATGGGCCAAACGATGAATGCTCATGAAGAATGAAGAATTGAGGGAGGAAAAACATGAATCGACAAAGATAAACAGACCATGATTGATGTTTGTGTCGATCGAGGTTCATTTTTGTTAGAACAATGAAACTAAAATTACCTTGATAATCACCCGTTAAAAACCTGAAAATCAAAACATCCTATAAGAATGATCAAACCGTGGGTCAAACTATTCGTGGGTTGATCCGTGTTCATCGTTTAAATCTAAGAACATTGAAAGGAAAGATTTAAATAACAACCCCTACCTCAAGTTGGATCACTTGTAGGCATAGATTGAATTTGTATCATCACGTTAATCATTATTCCACCAGTGTTCATCGATTAATCATTACTTGATCGAATCATGACCTCCGATCCATCATCCCCAACAAGAGATCCTCCTCCCCCTTTCCTTATAGAAACTCTAGGATTCCAGATAAATTATACTGTGTTATGCATTCTAACGTTGGACCTTTCCCCTGATTAATAGAGTAAATGAGTTAATGAATTTACTCATTTTAACATTACTGTTTTGCTTTGAAATAGCGTCACCACGTTACTTCATTTATGAAAGGAGAATAAGTTGATTCGTCACTGCGTCACATCATCGCCACATTGAGAAACATTAAAAGGAAATAAAATAAACATCTTTATGTTTATTTTATTCTTCTTTAAAAAGTACAAAAATTAACTATTACCCTTGACCCACAATGGTCGAGGTTAGACTCCGCCTAAGGAAAGAACATCCTCATGAGCTCAGCGGTACTCTCAGATTTTCAATCCGAGTTACCATTTATGAGTTATAAGGATTTGAAAATAAAATAATTTTATTTAATTATGTTATTTATGGTTATTCCATTTTTGGGTTTTCTCACTGGAGACCCACGCTGACTAAAGTTAAGTCGCTCCTAGGGTAAAAATGCCATCCCAAATGCAAAAATTCCCTCAAATTTCTGATATGGTTACCCGTTTAAGAGTTATTTCACCTTTTAAGGAAAACCTCTCATGCATGATATTGAAAAATTTAACATTTTTCGACTGATCATTCCAAGTACTCTGAGGCCCGGAATCACACGCCGTCTCAGCGGTTGGTCTCGAAATTTTCCCAAGAATTTTCTAAAAATAAAACCAAGAAAATAAGAGTTGTTACACATTGGATTATAATATCAGGGTTATACATTCTTCCCATATCATTAAATGATAATGTCTCTTGGATATGAGTAATGTGGGATACGTTCTTCAGTCCATTAATGACTACCCAAAATGCATTAATACCTCAAGGATACTGCAGTAATCCAACTACATAATATGTTTCAATATATTCATGTTTAAATTCTAGGAATATAAACTTCTATAAAAATTCATTATACGACTGGTTCTCCACCTTCACTTTCTAAAAGGAACATCTTGTAATAAAACATTCTATTTGGCATTTCAACCCAGGACACCAATTTTGGTGGTGTATATCCTCATCATCTAGGAGATGTATGGATAAACCTCTCATTGAGAAGAATGGGAATCTAACATTAGTTCCTATCTCACATATATATATATACCAATATAATCCCATGTATAAATAGGATTTTATCTCTATAAATAGACAAATCCAGAGGCAGTTCCTCACCAGAAATGCTTTCCTAGAGAACCAAAACACCGTGATATAAAAATTTCCTTGGGTTCACCCTATATAGAAGTGAATAAGTAATTTTTAAAGATATAAGAAATTGATACTCAAGAAACTCATGAATCAAAAAAAATTTATCAGAAATAAGGGAAATTATTTTCTATTCACCACTCACTTCATAAATGAATTGTACCAGATTTTTCTAGTATAGCACATCATCCATGACATTTCCCATTCCAGGAATATAGGAAAGCTAAAATCCAAAATACTAAAGGTATTAGACCCATATTATCTATATTATATTAATTTATTGATGAATATAGGTATATATTTAGCTATTTTTGTCTATATACACAACAAATATCCCTCACATCAGGTAGTGTCTGCAGCAACAGAAGGCATGGAAAACTACTGCTACCTCGAGGTCGTGTGTTGTGTAATTATGCTCATGAGGTATCAAATATAAATACCCATACACAATGAAATTATCCTTAGAAATCAATAATAAACCTCACCTAATTATTGATACATCAAGGAACACTGTATTGCCTCTTCCTGACTCTAGAATAATCTGAATCATTATCGAAGTATGCTTTCTGTTGTGCTCCTAAAAGGCATCATTATAGTCTTTAAACCATAAGAACTTCACATAATTCTTAGTTAGACAAGTAATTTGTGCATTGATGTGAGATAAGTCTGGTATGAGATGTATATCATATCCAGTCAGTCACAAAAAAACTCCATATATCAAATAAAATCATGGGATTCTCCTAGGAAACAACTACACTCACCATCTCTATGTCAAATGATACTCATGATTCTGAGATAATATGACCCATAAAGTGAACTTTGTCGATCCAGATGGTGAACATGGAAGGTCAATAATATAACTAATTCCCTCTTACTATATTAAAAATGATATCAAGATGTTAGGAATGGTTTCATTGAGTATTAGATTACACCAAGTTTTATCCCATAAAAACCCTGAAAAAGGGATCCATATAGAGATGGAAACTCATGTTCATCAAGTCCATAAATACAATGAACACATTTGTTAGCCTGAACAGAATAACTAAATACACATATAATGTTTCTTAACTTTGGAAAGTTGTACGTGGTATATCTAAAGTCCTAACTCACACATGATGGTATGAAAATCACTGGTCGATGTTCTATAATACTATATCTACTCAAAGTTGGTCGAATAGATCACCTATTAGAGGTAATGCATGTAAATTCATAACTATAACCTAGATAAACCATGGGAAATCACTGGATAGACTGAGGGTCCCATCCACCTTCTTAGAGAATAACATAGGTGAACCCCAATATGATGTATTGGGTTTCATAAACCCCTTCGATTCTTAAATATAACCTGGTTAAAGGAAAGTTTCAATGTCTTTTTCAGTCATTAAAATATTATTTTTGACCTTAATTACCCAATTTATCTTTAATGAGGTGACACATATTTTCTACTATTACTATTCATAATTAATAGAAATTAAAGGGAATTTTTTACCAAATTTAAACCCACTGGTTCAAAATATGTGATTCATTTTATCACATTCATCTCATATAAGTGAGAGAATATAATTTAATATTATACAAGAAAAACATGATGAAAATAGTTTATTCAAAATAATGAATTTTAATTAAATAAATATTTTTATGACAAATTATAGAATAATGTTGATTTAAGTAATTTTTTTGGATTATTTTAAATAGAAATTATTTATTTAAATTTTTAAACAAATACAAAATATAACAATAATTTGTAAATACAATAAAATAAGTGACATTTTTTAACAAAAATCAGTATCTTTCAATATTTAATGAAAAACGAATCATTTAATAAAAATCTCAAAAAATCACTCTAAGATAATTTTTAAATGATAATTTAAATAATTAATTTCCTTTTATAAAATTAAAATTTTATTATTTGGATAACATAATTTTAAATAAAACCATATAATGCATGAAAACAAATTTATATATAAATTAAGCCAATTCATTTTTACTGAAAAATTAAATAATATATTTACAATGAATATAACTATATAAAATATAATTACAATATATTTATAAGAATTTAAAATTGTGTATATTAACATTTCCAAGGTTTTCAAAATTATAATTATATTCTAGTGGGAGAAGTTTTCCTCCATATGAATAATGTATACCACCCTCCATAGGAGGAGGTTACCATGAGATTTGTAGGTTCCCTTTAGAGGGTGATGGTTATATTGAAATAATTTTTTATCTTATATTTATATGAGGATTCAATTTAATGATATAGTTGAGATACACTAGATCTACACTCATAGGTCTGTTTCTGAAAATAGAAAAGTGTTTGAAATATTGATCTGATTCCAAAAGGAGAAACATAATTTAAATCATTAAATATTCCTACTAACATCAACTTACTACAAACCTGATAATATTTTTTGGTCTATATATTTATATAATATGGCACTCTATTAAAAAATAAGAGAATACTAATTACTTTAAAGGATTATTTTCTCATTAATACAAACTCATCGAGTACATTTCTAGCTTTTCCTAGGCTAGACCTCATAATTGATACCTAACTCCATAATGACTCTTACTCATCAATATTATATGTGAAATCCATTTGAATACTTAGGGTGATAAAAAATATTACTAAGCTATTAAAAAATATAAAATAAATTTTTTAATTGATTAAAAAAACGTTTAAATTGTTTTAAATAAAAAAATACATTGATATTACTAAATCACTTATTTAAGTAGAAAATTTCCCTTTCAAGTTAAAGGATTTTTAGGAATCAAAATTCATAGAAAAGTAATAATTTTTAAATTTTATTTTAAAAGGAATAAGAACATGGAATGTTCCTTATTATAAGAAAATACATTAAAATCACTTTTAATATCATAATTAAATTATTTATATTAGAATTATAACTTTTAAAAAATTCAAAAATATTTACATAAAAAATGAAATTCAATGAAATTTGATAAGAAAAGAAAAATATATGAGGAAACCTAGAAAATTGATATGGTATATAGGTCCCACATTTACCTATAGTATATAAAGTCCCTTATGGTTTTTATTCAATTCCTAAACCTCTTAATCATTTATAATTCTTAGGAAAAATATTTTAACAAACAAATTTTTTTACACTTCTTTTCTCATTTTAATTTCCATAAAAAATTATTTTAATGTAATTGATATCAGTGTAAAATTTTAATTTAATAAAAGTATGGGTATATAAATAATTTCATGGTTACTGTAAGAACACTAAAAAAAATAAGTTTTGTCAAAAATAAATATTTTTAATAAATAATAAATTTAATATTTAGAATAAACATAAAATAAATTTGAAAACTATTTTAAATAAATATTTAAATTGATTTAATTAAATTATTATTTTTAAAATTATCATTGTTTATTGATGAATATTGATAGTAAAAGTGTACTTATCCATGAAATATTCTAAACATAAAGGATGATGTTGACGGAGACTACCCTTGAAAATAAAATATATTTATAATGAATGAATTGTTAAATTTTAAATGAGAGAGTGAATGTTTTTGAAAGAAATAATTTTAAAAGTAAAATGATATTTTAGAAACTCCTCAAAAAGAACCCATAAAAATAATACCCTTAAATTAAATTCTATTATTAAAATACCATAGAAAAATGGGTTTTTTTATAGAAACTATAAAAATTGGATTTTTAGGAGGATATGAAATAATTTTTTTTAAAACAATTCCCTTAGTTTATTACCATCAACTAATGTGAACAAAACCTTCCTTTTATATTCCCCATATCGAGGGTAATCTCCCAAGAACACACTCTGTCACTATATCCCACTAGAATCACAACTAGGTAAAAAAACATACTCATGGAGATGTTTGATTCACACTTGAGGGGAAAGTGTTACTTTATATATCTAACATCTACTATATATTTTATAAATATTTATATAATTGAAAAATTATTGGTCAACATATTCATGTAGTGACCTTTACACGTTATCAATTTCATAAGTTACTACATTATGTTTGATGGCATGTAAATCCTTTTAACATGTTAATGTAGTAATTAATTTACTCCTAATAATAATATCACTCCCTAACTACCCATGAAATGAATGATTTGTAAATATATATTTATATTATTGATCAATGACTATGTACTAGTTTCATTACATGAGGAATATGCTGAGGTTTTATTCCATCAGTTATAGTTCAATATTTTACTCCATCTTTTACTTGAACAGTAGTATGTTCCCATATAAAATGATATCTACCTATATCCCTCTATGTGTGGTTTTTTCTTCTTCCAATAAATGGAAATGAGGTCTATAGTTGTATTAAAATCAATAGTGTGAAAATCATCATGAAAATCATGTACCTCTTTCATGGTTTAAGGTGGTGTTTCATCTTTGTTTATATTTCAAAATTTTATTCTTCCACTACGAGTCTGAAGATTTCATAAAGATATCACTACAACATATTCATATATATGAATATATATTCCTCCAATATCCCATAATAGTTATTTTTTTTTCAGATTCATGATGATGGAAAAAGTTTATTTATGAGGGCGTGCACATTATTTTTAAATGATGTGAATCATAACCTTGAAAAATAACCCCCATGAAAATTTCCATGGGTCGGGAAGTAGTTTATATTTGATTATTTGTATTAGAAATATTGGAAAAAACCATAGGTATTTATTTCTCTCCAATGGCCTCACTTGCTGACCAAAATGTTAAGACGATATGGATGACTTCCCCTGTGTGCATCAAACTGTTCTCTCTTAACCTATGTAAGATACGTATATGTGTTCCCTTCCTCATTCTATACGAACCATTTTTTGAATTACCATGTTGTTTTTAAAATATGTTTATATATATATATTTAAATTTTACAAAAAACATATTAAAATATAATTATAAATTTTATAATTCAATCTATTTCTATACAATCAATCATTTGAAATATATAATTATTTGTAATCATTAAAATTATTAAAAATTATTGAATTCATTTCCTTAATTATAATGTATTATTAATAAATATTTTCCATATTTTAAATATTCATTCATATCAAAATGAACTATATTTTATTTCTAATTTTTACTAAACAAAATTTTTCATTTTTTATAATAACCATTTTTTTTCATTTCCAATACATTAATAAGTATCATATTTAAATCACAATTTGTAATCGTCATAAAATATATTTATTTTGTTTTAATGTAACTCTATTAAAATTTTATTATATACTTCTTTTCAAAATAAAATATTATAAATCATAATGTTTATATTTTCCATGTTATATTACAATTAAAATTTATATATTTATTTCGAATTAATATACCTTAACATTTATATTTATAATTATTATTAAAATATATAAATATATTTGAAGTCATTTATCACTAAATAATTTAAAGTCTCTATAAATTAATTCCATTAACATAATACCAATTTTTTCATACACAAAATATTTTTATTATAAAATAAATATAACTTTTATAATGTGAACATAGTTATAATAACATCATGTTTAATAAACATATATTCATTTCATTTCATTTTCATATACCTATATAGTTAATGCAGTAATATTAGAACATAAATATTGTAAATTATTTTATTCCACAATTTATTGTGTTCATAATTTTTTTTAAAAATTAATTTCATGATAATTGTATCGTAGTTTATTATAATTGTGAATCTTACTATTAATAATGTATTATTTAAGAACAAAAAAATTTATATACTAAAAATCAAGATGATACATTAAAATATTCCAAAATATATTAAATCCTCACAAATTTTAGGATTCCATGACATAATAAATTCTTATTTATATTCATACACATAAAAAATAATATGTTTCTTATTTATGATTACTTAGAGTATGGTATAATTTGTTTTCTATAAAAATAGTGATAAATTAGACTAGAAAAATTCAATTTTTAAATTAAACTAAATTAATTCCTATATATAAAACAATAATGCACTAGAATGATAATAATATACTCAATTAGACTAAATTGTATTTATGAAATCTCTATTATCCTTATATTAAGAACCTAAATGAAATATAATCACAAAAACATCAGAGGAAACATATAACTCTCAAATAATCTTCAACTGATGGAATCATAATCTCTAATGTTATCTAAACCCTATTTTGATAAAATTTATAATAGAAACTGACTCTAGTAACATAAAGTTGGTGGCTAGTTTATTAAAATGGTACACAATTCAAGGGATCACCACACAAAATATCTATGAAATTTTCTATTTTGGGAGACTATATAAATACATGTTTTGCATGTTACATTAGAAAAATTAAATCATAGTATTATAATCATCATCAAAACATTATAATTCATTTCATGTGTATTTGAATTAATTCAAATATACCTTATTAATACCCTAGGAAATGAAAATAAAATTGTAGGGTATGATCAAAATCTATATTAGGGTTTTAAAAAATAGAAAATACCTTTTTGAATTTGAAAAAACAACTTAATGTTTTTTATAAAAACAAAATTCATTGGGCTTATTAAGTGATTTTTGTTCAAAATATTTCCATTAATGGTGAAAAGGTTTTCAAAAATAAAATTTCCTCAAAATTTATTCTTTTAAAAATATTCTTAAGAAAATACACGTATTGATGAATTATTTATTATAAAAATAATATCCTTAAAAATAAAATTTAAAATAAAAAATCATTTTTTAATCAAACTATTAATTTTGAAAATGTTAATAATGCTTCCTTTAAAAATTAAATCCAATGGTATTCAATAATATTGGAAAAATACATAAGGAAACATGGAAAATTATGGGGATATATAAGGTCAACCCATCACATTTTTGGATGAAGTCCAATGATTGTTTTTCTTAACTCCCCATCCGACATTATTACTTTGAATTATCAAGTAACATATTGTATAAAAACACATTTAGTAACATTATTTTATCATTTTAAATTCCAGTAAAACGTTATTTTTAAATCCTTGACATGAATGGAAAAATTTAATTCATAAAATGAAATAGAACATAAATAAATTAATGAGTATTCCTTGAAAACAAAATAGATGTTGTTTTTAAATAAATTTATTTTTTAATAATAAATATAATAGTTTTATGGAACATAAATATGATTGAAGAAAAAATTCAAATAAACATTTAAATTGAATCTAACAGTTTTTTTTAGAATTTATAATCCTTAATTGATGAATATTGAGAGATAAATAGGGCATCAACATCAAATGTTATAAATATAAATTATGATTTGGAAGGATAAAATTAATGAAGCTAAATTATATTAAAAATGAAAACAATATTAAATCTAAAGTAACTAAGGATGGTAGTTTTTGAGGGAAAATATTTTAAACATAAAATGTTAATTTTGAATATCATTAAAAACATACCAACAATACCATTTATTAATATGTAATATTATTTTTAATATACAATAGAATATATAGGTTTTTTTGATTCCACTTGGATGTTCGTTTCTTATGACTTTGTTGTTGCATTTTGTTTTCTATGGATTGTGTCCTTATTGTAATAGTTTTCCTCTTTACATTTCTTAAAGAGGGTTTTTATTTCGTAATCAAAGGGTTATTTCCCCTCACCCTTCAAAAAAAAATATAGTGTTTTATTTTATAGTAACCATAAAAAAATATAAGAATTCATAGATTATTCAATATATAAAATTTAAAATAAATTCCCTATCCTAATAACCAAAAACCTTTTCAAAAAAAATTATGATTTTTAGCTCCCCATATTAGTGGTAATATTTTGGGATCTCACTCTCTCATTTTCATTCTATGCAACCAAAAATAAGAAGAAACACATAATCCTGGTGAACTGGGATTCACAATGAGGATAAAGAAATCCATTATATAGCCAACATCCTCTATGAATGTGATTTTAAAAATTAGAACATTATTCATCAACATTTTCATGTGGTGAACATTACAATGGATCAATTTCATCAGAAACTATTAGAGGCACCATGGGATATGAATCTTTTTACTGTCTTAATATAGTAAGTCATTTACCCTTACTCATACTATCATCCTACAACTACCCATGAGAATAAAAATGTGTAAATATATGTATATATATAACCAAATGAATACTATGTAACAATTTAACACCCATAGGATAATGATGACATCTTATTTCATTGGTTACAATTCAGTAAACTACTATATCTTTTACACGAGTTGTACCATGTTCTCGTATCAATGGATCTCTATCCATATCCCTAAAAGTGTTGTTTTTATTCTCAATATCAAATGGAACAATATCTCTAGTTATATAAAGAATATAATGAATGAAAAACATAATGAAAATAATATATTGGAAGTGAGGTAAAAGTGATGATTTCAGCATTTTTTATAGATTAGCATTATAGTTTTCAACACAACATCTCACAATATAATGACGATATCACTATGCTTACTATAGACACACATACACCCACAAATATATATATATATATATATATATATATATATATATTCCTTCGATATCTAGAATAGTTTGGTTTTGGAGGTTGAGATGATAACATGGGTTTATTTTTAAAGGAACACATGTTATTTTTAAATGTTGTGAATAATACAGGTGAATCATAATCCAATGTCAAGTTATCCATCGACTAGATACACATTCATATATTTTGATGTGGCTATGATGTCTCAATAACTACCATATGCATTTTTTCTTATCCAATGGCCTCTCATACTGACCAACACATTGAGAGGCTTTGAACCACTACCCCTTTCATGATCCAACCTATGATTTCTTACCTAACACTAACTATGTTTATACATTACCTTATCCCTTTAGTACCAATAATTATTTCATATAATCCATTTTAAAATAACATGTATATATATAAATTAACATTTTTAAAATAATATAGGAAATCTACTTATAATTTTAGTAATTTTGTTTAATAATATACAATCAAACATTAAAAATGTTAATTTAATCTTATTCAATGTAATTCTTAAAATCTATTTTTTTCATTCATTATAATTTATTATTTAGTGCATAGTTTTAATATTTAAAATGTTCATTCATATCAATATAAAATATGTTCTATGTTTCATATATGTTAATCATATTTGTTAATATATTTTAATTATCATTATATTCTTTTCAAATAACCTAATAAATTTTGTATTTCTATGATAAATTTAAATTTAAATTATATATATTCATTCCAATTTATATAATTCCCATTTAATTATCTTAGAAAAATTAATTTTAGATTAATATATTATATTTCATAATGATTACATTTCCAAAATTAAATTACTATTAATATTTAAATATATATATATATTCTTAAATCAATACAATATGACATTTATATTTATCACTATTATGAAAATATATATTTATAATTAACTATAATTTATCACAATATAATTCTAAATCATTAAAAACTAATTATATTAAAAAAATACCCACACTATTAAATATATAATATTTTGATTAAAAAATAAATATGACATTTGAAATGAAAATAAATTAACAATAACATAATTTTTAAGGAATATTGTCCATTCATTTCATAGAAAAAACATATTTTGTTAAAGTTAATATTTTACAACCTTAATACTTTAAATAAATTTATTCCATAATTTATGGTTTTCATAGATGAATTAATTTAATTTTATAAATATAAATTCATTTTATATTATATTTTTTTTAAATTTAATAAAATTTCCTAAAAAATATTCATTTTGTAGATGAATATATATAATAAAATTCAATATGTTAAACTAATTGTATATATCATTTGGTAGGAGAAGGTAAGCATGACATGGTATGAGTACAACTATCCTCCTAATGGAAAAGGATACCATGATATTTCCAAAATAAATTTATATCCCAATGGGGTCATTTGATAATAATTCCTTATGATAAAGGGTTTCTCTACATATGGATATTCATAGTATAACATGAAGTAGCTAATGCATTTTTTATTCTAGTTATAAGTATTTCTCTATTATAGTGATATGAAATGATCAATATTTATATTTATTTTTTTGATTATTCACTTTATAGTGTGATATTAGTTAAATTTATAAATTTTCATATGTCATATAATTATATAGTTTTAGTTCATTTATCATTAAATGATATACATTCATTGGTGTTTGATAAATGTTAATCATATCATAGACACACTAAAATGGGCACATTTTATCCATCACATTTGTGGGGGATTTTTTGTTTTTATATAAAATCCAAATGATTAAAACATACTCTCTAAAATTCAATTCATAATATATTTTTCATGAACACACATTCAAAATTTGGGTTAATGAAACAAATTATTTTTAGGGAATTCAGAATGAATATTATGGTTCATTAGGTAATATAGGGTTAATAGTTAATGATTATGTTTTCACACCAATGTTAAGGAATTATTACTATTTTTTGTTTTATGTATTGAAAAAACTCATGATTTTATATTTATTTTTTCTAAGGATATTATATATGGTTTTTCATGAAAGCATTAAATCAATCTATAGTTGTTCTATTATTATACAAGACTAAAATGAAATTAAATGTTTTATTTGTTTTTTAGTTTTGGTATGAATGACTAATTAGTATTCCATGCTTTAATTGTTAATAAAAATTTGATATATAGTATTTTGGATATCTATTTATTTAAATCCATTAGTAATTATATATATTTATCCCTTATACTAGTCATCAATAGCTGTAAATAATAAAATGCTAAGGGGGTGAACTCGTTATGGAAATAAGGAATTCAATAAAATTTTGTTACAATAATCAATGATAATAATTTGAGATTTAACATTATATATCAAACTTAATACGATATATTAGGTTTTCAATATTCATTAACATCATGGATTTTATTTAAATTATCATCACTACCACTAATCATTTATTTAGGATTTTTAAAACCATGAAATAATTTTACAAGGTACTACTAATTAATTTATTATTTTTTTTCACGAATATTTTTTACATAATTTTGATTAACATATCTCAAATAATATAAAAATTATAATTTTTAATCTTTTTGATATAAAATTATCAAACCCTTTCATTTAGTGTATATCTATAATATATTTCATCATCTTGAATTTCATAAAAATGCTTTAATATTATTTCCTCTCCCATTGCTAATACATGGGAATAGATGCACTTGGAATTTCTTCATAATTTTACACTTTTGGAAGAACATATTATTTAATGTAATTTAAAAAAATTAAACAAAGAAACATTTATTTTTAATTCTATATGTGTTATAAAATTTATATAATGAAAAATATCATAATAATTTAATATATTATGAGAGATGAAGTTTCCATATCATGAGACTCTAGTTCTTCCCATCACTTCCCAATTATGGTGAAACACTTTTTAATTGATATATTTATAATTTTAAAAAATTATTATCTTTATAAAATTAAATGAAAAATACAATAATGGGGTTTAAGTATAGATCATGTGAATATAAATTTATAAAATGAGGGAAAAGGTGGCAAAGAGGATACAAAAATAGAATGGCTCAATCCCTTTGTATTCATCAGATCATCATATGTCAATAGAACTAATAAAGGTACCATCTAGATCATCTAAAATTGTAATACATCCCGTAAAATGTCATTATTCAATTCTAAGATACTAGTATTTTTTATCAATTTACTTCAAGATCCTACTTGTTAATAGAAAGAACACATGAATGCCTATTTGAAAAAAATAAACAAGATATTGTTCTTCCTTTTGGTTTATCTTAGATAAACATGAGAAACAAATTTTGAAGTGCTAAATTCCTAAAAAAATTCCCCTTACTATTAATGTATTAAAAATGAACATAAATAGTTATGTTTAACAAAGTAAAATTGAATATAAGTATCAAGATAGGTTAATCATCTAAAACCCAACCAAAATGACATTAATGACATAATAAATGTGTTGTAAATGTTATGAATATTTTAATAAATATGTGGGAGAGTATTAAATTTTACATAAAACATTATGAGTCACTAACTTGGATCATTCCCAATGTAATTAGTAGATGAAACATAGACATGTATATTTCATTTGTAACATAATATTTTTTTATTGTATTCACTATTATACTTAAATGCATGTGATTACCAAGAGGAATAAGTAAAACTATAATTATTCAAGTCCTAAAAAATTCCTAATAGTATTTAATAATTTAATTATTTTAAATTATTCACAATCAATGTTTACTATATCCTATACTTGAGACCCACTTCATCTGAAATTTTAATTCATCCTAATTGGTGGATCTTATGGATACACATGACGTTTGAATCTCTAGGCCCATATTATGATAATAATGACTCATTATCACATAAGTAGTGAAGTATCTTTAAAAAAATCATGGAATATAAATAGAAAATAACAATTCATAACCACAATAAAACATCTATGATAAAATGAAACATAAAACAATATATCATATAAAAGAAAATTCATACTTTCTATCATCATCTCTTTTGTTTTTTTTCATTTTCTAACTATATTAGGTGGCCTATCCTTAATCTAAAATAGAAATGGATTTATTCATGGAAATACCATCCTAATCATGTATACCAACATATATTCTTCATATAATTTTCCTCAAGAAATACTATCTTTATAATTAAAGTAGTTTCATATTACTAATGTCAGACAAAGTGAATTATAACTATCCACAAAAATAATCTATCATGGTTTCCATCATGATTACTTATATGTTATAAAATGATAATAATTTATGTTGATTTCAATTAAAGAGATCAATTAACATTATAAAATATTTTAAAATCCAATGACAAGAATTTTTTTTTGTTCATATCAATTATTTATTCTCTATGATATCATTTATACATTTTCCCATGTTGGAACTCAATGAGAAGAAGTCTCTATGATCATGAACCCCTAAAAAAGATTATAAAAACTAAAAAATTTCCCATCCTAATGATATATCTTGAATTTTTTGCATAGTTGTAGGATAATTTTAATTGTTTCACATGGATATTCTAATATATTGGAATTGATATAGCCTTTGGAAACAAAAAAATATAATTAAATAATGACATTTATAGTTATTGATGAAGTAATAACAATATAATATGAATAAAAAATCATTCATAACTTTGTATATACATAAATTGGTAATCGATAAATATCCACCAGGTTGGGACTAGGGGAAAAACATTTATCAAACTCCCATTCACACTAGATTTGAATTTCAAACCATCAATCAATTAGCTCTCAATATAAATAACTTGATTCTTGTGAGTTATTGGTATAGTCATTAGGCCTACCTTGTTTTTCTTCCATGTCTACTAAACTACCCGTGACTTCACTATTTTGATGAAAATATTTCAGAAGATGATATATCCTAGGTCTATATATTTTTCAATATTTATACCTTTCTTATTATCTACTACCACAATTTTAATATTATCATATTATAAATTTGTAAAATACTTTTCGTTCTTAGAAAAATTTCAAAAAATGGAAAAAATAACTTTATATTTATACTTATTATTTACCTTTACCATAATCCATAAAAAATAATATTTTATAGAACATTCCACTGTATTCCTTACTGAGCTTCTTTTACACATCTACTTAGACTAACTTAGATATAACAACAACTTTTATATTCATGAATGAAAATTTTATATCCCATTTCAATAAATAAAATTCTCTCCTTTCATCATAATAGTTATATATATTACTTATACTTCTTCAATACCGACTAATAGTTTTTACTGCTTCAATGTGTAGTTATCCATGTTTTAAAAGATATTTTCCAATCATAATGCATGTATTTGAAATTTCGTAACAATTATATTAAATGGAACATATGACTGATCCATCATTAATGAATATGGATTTTTTTATCATCATACCAATTTCCACACATGTATAATACATGACATCTTAGGGAGATTTATTCCATGTGATATATGAAAAAAACACTCTTGTTTTTTTACATATAGTTTTCAATACCTGGTAATTATATACACATTCACTAGGTGTAGGAAACCCATAGATCAATCTTAGTTGATCTTGTTCCTAGAACTTCAATTATTACTTTTAAGTCAATAATTAGAGAGAAACATTAAAAAAGTCTTTAAAAATAACATTATGAATGATGTATCGACCCCTCCCAGCAAATATAACATAATTAAGGGAGAGAGCTAATGAACCCCAGAGTCATGAATCTAGTAGGCCCCGAGTTGGATACTAGAACCAAGGGTATAAAAAACTCAAAATATGGGAGGAATTACCCCCATAAGGAATCATGATTGGGAGATATAATGATTCAACCACAATAAACTCATTAACATATATAAAATAATACCAAACCATCCCATAATGTATGTATACATAAAAAACTGATACATATAAAAGTATCCAAATGAAATCCAAAAATATTAAAACCTAAGGCAACAAAAATACAACAACTCCAATGGTTAAAACTAGAAATGTACACCATGGTTTAGAAAATACTTCTTGAATCCTGAATTTTTTTATATACATAGGGTGAGAGTATAGGTATACACTATATAAAAAACAAAGAATATCATGCACATATCAAAAGATAATACTAACGCACCCGTATGAAATTAGTAGTACAAAATAGAAACTAAAAAATTATAATAAAAAAAACCCCAAAATCATCAAGAATCTATCAATAAGTAATGCATCCAAAAATATAATATCTTATAATCCACTTTGACGATAGGGTCCCTTACACAACTTTCCCAATGATTTTACCCTCTCACACCCCGGTGTTGTACGTTTTAAAACTCCCGCCACTTCCAAATGACATCAGATCACATCACATTCCACCCACACACACCTAGGACATCACAACAAATAAAATCACACCTGTACACACCTGGTCCATCAAAAAACATCAAATCCAACCCACACATACTTGGGTCATCACAACACATCACATCCTACCTGCACAGAAATGGGATATCACATCTCATTACATGAAAACACAAGAGAGTCACTTTTGACATCTAGAAATCACAACATGTGCTGGTAATACTCATCTCCTAGAAGAGGGAGTAGGGAAGAGTGGGTAGTCATCCATCCATCCATCCTCCCATTGATATGCTGGGAAAACACACCCATTTGAAAATATAGGTTCCAACACATAGTGATCAAAGAGGGAGGGGTTAATATATAAATCAAGAGAACATATAGTATATATACATATAGAGTCATAGTACACAAGACCATCCCATTGGTTTTAAAAAATAACTAACCATATCAATGAATACAGACAATCACTGCCACCTCTAAATTCATAAAAGAATACACAAAAAATAGATGTCGTAATTCATATTTTTTTCTTTAATACATTTTCCAGATTTTCTATTTATCATTAAATTTTACATTAACTAAAACATTAATATATGTATTCAGTATTCTTTAGAATCCCATTTCACTTAGGAAGAAACATTTTTCCATATTACCATCCCATTAGTTTGTATGGAAACATTTTACATTTAAACAACATGGCCCATAATCAATTCACTCAAAAATATTGCCCATTTTATGTCATCACCATTCCTCTAATTAAAATAACACTTTGGTAAAAAGAACAAAAACAACCACACAACACATGTACAACACTACAAACCAACTTGAACATTTAGATCATTTTATAACCAAATCCACTTTCGCATCTCCACTGCACAACCACATAACAACCACCATTGTAACCCCTCTATACCACTGCACCATAACAACCTTCACATTACCACTTCATAATCACGTATCATACACAACACCCACACATAAAAACATATACACTATTCATTACATCATACCGACACACACAATCCACAATCATTCCATACATCACATCACATACCACAACATAAAATGTTTTGAGACTTAGTAAAGGGGGGAATTATTCAATTTCACTTATTCATTTATGGGTGTTATCACAAAATCCATTAGATTTGGGTGCATCCATTCCATTAACAAAATACATGTGGTTAAACATATATTTATGGTGATATAAAAAAATAAAAAAGTAGAGGTTTCTAAAGAAAATTCACTTCAATATAATCAATCCACTGACAGACTTGATTTAAATGTAGGAATTATGCCCATGCAATCATAATTTCAAATAAATAAAAGGGGCAAGATCATACTTAAAATTCCCTTTCCCCTATAAATTTAATTTATACAAATTATTTATATTTTTTAATCTGAATACAACCATATTCACAATTTATGAATATAATAAACACTCCCATTATTATACACATGAGAAGAAACAATGGAAAAACCTACTTGGAAGAAAGAATATTTTCCCAAACTCGCTACACCAAAACATGGGGTATGTGTATATGAGGATCTTTTTCGAGGGGAGGGGGAAGAATTTAATTGACCACCAAAAATAGTTGTATGAATCATAGTGAAGAATCTCAAGACAACATAATCCTTATGTAAATAATGAATGATATCCACTTTATAAAAAACATTTCCAATACTATTGGAAATTGGATATGTTTTTAACTAAATATTACAGTTATGTACCATAAACCTTAATGGTTTATACATTTAAAATGGTCAATGGGATTTTTATAAATTAAAGATATGATTAATTGCTTTTTAAATGGATTGAATACCCTCTATTAAGGAATTTAAACCTATTTTTCATCATAATATATATGAAAATGGAAATTCTATAATTTTTTTGGGAAAATGGAAAATTATAAAAGAATGTAAATCTGTTGAAATATATCACCATTGGAAATGTATTACAGTTGGAAATGTGTCACAGTTTTAAATGTCTCACCATTTAAAATGTGTAAAAAAGAAAACTATTGAAATGTCTTACTATTAGAATTTATCACTATTAGAGATTTATAAAAATGAAAAACTATTGAAATGTATCACCGTTGGATTGTATCACTATTAGAGATTTAAAAAATTGTAATTTTTTTGAAATGTATTACCAATGGAATGTTTCACATTTGATGTGGAAAAATAGAAACATATTGAAATGTATCACCATTAGAATGTATCGTTGTTGGATATGTAAAAAAAAGAAAAAATTGAAATGTCTCTCTATTGGAATGCTTCACTATTGAAGATGTAGAAAAATGAAAAAATGATGAAATTTATCACATTTGGAATGTATCACCATTAGAGATGTGAAAAATGAAAAACTATGGAAATGTCTCACCCTAGGAATTTATCACCATATGATATGTGTAAAAAATGGAAAATGCTAGAATTTTTCACCATTGGAATGTCTCACCATTTTAGAAGTAGAATAATGGAAATATATTTAAATGTATCACTATTGTAATGACTCAAATGTCTCAAAAAACTCCAAACATCCCCTTAGAAACATCAATTATCAAATGTTTGGAAAAGTAACAATCCATAAGGTTTGGAGTGTTACATTTGATTCCTCTCAATATATTCTCTCCCATGATAATTAAAAACCAACTTATAAGGAAGGAGAGAAAGGGTCCAAATAACAATCAATCAAGGTACATCTCATAGATCTCATCAAACCTGGAACACTTCCATCCACCAAACCTATTATCCAAAATATTGACAAAAACTAGGAAAAATGTACATCCTCAAGTATAAGAATCAAGGAAATACATCCTCTATGTGAATATACTATATGCTATGGGAATCATTGACTCGTTGGTATGGGTTTAATCACATCATTGTAAAATGAATCTTGATTAGGAATTAGTTCTTCCATTTTTCTCAAGTTAGAACATTATCACACAAAATAAATCAGTCAAAGGGAAAACAAAATATCTCTTAAAAAATGATGTCTAAACAACATATAATAAAGAAAACATAGAATGGAATACAAAAAACAACTCTAGGTACTGGTCACACATCTGCAACTCATTCTCCCACTCCTCTAGGCCACCATACCTCTACAACACATTAAATAAGGGAATGATTATTCCTCAAAAATCAAAACAAAACCAATAAGAAAATGGAAAGGTTTTCTGAACAACCATCCCGTGGGATTCCCCTCATGCATTTTTTAAATTGTAACATAACATCCATTGGGGGAAAGAAGTACAATTCTACACATCACTTAAAAATAAAAACCTCATAGGGGATATACTTATAAAGAAATATTAAGGCCACATAAATGGTTATAGAGTAATATATATCAATTAATTCTAAGAAAAACATTCTTTTCATCATTCACAGTGTTTGAAATAATCAATTCCATTCAATATCACCATTTATTTAATGTAACTTTTTTAATATAAAATAAAAACACTTCCTCAAATAACTTTTAATTTTATGTTATTATATTTTTTCCACCCAATATTTTCAAAGATATACAAAACATTTTTTATTTCAAATTTCCATAGAATTTTTATTTCTTAAAAATATATTAAATATGTTTCTTCTATAATTTTTTTAAAACACATGCTTATTATTTCAATTTTTTTTCCAGATTCCAAAATTCGATATATGTCACGAAGTGTAAAAAAAACATAATATTGGAATAATACATTTTATCTACTTGTAAAATTTCTCCATGTTTTGAAACAATTTTTTTTCACTTGGTGGAAATTCATGAATCAATTTTTAATTACATTTCCAAACCAACACAAGAAATCATATTAATATAGACAATGCTACCACAAGAATAAAAATCAAAGGATCTAATCCACTACACCAAGATATTATCTTCATTGGGCGTCACTAACTCACCCATATAATTTTAAAATGTGTTGCAATATAACATTTCCATATGCGGGAAGATGTTTCCCTATATTCTTATGTTTGAGGTCATAACACGTTCCATAAATATAAGAAAAAACATAAAAAAACCCAACAAAAATGATAGTAATCAAACATTCTCATCAATTCCTTTATAAAATGAATTTAGGCATGAGAGGAAAGCCTATTTTTTAAAATTTTCAGATTTCCAAAATGAACCATTCATTTTATTATTGACATTAGGTGATTAAATTTTTTTGGAGATGTGAGGGATTTCATCAACATAATAAAAACAAAACACAAAATAAGAAAAAACACCAAAACAAAAATATGTCTTGGCAATTGCATATCACCACCATTCTATAACACAACCAGTGGCCCAAACTCACCAACCAATGAAATCATCCACTAGAAATTTTAGACAACATCATAACTACAACTCTTCATTATCCACAAGAAACCAAAATTTTCACATAAGAATTTTCCCCATATCATCCACTATAATACCCCAACCAACTATCACTAATATAATCACGCCTCAAATCCCAAGAACACAAATTAAATAATCCCCTCTCCAATGTCAAGATATTATTCTCTTTTGGAAGCACTGAATCACATACATAATTTTAATCATGTCATTGTATAATTCTTCTCGATTTCAGATAAATTTTCATCCTCATAATATAATTCAACTTTTAAATCACAAAACACAAATTAAAACATTAAAAGAACAACTACACACAACAACAATGTATTCGAACTTCCACAATCATTTAGGGGTTACATTAATTTCCTTCATTATTTAGTATTAGTTTTCTCAGACAATTTCAATTTTTTATTGGAAAAATTGTTCATTAATAATATATAAGTTATTATAATATTCATACATGGTGATATTAATAAATAATTCACGTCAAGTCTATCATAATCAATGATACTCAAAGGGAAAGAACAGTTTCCAATAATTATTATTTTTTATCAAGGCATATCAACACGTTAATGCAATGATAAGAATTCAACCATAGAAAAACTCAACATTTTAAGGTTATTTACAGTGGAACACCATGTCATGAATTTAAATATGTTTAAAATATACCATGTTAAAATGAAATAACACACATGTTTTCTCAAACATAATGTTTAATATGACTGAATAAGACATTCTATGTTCATCCTGTTTCGCATGAAATATACTTACAACATCATTTATTTTTTTTACATGTGAGGTTATTATGTTAAATTAAAATACCACATCATATACACAACATTATTTAATATTCAACCAAATAAAACATGATTTTTGGCCATGAAATTAAAACAACACATGATGTATTAATATGATTCATGCATTATCATACATGTACTAAACATTCTTTATTCATTTCATTCCTAAAAAAACATGAATATATACTGTAATAAGGATAACATGATTATAATTAATATTTAAATACAACACATTAAACATGATACATGATGAAGTCACAAACTCTATGTTTTCCTAAGATACCACATGAATGTTCTCAACTTTAGGCATGCTTCCCATAACAAACTACTCAGGAATTAACATGTGAGGAAGGGGTATATCAGTACTAAAATTTCATATTAGTCAGAAAATAATAATTTTAAACACTTAAATTTTTTTATTTATTGATAGGTTACCATAAAAAATATGCTTATTACTTCCCAAAAAAATTTAGAAATAAATTTAACATGAAATTCTGCATTAACAGATGATCACAACATATAGTAATATCAATATTATAGAACTAAAACCATACCAAATAAAGAGAAAGTTATTCTTTTAAGGTATTCCAAATTCAATGTAATTATCCATAATTAAGAATTAAATTTCCATTAATTTCATAATTTTAATATTAAAACATTTTGTTTTAATTTTTTCAAGAGTTTCATAACACATTTTCATGAAAAATTACAAATGGAATGAAATGTGAAACAAATTAATTGAATTGGAAAATAGAATACTTCTAATCATGGTCTAAAAAATAATTTATTTTCACATACCAGTGTGAAATCTGCTGAAGGTTACATGCATCATAAGGGTTTTCAAAATTAAATAGTTGTTCACAAAAAAATAAACTACAAATTTTTCTATAACAATTTCAAACATTAGGAAAACTAGATGGCATGTTTTAAATTTATGAAAAAGGAATAAAAATTCAATTCATTAATAATAATTCTATAACAGGAATGTATACAACACATTCAAACCACAATAAGGTTTCAAAAAAAAATTAGGGTAGTTTACTGTCATTTTACTCATTCATTTTAGTTTATTTGAATAATTAATCAAAAATAACAATTTATTATCTATAATATATGGGGAAAAGTAATAAAAAAACAAATAATATTTCATGATTTATTTAATTTAGTTTTACTTCACAATATCAACCAATTCAAATAATAAAAAAAGTTGTCATGATGCATGTACCTCACCTAGGTCTTTAACTTGCAAGTAGTTACATATCACTTGGCCATTCAATAAGCTCAAAGTCTATGAACTAGATCATGGGGCCATAAAATTAATGTCATATCTAGTCTCCTTGGCCTATGTCATGGTTTAATTTCAACTAGAACTCCTTTCATACAAACCCATGCATTCCTCACTATTTCTAACTCCAAAATCCACCCTATCTCTCAACCATCAGATCTGATACCAATATGTCATGACCTGATCCCACAAAAGATATCATAATTAAGGGATAAATATAATGAACACGTGAGTCCCACCTCTAATAGGCCTCAGGTTGGCAGGTAGAATATTAAGGGTATATAAATCTCTCAATGAGGGTCTTCTTATCTTATATAAGGAATAATTATCATAAGACAAAATGATTCAACAAAAATAAATTACATGACATATATAAAATAAAGCTAAATCATCCTATAATGTATTTATAAATAAAAACTAATACATATAAAAGTCTATAATTGAAATCCCAAGATAGAAAAAATTATGGAAACAAAACAAAAAAATCTCCTTAGGACCAAAATAGAAATGTCCAACATGGTCCACAATGTCCTCCTGGAATCATGAAAATAATTTTTATATATTTAGTGTGATTATATAGGTAAAATTTGAAGGAATACCAAAGTCTCTCATGAAAATGTGAAAAGAGCATACTAATGCACCCATGTGAATGAAGTAGAACCAAAAAACACCTAAACATGTATACAAACCAAAACCCAAACCACACCAAGTCTCTCTCACTAAGTAAATCATCCATGAATATAATATAATATAGGTCACATCAATGTTAGGGTACCCCACTCCACTTTCCCATTGATTTTCTGATCTCATTACCCACCAACATATATATCCTCATGATCCCACCACTTAAGAATAAAATCACATCACATCACATTCTTCCAGCACACATAGTGGCCATAAAAACATATAACATACTGTACTCACACACATAGTCCATCATAACAGATCAAATTCTACCCGCACACACCTAGGCCATTATAAGACATCACATTTTCCTCTCACACACCTGTTCCATCACATCTCATCATATCAAAACTCCATATATGCACTTTTCACTTCATTCTATCACATCCTCTAATTTTCCATCTCATATCCTAGAAGTGGGAGAAAGGAAGAGTAGGTATCCATCCATACATCCTCCAACCGGGATGTTGGGAAACACACCCCCATAAGACAATGTTGGTTTTGGAAGATAGTGCTCAATGGGGGGGTGTATAAAAATCACAAGAAAATATAGTCTATATATATATAGTTACAAAATAGAAGACCATAATATGATTTTACACCAATAATTAATTACCTTATATAATAAACACAATTGCTACCACCTCAAAGTGAAAAAAATCACAGAAACAAAACAAATTTTGTAATTTATATCTTAGACATTAAACTATTTTCTAGAGTCTATTTTTATAAACAAATTATAAATTAGTTGAACCTTTAATATATTTATTGAATACCCTTTATCATCCCATTTAATTTAGTAAGACACTTTGTTTCATATTAACAGCCCATTAGTTTGTATGGAAACATTATATGGTTAAACTATACAGCCCATCATCAATTTACTCATAAATCATTCCCATTTTATGTCATTATCATGCATCCAATTCAATTGATACTTGGGTAAAAACAAAAAAACAACCACAAAACAACATAACCTAAATGAAACATCCAGAACATGTTATATCCACATCTAATTTATTATCCCCATTGCATAACCAGAAATCAAACACCAATGTTTCCTCACTACACTACTGCACCATGATAATCATTATAGTCCCACTGTATATACATGTCTCATAAAAACCCCCACATAAATAACAAATTATCTGCTACACATTACATATGTCATATGTACACAAATCATATCCATTTCACACATCTCATCACATATCAAAACATAAATCATTTTCAGATTTATCAAAAGAGGGACCTTTTCAATTTCCCTTATTTATTTAATGGTGTTTTCAAAAAATCCATTAGATCTTGGGGATTCCATTTCATCAACTGAATATATTTGGTTAGATAATTATTTATGATTATATAAAACAATCACATAAATAGATTTTTCCAAATATAATTCACCATAGCATAATCAAGCCACTGATAGACATGATTTTCATCAAGGAATTATGAATGTAAAATCATAATATCATATAAAATCAAAAAATAAAAATAAAAATAATATATGATCATACTTCATGTTTAAATTCTCCTTTAAATTAAATTTAAACCAATTAATTATCATTATTAATCTATATTCAACCATGTTCACAAGATATGACAATAATAAACCCATCCCGCAAGATACACATAAGGATAAGTGAAGAAAAATCTCTTTAGAAGAAATAATCTTTTCCAAAACTTACTATACCAAAATAGCGGGTGTATGTAAAATAGGAACTTCTTGGGGGGGGGGGGAACTCAAACCAACTATAGAAAAAAAATTAAAACTCATAGGGAATTTTCCCAAGAGAAATTAATCCCAAAGGAAATAATGAAAGGTATCCTCTTTCGAAAAAATAGATATGTTACTAGGGGGAATTAGATATGGTTTTAACTGAAAATTAAAGGCTGATCCCATCGATTTACATAGTTTACACATTTAAAAAGATCTCTATAGTTTTTTAAAATTAAGAATATGATTAAGGTTCTTTGAAATGAATTAAAACCCCTTTATTAAGGCTTTTAATCCCATGTTTCTTTATTAAAGATGTCAAAATAGAAAGTGTAATTTTTTTTGGGAAACTAGAAAATTATGGAAAAATGGAAAACTTTTGAAATGTATCCAAGTTATAAATGCATCACCTTTTTAAATGTTTTAACATTGAAAATATTGAATATGGAAAACTATTGAAATGTCTCACCATTGGAATGTCTCACCATTGGAGATGTGGAAAAATAGAAAACTGTTGAAATATATCACCATTAGAATGTATCACCATTGGAGATGTGGAAAAATGAAAAAAATGGTGAAATGTATCACCATTGGAATGTATCAATATTGGAGGTGTGGCAAAATGGAAAATAATTAAAATGTATCACTGTTGAAATGTATCACCATTTGAGATGTAAAAAATGGAAAACTGATTAAATGTCTCACCATTGAAATGTATTACCGTTGGAGATGTGAAAAAATGGAAAACTATTGAAATGTATCATGGTTGGAATATATCACCATTGAAGATGTATAAAAATAAAAAACTGTTGAAATACCTTACAATTGGAATGTATCACTGTTAGAGATGGGTAATAGTGGAAATATTTTGAATCATCTCATGGTTGGAAAATCTAACCATTAGAGATGTGGAAAAATGAAAAAAATATAGGAATGTATCATCGCTAGAATGTATTACCATTGGAGAAGTTAAAAATGGGAAATTGTTAAAATGTATCACTATTAGAATGAATCCCATGTTTTAAAAACACCATAGCCTTCCTCCCAGACACCTCAGTTATCATATTTTTGGAAAAGTAACACACCGAAAGATTTGGACTATTATAAATAATAATTTTTTCCAAATTTTTTTGACACATATCAATTGGATAATATAGTGTTTTCACTAACCATTCATAGAATCATCAAAATGTTACCATCCCTTTATTTAATGTATGTAGATATAAATAAATTTATTCTTTTAGTATAAAAATTATATTAGAAAAATTTTATATCATAATTTTTTTATGATATATAAAATATAATTTAATAATTTTCTAGGTTTTGAATTCAATTTTAAAATATAACAATTATTACATGATTATTATAATACTTTGGATAAAAACTAAATGATGTATTTATATTGGGGAAACATGTATAACATAGTCCAAACATGTACTAATATTAATAATTTAATAACAAAAAAAACTTTATAAGTAATCAATTCAACATCTATGCTCATCTTTATCTTACATAACTATTTAGATTCACATAGTTTTACATCAATTATAGATAAAATAAAAATATAGAATTAATATTTATGAATGGAATTAATTTCTAAATTTAATCCCAATCATATATTTGATCATATTATCCATTAATTTCATATAGGATATATACTTATTTATTTATTATTAATTAATTATATCTATAACCAAAAATTGTCACAATAAAAAAATCTTTATTTTGTTTTATATTTTTTCCATGATGTATGTATCTATAGAACTTTACCTTTCCCCCCATATATTGTTGAACTTATTACAATGAAAAATTATTGTGTGACAAGATTATTGACACTACCTAAGAATATCTTGATCCATGTATCATAAATTTATATATTCACCCTCTTATAGAAATATTTTCCTTCACAAGACTGTAAAATTAATAAGATAGTGATTTTTGTAATAACCTAAAAAAGATGTAGGAAAATTAACTGAGATACATTTTCTATTTTTCCTAATGTAATCTTGTTTTTTGTGTATGACATATAAAATTATTTATGTTTGAACACAAAATATGTGATATAATGGATTTAATTCATATTATAGTCTATATGATATCGGTTTTTCATTATACTTGGTATATGGTTAAGTATCAATGCCATTATTTTTAAAGAATATCATGAATAATATTGGAAGTATTTAAAAACATATAAGGCTCAATATTGATCCTGATTTTAATAAAATAATTACAATGAATTGTGTATGGAAATGCGAGTTTCAGAATAACTGCAATATTCATTTGCTGACTTCTGAATATGTGACTAATATATTCATAGTCTTAATTGTCAGAAAAATGTTTTATATTATTAAAATCCATACGAGTTTCATTGTATTTTACTTTCTATAAATCTATTATAGGGAAATATTAAGGCACCTGAACATACAAAGATATATTATTTTAAATATTTCACACATAACAAAATTAACTTATTCTAGAAGCTTTGTGGATTCATAAACCATAAAACTAAAAGGTTATTTATTCAGTATACCTTTTAATAAATCAGGTCAAAGTTCATAGTTTTTTTAACTTAAAAGAGTATAAACACCCTTCATCGTATATCAATGAGATTTATATCCTATTTTTATTTAATAATTATTATCATTCACAATTTGGAATTATTTTAGAATTATATTTTATATTCATCATTGATTTTTGATAAAGGATATCTATAATTCCAATATAACTAATGAAATAACTAGATATAAAATACATTAAAAATATATATTTCAAAATATTATATAATTTATCTTTGTGTCTAAACATTACTCAGATATACTCCCATTAAATCACTACACATTATATTATTCAAATAAAATAATCCTTTCGCATTATATTTAATGATGGAATCTTATTGAATATACATTGGAGGTTAGATTCATCATTAACATGAGTATACACTAAACACTAGTAATATTTTAAATTATCCACTGTTCTTTTATATGGATTCAAATATCTATGTCAAAAAAATTATCTAAGCCCTAAGAAGTAAGAAAATATTAGGTTCAATGATAAATATAATTTAAGTAGAATATTTTATTTGTTATATCTTTAATTCATTTTTCCCTTTATGTGTCTATAATTTCTAAATAAAAGTAAAATAGCCTCTTATTAAATGACCCCTGTATATAGTTTATCTCATGGAATGAATTTGTGGAGATGAACTTATTATAAATTTTGTTATACTTTTCAGAATTTCATTTATATTTTTCACCAAAAGCAATAACTATCTTCCCTTAAGATATTATCAATCTATAAATACATATCCAAATGATATTAATTTTTTTCACCATACTCTTAATTTTAGAATTTTCAATATCACTTTTTTTACATGGTGTTAGTTATGAGAGAATGAGATGTATATAAGGGTATTTATTCAACTTGAATCTCATCTCCTCCAGTCAATCAATGTACTCTATCATATTGGGAACATGAGGACTATCCTGGATAAAATATTTCAAATTAAAAATTATTAGATTAATGAAACTCTCATTTGTTTCATGCTTCACTTTTTCCTTAAAAAAATCATTGAGATGAGACAATATGTTATAGACATCAATGCCGTTATTTCACAAAAAATAGAAGTTTATGATACCATTATGATTTAGAAATAATTTTCATCATCCATGTATCTCTTATAATAATCCTTTTCACCCACAAATGTTTTCTTTGGTAGCTCATATGGTATTTTTTACTCAAAAAAATATTATTTTAAATCAGGTCATAATACTATACACAAGTGGATATTCCACACTTATAAATTTTTATGGGTGTGTATGTGTTCTTTTTCTAATATATATCATAGTGACAATATTTTATTTCATTTCAATTTACTAAAAAATAAAACATTATAATATGTTTAGTTAAATTTTTATTACTAATACATTATAAATTGTTTATTTATTAGTCATAAATTTAACCCACTATTTTATTCAAATACTAGTATCCCTCAACTACAACATTTAGTATATTGAGTCACTGATGAGATTATTTGGAAAGGATCCTTAATCCTTTTTTTCATATATTGAGCTATAAAATCACCACTAATATGAATGTATAGTGTATTATTTTCTCTATACATACCCATTTACTCACAACTCCTTGATATGTTGAGGGAAGCCTCATCCCATATAATCCATTAACATGGATTTACCAAACATGTTCCTATAAAATTTCACCATGAAATATATGAATAATTATTTAATTCCAATTTGAGTTTTTTCAACCAACTAATTTGTTGAAAGATATACAATAGATGTATCCTCTATCAAATACGGATGAAAAACACCATGAATAATGATTTTATTCCATATCAAGTGGATTATGTCATTTATTACATAGTACTTTATTCAAGGATTTTTTATGTTAATTTACTAACATTGAAAATGAAATCTAATTCAAATTCTCATGATTATTAAAATGTGATCATGTTTAAAACACCAGACATGTATTAATAGAAAACAACAATCATGAATCAATTATTTTATTTTTGTATTCTTGATAACATTTTTTTAATAAAATATAAAACAAAATTTCAAAAAATAACAAACCATGCCTGAAAAATGAAATAAATAAAAAATGATCATGAGATACTAAACAAGTCATTAATATATCGAGAGAATGTGTATAAAACATGAACCTATGTGAAGTCCTTAATTCATGTTTTACATGTGTTTTAATACTCACTACATCAAATACATCGGGCCATGTTTTGTTTTTTACTAATAGTCATAGGAAACGACGTCCCTTGCATCCACCACATAGTATAGTATTAATCTCAATATGGTGAATGTGTCTTATAGATGTGGGATACCTATGAATAATTATCCATGTGGACATTAATTCCCTTATACATATTATAATCTATTATTTGAATGAGAATATATTCAATTATTAATTATTTATATCAAACATCTCATATTCCAATAATTTAATAAATAAATGATAAAAATCAAACATATATCATTTGGTATAATCTCTAGAATATTATATAATAAAAAATCATGTATTATAAAATCAAATATGATAAAATTAAAACATTTAGAAACATGAATTTATATAATTATCACTAAAAAAATTTAATTTAGTAAGATCATGTTCCATGGTCATTGAAAAATTTATTTTAAATTTTCAATATTATTGGGAATTTTATAAAATTTATATATTATTTATAACTTTAATAGAGTTTCTAAGGGGTGGGGTATTAGTTAATAAATGTATTTTAATGGTGTATCTTGTTGCGTAGGTCCTCATATGAGTAATAAAATCGATGCAACACCTATGAAAGGTAATCGAGGGTTTCGTGTGAAGGGGAGAACACACAGTTGTGAATAAAAAATAATTTAATTGAATTTTTTATAATATATCACATGAACACATGTATCACATGGTTCTTTCCACCCTATTTATATGGGTATATGGATCAAGTGGTAGGTTCTTTAAACTCACAATATATTTTCTTTTAATCAGACATAAATTATCATTTTCCCCAACCCATATGTGTTTTTTTATTTTTCCTCAATTTTAATTCATGTATATGTTTAACCAAAATTTCTATAAATTTTTTAGTTTAAAAAAAATATATTTTATATAAGTAATTATAATATAATAATGACTATAAAAAGCCTATGGATCATCTACACACTCACAATTGTTACTCATACATTGTTCTTTTATTCTTTAGTTCTACCCTAGAATAGTTATTTTTTATAACTATTTTATAATAATTTTATTTGATTTATTTAATGATTAATATATAGGAAAAATAAATTAAAATATTGTGACAATTTGAGATCACCATTTAAATTTTGATTCATTATTAAAAAATCATCAACTTCATAAGGTAGTGATGTTGGATGAAGCTCTAAATATGACATTTGTTTTTAAAGGAAGTGGCGATGCCTCTATAAAAAACTGATTCAAGGTGATCAAATATAGGCAGGAATAAATAAATCATATTTAATAGAAATATAATGTTGTAAAATTATTAATTTTTCATAGAGGATGAATCAAAATTTGAGAAAAATAGTTGAATCATGGGGATCTATTATGAATGTTATCACTAATATTTAAAAATTTGAAGGAGATATATAAAGGTAGAACTATTAATTTTTTATTTGATGATGTGGAAGTAAGATATCAAGAATAAATTTAGAGGAATGGTAAATTGGAAGGATATCAATGTTTATTAAATGGTTGTACATCTAGTATAAATTTCTGAATATTATAGATCTAGTAAAAAAAATATTGGTTCAAGTCAGTTGTTCAGGATGGTGAGACCCATCTAAAACTAATTGGTATCAGTTCCCATAAGGTGTATTCTCTAAAAACTCATTTTAATATATAATGAGGAATTTATGATTTACTAGAATAATATTATAATTCATGAAGTTCTACATAAGGACAACCATTGTAATGTATATTTTCTGGGTAAGGTTCTAAATGATAGGTCACATTGTAACTAATTTTTATACCCTATATTATCAACTTAATATATTAAGATTCATAATATTCCCTATTGGTTATAATTATGATATATTGTAACATCCTGACCGCATAATCCCAGAGACCATGCATTATTTTAATACATTGGCATGATAACATGGAATCAAGTCCTAAATGACTGATCAGTTTAGCAGTCTTGGAAAATAGATTAAATACATGAACATTACATTATACATTCAAACATAAAACAAAAAATAAATAATCCTCTGAAAATTCCATTATTCCCATATCTTAAACCTTCATATGAATCATAATACAATTCTTGGAATCCCGGGAAAATAAAACATAAGAAAGGGCTGAGCTCAGATGCTCAGTAAGGGTAAATAATTTAGCAGAAGCTATAATATTTTAAGGAAAAATTTGTAATAAAAACAACAGCCTTTTAAACATAAAATTAAACATAATATGGAAAAAATAAATCAAACATTACCATATAAGCAAGAACATGGATATTCTATAAGTCGAATAATCACATGTAATAACTAATTTCATAACGAGGGAATGCATAATGCCAAACATTATAACCACATAGTCAAGGCCTCATGACAAGAATGCAAATAAAAAATTGTCAAGGCCTTGTTACAAGACACTAGTTTGTCTCATGAGACCTACCAATGCATCGAGGAACTATAGTGGGCTCCACCTATCACTTACAAAGTCCAATTCATTCCTCATATGAAAAGGGTGAAACATAACATAAATATTCGTATTCAAACTAGCATATAAAATGTCAATAATTTAATCATAAACCTTGAATGGAATAAAAACAATACATCTATAGTCAAACATATCATAAATCATTCAATAAAGTATATAACATTGTATTATAATAAATAAACCTCAATCATGAATAATATCTAGTAAAAGATATTGACATAGTTGAAAATGATCAGTAAAACTCTTTGAGAGAAATTTTCCTTTTCCTGAAATCATTTAAAAGTAAAACAATTTATAATGTAATAAATTTAAAATAAATTTTTGAATAAAAGTTTCCCATACCACTTTGAAACTTTTAAAAGTAATTAACATTTTGAAATATTTATGTCCATATAAATAAATTCTTAAAACATTTTTGAAAACATAGACATTAATGAGAATGATTTAGAAGAATAAATATTTAAACCATTTAAAATGATGTTTGAGTTAAATATTACCTTAAAAAGAATCATTTTTAAAAATCATTTATGAAACATGGACATGGATAATAATTATTTCCCAATAAAAACTTACACATAAACAATCTCATATAATAATGAGATTGAGGAATTAACCCTTACCTTGTACTTTCCTTTGGAAGAGGGTACATTTAACCTCATGTATAATGACCATAGTATATTATTAAATTATACCAAAACCATATTACTATTTAAGATATCATACTTGATTCATTTACTATTTTATAATACCCATTTAATAATAATTTCTATGTTAAAATAACATTTCGTGTAATAATCACTTTTTTTATCGTACGTGTTTTAACAGTTATTCTTGATCGTATCAATTATATCATGATTTAATTTATTCAATAATATAAAACTTTATTTATGTTTCATATATATTCCGAATATATATATGTATAATATAGAGGTATATGAAATGGAAAACACCGTTTATGGAGATGGTAGGCCGTACGTACGCATAAACGCCGTATCTATTTTCATATCGTATTGAATGGATGCAAGTGAATGAGGTATATGTAAATACATACATAAATACATATATATATTTCCAGTATCATTATTATGTCATATATTACATACTTATTAATAATATATATATATTTATAATTATCATTGAATGGTGAACGTGGAAATGAATCTCATGGCGTCGTGGAGACGGTAATCCGTACGTATGTACGAGCAACAATATCATTATATTGATGGTGAAATAGTATATAATTATATGGTATAATATATATAAAGAATCATTAAAATTTTATATTTATTATTTACATCAGTTATACTCATTATTATACCTATCCAAATAATGAAGTGTTGAATAACAACTACACCACGATGTGGAGACGGTAAGCCGTGTGTACGTACGTATGGTGAATTGTCATTAATAGGATATATAGAATAATGAATATGGTTTTACAATATTTATAATAACATCAAAGTATGTATAAGGTACTATATTTATTATTTTGGTATGGAAAAAACAAAGAAAGAGGAAGTGGAAGAAGAAAAGAACTTTGAAAGAGGTGGTGAAATTATTACATCTTCTTCGGGTTCTTCCATTTGATTTGATCAAAAGGGATCCATAGGTTATATTTATGATCAAATTAAGGCCTCTAGGTTGAATTAAGGTTATTTTGGACGATATTTGAGCTGTTTTTGGCCGAACCAAATGGATATGGAGGTGTGATTTTGAGAGAAGGGGAAGTACCCTTTTATAAGAGAGGAGAGGGTCACTTTAGGAAAAGCTTGAAATATTATTTTATTATAAAATAATTTTTAGTTTATAATGGCTCTAAAAGGATTTATTTATAGGATAAGGTGGGTATGGTTATAATTCCTCTCAACTAATAGGTTTTAGACAAGTTTAGGTCAGAATATTAACCTTATCTATTAGATTTAACTCTTTTTAAATAGTTTAATTTTTACAATGTATTCTTGTATTTTTATATTACATGGTTAATAAACCTACGATAAAATTCCAAGAGAACCCCAAGTGGTTCATTAATTACATATATATCATTATATAAGTCATTTTACCAAACTTTATATTTTTAGGAATATTATATCATCTAATAATATAGTATTTGTTTTAAAAACTCATTTATGTCAATTTTGACACTATTTAGTATTTGGTTTTTGTGAAAGTCAAAAAAAACCCGATTACTTAGAAAAAAATACATTAAATCAACCATAACATGTCATATTAACCTATAAAATTCTCTTAATGCATCATAAGTCTCAATTTAAATTTATTTGGATATTTAAAATATCAATTATTTTAATCATTCATTAATAAGGTAATTACTACATGATCATTGTGTCATAAATAAATTTAAATATTTAATGTCTAAAAATTATAAATAAAATACCATTATATAGGAAATATTTTAATATTTCTAATGAATATTTATAATCTAATTTATCTTTTGTATAACCCTATATTAAAAATGTTTTAGTTATGAAAATTTGAATTTAACACTTTTAACTCTTCTTTAAATAAAATAATAATAAATGTCCTAATCTAATACAAGTGAATCAAATAGGACAATATTTTATTCTTAAAGTTTATTTTGTTCTAAAAAAACTTATCCAATAGAATTAGGACATTTTTTAGGGTAATTATAATATCATTTTATCTTTAATTACCCTATTTACTTTTAACCGTGGTAAATAAAATTCAAAAGTTACTATTCAAAAAAAATTATTTTCATCCTATTGAACCACATTTTACTTAATGATTTCAACTGTGTCTCATTGATTTCTGAAATTCAATTAATAGAAGCGGTACAATTTTGTTTTATGCAAATTTGCAAATGTGCCTAGAAGGTGGGTAAAAGACGTTAAAAAGTTCTATAAAATTTTATACATCTAATTTTATTATAAAATGAATCCAATGAATTGAATTGAAATTATATAGGTATTATTTATCTATTTTTACTTAAAATAAATTTAAATAAAATAAATATTTATTAAAATAAAAAGTCAGTTTTAAACAATAACACAATGTTTTTCACTATTCATAAAAAATTGAATGTTTTCAGAAAAATAACAAAAATTTACCCTAAGATAATTTTGATATTAAAAATTATGAAATTATGTTTATTTTACCAAATTAAAACCATATAAGTTTAAATTAAAATTAATTCCCGTTGTCAAAACCAGAAATCAGATTTTTGAGACGTAAAAACTATCAAAAGATTGATATGTGTTTATGTCCAATTTAAATGTTAAATTACTTCCAATGACCAACATTGGATTAAATGATAAAAATATAATATAATTATAACTCAATACCCTTAAAATGTATAATTTAACACTACATATTATTTTGATTAAAAATTTGTTTTTAATTAAAATTTTGTATTTTTCACTATTCATCAAAATATGAAAGTTATTAGAAAAACACCAAATATTTATCAAAACTAAATTTTTATTTCCATATTCTAAATAAGAATTTTATTTTGTCAAATTTAATATATAGAAGTGTCAAATATTGGATTTTAAAAAAAGGGTTCGCCATTAAAAGGCAGTAAAATTGTATTTAAAAAAAAAATACTTCGTTTATCTGAAAAATTAAATTTGTTCTTATATTATGTCTAATAAACCCATAATATGGATGTTAAAATTATATGGAGTATATAAAATTCAAAATGTAGTTAATAATACTCATAATTTTTTTTTGAATGGCTAGTTTGGTAAGTCGTGGTGCGCTCGAATTCGGTGTTGCGTGTAGCGCAAGCTATTGAATTACTCTAAAGAGACAACGTACTATGAAATCCTAGGGTGTTACATATATTTAATGTAATTCCATATGCTTTGAAAATTATATTCATGTCCTGTTCTTTTTATATATTATATTATAGCTTTAATGGAATATCATTTTAGAATATAAGAAGTGATCATAATTGTGAGGGTAGAGTTGTGCAATGATCAGTGTGAGAATACTTTTTAGTTATAGACAATGATATATATATGTGTTACATTGAGATGTATAGAATAATGTTTTCTTTTTTTTTTCGGAGGGCTATTTGGTGGATTGTTCCATATTTCTAGTCTATAAACTCAATATTTTTTGGATTCAAATCATTGTAACACTTCTATTTTTTTTTTCATATGATTGGTTGATGTATCCTGTGAGTATTTTAATCTGTTTTTAGATAATTTTTATTTTATATAATTGGTCATGGTTAATGAATAATTGGTACTTGTGGTTGGTAGTTTAATGGGTATCTGAATTGTTCCATGGTGAAATAACCTATGTGAAAAATGCCTTGTTTTTATCAAAATTATTATAAATGAAAAATTATTATGACATGTTCTATTTTTAAAATGGTAGATGATCTTAGTCGGAGACTAAAAAATTATTTTTAAATCTGACCATTTTTACTTTTTTACATTTCATATTCTACGGGATTCAATAATTTATGGGGAATGGTTTTGGAAGTGGGTATTGTATATATTGATGGTATCAATAAAAATCTTGGTTATAGAATAATGTGAAGCCTAGATATGATAAAAATGAGAATTGTTTAGAATATGTTAGTTAAAACATTTCACATTAACTAGAATATGGAGCTTGTAATATAGTGTAACTTATTCAAATTATTAAAGGAGGATAACCATGGAATATATTTTTTAGATAATATTATTCCATAAAATACCATTGTAAATGTGAAGGTGGATATATTCTTTATATATTTTAAGGATGAATGTTAGAAGAATCATTCCCATTTGTTCCAAAAATCCATCCATAGAGGGGATTAGTTTTTCTCTAGTTTATGAAAGGTGAGAGTTATTGTTGGTCATATTGATTTTGGTTTCAATAATGAAGTTATAAGGTTTTCATATGGATGTTCATGCATGGGATCTATTTTTTTTGGAAAATTGTGAAATATTTCATCCTATCTAGGTTTTTAGGGATCATAGAGTTTTATAAATAAAATTTTAATAGAATAAAACTCAGGTATGGGAATCAAGAACACTTGTGAGTGAAGGGGGAGAAAATATTTTATATACACTATGTTAGATCATGAATGCATTGAGTACATAAAATATATGATTTACCTCCCTATAATGTAGTTGGAGTTAAACTTTGTTCCATAAGATTGAAACATAAAGGATTGGATGTTTTCCTATTCCTTCTCACAATATTTCATTTTAATTTTTTTCCATTCATTAATGATGCAACAAAGAGAATAATCCCATTCCAATTACAATAGGGCTGCCAAATTATTAATTAAAATCAATTATGTGTTTACTTTAGAAGTTGAACAAATGATTTTCACATAATTATCCATGTATTAATACCCAAAATCTCACACATATTTATTTTTTTGGTGTTTCTTCAATAATGAAAGAATGAAACACATGGAAATTGTTTAAAATTTTAAATAGAAACATTGCATAGAATGGAAATGTTATGGTGATATAAGATATACTTAGGTTAGATTATATTGGTATTTAATTATCATAAATATGTCCTAAATTCATATAATAATAAATTCATAAATAAACATTGATTAATTCCATCTAATAATATTTTAATTAATCTCACATGGAAATCCATCCGATAAAAATTTATCAATCCAACCTTCTTCAAAGTGTGGAAGAATGAAAATTCCACAAAAATAGTTATATCTAAATCCAAATACCCAGTGTTTCCAATATATGGTTCATCACTCAATATATAAAACTACAAAATATGATGAATATATCATGATAAGGGAAGAAATATATATTTCATAGAAGAAAGGACATATCCATAGATCGAAAATAGAACAAGACAATAACCATTAATACAGTTCTCCACCCACTAACTATTATATTAATAATGAAGATACAGCATTAAAAAATTGATATGAAAAGATTAAGAAGTTTTTGTAATCTCAAATGATACCCCAACCTCAATATAATAATTTATACTCATGAAGTTAGAGATTATTATTAAAAAGAAAATTATGGAATTATAAAAAAAGAAAACAAAAACACACTTAAGATTAAAATTAAGTGAAGAAAATATAATAAAATAACTCATAAATTGAAACATCAAAGAGGAAGCCTTCCCATAATGACTTGGGTTCAATTTAAATAGAAATAAATTATATTTATATAGATTTTCCTTCTACCCCCTTGTTGGTATCTATATGGAATATAGTTCTCTAGATTACAACACAAATTTCACTTTTATGTTATACTACAAGTTTATTTTATATTTTTACAGGTTTCTTCAATGTATTTGACTTCTATGATATCCCGAGATTCCATTTTTATGATATATATATAATATTGTGTTTTAAAAATCCCTTTCAGTAAATATTTCTCATAGAAGGAAAATAATATTCATTAGATGACATGGGTTTCAAAAAAAATCATTCATGTTTCTCATGGATCAATCCTATGGATTTGGTATTATTAATGAAAATTAATGAAGAATAGTGGAGAATTTACATTACATTTCACATCTATGTATGATGTGTTATATCTTGGTGATAGATCATGTAGGGATTGAAATGTGGATTAAGGTTATATGTGTTATTGGAGAGGACTGTGTACTATGTATAGGAATGATTAAGAATTGGGATGATTCCACTCACATTTTAATGGTAGAGGCCCACAAGGAAGATAATAACCTATAATGGTATTTATTCTTACATATTATAACTATAGGGTTTCTCAATAATCACATCCCACAGGTGTTATCTTATGACGATTGTAGTCATTATCAATAAATATGGATTTGCTACATCCTCATTGTAATTAATCACACATATCCCCTATTACAACTTCTATTGAATCATACATAGCCTACCCCCAGGCTGAGTTCACCTTATGATAGGTCATTCATGGGGAGTGTAATTTGATATGAGTGCAATTAATTATTATATAATTTTAATCTTCCATATTAGCTTGCCTAATCAGAATAGATATTCCTCTCATTGGGAAATTCTATTATTTTAGAGGGGGATTTAGTTTCAATATGACACAACACATGTTATGAATGGAGGACTCTTATATAAGTCAACAATATGGATGAATATTTATATATAGATCATTTAATTTTTATTTTAACCATAACTAATCTAACTATAATTAACTAAAATAACATGAATTAGGTGGGAGTTAATTTTAATATCATGTTATGATATTTTAATCATAATCTAGTTTTAAACTTTTTATTTAATGTTACACAACCACCCAAAAATGGTTCTATTAATTCATATCCATTGCAACCAAGATAAATAATTTAAAATTAAAAAAAATGCATTTCATGCCGAGAGTAAATTAAAAAATTAATTAAAATAATGAAAATCATAAATTTATAAAACATATAATTTAATTACAAATAATTATAATATATCAAAAAATTGATAATTGGCCTAAAATAATGGTAACATTGGGAAATATTAAAAATTAAAATAAAAAAATTCATAATTTTTTCTTTTATTATTCGAAAGATAATATTCCATTGTATTCATAAGAAATATATTCACTTATATAGTTGAAGAAAAATTAAATCAAAAGTGTTAGTGAACTATCCTTGTACATGATATTCACATAATTCCTCAATGATTTTAAATACCTTTTCATTCTTCTCATGAAATTTTATTGATTTCCATTAATATATGAATGTTCATGTATACCTATGACATATTGAAATGTGTCTCTCTCTCTCTTCTCTCATGAAATGTATTTATTGACTGTTTTCTTTTTTATGGGAACATGATGAAACTCCATATGCATGGAGAGTGACTACATATCCAATCAAAGAGAAATATTTTTCTAAATAAAAATGATTTTTTCATGTGTTGTTTTTTTCCTAATGTTAGTGTTCATATTTTGAAAAAAGTTAAATAGGGGTTCTTAATCACACAAGGTTCAATACATGGAACTACAAGAAATTTCAATGAAAATTCACTCCTCTTTTTCCTCCCCCAAATTCTTCACTGAAACCCAATATCAGGACACCCATTCAATGGTATATCAAATATAAAAACTATGTACAATGAATAATCCTCATTTATAATTTATATATATAATTATTTTCAATATTTTTCTAATATAATGTATGAATAGTGAATTCAATGATAATTTAATGATGATCCTTTACAATTTCATTAGGGATTAGGGTCACGAATAATCCAATAAGAAAAATTAAATAATTCATACCCTCCTTTTTTATTTTTGTGGTATACTTTTTTCATTACTCATTAAATACAAAGGGGTAAAATTATTTCAATGAATATTTTGACATAATTTCCCATAAAATAAAAAAATGAAGTTATATCATCCCAAATATACAAATTCATTTGAAATAATTTCCATGATCAACCTCTCCCACAGTTGTCCAAAATATAAAATCATTCATTTAATTTTTATGATATGGTAGGGAACTGAATTTAATTTTCATTTAGATCCTATAAGGTTATTTATGATACATAAATTCATTTATAAGGATATTTAGACATAATTTTTTGTAAAAATTGTATCATAAATTGTTATTGAATTTCAAAAATTTACTTTATCATTTTAAGAACATAAAAACATTCATAAGTTTTAATATTTCTACAAGGAATATTAGATATATTAAATTAATTACCAATATCTCATGATTTATGGAAATGTATGAAGATTTAAAAAAGGATCTAGAACCACTAAGGTTGAGATTTTATGCATTGAATAGTATTTCAAATTCATGAATTTCTCATCAAGGAAAATATTCATTAAAATATTAGTAATTATAAAAGGTCAAAAAAATATTAATAATCTTGTGTTATTTTATATTTATCTTTAAATAATAATACTCTAATAATCTCAATGGTTAAAAATATTAAAAATATTATTAATAAACCTCAATTATCACATGAAAAAAATAAAATCTAATCTAGTATACTACTTTCACCTATGAAAATATCATAATTAATATATTCACTTTAGAGATAAATTTTAATTTTTCATATTAAAAGTAGATCATGAGTGATAACCCATATGAATGATATAAGATTTAAATAAATTTTTCTATTTGAATGATTTTCTTATTAAAATTATCCTTATGTGTATCCCATACTACTACCCTCCTTGAAAATAGAACAATAAAAAAATAATACTATAAAAAATATGTTAAATACAAAATAAATAAAATAAAATCAAATGGAAAAGAGACTTGTTTTTTACCCCATATGTTTTTATTCTTCTTCTACTTCCTCATAATATGTAGTACCAATTTCTATATATAATCAGAAATATGGTGGTTTTTATTTGATCTAAATCTCCACATTCAATTTTCATATGATTGAATCAACATTGAAATCATGTGGAGAACCCATTTAGGATAATTATACATGTACATCCTCTAATTATTAATTTACTAAATGATAGAATATGAATACATTAATTTTAATAATATATCATATAAAATTAACTGAGTAAAGAGTCTTAACCATTATATTGTTTAGAATTCAACATTGAATCCTTAGTCAAGTCCCACAGGAAGTCATCTTCATCAATTTATAGAAAAATAATCTATTTAATGGTTGAATCTTCTTATTAACATTCACTACCCAATTAGATCATAGTTATATATTATATAATTAAATCCATGGATCAGTGAACACACAATTCATTTTATAAAAATTCACATAAAAAATATACATATTAAGTCTCCCCTTTAAATGGATCATATAGAATTACTAATTTAGGTGACACCATTGGAAATGTAGTGAGGTTTAATTTCATGTATTCAATGATTTATCCTTTATCCCTAAATGTATTGTCCATATAAAATATTTATGTAGATGTTTTGATTTATATATGTTTAGTTTTCCATAGATATTTCATCACCTCCTCATTTTGAATTACTTTCACATGATATCCTCCAACAACTTCTCCTTCATTCTATATTGATGAATATATTTCATTCATTTAGATGTTAATATAATATTACACTATGTTTTTAATGTAAATATATATCTCTGATAACATATTTAATATTTTATTCACTTATGGAAGGGTATATATGAAATTTATTAAAAGGGAAGACAAGAAAAAAGGGGAAGGATTGATGATGTAAAATTATTCCCCATGATGTATGCTAAGTCAAGGGTTGAATATAAAGGAAAAAAATGAATATTCAAGAGGAATAGATTCAAAAAACATATTAAAATAACAATTAATGTCATCAATCACAAATTAATAATGTGAGAATCATCACAAAAGGACTTTGAGAGGATGGAAAAATAAAAATCAATGTTTGGGGGAAAAGAATGAACATTCATGATGTGACTCACATTTTCACAGTCTAAATTACTAGATAAAACTTCAGGCCATGATGAAGGACTTGAAAAATATAATCCCTAGGTGTTCCATGAAATTTCATGGCATGAAATCCTATAACCCACCATGACACACCATGGCACATATTGATGAGATCTAATAAAATATGATTTTATTTTAAAATTATGACTAGGACACAAAATTATTTTAATATCTACCAATAGGTATAAAATATTGTAAATAACTAGAATTTTTGTGGATATTTTTTTTCTTAAATACATGGGAATTTTACGAGTCCACGAAAATTTACGATGCATGATTCCGAGGCCCGGTTTTCTCGGAATCAATTTCTGAACTTTTGTTTGGGTACGTCCAGTAAACGTATGAGTGGGATTTATAAGTTTTGAACCAGTGATCAGAACTGAAATCCAAGGGCACCATTGAACTCGCAGAGCTGATATTATCTTAATAAGACTTTCAACTCCAAGACAGTTGGCTGAGAATTGAAGTTAGTTTTTCGGTTTTCTTAAAAATAATAATAAAATAAAGTGAGCTAACACTTTATTTTATTGAGTTTCCATGTGGGTGATTGGTAGTTAAAACCTCCTCTTGGGAGTTGGAGGTGGGACCACCACACCTTAACCTCCCATGAGAGGTTATGGTGGTGGGGCCCACCCGAACATAACCTCCCGTGAGAGGTTACAACGTGGGGTCCACATGGGGCTTAACCCCCTATTGATGGAGGAGGATAAAACCTCTCAACTCACCCTCATTAATGAGGGAGAGCCTCTTGACCTCCCCTAATTAATCTGTGACAACTCTCAAGCATTAATTAGGTGGAGCCACTTAATATAATTCTCCAAGTTGAATTATTATGAAAACTCCATCCCATTAATTAAATGAGTCATCTCATTTAATTAAATCACTCAATTTGAATTTACGCCAACGAACATAATAGATCCTAATCTCTTATTTGGATACGTTTTTCATTTTGGGTGGAGTGGAGAGAAAAGAGGAACTTGGGAGAAGGATCCCAACGAAGAACGCTTCCAACGAAGAATGATCTTCCTCGACTTTCTTCCTCGGAACCCCCTTCGATGTGGGATGTCTTCGACCGATCTTCCCTCCTCATCATCGTCAATGAACCGACGCACGAGCTTGGATTGGAAGTGCATGGCGGATGTGAAAAATGACGACAGCATCGTCTTCTTCGCGCGACTTCATCGCCGAGCAATGATCAAAGATGATTTTATAACTTTTCTTATCATCTTCATCAGATAGAAAGGATTTGTTGCAGAAGTGTTAATGATCAACTACTTATCTTGTTGAGCCAATTGATACCTCCCTAAACATGGAGGTTGTGGGTCAACTTAACATGGACCGACATCCTCCGTCGTTTTTTCCTTCCTGTGGTGTTCTTCGAAGCGGCAACGAGGTGACGAAGGCGGCAACGACAAAGGCTGCGCTACCCGCGGCCTCCGTGAACAGCGTCACCCCCGCAGCACACCGGTGTTCCCAGGCAAACACCGCCAGCCCACACCGGCCCGAGTCGTGCCAAACCACCCTACCTAGCCACCACCGGCCGCCGACGCGCGCCCCGCGACCTGCACGCGCGCTGCCCGCGCGCCCCACCGGCCTGCCCGTGTGCTGCCCGAAGCTCCACAGCCTTCCCGCACACTGCCCGCATGCCCCATCGACCTGCCCACGCACTGTCCGTTCCCTGCACGACGCCCCGTGGCCTGCCCGTGCCCCACGCGGCCTGTTCATGCCCCCGCTCCTGGCCGAGCCGCGCTGACCACCTGAGCCGGCCCACGATGTCCGTCACTACGTCGCTGGACAAAACAGATTGGATTTCCAGGCCGAGCCACCTGAGACGTGCCCCTCACGGCGCTGGACTAACCAGCCCTGGCTTCCAGGTCGAGCTGCCTACGCGGCAACCCCCGGGCCGAACCGCCCTCGCAGTCTGTTAGGTCGGGCCCAACGGACCGAGCCGAACCTAGCGGGATGACTCGCCCAACGGGCTGGGTGAGACCCGGCGGGTCTAATCGGGTCAACCTAGACTAGGTCGGCCCAAAATGGGTTGGGCCGAGTCGGTCCGACCGGGTGGGACCAGACCCGGGCCCATTACCGACCCTTTACTTCCTTTGGCCATATCTTTGGCACCAGATGACTGTTTGACGAACCGTCAGTGGTGCTGGTATTCTTGGAGCACGACGGTCCCTTTGAGTATACCCCATTGGAGTTCGGGGTAATGTTGAGATTCGGTCAGGTTGGATCGTACACGAATCCAACCGGTCCCCCAGGACTAAAGTGCTTATAACTCACAGACCGGGCATCCGATTGGCGCATCGTCTATTGCGTTGAGACCCCTGTGATGAGGAAAAACTTTGAGATACTTCTACGAGGGACTTCATGAAAATTGGAGTATCGATCAGTAGCTTGTGGAGTGGATCTTCCAGAGACGAGCAGGCATTTGTGCGGGAAGCTAGTAGTTGGCAGAGACTTGACGACTGCTGATCGAGCAACTTTAAGTGACTTGTATAGCCCAGTGGGGAGTGACTCTATGTGAGCATGGCAGACCCATGATAGAGGAGCACCTGGTTGAGGCGGCAGACCCACGGTACTCGACAGGAGGAGTACCTCTGCAGGCTATAAGGGGGACCGCCTGGTTGTGGCGGCATACGCATGGTGGGGAGCACCTCTGTGTGAGCGCGGCAGACCCACGACACTCGACAGGAGGAGTACCTCAGCAGTCTAAGGTTAGAGGGAAGCACCTCTGTGTGAGCGCGACAGACCCACTGCACTCAATAGAGGAGGATTTCTCCAGCATCCGAGGGTTCAAATTGATACTACCCCAAGAATAAAATCCTGGTTGAGCTGAGTTAGTAACTTCTGTGTTTACCTCATGATTGGGATGGATTACTTGATAACTTAGGTATATGTATGTGAATATACCTAAGTGTGGTTATCTATTGATTTCATACTTTGTGGTTTATCCTTGTTGGGTTTTGTGAGACCTTGAGGGTCTCGGGGTCCCTACTGAGTATCGTTATACTTACCCCTACACGGGATATACCCACACCTCATTGTGTTGGTTGCAGATGATAGACAACGCTGACTAAGGATCAGAGTAGCAGGACTGGACAGTACCCAGAGGTGGACCTTTCGACGAGTCGGTACATGGAGGATACTGACGGACGTGGAGTGCTGAGGAGGCTATCTGTACCTACCCTTCAGGTAGGAATTCCTAGAGGACAACCCAGTAGGTGCTTTATCTTTTCTTCAGTTGTAATTTTTCTTTATTTTTACTTGCAACTTCCTGTTGGGCTTGTATTCCAACCCCATTTTTTACTTTTCAGCACTTCTTTGTATACAGTTTTGCTTAGTGTTTTACTTCCAGATCGTACTCTGTTGTGTGTGTTTACACTTTATAAAGGCAATGCCTTCCCAATTTTAGGGATTTACACCTTTGGTGCTAGTCGCTAGCCCCTGGCCTATGGAAGGCGGGCTTGGGGTGGTCATGGAACGGGCCCCGGGGGATGGGTCATGATAAATTGTTATCAGAGGATGTCAGTTCTACTTCATAACATAGAACTCTGATCTTTCTTTTCTATGAAGCAATAGTGTTAAGTATATTGAGTGTGGTTTTCAGTTTAGAGAGTCCAGTGTTGGTATGGCGGCTGATGTATCCATACACCAGGACCCTGACTACTGACTTCCGACTTAGTGCACGAGAACAATAATTGCATGTGTGTTTTCAAAAGTTTTCTTTAAAGTCAGCTCAACCAGGTCAGCTCACCAGGTATAATCTTTTGACCGTGTCACATCTGTTTTTTTCAGGATGCCTCCCCGCGGACGACCAGCCAGATCCCTGAGAGTTGTAGGCACAGTTATCCCACCGAGCGACGAGGCCTCGGTGTAGGGACCTCTCACAGCGGAGGCACCAGTGGTACCACTACCCATTGGGCCACCAATGCCACTAGACCCAACAACATATGATGCATTCTGCTTGAGCGTGTTTCACGAGTTCTAGCGCCATAGGTCACCCAGGTTCAGGGGAGATATGGACCCACAGGCGGCTGAGGATTGGATGGAGGTTGTGGTGAGAGTCTTCAGACTGGTAGGGACACTATCTGACTTCATGGTGATCCATGCTGTGAGTCTCTTTCAGGCAGCAACAGGTAGATGGTGGAGCCTGATTCTCCAGGTGCTTGACGAGGCGACACTACTCTGGGTAGACTTTGAGAGCCTGTTCTGGGTGGAGTTTTTCCCAGCCACTCTCTGCATAGTGCATATACAGGAGCTACTTCATCTGCCGCAGGGCAGCATGACTATAGCTTAGTACTCAGTGAGGTTCATAGACCTTTTGTGCTACTCCACTGATATGGTACGAAACCCATTCTTCAGGGCCTAGATCTTCGAGCAGGGACTCAGGCGAGAGATCAGGGATTCAATGATCTCCCTCAGTATCCCGATGCAGGCATGGGTGTTGGAGCGAGCCCTCTTAGTGGAGAGTTTCCTTGCTGAGCAGTCTCCAGCAGCGAGACCCACCACTAGTCGGCATAGAGCAGATTCTTTTGCAGCTGGTAGTAGACAGATGTCGCAGAGGTACAAGAGGACGAGACCCACAGGTGGACGACCACACGACTCAGGATCGATTGTACGGGGTACCTAGAGTGGAGACAGAGCCATACATGCTAGGAGAGGACATTGTTACTCATACGGCAGGCATGGTCACATAGCACATGACTGTCCAACTTGCTGTTCGGATGATCAACAGACAATTGTGGGACCTCCTAGGCAGAGGCATAGATTCGATCGAGGCGGTTCGTAGGGAGAAGGAAGATGTGGCAGAGGAGCTGGCCCTGCAGCTGGTGGTGGATGGCGTTTCGAGGTGTTACCACCACCACCACTAGGAGGTCTACCCCGACCACATGGAGCAGGTGGATATGCGAGATCTTAGCTTCAGGAAGCTGAAGCATACGACCATGGCGCTCCAGAGATGATACGAGGTACAATCTATATCTACTCCACCTTAGTTGTAGTTCTTTTAGACACATGTTCCATTCTCTCTTTCATTACCACTGCCCTTGTTCAGATCTTGGAGATTCTGATGGAGTTTTTGGCTTAATCGTTACAGCTAGAGACTTCTACGGGAGCAGAATAGATGATTACGCACTGGTTCCAACAGTGTGAGCTTACTCTAGGAGGTGAGAGCTTCATCTGGGATCTCCTCGTAGCGGTGTCGAGGCCTTACGACGTTATCTTGGGTATGGACTGGTTATCTACAGTCTATGCTCAGATTTACTGTATTAGGCAGAAAGTGCGGTGTGTCCGCATGGATGGGACAAGGTTCACCTTCACCAGCGAGAAGGGTGCCTTTGTAGTGCAGTACAGACTTACTCAGAGGAGGGTGCAGCTGATCACTCATCAGTTGGATTACCTTACCCTCGGAGCAGTTGATGTGGAGATTCCGAGCTATCATGTAGTGGTGGACCAGTACACAGATGTTTTCCCTGACGATGTTCCCGGACTACCTCCTCACAGAGAGGTGGACTTCTATATTGAACTGTACCCCGGGATGACACCGATATCTACACCAACATATCAGATAAATCCCGCTGAGCTTCGTGAGCTGCGGGTATAGCTGGAGGACTTGTAGGGGAAGGGATTCATCCAGCCCAGTGTTTCTCCCTGGGCAGCCCCGATTCTATTTGCCAAGAAGGCTGATGGGAGCTTGAGGCTTTGTGTCAACTACCGTCACCTGAAATGGGTGACCGTGAAGAAAAAGTACCCACTCCCAAGGATTGACGAACTATTTGATCAGCTGAAGGGAGCACGGTGGTTCTCGAAGATAGTCCTCAGATCAAGCTATCACCAGCTCAGAGTTCGAGATGATGATGTGCAGAAGAAGACCTTTAGATTTCGGTATAGCCACTATGAGTTCTTGGTTATTCCTTTCGGTGTAACCAACGCTCCAACAGTTTTCATGGGACTCATGAACAAGATCTTCCAACCATACCTTGATCGCTTTGTCATAGTCTTCATCGACAACATTCTGATCTACTCAACTACTGATGAGGAGCATGCCTACCATTTTCGAGTAGTACTGGACACACTCAGAGAGCACCAACTTTATGGTAAGCTCTCAAAGTGCCAGTTATGGATCCGAGAGGTTCACTTTTTGGGACATGTCATCTTGGAGGCTGGAGTTGCAGTGGATCTAGTGTAGATGGAGGCAATACTTTCTTGGGAGCCACCCAGGAGTGTGACAGAGGTACGAAGTTTCCTGCATTTGGATGGGTACTACCGGAGGTTCGTACCAGACTTCTCCAAAGTTTCAGCACCACTATCAGCCTTGACTAAGAAGGATAAACCCTTCTCGTGGTTGGAGAGATGCCAGAAGAGCTTTTAGGAGCTGAGGCAGAGGCTGACTAGTGCCCCCATCTTGAGGATTCTAGAGGAAGGCGTAGGGTATGTAGTTTACTGCAATGCATTAGGGACCAGACTCAGGTGTGTCCTGATGCAGGAGCGATCAGTGATTTCATATGGTTCTCGGAAGCTGAGACAACATGAGCAGAACTACGCTACCCATGACCTAGAGTTAGAAACTATGGTCTTTTCCTTGAATATGTGGTGACACTATCTGATGGGAAAAGGTTTTACCATGTAATCTGATCACAAGAGTCTCAGGTATATCTTAACTTAGAAGGACCTGAACCTGAGACAACATCGATGGATTAAGTTCCTCCAGGATTATGACTTCAAGATAGTCTATACTCCTAGGAAGGGGAACGTTGTGGCAGATGCACTCAACAGAAGATCTGGTATACATCTTCTAGGAAAGGCGATAGAGCAGCTAGCTGCATTATAGATATCCTTTATTGATAGAGATGGAGAAGCTTTCCTACAGTCTCTTACATTCACTCCCCCACTTCTTTAGCGAGTTAGGGAGGTGCAACGTGGAGATGCTGACTGCGAGACACGACGTGCTTAGATATCCATAGAGCAGGCACCTGATGGATTTTCTGAAGGTGGGGAGCATGTCATCCTCTTCAGAGGACTTACCATGTCCCTAGTAGCACTTCAGGAGGAAGTGTTGAGGGACTTTTACACATCCCCTTTAGCGGTACATCCAGGAGTGGTGAAGATGTATCAGGACCTTAGATGATAGAACTGGTGTCCAGGTATGAAGAAGGCGGTAGTGGAGTTTGTCTCTCAATGCCTCACTTGTCAAAAAGTGAAGGCGGAGCACCAGGTATCAGTAGGCTTGTTACAACATTTAGTGGCCCCAGAGTGGAAGTGGGATGGGATATCCATGGACTTTGTGATGCTTCTTCCACATACATCTAGGGGTCCCGACTCGATTTGGGTGATCATTGACCGACTCACCAAGTCGGCTCACTTCCTACCTTTCAGAGAGCAGGGCTAATTTGAGAGATTGGGATGCCACTATGTGCAGGAGATTGTGCGGATATATAAATTACCTTATTCTATTGTCTCCGATCATGACACACAGTTTATTTCTCGGCTGTGGAAGGGGTTGCAGGAGGCTTTCAGGATGCAGCTTCTCCTGAGCACAGCCTTCCATCCTCAGATAGATGGTCAGACTAAGCAGACCATTCAGACCCTCGAGGAAATGCTACGTGCTTGTGTGCTCGACTTCGGTCGCAGCTGGGAGGATCACTTACCATTGGTGGAGTTTTCATACAATAACAGCTATCACTCCACCATCGGGATGACACCTTTTGAGGCCTTGTATAGTCGACCTTGCAGATCACCACTATGTTGGAAAGACCCAGGGGAGTCAGCACTAGTGGGACCAGAGATGGTACGGGCTACCATGGAGAAGGTGCAGATCATCCAAGAGCAGATGAGGACTGCACAGAGAGGGCATAAGTCATATGCTGACAGGAGACAGAGACCTCTATAGTTCGTGGATGGAGACCACGTCTTCCTACGGGTCTCACCTCGATAAGGTCTATGGAGATTTGGCCAAGGCAGCAAGTTATCTCTGAGATTCATCGGACCTTTCCAGGTCCTCAGCAGAGTAGGCGAGGTGGCTTACCGCCTGTCTTTTCCACCTCAGTTGCACCGGGTGCATGACGTCTTCTACGTATCTCAGCTGAGGAGATATGTGCATGAACCTTCCCACATCATCGACCATGGAGAGTTGGACGTCGATGATGGGATGAATTTCATGGAGGTTCCAGTAGATATTGAGGATCAACAGGAGTGGGTCCTACATGGACGGTCGATACCTATGGTGCACGTTCGTTGGCAACACGGGAACCTCCAGGAGAGCACATGGGAGCGGGAGGCTCAGATGCATTCTCGGTACCCCCTTTTGTTCCCTTAGTTCGAGTTGTAGCTTATGGGGACATAAAGCGCTGAGGTGGGGAGAATGTAAAGACCCAGAATTTATGTGGATTTTTTTTCTTAAATATATGAGAATTTTATGAGTCCACGAAAATTTACATTGCATGATTCTGAGGCCCGGTGTGTCCGGAATCAATTTCTAATGTTTTGTTCAGGTACGTTCAGTAAACGTACGAGTGGGATTTTATAACTTTTGAATTGGTGCTCGGAACTAAAATCTGAGGGCACCGTTGAACTCGCAGCGCCGATATTCGCTTAAGAAGACTTTCACCTCGACGACATTTGGTCGAGAATTGAAGTTAGTTTTTGGGTTTTCTTAAAATAAAATAAAATAAAGTGAGCTAACACTATTTTATTGAGCTTCCATGTGGGTGACTGGTAGTTAAAACATCCTCTTGGGATTTGGAGGCGGGACCACCACACCTTAACCTCCCATGAGAGGTTATAGTGGTGGGGACCACTCGAACATAACCTCTCGCGAGAGGCTACGACGTGGGGTCCACATGGGGCTTAACCCCCTATTGATGGAGGAGGATAAAACCTCTCAACTCTCCCTCATTAATGAGGGAGAGCCTCTTGACCTCCCCTAATTAATCTGTGACAACTCACATGCATTAATTCGGAGGATCCACTTAATTTAATTCTCCAAATTGAATTGTTATGCCAATTCCATCCCATTAATTAAATAAGTCATCTCATTTAATTAAATCACTCAATTTGAATTTACGCCAACGAACATTATAGATCCTAATCTATTATTTGGATACGTTTTTCATTTTGGGTGGAGTTGAGAGAAAAGAGGAACTTGGGAGAAGGATACCAATGATGAACGCTTCCAACGAAGAATGAACTTCCTATAATTTCTTCCTCGGAACCCCCTTCGACGTGGGATATCTTTGACCGATCTTCCCTCCTCATCATCTTCAATGAACCGACGCACGAGCTTGGATTGGAAGTGCGTGTCAGATGTAACGAACGACGAAAAAATTATCCTCTTCCTGAGACTTCATCGTCGAGCAACGATCAAAGGTATGGGTTCATTACTTGATGATGTTATACCCTTTCTTATCTTCTTCATCGGATAGAAAGTATTTGTTGCAGATGTGTAAATGATCAACTGCATATCTTGTTGAGCCAATTGATACCTCCCTAAACGCAGAGGGTGTGGGCCAACCTAACATGGCCCGACATCCTCCGTCATTTTTTCCCTTATTGTTGTGTTCTTCGAAGCGGCAATGAGGCGACGAAGGTGGAAACAACAAAGGCCGCGCTACCCACGACCTCCGTGAGCTGCGCCACCCCCACGACACACTGGTGTCCCCGGACGAACACCGCCAGACCACACCGGCCTGAGCCGCGCCGAACCGCCCTACCCGGCCGCCACCGGCCCCAGGCATGCACCCCGCGGCCTGCCCACACGCTGCCTGCGTGCCCTGCGGCCTGCCTGTGCGCTGCCTGCGTGCCCCACCGGCCTGCCCGTGCGCTGCCCGCGCGCCCCGCCGGCCTGCTCGCACCCTGACCGATGCACTGCGGCCTACCCTTGCGCTGCCCGCTTGCCCTGCCGACCTGTCCGCGCCCCGCGGGGCCTGCCCGCGCCCCGCCCGGCACCCCATGGCCTGCCCGTGCCCCGCGCGGCCTGCCCGCCCCCGGCTTTCGGCCGGGCCGACTGAGCCGTGCCGACCACCCAATCCGGCCCACAGCGTCCTTCGCGGTGTCGCTGGCCAAACCGGCTTGGCTTTCCAGGCCGATCTGCCCGAGCCGCGCCCCTCGCGGCACTGGCTGAACCGGCCCCGACCTCCGGGTCGAGCCGCCTACGCGGCGACCCCCAGGCCGAACCATCCCCGCAGTCCCCTGGGTCGGGCCCAGCAGACCGGGCCAAACCTAGCAGGCTGACCGGGTCAACCCAGACCAGGTCGGCCCCGACTGGGTTGGGCCAAGTCGTTCCGACCGGGTCGGACCAGACCCGGGCCCATTACCGACCCTTTACTTCCCTTGTCCATATCTTTGGCACTGAGCGACCGTTTAACGAACCGTTAGCGGCGCTGGTATTCTTGGAGAATGAAGATCTGTTTGAGTATACCCCACTGGAGTTCCGGGTAACGTTGACATTCAGTCAGGTTGGATCATACACGAATCCAACCGGGCCCCCAGGACTAAAAAGCTTATAACTCACAGACCATGCATCTGATTGGCGCGCCGTCTGTTGCGTTGAGACCCCTATGATGAGGCGGACCTTTGAGATACTTCTACGAGGGACTTCGTGATAGTTGGAGTATCAACCAGTAGCTTGTGGAGAGGATCTTCCAGAGACGAGCAGACATTTGTGCGGGAACCTAGTAGCTGGATGAGACTTGATGACTTCTGTTCGAGCGACTCAGAGTGACTCGTATGACCCAATGAGGAGCGCTTTTGTGTGTGCGTGGTAGACCCATGATGGAGGAGTGCCTGGTTGTGGCTGTCACGACCCGACCCATACCAGGTCTCGAGCATCAACTACCCCAAGCCCGCCTCCGTAGGCCAGGGGCTGACGACTAGCGCCAAATTCACAACAAAATCAGGGAGGCCTTTGCCTAAGAAACTATACACACACACACGCAGACAAATCAATGCAAAAGTGCAGAGGAAAAAGTAAGAAAGGTACCACATTACTATAAAAAGGGAACCAAGAAAAAATGCATCGACCTCTAACAGTACAAGTACAAGAAAAGTAAAGCTGAAATAGAAAGGGGCAATAATACACACCCAACTAGAAAAATGTCACAACTCGACAACTGGTGAAAAAGTAAAAAAGCTGGAAGAGTACCACTCTAGAATCCCAAGATATGAACACCACATGTGGTCCAAGCGCCCCGTATCCCAAAGCTCCTATGATGTCACAATCAACCTGTTCGTCGTCTACAAGGGCACGCCAAATGTGGGCAAAGCCCAAGCAGGGGTGAGTATAAAAATACTCAGAAGGATGCCCTGAAGGCTCAAGGGAGCATCAATAGAGGTACCGAAGAGGAGAACAGTAATAGAGAACAAGGTACAACAATAGTGAACAAAAAGAGTACAACTCCACCCAATAATAGATATGATCACTCAAAGAAACCCCAACGATAGAGTAAGGGTATCTTCATCTCACAGCTCACACTAGGTATATGCCCATACATATACCCAGGGCAACAATATATACTCGTAACTCAGACTTTTAGTCTAGAGACAAGTTACACAACCACATACCCACGCTAGAGATCCAGTTTGAAGATTTCCATGAAGTACTCGTTCCGGGAGAACACACTCCACGAGTCTGATAGCTCTGATGACGTCCGTATGAGAAGTAATATTCATCAGGAAATGTCACAAGAGGTAGTTACACTCATTACGGGAGACACACTCCTAAGTGGGAAGATCACGATAAATAGAAGAACTCATTACGGGAGACACACTCATAAGTGGGAAAGATCACGATAGATATAAGCACTCATTATGGGAGACAAACTTCTGAATGGGAAAGATCACGATAGATAGAATCACTCATTACGGGAGACACACTCTTGAGTGGGAAAGATCACGATACACAGATGAGGATCACTTCCAGGGCCATGGAGGATACCGCGACTCATCCAGATTCACCAGTTAGGTGATTCACCAGCTAGGTAGAGGATCAATGCTCGGTAGAGTTGGTCACGTCGATTCCTGAATATACCTATGGTTAGGAATGGATAGGGGATCTCACTTTGGGCCTCTCAGAGGGATGCCGACTCTATCACAGAAATTCCTGTTGAAGGGATCATACTCTTGTAGAAGGAAACGATGCCTGAACTTCAGGGGAATGAGAAGATGGGGTACTAACCCAAACGAAAGATGTCCAAGATACGGTGGGCAAGAAGATCAAGCCTTGTATTGAAAATTACACGGCGTATAGAAAGGTTACACACCATGTCCTCTGACCCCGGGTACTACCCGTGTACAACGGCCCGTGTCGCAAGGATGGTCGTGTAATACGCAACTATACAGCATCTAGAAAGGATCACCCATCGTGTCAAAGTATTTGGGGTCCGTTCCATGTATGCTAGACATGTGTTCGTACACAACCTCAACCCATGTATATCAACCCGGGAAAATCGGTACACAAGGTGACCCGCGTCACTGGCCTTTCCTGGCTGTGTGGTGAGTACCAACTCCAAAGAGAGGAAAAACATCTCAGAGGAAAATGAACCCGCACTCATGAGGTGAGGGGTCCCATCTCTACTAGAGCAGAGGAGTAAGGAATACTCGCGCCTTGAGTCATCAAGGGAATAGTCATCCTAGGTCTCACTAAAAGAAACACCATGGTTCTACTCCTCAGGTTATCGGTCATACCTCAACCACCACGAAGTTCCACAAGGGAGCAAACCGAAGGACCACCATGTCATAAGGGTTTCAACATGACAGACGATACATCATTTTGACGCCCAATCTGTAAGGTATAAGCATTTTTATACCAGGGGCCCAGTTGGATTCATGTACGATCCAACCCAGCCGTACTTCAAATGATTCCAGTTAACTAAACTGGTCACACCGTTGCGATCCATACGAAAAAACACATGAGATGGACTACCCATTTGTCCAAAACGGATAGCCAGTGAAAAAGTTGCATTTCACCGCAACATGCACGAACCGGGCCTTGTGGGGACCACGCCTCAACCTCAACTTAAATATCCATAATTGGTCTTGAAAAATACTTCTTAATTTCAGGGTCGCAACGTCACAGAAGGTTCATCATTCCGACACCGTATGAGGGAGGTATGTTGGATACAAGATCCCGTAATAATAATAATATTATTATCATTTGGTGTTTCGTGGACTCGAGCCACAAACCAGAATTTAGTATCCAAAATTAGACTTGAATTGATCGTATTAATAATGGGGTCACATCGCAGCTAACTGCAACTCAATTGGACGTCACACGCAATAGTTATAGCAGGTCGAAGATTTAATAATAATATTAAATTTATTATTTTCCGAGTGCTTCGGGTACTCGATCCAAAAACCCAAAAAATACATCCAATATTGGACTCAGAATGTCCGTCTTGGAATATGTGTTGCACTGCCACAGATGGTTCACGAAACTGAGGTCGTACGAAGGAGTTGCGAACAAAATGTGTTTTATCATCAAAATTAATAATAACAATATTTTATTATTATTATTAATGAATTATTTATTTATTTTTCACAACTCCAAAATCAATCACGATTTGGAGTTTTATTGTGCACTAGAATCAAACACTCCCTCCTTTTTTATTTATTTCTCTTTTAATTTTATTCCCATTAATATCTTATAATAATTATTATAATATATAATAATAATGACTTCCAAAAGATCCTCCTCAATTCCACGCCACCAACAAAAGTGGGGCCTCCTTGCTCCATGATTGATTTCTTTTTTTTTCTTTTATTATTTCTCAATTTTTGTTATGCCATTATCTCTCCAATCTAATTACTCCCCCAAAAATCTCACATTTCATTCTCCTCCAAATTTCACGCGGCCCCCACAAACCGAGAACCATTGCACCTCCACCTCGCACACGACCTGCTTCCGTCGCACCGCCTACTCACGCTGCACTAGCCACCACAGTCACCTACTAGCCCAGCCGAACCGTCTCCTTGGACCACCGAAACCCTCATCGGACCCGCACCATGGGATCCTTCCGCGCACCATATCGGCTTCGATTTAAATCGGAAAAAAGAGATGAATGTGGTTCAGTGATTCTCGGGTTGAGATCTCTGCGTCTGTAAGTCATGCTCAACAAAGCATTGAGTTCTTGGCGTGCTTAATAATTTTGCGATGAAGAACATTCAAAGAATGCGCGGACAACAAATAATGAAATATAACGGTCTATGTGCGGATCAATAGCCGTGTTGGTTTGGACATCATTTTTGAGAATCAAGAACATGGGGAATTGGAAATTAAATATTTATCATGCTTCAATAATCTCAAATCCAAGATAAACAAGAAGAAAATTAATTCAATCAATTGTTTATCGATCTGTGAATTAATTTATTTAATTCACGTTCATCAGGAGAAAATTAAACCGAGGTAAGGAATCCACAAAGATAAATCCTACCTAAAGTTTGGATTGATCGTTGGTGAAGATCGCGTTCACCAAGATCCTCTCGGTGTTTACGAGGATCACACTTGCACAATGATGAGAAGAAGATGTTGCGTTCGCCGCTCTTTGATTCGCTTGGATCTGAGGCTTCTTTGTTCTTCGTCCGTTGTTCATCAACGAGGAGAGGAGGAGAAGAGAGGAAGGCAGGGTTTACCATCGTTGGCCAAAATGAATTATGAGGCCAACCCCCTCTAAAAAAAGAATTTATAACCTCTCTCTAGGTTAAAAGAAATAAATTAAATAACTAAATAAACAATTATTTAATTATTTAATTATTTAATTATTCTCTCGTGATGGTGCATATGCCAAACACCCGATGCGGACAAAGGTTATACCTTTCTTAAGGTAAAACCTATGTTCTAAGCTCATCCATGGCCTCATATTTTTAATATGAGTCCCTGTTCTAGATATATTCGGGTTTGAGCTATTAAATGAATAAATTAATTATTTAATTTATCCATTTAATACACCGCCAATGAGAGAGGGGTCTGAACATCCCGTACTGATTTATTTTATGTCGCTCCTAGGGGAAACACTATGTTCCGGATCCAACCGTGGTCTTGGATTTCTGATCCGATCAACTGTTTAATAGATATCTTGTTTTATTTAGTTAACTACGCGTGTGTAATATAAAAACACTTAACATTTTTATAAAATTAATTCTGGGCACACCGGGCCTCGGAATTGCACGCTGTCTCAGCCCCCATCTCTGGAAATATTCTTAGAAATATTTCAAAGCCTTATTAGACCAAAAACCAGGTCTCTACATTATTCCCTCCTTCTAGATTTTCGTCTTCAAAAAGCAAAACCAGGGAAACCGCTCGGGATTTTGAGCGCACACTTAGATCTCCTGCTCCTAGGGAAGCCTGTACGTTTCTGTGCTACCAAAGAATATGGACCAAAGGGTTGGTACACCCTCATAAATCTTTCTTGAGTTGATGACGTGTGTAGGAACACACACGCATCTCCTCTGTTGCAACACACGTAAGGCGTCGTATACCCACTCCTACTATTTGGGATATGGTAAGGCAGTATGAAACCTTGTCATCTCTTTGCACAGTCTCAAACAACCTGATAGAAATCGGGGGAAAGTTTTTCTCCTCGACTGAACCTCTACATCACATGTCACAACTGGAATCACTGTTTTTCACTAGGACAGAGTATCATGATTCCCTCCTTCAGAATATCCATATGGTGAAACACCTAAGGATATCTGGTCACACAGGATTTCACAGTAGATGAATCGCAACCAAGAATCTCTTACACGCTCGAGAAGTGAAGGAGTCAACACCGTCGACTGAAGAAAGGTTGTACCCTCATGTTCCACTAGGGTCGGATTCAGGGAAGTTAACTACTCTAAAACTTCCTGCACCAGGTGAGTCTGGGACTTCCTGCACTTCTTGCTAAGGGAGTCTACTACATAACCACACCTTGATTGCACAAGTCCGCAAGATTCTTCAACTGTGCTTTCACTGCGCTGCCTCGGTCCCATATGACAACGTGCCTGTGACTGGTCATGATAAGATCTCCTATGTTGAGATCTCGTTGTTTGGCGTCTTCTAGCTGCAGTGGGCATCTCAGCGCTGTTACGCTCACTATCACAACCAGCTGTATGGCGTGACAGGAAGCTCTATACCATCAGTTCTTACTCCAGCACCTCAACATAGGTGGGGATTAACAAGAGCACTATGATAGCATAGATCTCTCTATAGAGTCCCTACTCGAACGTCTGTTCTCGAAAACTACCTTTATAGACTAGTGGACTACCAACTCTAGACAAACCTCTACTGTCCAAGGGTCTGGCCTACTATAGAACCTCAGTGGTATCTGGTGCTAGAACTCACGAAGTGTGCTCAACCTGCACACATCCTCAGCCCGCTTAGCTGGGGTTGTCTTCTTCTCAACAGGTAGGAGTGCTGTTACCTACTCACCTAGAGAAAGGGGTTCGCATGATGGGTCCTGAACTGAGCTCTCATCGCTCATAGAACAGTAGCTAGTATCATGGATGTCTGTCATCGCGGAGACATCCTGATTGTTATCAAGGAGTTCCACGGTCGAATGAGCATATCTATATATATCAACAATGATGGGGATCTAACTTGAGAAGGGCAATCAAATAATCAATCCTATATGATGCATGTACCATTGTTCCTTGCAACAGGTTTCTCAGGGTGCCGAGTCGACAAGCGAGTAATCAGGGTCCTAGTGAATGGATAGGTCAGCCGCCCGCACCATCACTGAACTCCCTAGCCTAAGAGCCGCTCTCGAGACACATCGACACTTTTGACCTAAACCCAACCAAGACCATTTTAGGGAAACGTCTGAACAACATCCCAAGGGGAAAACCACCTTTGATACCACTATGTCACGACCTGACCCATACTAGGGCTCGAGCAGCAAATACCCCAAGCTCGCCTCCGTAGGCCAGGGGCTGGCGACGAGCACCGAAGGAACAACAAACTCGGGGAGGCCTTTGCCTAAGAAACTGTACACACACACGCAGACAACTCAATGAAAAAGTGCATAGGAAAAAGAAAGCAAGGTACCACACTGCTATGAAAAGAGAAACAAGAAAAAATGCATCGACCTCTAACAGTACAAGTACAAGAAAAGTAAAGATGAAAGGGAAAGGGGAAATAAGACACACCCAACTAGAAAAATTCCACAACTTGAAAATAGGTGAAAAAGTAAAACAGATGGAAGAGTCCCACTCCGGAATCCCAATCTACGACCACCGCACATAGTCCAAGCACCCCGTATCCTAAAGATCCTCTGATGTCATGATCAACATGTTCATCGTCTGCATGGGCACACCAAATGCCGAAAAATCCCAAGGAGGGGTGAGTATAAAAATACTCAGTAGGATGCCCCGAAGGCTCAAGGGAGTAGCAATAGAGGTACTGAAGAGGAGAGAAGTAAGAGAGAACAAGGTGTAACAAGAGTGAACAAAAAGAGTACATATCCACCCAATAATAGATATGATCGCTCAAAGAAACCCAAATGATAGAGTAAGGGGATCTTAATATCACATCTCACACCAGGTATATGCCCATACATATACCCAGGGCAACCAGATATACTCGTAACTCAGACCTGTAGTCTAGAGACAAGTTACACAACCACATACCCATGCTAGGGATCCAGTTTGAAGATTTCCCCGAAGTACTCGTTCCGGGAGAACACACTCCATGAGTCTGATAGCTCTGATGAGGTTTGTCTGAGAAGTAATGTTGTTTGAGAAACGTCATAAGAGGTAGTTACACTCATTATGGGAGACACACTCCTGAGTGGGAAGATCATGATAGATAGAAGCACTCATTACGGGAGACACACTCCTGAGTAGGAAGTATCACAATAGATATAAGGACTCATTACAGGAGACACAATCCTGAGTGGGAAAGATCACGATATATAGAAGCACTCATTACGGGAGACACACTCTTGAGTGGGAAAGATCACGATACAACGATGAGGATCAATGCCAGGGCCATGGAGGATACTGCGACTCATCCGGATTCACCAGCTAGGTGATTCACCAGCTAGGTAGAGGATCAATGCCCGATAGAGTTGGTCACGTCGATGCCTAACTCTACCTAGGGTCAGGAATAGATATAGGATCTCGCTCCGGGCCTCTCGGAGGGATTCCAAATCTATCACAGAAAGTTCTACTGAAGGGATCATACTCCTGTAGAAGGAAACGATGCCTGACCTTCATGGGAATGAGAAGAAGGGGAACTAAACCAAACGAAAGATGTCCAAGATACGGTGGTCAAGAAGATCAAGACATGTACTGAAAAGTAGACGGCGTGTAGAAAGGTTACACGCCGTGTCCTCTGACCCCAGGTACTACCCATGTACAACGGCCCGTGTCGCAAGGCTGGTCATGTAAAACGAAACTATACAACATGTAGAAAGGATCACCCATCATGTCAAAGTATCTGGGGTCCGCTCCATGTATTCTATCCATGTGCCCATACATGACCTCAACCAATGTATGTCAACCCGTGAAAATCGGTACACGGGGTGACCCGTGTTATTGGCCTCGCCTGGGCGTGTGGTGGAGTACCGACTCCAAAGATAGGAAAAACATCTCAGAGGAAAACGAACCCGCACTCATGAGGTGGGGGGTACCATATCTACTGGAGTAGTGGAGAAAGGAATACTCGCGCCTTGAGTCATAAAGGGAATAGTCATCCTAGATCTCACTAAAAGAAACACCATGGTTCTGCTCCTCAGGTTATCGGTCATACCTCAACCACCACGAAGATCCAAAAGGGAGCAACCCTAAGGACCGCCATGTCATAAGGGTTCCAACACGACAGACGATACATCATTTTGATGCCCAATCTGTAAGTTATAAGCATTTTAGTACCGTGGGCCCAGTTGGATTCATGTTCGATGCAACCCGGACGTACTTCAAATGAAGCTGGTTAACCAAACCGATCACACCGTTGCAATCCATATATAAAAACACACGAGATGGACTACCCATTTGTCCAAAACGGATAGCCGGTGAAATATTTGCATTTCACCACAACACGCGCGAACCAAGCCTCGTGGGGCCCACGCCTCGACCTCAAATTAAATATTCATAATTGGTCTTGAAACATCCGTCTTAATTTCAGGGTCGCAACTTCATAGATGGTTCATCATTATGACACCGTATGAGGGAGATATGTTGGATACAAGATCCCGTAATAATAATATTATTATCATTGGTTGTTTCGTGGACCCGAGCCACGAACCAGAATTTAGTATCCAAAATTAGACTTGAATCGATTGTATTAATGATGGGGTCACATCGTCACTGACTGCAAGTCAATTGGATGTCGCACACAATAGTTATACCAGGTCGAAGATTTAATAATAATATTAAATCTGTTATTTTCTGAGCGCTTCGGGTACCCAATCAAAAACCCAAAAAAGACATACAATATTGGACTCAGAATGTGCATATTGGAATCTAGTTCTCACTACCACAAACGGTTCATGAAACCAAGGTCGCACGAAGGAGTTTCGGACAAAAATGTGTTTTATCATCAAAATTAATAATAATAATATTTTATTATTATTATTAATGAATTATTTATTTATTTTTCACAACTCCAAAATCAATCACGATTTGTAGTTTTATTGTGCGTTGGAATAAAAAACTCCCTCCTTTTTCATTTATTTCTCTTTTAATTTTATTCCCATTAATATATTATAATCATTATTATAATATATAATAATAATGAATTCCAAAAGATCCTCCTCAATTCCACACCACCACTAAAAGTGGCGCCTCCTGGCTCCATGATTGATTTCTTTTTTTCTTTTATTATTTCTCAATTTTTGTTATGCCATTCTCTGTCCAATCAAATTACTCCACCAAAAATCTCACATTTCATTGTACTCCAAATTTCACGCGGCCCTCACGAACCGGGAACCACTGCGCCTCCGCCTCGCACACGGCCTGCTTCCATCACACCGCCTACTCGTGTTGCACCAGCCACCACGGTCGCCTGCTCACCCAGCCGAACCGTCGCCTTGGACCGCCGGGACCCTCATCGGACCCGCACCACATGATCCTTCCGCGCGCTATACCGACTTCGATTTAAATCGAAAAAAAGAGATGAATGTGGTTCGGTGATTCTCGGGTCGAGATCTCTGTGTCTGTAAGTCGCGCTCAATGAAGCATTGAGTTCTTAGCATGCTTAATAATTTTGCGATGAAGAACATTCGAAGAATGCACAGAAAACGAATAATGAAATATCATGGTCTAAGTGCGGATCAATAGCCGTGTTAGTTTGGCCATCATTTTTGAGAATCAAGAACATGGTGAATTGTAAATTAAATATTTATCATGCTTCAAGAATCTCAAATCCAAGATAAACAAGAAGAAAATTAATTCAATCAATTTTTTATCGATCCGTGAATTAATTTATTTAATTCGCGTTCATCATGAGAAAATTAAACCGAGGTAAGGAATACACAAAGATAAATCCTACCTCAAGTTTGGATCGATCGTTGGTGAAGATTGCGATCATCAAGATCTGCTCGGTGTTGAAGAGGATCACACTTGCACAACGATGAGAAGAAGATGTTGCGTTCGCCACTCTTCGATTCGCTTGGATCCGAGGCTTCGTTGTTCTTCGTCCGTCGTTCATCAATGAGGAGAGGAGGAAAGGAGAGGAAGGGAGGGTTTACCATCGTTGGCCAAAATGAATTATGAGGCCAACCCCCTCTAAACAAAGAATTTATAACCTCTTGCTTGGTTAAAATAAATAAAATAAATAACTAAATAAATGATTATTTAATTATTTAATTATTCTCTTGTGATGGCGCATATGCCAAACACCCGATGCGGACAAAGGTTATACCTTTCTTAGGGTAAAACCTACGTTCAGAGCTCATCAGTGGCCTCAGATTTTTCATCTGAGTCCCTGTTCTAGATATATTCAGGTTTGAGCTATCAAATGAATAAATTAATTATTTAATTTATCCATTTAATACACCGCCAACGAGCGAGGGGTTCGAACATCCCACACTGACTTATTTTATGTCACTCACAGGGGAAACACTGCATTCCAGACCCAATCGTGGTCTCTTATTTCTGATCCGATCCACTGTTTAATATATATCCCATTTTATTTAGTTAACTGGGCGTGCGTAATATAAAAACACTTAACATTTTTATAAAATTAATTCCGGGCACACCGGGCCTCGGAATTGCACGCCGTCTCAGCCCCCATCTCTGGAAATATTCTTAGAAATATTTCAAAGTCTTATTAGGCCAAAAACTGGGTCTCTACAGTGGCAGAAGACCCAAGATACTCGATAGGAGGAGTACCTCTGCAGGATATGAGGGGGAGCGCCTGGTTGTGGTAGCAGACCCATGGTGGGGAGCGCCTCTGTGTGAGCTCGGCAGACCCACGATACTCGATAGGAGGAGTTCCTCAGTAGTCTAAGGTTATTGGACTCTATGTGAGCGTGACAGGCCCACTGTACTCAATAGAGGAGGAGTTCTCTAGCAGCCAAGGGTTCATATTGATACTACCCCAAGAATAAAATCCTGGTTGAGCTGTGTTAGTAAGTTTTGTGTTTACCTCATGATTGAGATGGATTACCTGATAACTTAGGTATATGTATGGGCATATACCTAAGTGGGGTTATCTGTTGATTTCATACTTTATGGTTTATCCTTGTTGGATTTTGTAAGACCTTGAAGGTCTCAGGGTCTCTACTGAGTATCATTATACTCACCCCTACACGGGCTATTCCTGCACCATAGTTTTTTGGTTGTAGACGACGGACAATGCTGACTGAGGATCAGAGTAGAAGGACTGGACGATACCTGGAGGTGGACCTTACGGCGAGTCGGTACATGGAGGATACTGACAGACATGGAGTGTTGAGGAGGCTATCTATACCTACCCTTTAGGTAGGAATTCCTGGAGGATGGCCCAGTAGCTGCTTTATCTTTTCTTCAGTTGTACTTGTACCTTCCTGTTGGGCTTGTATTTCAGCCCCTTTTTTTACTTTTCATCACTCCTTTCTATACAGTTTTTCTTTTTGTTTTACTCCCAGCTCGTACTCTATTGTGTGTGTTTACACTTGATAAAGGCAATTCCTTCCCAGTTTTAGGGATTTACGCCTTTGGGGCTAGTCGCCAGCCCCTGGCCTATGGAAGGCGGGCTTGGGGTAGTCACGGCACGAGCCTTAGGGGACGGTTCGTGATAAATAGAATAATTTATCTGTTGATTTTATGGTTTTTTATAAACCAAATGGGTTTTAATATCAACTATAAATACATATATAGGGAGGATATGTAAGTCACATGAGACTAGAGCATAGAGAAAGGTGTTATTCATGAAAGATTCATTGACTAGGAAAACTACACATTTATTTTTTCATTTTTCTCATTAATTTATCCACCCTCTCATGGATATCATGAGGTTTTGATTTTATTTTCATGAAAATATATGAATTTAAGGGATACTTATAAATGTGATTATTTTTTATAATACATTTTGTAAATTTGTATTAAAATTATCTTCCTCTCCTTATCTGTTATTTTCATCACAAGACCATTTCATGTTTCTTATGGGGAATTTATTTAATATAATATCTAAAACTATTTTGTATCTATGAAAATTTGGTGGGTTAAATTATACAATTTATAATGTTTTTATGTCACCTATTTAACTAACAATGGGAATTACATAACCATTTTAAAATGGGAATTTATAAGGGAGAGAGTAATTACCATGACCATAGAAATTTAATAATAATTAATTACAGAAAAAGATTAATTAATTGAAATTTACAAATATTAAATCATGAACATGGATATCATATACTTTTATGTTTTTTTATATTCTCCCCCACCCTATTCAACATAAAAAACGAGATAGCTTATAGTTTATTTTCCACAATCATTCATATTTTTTGTCTATTTTATTAAATTAATTAATTTTTCTAAACTATCCTCATACTATGAACCCTAGAACATGTACATCATATAATACATAAATTTATAGTTTGTGATTGTGGTTTCATGTTTCATATATTTCTCAATTTGGTATCCCTATTGGAATTAATGACACTTTATATGGGTAACAAATACTTGGGAATAAATGTTGTTATCATAATATTGAGTTAAAATTTTATTAACAAAACATTTAAGATCATTATATGAAACTTTTTGTGTTATAGGAGAGTCAATAAAATAATTTTTTATTGGTTTTTTAAAAATATTTATTATAGTGGTGAAAGTTTGTTAAATAAATGTCTTATCTTCCAAAAAGTGACATAATATTCGATGGTCCAAATATATTGGGGCTTCCAATATAGTTTTTATAACCCCCTATGAGTATTGATTTTGGGATGACCATATGTTTTTCTATTCAGTAGATAAATTAATATTTAATTTTTATATCTAATATTTCCTTATGTAATCATTATTTTAGGGAAACTTTCACATTTTTTATATTTATGTATAACATCATATATAATTTTAAATTGATTAAATTCATGATTTTAATTATTTTATTTAATGTTTGATTTAATATTTTTTAGATTCATACACATATTCCCATTTTATTTTTTTTGGATATGTTTCAAGGTATTTATAATATTGAATAAATTTATTGGTGATTTTAGAACATTAAATAAACATTTTGGGGGATTATGTGTCATTAAAATGATTCTATGTGAGATTAATAGAATTAAAGTTAATTATGTCAGATTAATGTGATTTCTAGAAAGCATGAATATGATTAAATAAAAAATCTAATTTTCTATGTAGAAATTACTAGTTGTGACATGGACCAAATTTAGATACATTAGTCTATAATATATCTACATCATATTTAAACGAAGACCCCATGAATCACATATGAATTCACCATGTTAAAAAATTTCAACTCAGAATAAAACAACTATAATGTAATTTTAAAATTCTTGAAAATTGAATTGGATTGAATTTAAAATTAACTCCCCAAGAACAACCACATGTAAAGTCAACATTTCATGGAAGTTGGATAAATATGATTCAATTATAGTCATTATTGGGGATATGTATGAATAAATTCTACATAAAACTAACTACATTAGATTATTTTTTCTTGATTAAAATATTTGATAAATAACTCCCATGTGATAGAGCTACTGAGTACCTTCCCCGACTGAAGCTACATAAGAACAGAAAATATGATAAATGTTTTTCTTCCCCATGGTCCATCACATTTTTGATTCAAATTACCTTATACAAAAAATTTAGATACCCCTATCATAGTATCCGTGATATTATTTTTACTTTATTAAATTGATACTAGATGAAATCAATCACATCCCAAAGGACTTGATATTCTTTTAGTACTGGAAAATGAGATACATATAATTAAATCCAATTACATTTTAAAACATAAAATAACACATGGAATTTTACTTGAGAACACCATTTTTACCTTTATAATATCCATACTTATCAATCATAATAAATTTACAAGAATCCTAGGGAAATGAAACATAAGAAATGGATGAGATGAAATTCTTAATAATAGTATAAAAACAATAGAAACTAACTTGGATTAAACAAGGTGTGAATAATATAGTAGAAATAAATGATGATTAAATAATTACAAATAAATTATCTTATGATCATGAAACTTTTCCATGGATATCATAATTATTAATATAATCAACTATATATAAATAAATGATTTCCTAATGATGTAGTGAATAATGTTGGACATCTGAAACAAAACGTTGAGTTCCTCATGATAAGAAGTATACACAAATGGTAAGGTCTTACCCAAATACCCTACATGTTTTGTTTCATGAGACATATAAATGAATCTTGGGGATATTTAGTTATGATCCACACCAATCGCATAATATGTTCAATGCATTCATCTTATTAATATACAATATTACTTAATCAACATGCCTTAAAAATCAATAACCACATGTATTGTAAGACCTAAAAAATAGAACATCAATACATACCCTAGTCATAATAATCATAAACCATAAAGTGGTATATGGTGGATGGTATCATTAAACAATATACTTATAATTATTATCATCAATGTATTTTTATAGAGTTGAAAATAAATTAAAATTTTTACTGGAAAATTTCTTGAAGGAAATACCATTTTAACTTTGAAATATAATATTTTTATGAAATATTAATAAAAATTTTTACTTTAAAAGGGTTTATTGATAAATTAAAATGACGATTCAATGCATTGTATGGCCATGATGGTTGAAATTACATTCATGCAATATATATTAAAAAAAGTATTCTATTCACATCATCAGTTTAAATATAAACATGTTACATTCATAAAATGAAGGATTAATTAAAAATGATTTTGTAAAATATTAAACATAAGTACAAATTTCTACAAAAAATAAATGGATAATATTTAAAAATTTATTTTAATCATTTTATAGAAAAATATGGACAATGAAGAAAATAGTTGAATCCAGAGTTGAAAAACAAATCTGATTTTACATAATTTTTTTGGGCATCATGAGAATATAATGAGAAGGAAATTAATGGAAAAATTGGAATTTATATAAATAAAGAGATTATAATAAATTATATCTATATTAATATAAAAATATCAAATAACTTTCATTGAAGAGACATAAACATAAACAATCCTGAATAATGATGAGAGTGTGAAATAAATTCATACCTTTGGTTTCAATTACTTTATAAGTGTTAGAAAATCCATTACAATAAATATAAATTTACTATACATAAATTATTGAACTATATTAACATATATCTTACCATATATTATTTACTTATAACCTTAGATCACCCTTTTATTAATTATTCTTTATTAAAATGAATTTTCTAGGGGATAACTGCATTTTTCTTGTATATTTGGTTCATTATTTTTGGTCCTTGTACGATGATCATGATTAAAAAAACCAAACAATAATAATAATTATATTAATATAATATATATTCATTATATATATATATAATTATCCTTAAAATTAATTTATAGAAAATTGAATGACACTATTCATGGAGATGTAAGGACATACATACGTTTGAATGTTGTTTTCACTTATCGATGAATGGGAAGAAAATAAGGTTGATAAAAATTAACCCTTCTAAAATCAATATTATACTCTATATATCTAATATATTTATTAAATATATCTCAATTTTCATCTATGTAAAGAAACATTGAATAAATAATCTCTTCTATATGTGGAGGTGGTAGTCCCCATGTGCACAGATGATACATTATAAATTTCTATTTGATATAAAAGAAGATGTAAAATTGTGATTTATTCATCATAATAAAAATTTAATATATTTTGGAAAATTAATATATAATTTAATGATGAATATCATAGATTTATAAGATGTAAAATAAGATGTAAAAAGGATAGTAATTGGTTCTAATGATTAAATATTCTTTAAAAGAACTAATTTATATCTCCTTATAAGGTCCTAATGGTTGGTCCTTCGTAAAGACTGAAACCACTAGAATTTGGATAAGGATGTCACTGAAAGTTTTTAGTAGGGTTTTGTTTTGATATATGGTCATGGTTGTGTAAAGAAAAGACAGATGGAGTGTCTTTTTATATATAAGGGAAAGGAAAAACATATAATTACAAAAATGATTAAAATATAACTAATTCAATATCATTCAAAATGACTCAAAATGGAAGGAAAATTAAGGAAATGAAATATATGGTTGAAATATTACTATCTAATGAATGGAAGATAGGATTTGTGATCATTCTATATCTTATTGTTTTGTTTAACCCCTTAGATATCCAAATTTAATTGTACCACAATAAAAACTATTTCAATATTAAATTGTTTTAATTTTACTTATAAGGTGAAAATGGGATAATTAATGGAAATGTTTTAAAATTTAAAAACATTTATTATCCCTATATTCATAGTAACATATTTTTTCTAATTTCTAAATAATTTATCAAAATATTATTTTTATAAAATATCATTTATATCATTTATGGAAATATTAATTTATTTGAATTTAAATACATCAATAAAAATATTGAATTCAAATCTGAACGAGTAAAAATATCCTAAAATTTTATATTTATCTATAAATTATTAAAATAAAATAATTCATCTAAATTGTATTACATTATATATATTTTTTAAATTCACCTACACTATTTTTCCATTAATTGAATAAATACTGTATCAATATTTCATAAGTATATAAGTTAATAATTTAATAAGTAATATTTAGAAAAAAAATTCCATGATAAATAAAATTATTTAATATTTTTAAAATAATCATTTAGAACTGAACTTATCCTCTTTCTATCATTATGTAGAAGTTATAGTGATATTAAATATAATAGATTTAAATTTTTTATTTACTAATTCTTTAAAATAATATAATGGACATAATTCAATTAAAATTGACTATAGTGGAAATATATTTGATACATGGATGGAAATTGAGGAAATCTTCCAATCACATAGGCTAAAGGGAAGTGTTGGGATCATTTTGGGACCATATGTCATTGTTTTTACCCTAATTTGACCATTTTTCTATGATCAATGTAAAAAATATTTACCATTATTACTATTCATAATAAACAAAGATAAAAGGGAGGTTTTAAAAAAAACTTTGAACATATGGTCTCAATATTTGGCATCCATTTTGAAGATTTAATTTTTACAAGTGGCATAAATTTATTTTAAAATTAGTATCCCAAATTCATTGACAAGTATATTTTAGAAAAATATATATTAAGAATAATACTGGATTTGTTCTTATCTAATTCATAGTAAAAAATTAAACTGATTTTATAAAATTTTATTGAATATATATTATAAATATTTCATTAAAATACTTCTACCACATCACATCCTCAGGCTCCCTTATAACAACCTCCATATTACTGTTTCTACAAAAAACATCAACCACATGATTGGTCTTGTTTTTTAGAACATAATCCCTACAATACAAAAACTCTACATGTTATTCTTTATAATAGTGATAATTATCTAGAGGTATATAATGTAAGTGTACTAAATGTAAAGGATCATGTATGTACTTTCTTAGGGGAGATACATGCAACTCATCGTGAAATTGATGGAGATTTTCTGGAAGATCCAAGTGAGAAGATACCATACTAATACGATCAACAATTTCAAAGGGGAAATATATATATTGAGAGTTTATCACTCCATTATTTTTTAATATCTTTACTTTAGTCCATGGTTAAATTCATAGAAATGCATTCTCACTAAATTCAATCTCTAGATATCATCAATGATTATGGACATAATTTTTTTGGCTTTATTCTATAATTATTTAATATTTAATGGATTTAAACATATCTTCCATTTAGTCATATATATCTAGTACAAATATCATTCTTTCTCAAGATTTCATCCATCATTTTGGAGTTATACAATTACTTCAATCACGGTATTAATAAAGAGACCTATAAATTCTCAAGTGAAAGATATTTTTATAAGACAATTTCATCAAAAGAAATTGATCACAACCACATTTTAAATCCATTAAGAAATATTTAAACATTTCCTATAGAGTTATAATGGTCCTCTCAGTATGAACTTATATAAAAAGATGAAAAGTAGTGATGAAACTCAAATATTTATCCCTAGTTTCATAAAGATTTTTTCAAAACATAAAGTTATTATTCAGATCCATATCATATAAAATAAATATTTTACTCCATGAAACCATAGAACTTAATTAATGTATTTTCTTGAAAACTAACCAATACATAGATCTTATAGGATATTAATGATGTTTTCTTACTTCGTAAATTGATTGAATACAACTTATATATCATTATGAAATTTTTATGATTTGGAGAGTTCAAAAAAATTATGGTGAATTTTTCCCATTTCCATTCTTCTATGGGTAATAGTTTTAAAATACCCTTAGTCTTTAGTCAATCGAACATAAATTTTTGACAAAGGAGGCACCAAGATACATACTATGGAATATCCAATGTTATATTATCTGACCAAAAATACTATTCTAGATCCCTATATATCTTTATACATCTAGGATAGATAGAGAAAGATGATATAAAATCTTTACCCAACATATCATTCTTCATGTATCGTATTGATGGAAGTCATACTTAGTTCATGAGAATTATCATTAAATAATTATCATGGTTGAAGTCAGGAACATTCCTCGCCTTGTTATATAATTCCACATCTTCTTTATGTGAATTCTCAATCCTTTCATCGATTTATAATTGAACATTCTTATGAGAAATACAATATATTTATCATTTTATTATTATTTTAATACATATATTATGAATAACCATAAATATTGAATCACCTTTAATCCCCATCATTGAAAAACATTCATGTTATTTCCAACATAGAGTATCAGACTCCTTGTTCTCTATCCCAGTGTGAGGATGTGTTGAATAATCATAATCATTGATAAAATACAACCATATTCTAACACACATACTCAAATCCTATATAAATATATAATTTAAGATATTATGATAAATATATATTTATATCACACCATTAACCATATAGACAATTCCTCTTTATAAAAAATGTAAAAATTATTTCTACAAACTCCAAATAATTAGATGAGAATGTTTTTACTACATTTTAAATCAGTGAGGTGAATGTTACATTACCATGTCATTATACATGATGAAGCATCTTATTCCCTTATTTTATGGATCAAAATTGATCACAAACACTTCTCCACTATAATTTAGTGTAATAACAAGACTAAATATAATTCTCTATAGTAATTTTAAAATATAATTACATTTATCCATCCTTAAGAATATGATTTCCTCCCAAGTTGACTTATTGAGTGTGTTAAATAGTTGGGAAAAATCTATCATAAATCATATTTGGTGTCCAAACAAAAAAATGGATCTATGTTACAATGATTATTCTAGGGATTTTCTCAACAACATCCATCATTTAAGGATGCAATAATATACGTTTTCATGAGATTATATGACCCAAAAATAAAACTTTTATAAACAAAGATTCACACTTGGTAAGTTTATCAGAAAACATATCATTCCTAACAGTCTTCAACATAATTATCAAACATCCATCATTCTCTTCATTCCTCTTTGAATATATAAAAATATTATTATAATGAATAACAAAAAATAATAAAAGTAATCTCTAAATACTCTAATCAATAAATATCTGTGCACAACAAGATAATTGATAAGACCAAATGGAATTGCTATAAATTCACAATGACTATACCTCATACAGAAGGTTGTCATGGGTATATCCTCCTTCTTGATCTATATATGATCATATCTATATTAGTGATAAATATTGGAAAAATATAGAGATCCTAAAAGTTGATCAAATAGATAATATATATGTGGAAGATGTTACTTATTATTTATAGAATCCATCTTATGTCCATGATCATCAATGAAAAGGTTTATGAACCAATCTTTAATCTTAACAAAAAATATTTAAACACTACAGTGAATAAATAGGCTGAATTAATCCCTCATATAGATTATTCCAGATTTACTTCTTCAAATAATGAAACATAATTAGGTACATACTCAATGTATTATTTTAAATAGGCATATCACTACATATGAGTTCTATTGAAAAGTAAACTTCATGAATTAAGGGAAGGATATGAAATTTTTCAGGAAATACACCAGTTTATTTTTTAAATATAGGAACATTTTTTATATTCATCTTCTCCCCAAAAATTTGAGATAAATATACCTTTTTAATTGGTATAAAAACCCACAAGATAGAAGTGATTTCCCTTAGGTGTTCAAGTTCATCCTCATAATTATAGATGATAAAAGGATGATTCAGAATATTGAATGTAACTTCTAATTATCGTCAATTGATATGGTCTATACTGATACAAACAATCTATAACCAAAATTACATCAAATTCAACTATATGAATAATAAAAATACTCATTTGAATCAATTTCCCACAAACATATATTGGATATGATCTATAGACTTGAGATGTAGTCATCTTTACCGTTAGGTGTTTTTGGAATATTTCCCCATATCATTACGGTTAATTTATTTTACATTGATGTATTCTTCCTTACCCTTGAACTCTTGATCATGATGTCCTTTTTCTACACACATAAAGAAAAATTCCCTTCCAATTAAGCATGTACAATGGTGTTTCCTTCAAAAAGTATCATAAGTTTTAAAATTTATCTTTGTCTTTTTATTATTATCTAATTTTTCTATGTTATCATATTATTCCCTTTATTTCCATTGATTCCATAAGAAATCTATAATTCATTCACATTATTGAAAGAAGCTGATACTATCTTCTCATTTGATATATATGTTTAGGATTCTAGTGGCCTTCTAATTATTTCCTTAGGTCCATCAAAAAAAATAATATTTCTATTTATTTTTATTACATAAAAATTTCATAGCATTATTTTCTAACCATTTATAGTTATATTCATAGTTATAAAACATTTTCCACTTCACATTTTCTTAGACTCAAGAATTTTCTCTCCATATACACTCATTTATCTTGGGGAAATTATTTTCTTGGAAAAGTACCTTAAAATCCTTATACTCCATGCTATAAATATCCTCATCATAATTAGTATTTTGAAGAATGAAAAACCATTTATATACATTCCCCATGATATGATAAAATTCTATGAAATCCTTCTTTTATTAATTACTTCTCAAAGTTGAAATATATTTTTTATTGAACATGATCATTGGACTGCTACAAATATATTTTCAGTTCAATTGAATTATTGAGGCTGTTGCAACAGGAAATGGTATATCATGGTTACAATTTATTTTAGATTAATAGGACTCTACATTGGGGCATGGTAATTTTTCATAACATCAGACAACTTACCTAATATAGTTATAATTTCTTCTACTTCTACTCCAACTTTAGTAGGAGTTTCATTAACTTTCCTTCGATCAAAATCCAAACATAGAAAATATTTATTGATATAGTTACACTCATTATGACTAGAACTATTTATAAATAATGGAATATAGTAGATTAAAATATATCATTAAAAATAATTAATTAATAAGTTTGACTATTTTTAAAAATTAAATATAAATTGAAAAATTTATGGAAAAATATTCTCAAAATAATATACTTTCATAATTTGGAAACGTAGGAAAATTATGTAAATATTTTCAAATAATTTATAATTTTTTGTAATAAATATGAAAATTTACTCATGCATATCCACTAGGACTATCAAACATGGTGGTTGGTAAGGTAACACTCATCATGAATCATTATGATGGTTGTGATATACTTAACTAATTGTTTTCAAGGTTAGTACCCCTAGATGCATCTATTCCAAAACTACATCCACCTATAATTCACATAAAATGATTTATTTTTAGGAAAAAAATATAATATCTAGAGTAATAAAAATTTATTATGCTTTCATATACATATAATTATCCTCAAATATAGTACTAACATTATATTTCATAATTCAAGTTTTTATAAATATATTTATCATGGTTTCTACTAAGATTTATCAGATGCAATCTATAATGATCATAATACTATTATCCCAAATAAAGTTTTTATATTATTTATTTGGTATTAGATAAAGTGATTTTATTCCATAGTACCAAATAGTTTATTTGTATTGTAAAACCAGATACATACTTGCGTATCATATTACACTTGAAATCATAGAATAAAACATGTTATTTTATTTCATAACAACATTATTACCTAAAGAATATAAGTTCCTATTAATCTTAATACATTTCATGTCATCAAATGGAATGGAATCATAAAAATGGAGTGATATTTGATTCTCATTAAGGGTATGAATACAGAGGAAGATAACATAAAATAAATAGGAATGAATAATATGGTAGAAATAAATGTTGATAAAATAATTCCATATAAATAACCACATGATGTTGAAAATTATGCATGGATATCATAACTACTCAAATAACCACCAGATCATAAATAATTTTTTTTAATAATGGAATGCATAATGTTTTACATATGAAATTTACTATCGAGGCCTCATCCCAAGACATATAGAAAAAATGGGTATGGTCTCAGCAAATTACAAACATGTTCTATGTCATGCAAACTACTGATGCATTGTGGAGATATGTAATTTTAGTCGCCACACACTTATTATTAAGTCCAATTCATTAATTATATGAATAAAAAATATAACTTAATCGACATTTTTAAAAAATAAACAATTGTCCATATAGAAATAACTAGGATATAGAACTCCAAAACTTTCCAATGTCAAGATGATAATAAATCTTATTTATACATAAGGTGAATTTTTTCATTAGGGTAAATATTCAGAATATGATTAAACAAATTATGTTCACACAGATTAAAATAATATAAAAATAACACTATAATGTTTTTAAGAAAATATCCTTTTAGCATTGAAATCTAAAAAATTTACAAAAAAATAGAGAAACAAATTTACATTAAATAGAAATTTGAAGTTTTTTAATGATGATATGATGCATTGGGTAGTTATAATGCTGGTAAATTTTGTACATGTTGTATAATTTAAAACAATTTTTCCTTGGAAAAACAATATTTAAAAAATTTTAAGTAATATATGGGCATTGATGAAAATTATTTCCACCCGAGTGGAAAAACAAAGCTGGTTTTCCATAAAAATATTATTTCAAGATCATGAGTATATAAAGAGTTAAAAATTAATGTAAAAAATTTAATTCTAAGAAAAAAATATATTATAATACTATATATTAGTTTTATTATCTAAAGATGAAATAATTTCCCTATAGTAGGCTCAAACATAAACAATCCCAAACAATGATGATTTTTGGGAAATAAACCATTTCCTTATGTCTGACTTCCATCGCATGTGATTTATCCTAATGTATAATAAATATTGATTTATTATTAAACTAGTATATATCCATATATATATATATCATAATATATATGATTTTCTTATATCCTTTTATCAACCTTTTATGAATCATTCTTGATTAAAATCACTGTTCTAAGTGACTACTTTTATTTTTTCATGTATGTTTTGGCTTGATAGTTTTGGTTCTTTTACATTGATAATGGATCAATAAAATAAATAAATAAAATCATGTATAGTTATAATTTCCATATAAATGTCCCGGGGATGCAAATATAGACCATTTACTATACTAGTTGTCCTATTTCACGTTTTATATTATTTTTAAATAATTTATTAAAATATTATTTTCCTTGACACTATTTATTGTAAGTCTTGACCCTATTCAATTATATTTATCATTAAATACAACTATAGAAAAATGGAATTTTAATATTAAAATTTCACAAATCTAAAATATGTTATATATAAATAAAAAATTCATGTAAAATAACAATTTATCTATATTATGTTCTGTTTATTATTTTTTAAAATAATATAATTTATACTCTTATTAATTAAATAAATAATTTACTAGCATTGTATGTGTATTAAAGGTAATTATTTTATAAATAAAAATGGTAAATAAATTAATAGGATAAAAAAATTAATTTATATTTCATACAAAAACTTTTAACTAACTCATCTTTTTTTAACCATATGAAAAAATTCTAGCGATATTAAATTCAATAAAGTGACATTTTCTAAATATTCATTACATAAGTTAATATAAAGATCATAATAATAGAATATTGGAACCATGTGTGCATAAATTCAATAATTTGATGTAAAATTCAGAACTCCACCCATCCAATGAGATATAGTGAAGTTATTTGTTGATTTTGAGACCTTATTTCATAGTTTTAACTTGATTTTAACAAATCTACCCTTAAAAAGGTAAAAAATATTTAAAATGTTTACTATTACAAATGAAAACAATTAAGAGGGAAACTTTTTCCAAATATTTACAACCTAATTCATATTATGGTGTCAATTTATATAATTTTTATAAATATAATTTAAAATAGGTTTTCAAAACATGGAGATAAACCTTTTTTTAGAAAAATACAATTTTGAGAAACAAAATGGATCAATTGTTATATAATAACAAGTAAAAAACATTAAATTAATGGTATAAAAATTTATTTAATATAAAATCAAAAAATTTAGTTAAAAACCATTCACCAATATTGTTAAATTTAATATATTACGACAAAAGCACATTTCGTTCATAAGAACTTTTTTTCAGAATTTTTTTTTCTTTCAAATGATTTTTTTCCATTTATAATGAATTTTAAAACAATGATTTAATTTTATACATGTGAAAAGAAAACATATTTTCAAATATATTTTAGTCCTATTTGTACACACCAATCATATATCTATGAGATAACTATCACATTAAATAATAATTTTTCAAAAGTTTATCATGGCTGGCTTAAACTTGGTGTTTCATGAAATGAACTCTTTTAATGAAATAAAATCCATTTAGAGAGAATGATATCATAAAATCTCAATTTTAAAAAACCATTCTCTAATTCTAAACTACATCAAAGTTTAACCCCCCCAGTGGTGAATATAAAATTGATGCACATTGGATTCCTTATGTGATGTACCCCAAATCTTGAATACACAATATATTTTGCTATAATATAATGGAAAATCGCTTCAAAACCTATATAATATTCTAGGAATATTACCAAGTCGTATGATCCATCCAAGTTTCATATGACTACTATTCATGAAAATTCAAACATTTAAATAATTATCACATCATTATCTATGAAAAATATGGAAGGGTCATAGATGATCCCCCACACATCATATATCCAGGAAAAAATGTATCTATGTTGATCAATGGAGTATGAGGTACTAGAATCATAGGTGTTGGAATAACAATAAATTATTATAAAAACCTAAAATCATAACATTTATGACCATCCAAATAATATTTTATCACATTGTGGTCATCATGGATACAGAAGGAAAATATCGTGTACTATCAACCATCAATATTTAAAGGGAACAAATTCATTATGAAAAGGGCCCCTTAAAGGATTAAATATTTATTTTTTCCATTTAATTCATATATTTTTATTATTATAGTATCTCTATTTTCATTTCAGATATCATGATTCCATATGCCAGTTTTCCTATAAATAATATCTAAACATAAATTTTTTGTAATATTCACCCCAGGGTTAGCCCCTATGGAGTATTATATAGACCACTAAATACATTCACCTCAATTTGGAAATACATTATCCTAAATTTGTATATGGAAGTGAGTAGGTGGAGAAGTGTATTTTTGATTATCATATTATATTATTACCAATTTTGGTTTTTTTCTTACTTTGATCAAATCTAAACTGAATCCATTATCTTGGTATATAATTCACAGGTTGGAGTTTATTTGAACATGGGTTGAACCATATACTAGTGGAATGAAAACATTTGATGATGATATATCTATGTATATAACATTTTTTCTCTACTTTTGATGATGTTATTGTGATATGAATATGACATGTTTCTATGTTTATTTTGTTCTACAACATAAATAGAGGGGAATAATAATGATATTTTGTGAATTTATCATTGTATGCATTTATAATATCTTGAGAATAGTGCAATTACCATATAATGTATCATGAAGGCGCCTCCTTTAAATCTATTTTTTTAATTTTATTTTCATTGTTTTTTGTTTTAAAATTTTAAATATTCTCTTGTGTTTACTATTTTATTTATAATAATGACACCAAAAACATAAATATGAGTGAAGGGAGTTTTGGGTTTATGATATTATTCTTTAGAGATAATGTTGTGGTCAACTTTCATACAATAATCAAATGTGAGTTAAAATTATTTATTGAACATCCAATTGTAGTTTTATTTGGAATCATATCTTGGGTTCAATTTTCGATTCTTATATTTTAACTAATTTTTATATAATTCTATTTTATTTAAATTTAAAATTTTTATGCTTTATCCAAAATATAATTTTAATTTTAATTTTATGATCCTAACCTCCATAATCATGGAGATCTAACCCAATAGTTTATTTGAGATAATAGATATAGGATTTCAAGGTCCTTCTATAGTAAATTCTATAGCAAATTCATATATTAATTATTTATAAGGTGTATGGATGGAATGTTTGTCATAATACCTATCCTACTTGTAAATATATGTTTTATTCTACTATTGAACAACACTTTTCCATTCCATAGTTATTTCAAATTTTTCAATGAGTTGTATTTTTGATTTAAAATTTATAATTATCATAATTAGAGAATACTTTTCATAATATCAATATTATTTTTGAAATAATCATTTCAAAATTATCCAATAGCGATTTTATCAAAATTTTCACAGATTGTTGGATTTTTTAGGTCATAATAAAATATATTATAAATATACAGTATCAATCTTTACAGTATAATGAACCAAAATTTATGTAATATATTCCATAAAATTAATCCCCTAAAAATATAAAATTTCCCTTTTAAATAATATATTTCTAGGTAATTTTATTATTTTTTATAAACTCTAAATTAATCCCCTAAAATAGATTTTCTATTTTAAGGTTTTCATAATAAACATGACTCACTTCCAAAAAACCAATTTATTATTTTAATGAGGTATATTATTAGGAATAAAATTTAATTAAATCCAATCCTCTTTGTGAGATACCATTGAAAAAACCATGGTATGGTTTGTGTCTTTGAATTCATTATCATAGAGTCTGAAAACTATGTTTGGAAATTAATAAAGAACTCTACTATCATTTTTTATATAGACGCACACAACATCCCATTCCACATCACCCAAAAAGATTTTATAATTAAATTATTATACCCACAATCTCTATATCCCTCACAAGCTTCTCCCAAGAACATGATAAACTCCTCCCATGCAATTAGAGTCTCCCTCTCAAGGTAAATAATCCTTTCCTTATCCCTTGTATTCAAGTACCATCTTTATATTATGACTTTTTAGTCCCAATACTTCATGTTGGGATATGTTTTGAAACATCCATAACAATATCCTTATAATTTATATGTTATTATAGACCCATTTAACTCACATTCACACCTCCCATAAACATTTATGTACCCCTATTATGATGCCAAAATTATCCTGGGATTTTTTATACCAATCATTTGTCTACTAAATTCCCAAAATCTATACCACTCAAGGTCATTCACATATATTTAGATGTAAATAATTTATTGGGTACTCCCATTTATATAACCTATACTCCTTAATCATGGGATTAAATGTGATTATATATTATCCTATGTTGAATGATATATGTTGACCACTTATTCTAGTACAAAAAATGAACTTGATGGGAGGTTCCAAAATTATATAGCCCTCTAATGAAATGGTGAATGTTTAAATATAATTAGATTTTTTATGGTTCTCATGAGATTATCCAAATCATTATATGTTATGTTTTTTTAGTGTTTATCCATGACATATGTTTATAATTTCATGTTTTATATTTTTAATGAATTCCCATGTTTCCTTTATGCTATTATGATTATCACCCATCACATGTTACCTTGATATACATCATGGGTAAAATTTACTACTTTACTGTATGATATTATTTATTATTCAGTTATAGGGATTCATATCTCACCCCTTTATTATATACATACCCTAGTTTTGGCATGCAATTTTAGATGAATGATGGAAATTTAAGATCATATTATGGAAGTAATAAATAATGTCATTGTACATGTGTAGCATGTTGATAAGACATGTAACTAAATTCAAAAGGACACTAGGATTCCTGATATTCTAGGTTTTACTATGTGTTATTTAATTTAATAAATCATTGAATGATCTTTATTAATGATATGAGTTGTTTTTTTCATATCAGATGAAAGTCCAATTTTTTGGGATTAGGATAAGAAAACTATTGAGAAATCTATACAGACAATACTAAACATAAGAAAACTTCCCTATATTATGGTAATGTATATAGTATGTGGTTTTTATGGCAATATATCACTATCAATATAATAAAATTGGATTTTGATATAGAATAGAGGTACATAGGGGTTACAAACTTGAAAATTGTACATTAAGCTAGACTCAATCTTCAAATGGTGAACAATAAGGTTCCTTATTTCACAAATGTTTTGAAACTACCTATGGATATACTTTTGTAAATTCACAAGCATATTTTGAACCATTATTAATTAAAAAAATATTCCAAAAATTTATTATGCTTGAAAATAGATTATGGATAACTTAGTTTGAAACATACAAATTCATATGTTAATGATTATAAGTCATTTAGGCATTACCTTTAATTTTCATTTTTTATGTTATGTTTGTAACAGTATAAAAATATTCATTCATAATTTTTCATTTATTTTTAGTTAATGTAAATAAATAGGATAAATGAATTCCAAATCCATTGTGAGGGGTAATTTGATGATTTTCCAAATGAGATTTGCAACCTGATTTGATTGAGAATATTGATCTTAATGAAAATACATTCTCAATTGATATATATTTTCAGAATAAAAATTAATAAAAAGTAATACCCAAATCCCTATAAGAATACATAAGTTTTAATTTTGAACTTCATGTGAAAATGTATTCCAACATTCAATGGATCTTCTAATCACTTAATCCTAGAATAATGGATCAACTCAATTGAAAATATAGTCCCTATCCTTCAATGGTATGAGTAAGAGAAAATCATACTGGATAATTATTTTATTGAAGAAGAAGTTGACTAATGATCTAAATTGGTTAGAAATATTAATCTTGAGGATGAGATCAAAGTGATGGAGTTGAAGTAATTTTATGTAATGTTTTGAATGAAATATATTCCTCATAGTCTCTAATAAAGAATAAAAATGTATTTACAAAGGCTAATGAAAAAGGATAAAGAGTCTTTTGAGGTGTATTTGGAAAACATCAAAATACATGCATGATACACCTCAATATTTGTTATTATCCACAAATTTAATATTTTACTTTACTTTTTTGGGATGAATCCATGTCCATGAAAAGCCTTATCCATTTGGAAGTTCAATATCCATGAGGAATTTTTATGATGTGCCCAAAAATTTGAAATGGGTATTAGTGAATCTAAATGATTACATTAGAATAAGAAGTTGAATCTGGTATTTCATTATTTCTATAATATAGATAAATATAATTATGTAAGGAAGATAAATCATAAATCTTCACAAAAGTGTTGGGAGAGGCATCCATGAAATATTTTAAAGGGTATAAGGACATTTTTTAGGTGTGGGAAGGATGTGAACCTAGCTTGGAATTGTTGATAGGATAAACCCCCCAAATGTGATGTATGAAAGGAATTCTATAGTCAAACACTTACCTATTATACAATTATTTGACTAAATGTAAATAAGAAACTTTGTGAGTGAATTCCTTAAGACAAGGGTTATCGGTGGAAACTTACAAAAACAACTAACACAACCTAGAGAGAAAGGGAAAGCATACACCATCATAACTACTGTAGTGGATCCTGACTGTGAAGTGGATAAATATATTCTCTTTATTCATTCAATAATAGTGATTTTAATTATTGGTTCTATTTCTATGAATTTTTTCATATCATACATGTTTAATTGAACTATTCAAATACCACCTCAAATTATGAAAGTTGTGTTATCAGTAGATATGATGCATGGGTCTATTATTGTGTCAAAATCATATAACTGATCCACTTTATATATTTTAAATAAAATAATACTATATAATATTATTAAACTCTTATTAGTATAATTTATGATTTTATGTGTATGGATTTTATTATATAGATCCAACATAATCATCTAAGAGGAGGAAATCACCCTATGTATCCCGCATTTTCATCTGATTCAATATATGTTCAAAGAGTAGGATTGATATCCTTTAGTATCAATATTTAAAGATTAGATATTATTACCCTATGAGCAAGTGTATATTACTCAAAAAATTCATACTATGGAGAAGTCCATCCATGATGACATTCCCACTCTAAATGAATATTCTTAGGTGTTTTCAAATAAATTTCATGGTATAACTCTAAGATGAGATGTTGAGTTCTAAATTAAGCTTATACCTAGATCCTTTCCAATATCCAAGACTCCATGTATAATTTTTGTTTTTGATCTTGAGGATCTCATCAAAAAATTAGAGTAGAAGACACATAAAGTGTTTATATGACCAAGTGCATCATTATGGGGTGTACTGGTTCTATTCAACCATAATGAGGAAGCGTCAACATGCCTCTGGATTGACTATCATTACATAAAAAATATCATAATAAAGAAAATGTAGCCTCTATCATGGATTTATTTCTTGTTCGATTATCTATGTGGAACACAATAATTCTCTATAGTGAATCTTATATGAAAATATTATCAAGTAATAGTTAATAATGAGGAATACCTAATTCTACTTTTTGTAGAAATTATTTTAACTATGAGATCACAGTGAATCCATTTGGACTCACTAATGCTCCATCAAACTTTATGGACATTATGAATAGATTCTTTTAGGAATAAAATGAAAAAAAATTATTGTATTTTTATAAGATAGTCATATCTACTGAAAAATAAAGGAGGAACATCACAATAAGTTAAATATAGTATTAAGAACATTTTAGAAGGAAAAATTATATGAAATGTTTAGGAAATGTGAATTTTTGTTGGAGAAAGTAACATTCTTGGGAAATGTTATCACAAAAAGGGGATATCTATTGATCCATAAAAAATAGAGGTAGTGGAAGGATGACCCAAAAAACATATCTGACAAAAATCCATAGTTTCCTTGGATTAGTTGGGTTCTATTAATGATTTTTTAGAAAATTATCTCGATTGTCCAGACTACTAACTAATCGTACCCACAAATGAGTAATGTTTTCTATAATTATTAATTCAATTATATATATAATGATCTATTAAATTGGATAATCATGGAACCTATACTCACATTAACAACAATAAAGGAATTGTTTTTTATATATAGTGATGTGTCTAAAAGGATATTGGGTTGTGTACCCAATAATGATTATAATGTTATAGCCTATGCCTCCCAACAATTATAGATCCCTGATCCAGACTATCTAACACATGATATGTAATTAATGAATTGAACATTGTATTGATTATTTTGTGACATTATATCTACATGGAAAATTTTGGAATATATATGGACTATAAAATTATCAAGTATATATTCCCACAGAAAGGACACAATATAAACAAATAGATAGTTAGAGACAATACATTATTATTATTGTTCAAAACATTACCATCTCAGAAAATAAAAAGAGTGTAATATAGAAACCTATGCTTGACATACATATATATCACATAATTTTAGATGAATATTTAGTACAATACAAAATTTCATGCCTGGGGACCATAATAGTTTAGTGTCTTTGGAAACATGGAAAAAAAATCTTTTATCCTGGTGAAAGATCATAGATAGGTCCCATAAAGACAAGAACCTTTAGTAATTCTACCTACAACCTTTCTTCATAACCCAGTGAATGGAAAAGTAACGAATTGGTGTGCTTAGATTCTCATTAAGGGTAAACAAATGAAATGTGTAAGTATACCTTGGAAAAAAGGGTATGGAACTTGAGCATACAATTTTAAGATCATACACTTCATATTAGAGATCATAAAAAATATTGATGGTTTATAAGACATGAGTCATAAGGAAATAAAGAACATAATCCATGAAATCATAACATAGGAATAAAACATGGAATTGTGGAAGACACATAATCATATATAATGATTTCCATAGTATTCAAGGAATTGATTCTAAGACCATATTGGTAGACAAAGTCCTTTACTTAATATTGTTCACACCCTATTCCAACCCTGTATTACTGAACCATGTTCACCACTCATTCCAGCACTCTATTTCCAAACCAAGTTTCCCACTCATTCGAGCCCTGTATTATTGAACTGAGTTCACTTAACATTCTATCCTTATAGTACTAAACCATGTCCATTTCTTGATATAGCCATGTCAATATTATGAGTTATAAATCTTTACCCAATTCATTGGAGGGATATATAGGTACCACAAATCTCATAATGAAATAATTCATACATATTCTACAAGATCATAAATAATAATATCATAACCCATGAAATGAAATGGGTATCATAAACATGTAAAAATATTATAACATGTGAAAAAATATACAAGTATTATAACCATTTCATCAAAAGAATATCCCATTAAAGAGAAAAGGATTTTATAAACATATAACCCATGAAAGAGATATAGATTTCAATAACATATAACCAGTGAATGAGAGTTGGGTTTGATTAATACCACAACATTAAGGATAACCAATTTATAGAAATAATATGAATGAAACCTTTAGATAATTTCCTATAAGGTAATGAGTAACATCTACAGATGTAATCATATATGGAAAATAATTTTGAAATATCCTTCAAAAATATTTCTTGAGGGAAATACCCTTTATTGTTCTAAAAGGACTTTTTAATACATAAAACTATTTAAAAATTATTTTCTTAGAAAAATATCTTGAAAAATAATAATAAATCTTTGAAATCATTTTGAAAACATTTTTCCTTTAAAGCATTTTTCCCTGAAAACATGTAATATATGCTTAAAATTTTATAAAACCTTTTTCAATGGAAAGCGAACAAAATATTATACAAAAATATAGAAAATGTTTTCAAAATATTTTTACTTAAAGATATTTAAAATATGATTGAAATTTTTTTGAAAACCATTTCTTTGAAAATACATAGAAAAATTTTAAATGTGGCTTTTTTTTGAAAAATGTTATCCTTGAAAAATTCTAAAAGAATCATGAAAACATATTGAAAACCATTTCATTGAAAATATCTTTTAAAAATTTTTTCTTATAAAATAGCCATTAAACATGAAAATAACTCTTCAAAGGATTCTCAGTGGATAAATCTGTAAACATCATATAAAGTAAAAATAAAATTTCTTTTTCATGAAAAAAGGGTTGAAAATTTCCTCATCTTGAAAGTGACAAGAAAATTCCTCTGAAAACATTAGGAAAATACCAAAAAGTGTAATTTATTTAATTATAGTGATATAAAATTTTAATATGGAAACAATACGATTATTTTTGAACTTTTTCAATTATTAATGGGTCGTTTTTAAAACTGATCTTCAGAATTGAATTCTAAGAGTTTGATCACTCCTTAGTAAAATTTTTAGACTTAGGAGAATCCTGTTAAGTTTCACCAGGTGTCTTGAGATTTTTTGGGAGTGATAGACCCAAAATAAATCATGTTTTGAAGGATATTAGAGGGAACACAGTCTGTTAAACCATGCGTCCCACTGCTGGTAACTACATGACCTTATTTTATGGGGGCATAAGAGGTTCACATGGGATGCACACAGTTTCCCAAACCATGCACCTAGCCCATATGAGGGGATTCCATTAGGTAGAGGGGTGCCAAATGGTCAGTTCATGGTTTGGATAATCGTGCGGGCCAAACCGTGCATGACATCTATTTTAAAATTTCATTTATTTTAATTTGTAATTAAAATAAAATAAAATTATAACCTAATTTAACCACACCCCTATCCCTCAAATGAGATGCATCCCATGGGGTTCCCCCTCTCACTATGAACTCGACCCCCTTCCAAGATCCCTCTTATAACCTCCAATCTCTGTTTATTCATTCATGATTCTTCCTCGAATCATCAAGGTAAGGTGTTCTTCCCAAGCCTACTTCCCCTTCTAGGCTGATTTTGGATTCTTCATCACACCAAAAGGCTTGGCTGAAACCCTAGGATTCAGATCTAATATATTTTCAGTTTTAATTTGATCAAAGGTCATGAAGAAGGTCTTTTTGGATGTTCTCTCATGTGTTCCTTCAACTGCCGCCGAAGGCGAGGGTGCTCATGTGGTTTTGGTCCATTGGATTTGTTTCGAGGCAAGTTTTCTCCTTTTATGTTTAGTTTATATTTGGGGATTTTGAGGTTTATGAGACCATTATTTCATTTGTGGTGTGTTAGCCTTTACCACTTCAATTTTGAGACGCTAGTTTTTGTGGAAGTTTGTTGGGTCATCGTTAATGAGTGTTCAAGTCGCCGGAGTCTAAGGCGACTCACCAACGTATGTATAGGTATATATATATATATATATGGGATCCCACATTGCATAAAATTCATCCATGGAAGCGAAGGAACATTTATGGGGCTAGGTGTGCCTATGTGTATATATTAAAATGAAAATGCAGGTGAGTGGAGACTAGTATATGCGTATAAGCATACCTGTAAGGATCCCCTTTCACATGTTCATTGTCCATGCATATGTGTGCATAAGGGAAAAGTGTCCTTGAATGTATGTGAAGGTACATATACTTATTGGGGGAGAATTAGCTTTTAGTTAGGAATAATCAAGAGCCTAAGTGGACAACTTGGTTCCACTTTGAGGTTGGGTCCCTTTCCTCACCCTATTTTTTACGAAAGCATTATCTATTTAATTTCTAGTTCCTCTCACAATTATTTAATTCCTTCCAACTGTGGTAATTTATTATAAAAGTGCTTTCTTTGATAAACCTAATGAAATTAATTAACATGATAATTTATTGATTTATAATAAAAGTCATGATTTTATAGTAAAATCCTTCTATTGGTGTTGCGCTGCGTTCAAGATAAAAATATAGAAAGTAGACATCTGTTCTTGCTTGGTCTGCTAATTTCGTATTACTTCTGCATTGAATCTTTGGTTGAAAAGTGACATGATTAGGACCTCATTAAACTTTAGTAACTGAATGTATTTCCTAGATATATGAAGTGTCTCTTGTACCTTGTGTTTTTTAGTTATCCCAAGACACCCCATGGGTGTTTGGACTCATTAGGATTGGAATTTCCTAAGTAGAATTTTGATAAGTTACAATGAATTAATTAATGTCTTAAATTGGTGAAGGAAACTGGAATAGAATGAGAGGGCATGACTTTGACATCACCATCCATTGGATGGTGTGACCTTGACACTTGAACCCTTAAAATCATTTTTCATGCTTAGGCATATTGGGTGAGATAACCTTGAGTAGGATGACTCATACCAAAAGGAATGTCATGAGTGAATGGCTTAGAAATGATGAATTAGTTTCCATGGGTTAAATATTTTAAATGTAAGGACATCCTTGAAATGAAATTTAATATGAACAATGAGATTTATGAGAGGCCCTTGCCTCATTTATTTGAGTTGAATGTTAATCCTATGATAATGTTTTTGTTGAAATAATTAAGATGGTTTGCATTAAGTATACATTTGAATATGTTTGATTATATGCAATTGAAATGGTATAATGAAATTCATGAGAGGTTAATTCCTCAAGAACTATATATTGTGAATGGTTATGCCTTATATAGGTAGGGGAGCTAAGGGACCATGAGACCCCTTGGGTAGGAAGACCGTGTGAGCTACCCAATTGATTTCCATGAGACCATGAGATCTTGTGGAGTTGATCCATGGGATAGACTGTGTGCACTACCCTTGGTGATGAATGTCTGTGAATTATGTATTGATCCATCAAAAGTTGATTTCTAAAGGACCGTGGGAGCCTTGGGTATTAAGACCGTGTGAGATGTCTTGTTGATTTCCATGTGATTGTGAGAGATCTATGATTTGGGCTAGAGTTAGACTGTCAGGGATTCCCTGGTATTGGATGTCGGAGAGTTATGTCCTGATCTATCCCAACATACATCTACAAATATATATTCATATATATATAGTGACATGATAAAACATATCAGCCATAGGCTGAAGTAGGTATTGTCTTCAAGTGTCACTTAGGAACTTGTATGGGTGTTGTTTAATTATTAAATTCTATTATTACTACTTCATACCTACACACTATTAAATTTACATTACACTCTCTGGATTAAGCTAGAAACTAGTGGTGTTGGCCTACAGAGATATATATCTAACACCCTACTCAGGCCACTATTGAACTAGGGTACCTGAGTAGACCTTTCTTTTGCACAGAACTGTGGAACTTGTACATTGCTTATTGCTATATTCCCATACCCGGAGTTAGGAGAAAAGGACTGAGTTAGAGCTCATGATGCTCATGGAGTTTTCCTTAGAAATTTTTAGTTATTTTCCTTATTTGAGTCCTGTATTGTTCCATTGTGAGAAGCATGTTGTATGATAACTGATTTCATTTATGTATCATTACCATGTCAAGAATGCATTGTGTAAATTAACATTGAACACTTTTAATATATTACTATTATCTTTATTCCACTAATTTTTCAACTATTTATATACTATTTTCTCTATTTCTATTTTTTATTCTCAGATAATATTATTGTGCAACTCTAATATGGGGGTATAGTCTCCCCACAATCACCTCCTGAGACCCCTGCTACTAGTCAACATACTCTGACATATGGGGAAACGTTATTGAGGCCATGTGACCCACTGATCTGACTATTAGTTCGATGGTAAGATGGGATGGGATGTTACAAAGTGGAATCAAATGAATATTTTTCCTTTGTCATTATGTTTTGGGTTGGTAGATAGGATACTAAGAATGTGTCTATGTTTTGTTAAAATATGTACCAGGATTGACCACCCCATATATAGAAAATGACCAAGTAACCAGTGATGGGATTGAAGTTTATATTGTTCTCTATTATAGTTGATATGAATTCACCTAGAGTGACTGTTGTACTTTCCTCTTCTTAGGATTTATGGAAATTTTGGTTTTTATACCCTTGTCATGTTATGGAAAGGAAGTTTCATTCCATGAACCAAATTAGGAACATAGAAATTAACATGTCATGCATAGTTCTATGCCATGTAGTTGCATTTTAGTTTTCCTACTAGTTTAACTATACACATTGAGTTATAAGCCATGCCTTTGTTTTTGGTAGCATGATATTATATTCCATGTTAAGCATCCTAGTTACATGCATGAGTTTTTACCTTCCTAGGATATTTTTAACAATGCTTTCATATTGATATAACATTCCTAGTGGATTTTTATGTTGTGATTTTTCTTTCTTTAGCATGCCTTTCTTGATTATGTCCCATGCTTTTGTTTTTAATGTTTATGATAGCATGTTTCCTTGTATATCTAGGTTGTGAATGATCAGGAACCAATTTTTGATTTTAAGGAGTATGGGTTCCTTATAATTGGGAAAGTGTAAACCATAGTTTCAATCCATTTTTAGCATAATATGAGTACATTTTGAGGCTGTTAAGAAAATGTAAGGGTTTATTAAGTTTAAATACAATGGTAAATTTATCTTGATTAATGGTATCCAATATTTAGTCTATGAAGTTTATGAGAACATCATGAATTTGTAAATGGATACCCACATTAAATGAAATGACATGAATCTTTTTGAGATGTTTGTAAGAGTAAAACATGTTTAATTTCGATCATAAATGAATAGAGAAACTACTATTGAGTTATTTTATAGAAAACCCTGGTTGAATTGGTGGAACCCTCATAGGTTTCCTTAATTGTTAAAAGGAATTTATTATAATATATTTATTGTTTATGATAGGATGTCATTTAATTTTTAAATGTTTAGAAGAATGTTTTGTGAAACATGCCCGTTTTTCCTTGGGGCATTAATTAAAAATCAAGTACCTTTTGTTTTTTTAAAAAAATGGTACCTTTTTTTGGATTTTATATTTTAATGTTTAAAGATTAAATGTGAATAAATATAAAGGCCCAAAAAATAGAACCATAAGTGATGACTTTGGTAAAACCCTTGTGTTTGGGTAGATTGAGCATTTCCTTTTAGTTTCCTTGGATCAGAGCCATATGATATTTTCTCTTTAGAAATGGATTAAAATGTTAGGATTTAGAGCCTGTAACTTTTTTTGGTGTGACAAAATTCTTGGGTTGATTCTTGTTCTTCATAAGGGGCTATCCCATGGTAGGTAGAGCCCTTAGAACCTAAATGATTTGCTTATACCGTGATCTTTCTGATTCTTGGTGCAGTTTGGGTGCCATTGTCCCTTATAATTATTCCAGTTTCTAGTGACACCCTTATTCATATGGGTGTTCATGCTTTCCTAGATTATGTTATGGGCTTGAGAAATGGGTAATGCTTGTTTTCCAATAGGTTTTACCTTCCAAGGGAATGGTCGAATACTTGTTTGATCGTTAGACCCTTTTCTTTTCCTCGAGAGGTATACAGTGATGTACATGTTACCAACGAGTGTTAAATGTGTTAACAAATTGGATGAGATCGGTTGAATCTTTGAGCCCTGAGTTGTTAAGTGTGGTATCAGGTCATCTCCAGGTAGAGTAACCTAGGAGATAAATAAGCAGGTTCATCCCAATGTTTGGGAGAACTATCTAAAGGGTCTGGTGTTTTTACAAATTGTTCCATGTTGGTTTTTGTTTCCTTATATAATGTTTTTATGTTGTGATCATGGCTCAGAGGATCTTCACACATTCATTTAAGGTGTTTAGGTCTAGTGTGCTCATGAGAATCTGGTTATCTTTATTTGCAGCATGACTATGGTGTGGTTGGTTGTGTATGCGAACCTTTGAGAAACACCGTTGGTCGTGGTTAGTTTTTGGTGGAAAATTTTGAGCAATCACGCGATTCCTTGGGTGGAGAAGGCACTGTGTTTTGGTTAATGTAAATTTGTTAACAGGTTAAGCCTAGTCACTTCCTATGAACGTTTACTAGTGGTGGTTCAACCCTTCTTCCTTCCATTAATTGGGTGCGATTAACATAAATCTATTTCAATACTCTTTTTGTACACTATTAAGCGACGAGCATGTCCCCCATATTGTGCTCGTACTAAATTCACTATGAGAGCATCGGTCTTATGCCGTGCTATACTCTTTAAAGCCGTTGGGGATGGTTGTGTGGTTCTCTTTTGGTGTTTCATGTGGGATGCATGGTTTCCTTCATGGTTTGATTTTGGAAACGTCATATGGAGTCGGGTGTAGGATTCGGCGAGTATGTTCGTTGTAAATTAAATATTCCTTGGGAGAAGACATCATAGTTCCACTTGTAAAATGTTGTCTTTTTATGATGGGAATCTCCTTAATTAGTCGGCTATAGTAGTTTGACTCTTTCCTCTCTTGTTCAATGAATACTGTTGGGGAAGAACCATTTTAAGGAATGTTGTCAAGTGAAGACGAGCGCGGTTGGTGTCGACTAGGGATTTTCATAAAAGATGACTTGACTTGGGCCCTGAGGTTTATGTGGATTCGACTGGTTCATCATTTCAAAATCACAGCAAGAGGATCATTGGAATTCTTGGAGCATTCTTTGAAGTACAATTCAAATGGTGGAGGAGTTCTAGTTTTAATTTGGCCTCTTAATGTTAAATCCTAAAGTAGGAAGTACCTTTGGAAAATTGTTGACTAGAAGAAGACGTGATTGTGTCTCTAGGTAGAAGGGCTCATGTAAGATCTATCTCGGTGTCTCGGTTGTAATTCACTCATTTAATCAATTTTAAATGACATAAATACCTATTACCTTTGAATTTATTAAGGGTTTGTTGGGATTTTGGGAACGCAATGCTATTGTTTGAACAAAGCTTCACGAAACTTATAGGTCAAGTGAGGTGTATGTTGTTCCTGAATGATTCTTAGGGATGAGAAGTTTTACGGTGGGAAGGTTGTAACGATCCATGTTTCAAACTAGGCTAAAATACAAAGGTTTTGAACTTTTTCAATTACTGTACGGTTCTTTTTTAAAACCGAGAATTGAAATTGAATTTTGAGAGTTGGATCACTACTAAGTGATGTTTTTGGACTTGGGTGAAGACCTCTATGTTTCCTTGCATGTCTAGATATGTTTCAGGAGTTTCAGACTCAAAAGAAATCCTATTTTAAAGGAAAACATAGGGTGCACAGTCTATTAAACCATGTGGCCCACTATAGGTAACTGTGCGGCCTTATTTTAAGGGGTAAGAGGTGTCTCACACAAGCTGCACATGGTTTTCCATATCGTGCACCTAACCCATAAGAGGGGATTCCCTTAGGCATATGAGTGCTCCATGGTCATTTATTGGTTTGGCTAATCATGCATCCCAAACTGTGTACGATGTTCTATTTTAAAATATATTTTATTTTAATTTAATTTAAAATTAAAATAAAATAAAAATTATAACTTAATCAAACCTCACCCCTCTCCCTCAAATGTGACACCCCCAAGGGGGTTCCCCCTCCCATCGTATGCTCGAACCCCTTCCCAACTCCCTCTTCTGACCTCCGATCCTCATCCATTTCTTCACGATTCTTCATAGAATCATCTAGGTAAGGTCATAAACCCAAGTATCCTTTCTCATGTGGGCCTATTTTGGCTTCTTCATATCCCCACAGGTCTTAGCTATAACCCTAGGGCCTAAAGAAAATGGATTTTTGTTTTTCTTTTAATCTAAGGTCATGCGGAAGGTCTCTTAGGACTTGTTCTCATGTTTTCCAGAAATCACCACTGAAGGTGAGGCGATTCGGGTGGTTTCGGTTTGCTGAATTTATTTTGGGGTATGATTTATTCTTTATTGATTAGTTTATATTTGGTTATTTTGAGGTTTATGAGTCCATGACTTTATTGTGGGTGTTTTGGACCTTACCTCTTTAATTTTGATACCCTAGAGTTTATTGTATTTTGTTGGGTCATCCTTGAGATGGGTTCGAGTCACCAGAGTCTATGGTGAATCGCCTATGTATGCATATGTATATATATATATGTGTGTATGTGGGTTCCACCATTGTGTGAAATTCATACATGGAAGTGAATGATAATGTATGGGGATAGGTGTTCCTGTGTGTATATATGAAAAAACACACGTAGGTGAGTGGAGAATGGTATATGCATATAAGAAAACCTATAAAGATCCCCTTTCACATGTCCATGGTACATGTGGATGAGTTCATAGGGGATCTGTTTCCTTGCACGTATGTCAAGGGTTGTATTCTTAGTAGGGAAGAGACTTCTTTTAGTTAGAAAGCATCAAGAGCTTAAGTGGACAGATTAGTTCCACTTTGAGGTAGGGTCCCTTTCCACCCCTAGTTGTTTAAGAACACATTTTCTATTTAATTTCTAGTTCCTCACACCCTTATTTAATGATTTTTAAGTGTGGTAGTTTATTCTAAAAGTTTTTTCTTTGATAAACTTAATGAAATTATTTAATGTGATATTTGATTTATTGATAAGAAAATTCATGGTTTTATAGTAAAACCCCTCCAATGGAGGTGTGCTGCCTTCAAGCTAAAAAGGTAGAAAGTAGACTACTATTCTTTCTTGGTCTGTTGCTTTTTTATTTCTTCTTATTTGAATCTATGTAAGACAAGTGACCTGATTAGGACCTCATACAACTTTAGTAACTAAATGTCTTGATTATCTATATGAAGTGACCCTTGTCCCTTGTGTTTTTCAGTTAACCCAAGACACCCCATGGGTGTTTGGACTCATTAGGCTTGAAATTGCCTAAGTAAACTTTTGATAAGTTACCATGACTTAATTAATGACTTAAATTAGTGAAGACCAATGGAATAGAATGAGAGGTATTCAATTATATGGAACCATCCATTGGAATGTGTGACCTTGAAACTTTAACCCTTAAACCCATTTTCTATGCCTAGGTATATTGGGTGAGATGGCCTTGAGTAGGAAGACTAAAACCAAATGGCATTCCACGAGTGAATGACTTAGAAATAATGAATTGGTTACCTTGGTTTAAATGGTTTCAATGTAAGTAATTACTTGAAATGTAATTGAATATGACCAATGAGATGAATGATTGGACCTTACCTAATGTATTTGAGTTTAATGTAAAGCCTATGTTAATGTTTTAATTGAAAATTGTAAGATGATTTTCCTTAAGTATAAATGCGAATATGTTTGCTTATATGTAATTGAAATGGGCTAATAAAATTCATGATAGGTTTATGCCTCATTAACTATATGTTGTGAATGGTTATGCCTCATATAGGCAGGGGATCCATAATACCATGAGATCCATTGTGTTGGAAGACCATGTGATCTTCCATGTTGATTTCCATGAGACCATGAGAGACCGTGGAGTTTAGATAGGGGATAAATAGTGAGCACTACCCTAGGTGATCGATTTCTTTGAGTTATGTCTGGATCCATCAAAACTTTATTTCCAAAGGATAGTGATATCCTTGGATAGGAATACCATGTGAGCTTTCATGTTGATTACCAGGATATTTGATAGCTATAGGAGTTGGGCCAAGGGTTAGACCATGAGAGCTACCCTAGTATTGGAAGTCAGAGATTTATGTCCCAATCCATCCAAATATATATCTATAGTTATATATATTCCTATATATATATATAGTGACTTGATCAAACATAACATCCATGGGATGAAGTAGGTATCACCATCAGGTGTCCCTTATGAACCTGGACGTGTGTTGTTTAATTATTAAATTATGTTATTACTACTTCATACATGCACACTGTTAAATTAATATTATAATGTCTAGATTTGGATAGACATCGATTGTTCCAAACTAATGCGATTTATATCTCACACCCTACTTAGGACACCATTTCACTAGGGTACCTGATTAGACCTTTCTTGTTCATAGGACTGTGGACCTTGGACCTTGCTTATTGCTATATGCTTGTATAAGGAGATTGGAGCAACTGACTGAGCTGGAGATCAGGATGATCATGGAGTTTTACTTAGGAATTTTTATTTCTTTTCATTATTTTAGTCATGTATCATTCTATTGTGAGAATAATGATGTATGATAACTAATTTCATTTATGCATCATTACCATGTCAAGAATGCATTGAGCAAACTAGCATTTGCCACTTTTATTATACTATGATTATCTGTCTTTCATTTCTTTTTCAACTTTTTATATACTACTTTTACTATTTTTGTTGTTTATTCTCTGATAATACCACTATGAAACAATTATTTGAGGGTATAGTCTCCCCACTATCACCTCCCAGGATGCTCGTTACCTGTCATTAGCCTCTAGAATACGTGAGATGCGATTGATGCCATGTGACCCACCGGTCCAGCTACCGATTTGATGGTAAGTTGAGTTGGGATGTTATATTGATGTTTATAGTAGAATAGTATAATATTATTTGAGACCCTTTTTAGAAAACATGATTTTAAAGGAACACAGATTTCTGACCAAAGAGTGGGTAGAGTTGAGATTTCTTAAAAATACTTTATTAACTTTATTATGTACCAAAGAGTGTATAAAATGGTACCAATATATAAAAAATCATTAATAACCATACGATAAGATAACTCATGAATGTTCTTGAGAGATAGATCATACTATTTCTCAATGGAAGAAAAAACATAAATAATATTGAAAAGCAATAAGATTGTCTCAATAAACACATATAACTTCATAATTTGGGATCATACTAGCTATGTAAGAAATGGAAATAAGATGAAGCTTAAAATAAAATAAAATAAAATTAAAATAATGATATAACTATTAAAATATTATGATATACATATCAAAATAGAAATTAGGTGCATAATAAAACATGAGTCTCAATTAAGGAAAATTAAGACAAAACTATTTTACCATTTTGGTATCTTTTGAAACATAAACCACATGAAAGAAATATCATGAAATGGATATGTTAATTACCATAAATTTAAGTAAAATATACATAGAATATAATCATGTTGATTAAATATGCCACAAAAAATAAATGTGTTGTAAACATAGCATGTATATCAAAGAAATAAAAATTGAGATGAAATCCACTTACCTTGTGTATTGACTCTCATTATACTCATTAAAACCACATGTTTAATAAATATAAATTTATTAAAATATTTTAAATAACTATATTGTTATATTTAATTCCATGTATGGTTTTATTATGAACTTATATTACCCTCTTGTTAACAATCTTATGTTAAGGTTTCACTTTGGATAATATTCGCGTTATTCTTCGCTTGTTTCTTAATTTGTTACATCTTTGGTATTTATACATTATATCATGATTTAAATAATATAAAACATGATATAAATATAATTTATATGAATTATATTCATATTATAATAATCTATTGAATATATAACTATGAAACTGAATACACCAATCTTGGAGACAGTAGGTCGTAAGTACGCATGAACGCTATTTCCGTCTAATTGACGTGTTGAAAGAAAGTAAGTAAGATCCATATATGTATATATATGAATATATATATAATTATTACATTAGATTTATGATATCATATATATCTTATATATTCACTAATACAATCCTTGCTACAATCCATGTAGTGTATAAACAAATCTTATCGCTTTGAGGGGGCGATAACCCACAATTCCCCAAACAAAATTATTATATTAATGAAAAATTTAATGTAAAAATATATGAGTTGTAAAATGAACACATAATATTAAATAAGTAATATATATAATATATGAAATATATAAAAATATGTTCCATCATAATTTCCACCATGAGAGGCAGTAATGAAAATTAAACAATCATCATTTAATGAGGAGGAAGTTTGTCGTACACATACACAATATGTTCGTAATCCATTAGATGGAGGTGTGTGTAAGTTTAGAATGAAACCATAGAATAATAAAATCATAGTATATTTATAATACTCATGTTTTTATAAAATAATGGAAAAAATAAAGTGGAAGGGGTGGTGAAAGAAAATAAAAGAAAGGACTTGAGTGAGTATGTTACCTCTTAATCGGATAACTCCTTTTGGTTTGTGCCAAAAAGCTTCCTTGGATAGACTTATGCACAAGGGAAGGATTATAAGAGAAATAATGGACTTATGGGAAGTTTATTGGGTAGATTATGTCCTAACTTAATAGTATTCAGAGTTATGATGAAGAGGGAGAGGTGGTAGCCTTTTAGAAGGAAGGAAAAGGATTCACTTGGAATTGTTTAAAACCAGTTAGGTATACATTTGTTCTTACATAAAAAAGACACAAAAAGACAAAATAAATCATTAATGTATGGTTTATGGATGAATAATGTGAATATAATGGTTTTTGGACAACTTTATATGACATTTGTGCCCCTAATATTAAGTTTTAGTCCCTATATAAGCTTAATTTGACATTAATCATTGTGATTAATTTTAATCACTTTTATTATTTTTTTGATCAAAAGTTAAGTTGATATTATTATAATATAAATATTAAATTTATTACAATGGTTTGTGTGAGTTTTTATAAATTAATTTCAAATAATAGGTACAATTAATATTAATTATAATCCCATAGACAAGATGAAATTATGGGGTTTTAAGGTATAAATAAGTTCAAAAGATTAGTATGCATTTATATTAAATTTAAATGTGAAATTTATTGTAATGAAAAAAATTGTATTAATATATTTATAATTTATTTAATTATACCGTAGAAAAAATTAAATTAAAATTTGACGTTAATAATTATTTAAAAAAAGAAAGTTTTTCACTAAAAGCATTATTCTTCACTATTTATAAAAAAATGAAGTTTATCTAAAAAATCCAAAAACATCACCCTAAGATAATTATGACATTAGAAATTAAAAAATAAAGATTATTTTATCAAATTCAATTTTTAAATGTGTCAAAAATTAATTTTATTATTAAAAGAGATTCATTCTAGAAAATGATATTTTTAAACATAAAAATACATTACAAAAAAATAATATCTTTCATTATCAATATGTATTATCTATATAAAATAGTTACTAATAATATTTTAAAATTATTTATTACTATTCATTTAAATATGTTCAATAGATAGGTTATAATTATCTTATTTAAATAATTATATCAATAATATGATATTTTGTAGAAACAACTATGTTGCATGTAATGTACGCCAAGTCGGTGTTGCTGGTAGCACAAGACATGTCAGTATTTCATGTATTACAAGACAAGTTGGTATTGAATGTTGTACAATCCAAGTTGGTTCCATGAGAAAGTAATGTTTGACTTAGTGTTTTAATTTATATATATATATATATATAACTATTTCCAGTGTCACATGAGATGAAAAATCTCAAAAAAGATAAATGAATTCAAAAAAATCTCAAAATATTAGGGTGATACATTCTACCCCCATTAAATGAATATCTACCTCAAAAAATTTCTTGGTTATCAAAGGTATAATACTTTAAAGTTAAATTGATAGAAACTCACTTTGAAAAAATGGATACGAAAAATTTCATAAAAAAATAAAGTTGGAAACATAGCAGTTACCCAAAGTAACATATAAATAGGTTTACATATAGTAGAACATTTGTGGGAAGTTAAAACATGGACATGGGAAAAAAATATAACTGTTAAGTTATAATGCAGTTTGATAGAGAAAAAGGTCTAGTGAATATTAACAATTATAAAGTCATAAATTTTCAATCAACTAAGGGACCATCTAATTCATTGGAAATAGAGGTATGTGGATAAATTTTTTGGTATCAAGATACATTTTCAAAAAGATAAATAATTTCATGAAAAGATACACCTTCCTAATTTTAGAAAAACATCACCGTTTATTGTTCCATGATCCCCTTCACCCATTTCTCCAAACATAAGGTGATTGTTTCAGTCCCAAAGCAGTAAAAGATCATGAGATCCATCATATTACATCCATATATCATCAGTTATCATCAAAACAATGTTTTTAATAGGTTATCCAATATGCTTAAATACTCATGTACAAAGGAAGTAATCTATTCTCACAAACTTCATCCAATGTTTAACATAATTTTACAATAAATGGATAACCTTATAACCCTTCTAAAATATTAAAATAAAAACTTTAGAAATAAATTCATGAAATTAGATAAACATTGATACCCTATATATATATATATATCAAAATGAAGAACTTGGTTGTCACATGCCCAACATGTGGATACCCTCAGGGTAAATTCTCTTGTAACATTATAACAACCCAAATTACCCTAAATACTTCTATAAAACATGATTTCTTCATTATTCCATAGATTAAAAGATATATTCCATATATTGAAGAATTTTTAAGCTTCATCCATGATATCATGAAGTACTTGTCAACACGCGCTTAATTAGTTCCAAGACAATTTTTACCTTCTAATTTACTTATACATATACCACACACCTTTATCCAAAAAAATTATCATTACATAAGGAACATATTAAGGGCTATATTTACCATAATCATGTGTTTCTATGGAGATCATTATGTCATTATATCACTTTTCTATTAAATCAGAACCATTCAACGTGTTCTTGTAAATCAATAGCAAAAAACACAAAGTGAACAATCCTAATATATGTCACCTTTCATTTAAAATAATTATTGAATCCAAATACATAAAATATTTTATTATTCCACTTCATTATTATTCCATTAACAAGGATACCTAATCTTACTACACAATACCTCTTTCCTTTCAAATTTTATCTACAGTCTCTTCATCATCAGTAATGTAACCATTACCCGCACAACCTTATTAGTTCCTTTTAGGATCTTTAATATTGGGACATAGATTTTAATAATCATTGCTTAATAAAAACTTAAATAAATTAAAATTTGATGATGTATTAGAGAGTCTAACTTTCTAATCCATTTCATTAACCAAACTCTTCATTTTTCATTTGTAGTCACATTCGTTGCATCCTCCTTTTCAATGGTTAAAACATCTTCTTGTTACTCTAATAAATTCAATTTTCAGATTCCATTTACATTATTGACACAAAGGAAACTGAATATTATTTCCTCTATGGTCTCCAACACTTGAAATCTCAGTTAAATACTTATTTATCTTCTTTGGTGAGTCTATGATTTGGTTAAGGTTTACATTGTTAATCATGTTATGTGAAATCTAATTAAGCATGATCACAACATATTTTACTCTAGTGATCATACAAATTGACTTATCATTATAAAATCATCCATCACATTCAACATTAATCCAATTATTTCTAGTTCTATCCATTGACTAAAACCAAAAGAATAGTTTGAGCATTACCTATCATAGAATAAAACCACATAGACATGTAATGATTTACTTATATGATGTCTAAATTAGGTCACCTTCCTTAATCTATGACACCCTAGGTTTATCTTAGGATATTATTAGCTAACTTATATTTAAATCTTTCATCATGGTTTGTGAAGAGTTTGTGAATTAACAAGTATATCCCTTGTGAGTTTCAAATCAGGTGTTCAGCAAGGCCCATTTTCATATACCTGATTACCCTAAGTAAGGTCCCGAACATCTTGTTTGGGTTATTGTCCCTAGGTACATCTATGCCAGTGCTAGATCCAATTTTTTATCTAGACATGGATGTATTGGTAGGAAACCACTAACTCTATCCATTAACAAAATTCCAGGAAATTTTCCTAAATGTTAACTCATCCTTATACTTATCCTTAGGACATCCCTAGACATATCCTTAGAAATATACCTAGGGACTTTAATAATGTTTTATCATCCTAGATTCCAATGGTTGACTAAACCTTTACTTTTATTCAAAGTATATATACCCAAGCCTGACATACATGGATATTACATCATTTTAGATAAATATTCAATAAATTATAAAAATAAATGACCACAGACTATAATTGTTTAGTGTCTTTAGAAACATGGGAACAAAATCTTCTATCCTGGTGAATGATCTTCAACATCTCCCATAAATATATATACCTTTATTACATCTAACTAAAATCTTTCTTCATAACCTAGTGAATGGAAAAATAATAAAGGGGATATCTTAGAAGATCAGTATGGGTGAATAAAGGAAATGAGTAAGTATAACATTGAGAAAAGGGTTTGGAACTTGAGCATAAACTATGAAGATCATACCTTTAATATTAGAGATCATAATAATGATTGGTATTTCATAAGACATGAATTATAAAGAAATAAAAAACATAAATGGTGAAAGCATAACATTGGCATATAACATGGTGTTGTGGAAGATATATAGGAATATATAATTATTTATATTGTAGTTAAGGCATTGCTGATGAGACCATCTTAGTGGGAAAAATATTTTACTAAACTAGTTTCACACCCTGTTTCAGCTCTGTATTACTAAACCAAGTTCAAACCTCATTCCAAGCCTATATTACTGAACTGATTTCACCCCTCATTCAATCCCTATATTACTGAACTAAGTTCATTTACCATTCTGGTCCCATAATACAGAACCGATTTCACTTCTTATTTCATATATGTCTATCTCCTGAGATGTAAATCTTTATTCAATTCATTGGAGAGATATATTGGTCCCACCCATAACATAATGGAATCATACATACATGTTCCAAAAGATCATAAATAATTATATCAAAACCCACGCAATGAAATGTATATCATAAATCTGTAACTATATCATAACTTATGGAAAATAATATAGGATTCATAACCATTTCGTCTAAATCATAACCCATGAAATATAAATGGATTTCATAAAAATATAACCTGTGAAAGAAAAACAGATTTCATAAACACATAACCGATGAAATATAAATGGTTTTTATAAACATATAACCTGTGAAAGATAAACATGTTTGATAAATACCATGAAATTAAGGATAAACCATTCATAGAAATAATATGAACGAAACCTTTAGATCATTTCCTATAATGGCATGAGTAACAACAAAATATGTCATATTATATTGAAAATAATTTTTAAATAACTTTCAAATAGAATTATTAAGTAAAATATCCTTTTTCTAAAAAACTTATCTTTATTAAATTAAACCATTTCAAAATAATTTTCATAAAAAATACCTTGAAACTTTATAAGGAAAACATGAAATCATTTTTTAAAAAATTTTCCTTGAAAACTTATAATATTAGCTTAAAAAAAGTTGATTTTGTTTCTTTTAAAACACTTTGAAATATTATAAAGAAATATTGAAAATGTTTTGAAAACCTTTTTACTTGAAAACATATGAAATAATATTAAAAATATTTTGGAAACAATTTATTTGAAAATACATTTAAAACTTATAAATGAGGCTTGAATTTTATTTAAAACCATTTCTTTGAGAATAGGTTTTAAAAAAATTTCTTAAAAATCAACCTTTAAACATGAAAAGAAATATTCAAAGGATTGAGAGAGGATAAATCTGTATATGTCATAAGTGGTAAAAAGTATATTATTTTTTCATGATAAAAAGGTTTGAAAAATGACATATTCATAAAGTGAAAAGAAAATTCCTTTGAATAAAATAAAAGATAAAAAATTGAAAATATGTCATTTAAGTGTCATTTAATAATAATATAATATTCTTGGAAACAGTTTTTTTGGAAAATATTTTTTTAATAGAACACATATTTCCCATCGAAGAGAGTGTAATGCCGAGATTTATTAAAAAATATTTCCTTACAATATTATATAAAAAAGAGTGGAAGAAATGGTACCAGTATATGAATAAATCATTATTAACCAAATGATAAATTTTTTTAATGTTCTTGAGATAATGATGATAATATTTCATCAAATATATTATAAACATAAATAATCTTGAAAAGCAATAAGATTGTCTCAATAAAATATTATAACATGGTAACTAGGGATCATACTCTCCATGTATGGAAAAAAATTTCCTGAAGATTAAAAAATCATGAAATAAATGAAACTCAAGATATAGTATTTAAAGTGATAGTATACACACCTTTAATGAGAATTTAGGTGCAAAAAAAATAAGAGTATCAATAAATTAAAACTAAGAAAAAACTATTTTATGGATTTGGTAACTTTTGATACTTAAACCCCATCAAAGAAAGATAATAAAATGGATATGTGAATAACAATAAATTTAATTATAATATTCATAGAATATAGTAATTTTAAGTACATAAACCACAAAAAAGTAAATTGTGGAGAATATAACATGTATCTAATGAAAATAAAAATTGAGATCAATTCCCCTTACCTTGTGTCTTGAATTTCATCGCACTCATTCTAAAAAACTTTATAATAAATATAAATTTAATATAAATGTATTAAAGACCAAAATTATTATATATAATAAAATATATATTTTGATTATGAACTTATATTACCATCTTGTTAACAATCCTATGTTAAAATTTCACTTCGGGTAATATTCGCTTTATTCTTCGTATGTGTCTTAATTTCTTATATCTTCTATATTTATACTTTACATCATGATTTACATATTTGAAAACATTATATTAATATCATTTTTATAAATTATATGTGTATTATTATAATATATATAATATTTAAGTATGACATAGAATACACTGTTCATGGAGACGGTAGGCCGTACATATGCATCAACACTATTCCTGTTTAATTGAAGTTTTGGAATAATGAATGTAATATATATATATATATATATATGAATATATATACCATTATTATATTAGATTTATAATATCATGTATATCTTTTATATTCACTGAATCCATCCTTAATAAAATCCATGTAGTGTATGAACAATTCATAACGTTTTAAGTGGGTGGTAGTCCACACTTCCTCAAACATAATTATCATATTAACACCAAATGGAAAGTAAAAAGGTATGTGTTGTAAAAGTAATAAAAAAGATTAATTGAATAATAAATATAATATATGAAATATATAAAAATAATTTCCATTATAATTTCCACCATGAGATACGGTAAGGAAAATTGAACAATCATAATTTAGTGAGGTTGTAGTTCACCATACACATAAACAATATGTTCATTATCCATTTGATGGAGGTGTGTGTAAGTGTAGGTTTAAAACATAACATAAAAAAATACTAGTATATTTAGGATACTGGTGTTGTAATAAAATCATGGAAAAAATAAATTATATGTTGTTGTGAAATAAAATAATAGAAAGTACATGAGAGAAGAAATTACCTCTTAATCAGGTAACTCCTTTTTTATTTGTACAAAAAGGATTCGTTGGATTGCATTCTTCCCAAGGTAAGGATTATTAGAGGAAGGGTGTATATCTATGAAGTTTAATGGGAATATTTTCCCCATAAATAAGATGTTTTATAGGTTTGAAGAAGAGGGAGAGGTGATGGCCTTTTATAGGGAAGGAAAAGGACTCACATGGAATTTTTTAAAACAAGTTAGGTGTAAACATGTTCTTACCAAAACAAAGTCATACAAAACAAAAAAAACAACAATTGAAGGTATATAGACTAATAATGGTAATAAAATGGGGTTTTTACAAATGGAGAAGACATTTGGTACCCAAATATTAATGTTTAGTCACTAATTAAGCTTAATTAGACCTTAATCATAGTGATTAATTTCAATCAATTTTACTAATATTTTAGGTCAAAAATTAAGTTGACCTTATTAACCCTAAATATTATATTGATTAAAATTTATTAGGTTAGTATTTATAAATTAAATTCATATAATATTTAATATTAAGATTAATGTTAATCTCACAGATGAGACAAAATTACTAGTTTTTAAGGTAGAAATAAGTTCAAAAGTTTATTATATTTTTATATTCAATTTCAAATTGAAATTGATTGTAATGAACTAAATTGTAATAATATATGTTTAATTGATCTAATGTGACATGAAAAATATTTAAAATATAATTAAACATTAATAATTATATAATGAAAAGGCAGTTTTAACTAAAAGTAATATTTTTCAATAGTCATTAAAAATTGTTGTTTCTCAGAAAAATCCCAAAAATTCACCCTAAGATCAATTTAACATTATAAATTCATAAATGAAGTTTATTTTATAAAATAATATTTCTAAATTTTTCTAATATTTTATTTATTATTAAAATACGTTTGTTCTAGAAAATATTATTTTTAACCATACAAGGAATATACCAAGAAACATATAATTCATTATTAATATGTTTTATCTATATAAAACATTTATAAATAATATTTTAAAATTAGTTATGACAATTAATATAACTATTTTTACCATCTAGGTTATAACTATATCATTTAAATAATTATATCAATAAAAGGATGTTTCGTAGAAACATCTGTGTTGCATGTAATGTATGACTAGTTAGTGTTGCAGGTAGCACAAGATAAGTCGATATTGCGTGTTGCACAAGGATAGTTGGTATTGGTTGTAGTGCAATCAAAATTAGTTATGTGTCCAAGTAATGTTTGACTTAGTGTTTTATTATATATATATATATATATATGTATGTATGTATAAATAACTATTTTCAGGGTCACATGAAATGAAAACTATCAAAAAAAGATAGATTAATTCAAAAAAACCAATTTACAAAATCTTGGGGTGTTACATGTAAGACTAACTTAGTATAAATGATCACGTAACTCTATCCATGATGATGATTTCAAAGTACACAATATTCTTGGACATTAAAAGGATGTATTTTAGAATAATAGAAGGATTATCATCCTAAAATTCTCAAATAACTAAAAAACCAACCATTTATCATAGGACTAAGGAGGATCTAATTTTTTAGAAGTTTATATTGAAAAGGAAATCGGATATTATGAAGTTCAACTTTGTTGAATATGGGGTTATAATGTTCACAACATGAATATGTGCCACAAAAAAACTATGATTGAATAGAGAAATTTTGGATGATTTTATTAGCTCATACTTATCTATTTATACAACAATCACTATTATGTATATATATTTGAATAAAATAATTTTGTGGAGTAATATAAAGAGGGTTATTGTAGAGGTTTTATCTTGAATCTTTGTATGCCAAAAAGTCACATTGAAATAAAAAATGTTCAAGGTTATGATGAAACACATTCCATTAAAGTATTGTAATGGGATAAAATAACCATATATTTCATCATTGGACTCCCTAGGACTCCAAAAATCATTATCATTGTCTAGGTGGCAGTCAATCAACATACCAATATAGTGCATTTAATTGATATTAAGGAATATTTCACTCTTGAAGAAATCACCATGATATATATAAGTTAAGTGTTAAGAAAAAATGGGGTTTCACTCACTTTTTTATGTATAAATGAGGTTTATGTTCATTGAATACTAAACTATGCTTCAATACTACTGAACACCCTCATATGGATGTCCGATCTCAAAGAAAATCTATACTCTAGAGGGTATTCTAAGATCATATTCAATGTTTTTATAAGGATTCTAGGATCAACACTTTCCCCTAGTAGAGTAAAAAAATAAAAATAGATTCCATTATAAAAATAAAATGGAACCATATGAGCCTCTGTATGTGAATAGGTATAAGACTATAACATGTGGGGAATATGTTTGGGAGAGAAAGCTCATGGGACATGATATTATCCAAGAGATTATGGAGAAGTATTAAAAAATTAATCAACATTTTTAATTCTCACAATGTTGAAAATAATATATACAGTTAATCGTTTATGATAACTATAATTTTAGATAAGATATAAAGCGTTCCATCATATATCCCAGTGGAATAAATTCATGTGGATTACGAATGAAAGAATTATCTTTCCTTTATATATCGACCCATTTCAAATATATGATCGCATCAGAGTGGTGTCCAATAAAAAATCACTCCCACCAAACACATATCAAGTACATGACATGTTCTATGTATCCCTGAAGAGGATGTACATACCAAAAAACTCACATATAATAAATATATATGTGGTACCATTGGAGACAAATATTTCATATGAGGAGAATCTAGTAAAGATATTAGATCATTGATACAACATTATATGAAACCTGAATACTCACCCAGTGAAAGTGTTCTGGAAGAACCACAAGTTTTAGTAATTGGTATGGGAACCTGAAGAGGTGATGAATAAGAATAGCTCTCATATATTCTAGTTTATGGAATGATGATTTTTAGGGAATTTTTTTTGATGGGGGGATAATGTAATGACCTGAAATTTTATAAATGAATTTCCATTATTGAATAAATTAATGTCATATAAAATAACATGGCATTAGAAACTACATGAAATAATTTTGTCATTAATGATAGTTATAGTTTTTTGGATATAAAATACTATTAAAAATTACAAGATTTGATAATATATAATTTTTACAATGACTATAAAGATTATTATGTTAAGGATTATGAAAAAATAAAATTAGGATAGATGAAAGAGGCAATAAAGTCATCCAGTAGGATCATTTACTATGAATACCATTTTAAAAAATTTAAAGGGATATCGTATCTCTTGGAATTTCCCTAAACCAAGACCAAGAAAACATTTAATAACTAAAGAATGAGTGAAACCATGTGCAATATAATTTTAATCTCATCGATATCATAAACCAATCAATGTATATCGAACCATGCTAAAAAATCTCACTATATAAAACCACACCCTTAAAGAATTATCTATTGTTAAAAATGGATATGATTCTATATCATAACAGTATGAATTTTTATATTTCTAATTTCAATAAAATAAGGATTATATTTTTTACTTAATTTTTTTTAAAATAATAAGTATGATAAAAATTATATTTTGATATGATGATAAATTTAATTTTTTTGGAAATATATAGAATCAACAAAGAAAATCTTTATATTAATTCATGAATTTTTGAAATAAATCATATATTAATAAAATAATATTTTTAAATAATATTTATTTAATGAAAATTTCATTAGAATTTTCAAAAGTCAAATCCAATTTTTGATAGAGTGAGAAAAATGATATAGTCAAGAATATTTATTTTAAAATAAATGTGTATTTGTTATTAAAAAGTAAAAATTATCATATATATGTATTTATTTGGATAAAAAATTATTTTTTAAATCATTTTTTAAAAAAATTGAATGGTGATTTTTTTATTATTTTTGAAGATAGTCTATATATTTTGGTTAAAATTAAATATGCTACAAACATACAATGTGTATTATGTTATCATAATGTCCTAACAATGGTGAAATATATGTTAAAAATAATATTCATGAAGAAAGTGATATTTCCCCTTAAATTTTTTCTCATATTATTTGATTAATTTTATGATGACTTAATGAATCCTGTAAAACATATATTATATTTTATGGTTTTATTTGTAATCATTACCCACTTTCATATCACCATGAGATTTTTTTATTGTGTTATGCTCATAACCTTTTAAAATAATTATAAACTATGATATTTGATAAAAATTGTTGAAAAAATCCACTAGAAGGTTCTTTATTTTTATTTATTTATCATATAGAGTCTGAAACGTACATTTCAAAATTAATAATACCTATCCAATTTATTTCTATATAAACCCACCAAAGTTCCCATTATATTTTATTGAAAACACATAGATCATGATATTAATTTTCCATCCCCCTCTAAATCCCTCCTGAGTTTCCCCCAAGATCTGAAGAAGCTCATACCAAGGGTATAGAAGAACCATCTCAATGTAAGGGACACTCTAATTCTCCTATTTATTCACGCTCCTTCACAATGTTAGGCCATTTCACTCACATTTATTATTGTTTGGATTTTTTTTCACACATACCTCCTACTATACTTATGATTTACAAGTGATGAGGGACCCCTTTCACTCTCAATCACCATTGATTAAACTATTTTGTACCCCCTTTATGCTTCAAAAAATTTTCCGGTGAGTTTATAGGACAATTTTTTTGTAGTGGATAACCATCATAATTTAAACTCAACGGTGTTATGTTAGATACACCCACATTCATTGAATGTGGAGTCTCATCTAAATGACCCACAATCCATAATATGTGGATTCAATGTGATGAAATTTTATTCTATGTTGAATGATATATGTGTCACACTTATCCATGTACATGATATGAATATAATGGGTGAGACTAGAAATATATATCCCTATAATAAATTGGGTAATGTTTTAATCTCTTATGATTCATTTTATGGTTCGCTAGATGTTATATTAAGCACACTATATTATGTTTTATGGGTGGAAAGCCTTGAAATATTTTTATGATTTCATGTTGTAGGTTGTTTCCGTACCACCATGTTTCCTTTATGATAAAATGCTATATCATGCCTCATTTTCAAGATTATGATTATCACCCATAATTTTTTACATTTATATACCTATTGGATCAAATGTACTCATTTTCATTATGTTAAGATTTTTTATTCCCATAATATGATTTATAGATCACCCCTTTCATATATACATCCCTAGGTTATTCCATGATGTGTTATATGACTAAAATTTAGGATAATTTTAAGGATGTTTTTAGTATTTACATTGAACTTTTATTGCATGTTGTCAGGATATGTAATTAATTTACTAGGGAAACTAGGAATCACATTCTCCTTGGTTGTACTAAGTGTTATTTTATGTAAAAAATAATGAAATAATGTGTATTAATAATATGTGTTGTTTAAAATATTATCATGGTTCCACCTATATTTTTTAAAATATTTTAAAGTAATATAAGATAATAATAATTTATTATTTCATTAATTGTTTTAGATTCTCTCTCAATGAAAAAAAACTGGTCGGATTTGTAGATATATTCCTTGTGTTTATGAAAATTTTTATTTTTGAGACCCATGATTATGTCACATCAATATATGAGTTTTTTTATTTATGTATATTTCTACAGATTTAAAACCAATGTTAGATAAATAACCATAGAGGAAATATACATTTTCTATAATTTATAGGTGAGATAATTTCCATATTTGGGTTATTTTAATTTGATATTATATTAGGTCCTCTAATTATTCTAGATATACCTTAAAAGGGGTGTTTATTTGAAAATAAAAAAGAGTTTAAATTTCATGGAGACATATTTTGGAAGGTACATATTTTTATGATACCATAAGAATAAAAATAAAGTGTGGTATTTAAGAGGAAAGGGTGTTTTTAATTTTTTTAATATAGGACCAATAAAAGATAATTTAGTTTTAAATGGATTATTTTCTTCTTCACACCATAGAAATTATTTAGCATAATTCATCCACAATATGATCGATACTATACAAGAACATGTAGACATCCTAAACACCTAAGAATGTTTCATTTTAATGTGTGATAATAAATAATTATATTTTTAATCCTTGTTAATTAATTACAGAAGGTTAATGGAAATAAATAATGTCCTCTATGATGGAAGGATTATCCGATGAAGGATCCGAACCCAAATGAGATGTTGTGGATAAAAGGAGTGTTCCCAAAATATATTATTTCATATAATGAATTGTTATGGCTATGGTTTTGTTGTTTCATGGCTGCTTACATAATATATTAGGTAAAATTATTTTGGGGTTATGGATTACAAGAAATTCATGAATATGGAACCCTATCATCTTACATACCTAGATTTCATAAGAAATGTAATGCATGAAGTTGTAATATGAAGGAAATAACATATATGTTCCCTAAATCTACCAAGGTATCAAGTCATGCACTATGAAACATGAGATAATATACAAAAAACCTAAGGAAAATCCTCTAGGGATATAAAAAAGATCACTTTACCATAAGGTGTTGGGTTTATATGTTCCAAAACATGGTATAATCTCCCTGACACACAAATCACCCATCATCATCCAAATTATCCTTGTGATGTGTTTATACATCACGATGGTTTGTTTATTATTCTTATATAATGAATGATTCTAGAATAACTTTTGGATACTTTATAATGTGGGAGGTTTTTCTTTCACTTTATAGATATTTATCAACCAAATTAGTTGAAGATCAATATGTAGTAGATGCCTCCTCACTGTTAGGTAATTTTTTTTATAACATCTCTTCCTTTCCTGTTTTTTCCTTTTTTCACTTACACCTTCATAGAGATCTTGTGAATGGGATTTAAATCTATACCACACACCCTAATAAAAATTATTAAAAATATTCATATAAAAATATTTATATCAATTAAATGTATGTTTTTTGATTTGTGAAATCATATAGAACATGAAGAAAATTATAAAAATAAGAGAACTGTGTTTCTTCTATTTCTACACTGAAGCCAAGATGAAGCTTATCCATGGAGGGTCTATCATAAACCAAAAATAGGCACCAAAAATTCACTATAGAGTATAACTATCCATTTTAGATCAACAAATTAGTAAGTGTTAAAATTTATAAAAATTGAAGAAACATTCTACAATAATTTGGTGTAAGGAATGATGATTCATTGATGAAAATCCTCCAGGAACCATGAAATACAACCTACTAAATGGTTTAGTGATTTAAACCTTATTGTATAAATAAGACATGCACTAATATGTTTTTTAAAACTACAAAATGCATTCCCTAGTGCTTACCATGATCTGTTTGAAACAACCAATTTATTTAGAACATGAAATTTAGAGGTCATGGTAAACCATTCCATGGTTGTAATTATTGGGATTTGACCACTATGACATCCATGTCATGGTGATGGTCTTGATCACATGAAAATAGGATTATTAATATAATTTTATTTGTGAAATGAATTTATATACTTATTAATTGTTTAAAAATATTGGAAAATATATTTTGAAATACTTTTAAATTAATAAAAATTACCTACAAATATATTAATTATAATTTTTCAATAATAGATTCAATGAATATTTTAAATCATTTTTTATAAAATTTTCAATTAATATTGATTAGTTAACATTAATGAAATATTTTCAAAACTTATATGATATGTCATATGATTTGGAATAATATAGTTTTTTAGAAATAAAAATTGGATATTTATAAAAATATTACAAATTATAAAATAAATCATAAAATATAAAACAATGTATAATTTATATTTTTTTATAATATTTAATTTTATACAATCAAATAAAAGGATCCTTAATTGGATATTGTTTTAATCCACATCAAAGGGTTTTTGATGTTTGATTAGATTATGGTTTATCCAATTTTATGTTTCAATGATTTATATTATTTTAATGGTTTCCATAATATAAATTGAATTTTGAATATTTTTTAATTAATGAAATATCATATATGTGGAATTACATATAATGAATAAAAGGAAAATTTCATAATATGAATATAATATGAATTTTTTCATATTCAATAATATAGAATGTTCATCATGATTAAAAATATAATAAATTATTTATTATTTGATATTATTTATGAATTTTTCAGAAATTCATAACTCAGGTTTAAATATTTGAATTATTCATCTTTTAAAGGTTATAAAAAATTAAATTCATATAATGAAATAGATTATGTCATCATTAGTATTTTATTTAGTTTTAATGTTACAATACTTCTAGGTGGGTTTCATACATGAATTTAGTTAGTTACATGCTAGGTATGAAAATGAATTTAGTTTTTGACTACCTTGACATTGGTTATTTATTTATATTATGGAAATGGATTTATTTATATAGATTATTATGTGTATATTTTGTTTTATACTTATTATATATTGACTTATCACTTCATTGAAGATTCCCTAGGTAGAGGGTGTTGGGTTCAAAATACCCATCGACCTAGAGGATTATTCCTTGTTATAAAAAGGTTAGGGGTAGGATTTATACCATTCCAGACATAAAATTCTATTGATAATAAATATTAAAAAGTATGAATAATTTATATTAATTTTTCATATAAAATATTCATATGATTTAGTTAGACATGATTTAATTTTTTCTCTTATATTTTGGATAGTAACATAATTCTGTAGCCCATGCAAATAGGTAAAATTTAATATGGATTGAATATATTTATTTTATGGAGGGAAAATGATTCCAATATAATCATTCATACATATATGGAATATAATTAGATAATATTATGAGATTAAAAATATATGAAACATTAAGTGTTAGACTCCCAAAAAAGTGTCACTTTTCAAGACCATGATCATCAACCTTAGAAGGTCATGGCGTATTTGGGTCCCCTAGATTATATTTCATATAGAATTCATGTAATAAAGTGAAAATAATTATTTGGTGTCTATTTATTTAAAATAAAAATTCAATAAGTTATATTAGATTCGAAGCAATAACTAATAGATCATTAGGGGAATATAATTGAGTTTGTTTAGAAGTTTTTTTAAAAAGATACCTTTGGTCAAATTTTTAAGAGAAATATATAATATTATTAGAACATGTGGTATACAAGATATAGTTATGGATTACATATATGACTAAATAGTGCATGTTTTTTTGAAATATAGGTCATGGACCACTAATTGGTATGATTAATTTAAAATTATACCACAATTTTTTGACAGAAAATTTAGTAAATGTCCTTATTATATGGCTATATAACATGTTTCTCATCTCATAAAAGATTCTATTATTCAAAAAAAAAATCACCAGTATCCACTGTAAAGTAAAGATTAATTTTAAATAAGGAATAAAAAAATGGAAATATGTTATGCAACTAGTACTAAAAATTTATAATAGTTCACATAAAGGTAATAAAATTATATAAGTTGGAAAAATAACTCCTTGAAAAATTATCCGATTATTAAATTTATTCCACAATGAACATTAGATTCTTTTTATAAACATATAATGGGTTCTCTATAAGTCTCTAATAAAATTATTATAAAAACGGAGTCAATTTTTCAAAAATAAAATAAAATTATTGATTTATAAAAATCAATAGATAATAATAAAATAATATATTAGGGGAAATCTATCCATGAAATATATGAGGTTATAAAGGTATTATTTGGTTAAAATGATGGAAGGAATATATATGTAACCAAATTTACACAATATAATTGGGTTCATCAAAGATTTTGAGTGGATGGGTTTGAATATTAAACATTAGTTGGGAAATAATATCATTATGTTATATATACTAGAATGGTTCTGATTTTTTTAATTATAAAATGAATGAATATTATAAAACATTACCTGATCTCCTCAATACATTGTTGATAATAAGGAGATGCATGGATGGTGCATGATCATGTGCTACGTTTATGGTACTGAAATATAATGGTAAAATTTTATTCTATATAGGGAAGAAAAGAGATACTTGAGAGTCCACACCATCAATTATGCCAATTAATAAGGAATGGTAACGAATTAATTGTGAAAATATTTTCTATTTGAGAGGTAATTATCCTAATTACATGTTGGGTTGTAAGAATCCACATAGAGATTACCCACAAGAAATAAATGTTAAAGAATAAAACTGACCTATTCTGAATGATATGTGATACCAAATACATACTTAAAATGATTTGTAAATATACATGAGGTGAATAATAAAAAATAATAATTATATTTTAAATCATAGAATTTGATAAAAAGTTTTGGATAATGGAGTTTCTACATTAATGTCTTGGATGATATATAATTTGATAAAAATTTCATAATATGTATATTGTTTATCTCAATTTTCATTTTATAAGATCATGTATACAATTATTGTATGTTAAAATTGGTTGTTTTGATAGGCATAGTTTATGATTCGTTCAATTTAATAATAAGATTTATGTAGAAAATGGTAAAAGGAAAATGATTTAAACACCTAGACGGCCATATACAGATGTAATAAAAATTGAAATGATAATTATTTGAAAATAAGTAAATTAGTATTATTTCTTAGGAAAATATCTATTTCTATATCATATCTTTATATTACGAAAAGAATATATTATCTTATAGGATACTGAGTATATTTTTGATGTTTTTATGATCATATTTATCAAACAAAAGAGTATACCAGTATATAAAATATATCATTTTTCACTTAATATCATATATAGGTAAAGATCTATCACGATAACTAAAAATTTAAGGAATAACATTAAGTTACCTTGAGAAAGTGAATATCACTATGATCTAAAGTAACATTACATTTAATTGATAAATTAAATTTTAAATGATATCCCAAATAAATTAAATAGTATGATGGAATGTATAAGTTTACATGGTTACATTTATATACCATATCATTTTAATTTTTACTTTATCTAAATATATTTTAGTATATTATAGTGATGTAAAATATTAAATAGTTATATTTTTATAGAGTAATTCATAAAAAAATATGAATAGAAAAAGTTTAATAGATTATTATTCTAAACATTAATGTTATATATGGAGGTACAATTTTGATATCATATCATTTATTATTATGAAATTATAGTGTTTAGAAATATTGAGGGAGTTGAATGTTTGGAATTTTATTCCTAAATCAAAGAATTAGTAAAAAATAGTTTTCATGTTTGTTACTCAACAAATTGTTGGTGGAGGGTTTTAATATATAGTCATATCAGGATGTGATGGGAATTACATTGAGATGTAAGGGGTTAATAATAACCCCTATATGTAAAGTATACATAAGGATGATCTAGTTTATTTTTATATACAATATTATATAAATTAATATATTTAACATTTTTAAATATATTTATAATATTTTATGTATATAAATTACATCATAAAATCATAAATATAAAATTTATCATTTCTTCCAAATTATTAAATATATATATACATATATATATATATATATATTGTGAATTGAAATTATAATTGACCTTTTAATGTATGAATTTTAGTTTCCCTAGTAGATGTTCATGATGAAATATTATATGTTATGTAAAAATATTAATCCTAGAGTTATTATAATTATGATATAAAGATATGAGATATGATCATGAGGCACAAATTAATGGATAATGTTCTTTGTTGTGATTGATAACCCATGAAGTATTCCACATGGAGTGTGAAACACTACATCATCAGTATACTATAGAGGAATTAATCATTTTCAATACCCAATATCTATGGTTGGTGAGATAAAAAGAATGAGAACCTTTATACATTTATACAATTATTTTGAAAGCCAGTTAAGATTTATCTAATAAGGGGATGGTTGAGTATGATACTGATCATTTCACCATTTCAAGATTTTCCATGATGTAATATGTCCTCTTATATGGGGACTATGAAATTTGGTCCCCCAATTTAGATGGATTGGGGAGTGTTCATCCACACCATGTTTCTACATATAATTTCAAATTTTATCCATATGTGGGATATGTGGAACACACATCAATAAATATTAATCACATGTGATGTATCATTCTAATGGGATTTTTATATTCTCATATAATTAAATATTTATTAGATGTTAATATGGGATTTACATAATATAATCCCTATAGTAATTCATTGATATGTGAAAAGGTAAAAGATAAGAGTATACACTTAAATGTGACGTAAAATGATGGACATATGTATAGAAATACATGTGTTTTAAGGATAACACACTAGATCCCTTCAGATCTTGAGTTTCATTAATTATTTACAAGAGGATAATTATTTTATACATTTATAGATCTGATTAATAATATTTTTTGTGAACACTATAATTCCCCATTGAGTAACAAATTTTGGTTGACTGAATGTGTATTCAGTTTCATATATAGATATTTTCTATAAATTATTTATATTAAATAATTTATTTGTGTATTTAAAATGTATTATATATGATTTGATTCATGGTGAAGCTGATGAATGAATTTATAATGTTTTTTTGAAGATATCTAAATGAAAGTTTTTAATATGAATCCAAAAGTTATTATATATGATTTGATATTAAGTGATATGGAAGAAAATATTTTAGTCATTTGGGTGATATGAGAGACTAAAAATATTATTACCTAAATCAAATATTGAATGTGATATATTTTAGTGGTGATGGATTTGATATTACATTACAACTAACATAATATATTTTATAAATTTGTGGTGGGAATATGACTTTAATTAGAAGAAAAACTAGGAAACTTGATCCTTCTATAAATGTGGGTTTCATCAAAGATGCATTATAAGATGTTATAATATGAATGGAGTAATTAATAAAATGTATTCATTTACAAATGTATTAATTCACGTTTTATGACACATGGGTTAGTATAAAATTCTTAGAGAATGTACAAAATATAATTATAAATAACCAACATCTAGGAAATGATGGGTATGAAAGTGACAAAACTGGGTAAAACCCTTACGAAACCCAAATATCTCATGATCTTTCTCCCTATCTTGTGAGGTGATAACTCATCAATGGTATAAGTTGATTTTGATCATATAAAATGTGATTTAGGAGAACATGTGGATACCTCTATTGGTGGATGTAATTAATATGAAAATTTGTGATCTTTATCAACCACATCAGATAAATATTATGACTTTACAATGGAGTCATTGATGCAAGGTAAACAAGTTTTTCCACTATTCACAATTTATTTTTTTCATTCATTTACTTAACCTTTCATTGAAATATTGGGAACTGGATTTAAATCATTTTCACATAGAAAATAATAATAATTATACTTGTTAATATACCTTCATTAGGAATATTAGACAAATGATCTCTTTGGTTTTATTGGGTAATGATGAATATATTATAATTTATCATCCATATCCACACAATATATAATAAGAATAATGAATCCATGTGATAATTGGGTTTCCTATATGTATTCCAAATCTATTAACTAGCGATAAGGATATATGTAAAAAGTGGAGATACAATACCCACATGGTATAGATAACAATAAAATACATCTACAAATGTAAAGTCAATAATAAAAAACAGATTAACCATTAGAAAATAAAACAACAAAACTATATTCTAATTGAAATTCCCCAATACCATAAGCTTGGAGCCAATGTATTACTTTATTACATTAGAATAATTAAAAGGAATAAAATCCCAAAGAATTGATCTGGTTAGCAGTTTTGGAAAACCAGATTACATATATGATACCCATATTATATTGGTATATAGAGAATAAAACCCTATACATAAAAAAATGGAATGAACAACATCATTGAAACTCATTTAAAGGATTCATCTTCAAAAATTGTGTGAAAGAAATAAAAATTCGGGTGATCTCAAATGATTAGTAAGGGTATGTATATAATAAGAAGCAATGAATCAATGATTATAACCAACATGGAATGTTAAATAATCCTGAGCACAATCAATATAAATATCAGGATAGTGAATTATACATATGGCATGGTATGAAAATGAAATACACGCCATTGAATCAATAAAATGAGAATTAAATACATCCATATATAATGGAAAAGAAAATATTTCCTTGATTATAATATTAATAACTAACGTCAAAAATAAATGAAATGAATATTTATTGGATGCCATGTTTCCAAGTTTCATGTTATATTTACCATCAAGATCTTTCACAAGATAGTTTAACATATCGGGTATAAACCCATATGATTTTGAAAACTAATTGGTCTCATGAGACAATAGATGGATCAAGGGGATTACATTAAATAGTTCTCAACCAGTGTCATACTAGTCTAAAGAATTCATTATATATATTTAATAATAAATTAAAATTTATGAACAAAGTACCTTTTCAAACATCTATATTTTGTAAAAGTTACAAATTTTACAATATTTCCTCAGTTAATAAAATAACTTTTAGGTAAACGTCATATTTAAAAATTGTATAAAATTTATCAACCATTATAACCATAACATTGGAGTATGGATATCTGAAATAAATGTTATTTTCAATGTAAAATGTCCATAAGGATTTCATTTCTTCAAGAGAATGTTATGAATCACAGAATACGTGAGATTTTAACTATGACTTTTACCCCTTAGTAATTTTCAATTAAAACACCCTTGGATGAGATAATATAATGAAAAAACTTAAATACCATGAATATAAAATGATTCATGATATAATATATCAAACATGGATGTAGATACATGTAATATCATGAGTTTTTTGGGAGAATAATTAGGATTATTTTCAAGTACGATTTTCCCTAGATGGGTGTACTTTTTGTTTGAGTTTTACCTTGGGGTGTATTTGGGTTAAAATTTGATAATTTGGATGGAAATTGGGTAGTGCAAGGTTACTGAACAATTTTCCTAAAAAATGTTCCCTACTCTAGAAAACCATTAGAACCAAAATATATGGGATTCACAAGGCTAGAAAACAGTTTCTCAAACCCTAAACCCTTTTAGTAGAAACCATGCACCCCCCAAAAGAGTTTTATCATTAAGGAACATGTTTTCTAAAACTGTGATCCCTTTCCCAGTTGTAACACCTCGAACTCAGAATCCTAGATTTAGAGAATTATTTTATTACATTATCATGATTACAAGGAATAAAATCTGGAAGGACCAATCATATTAGCAGTCTCAAAAAGCCACATTTCATACATAATACCCATAATATAATGAGAAATATAAAATAAAAACATAATACTTATAAAAATGAAATAAATATAATCCTTGGGAGATTATTAAAAGAATTATTCTCCATAACCTAGGTAAGGGAAACACAAAAAGGGGGATATCATATTCTCTGTGATGTGAAATAAAAAAAGAAGCAATAATGAAATATTGAGAATAAATCAACATGGCATGGTAAATAATTGATAACATATTCCATTAAAATATATAAACATGACAGATACAGTATGGAAAGTTGAGAAACTAAAACATAATCCATTTAATCAGTGAAATAAAAATTAAATACATCTATATATATATTGACAAAAAATCTCATGGATGAATAATAACTAAAACTAACTGAGGGTAATGATTTCCTAATGTACATCATGTATAAAGAACATGAAATCATATACTAAGAAGACCTTTCAAAAGATGGTTAAAAATATGAATAAAACCCCATTTAATTTTTTGTATATAATATAGTGACCCAACCTTAAAAAACATGGATATTAAATCAATTTATATGAATATTCAGTACATTAAAAAAATAAATTCCCATGGACCATAATATTTTAGTGTCTTTGGAAAGTTGAAAACAAAATCTTAAATTATAGTGAATGATATTCAACATATACCATAACAATATACACAATTATTACATTAAACTAAAACCATTCTCTATAACTTGGGGAAAGGAAACATAATAATGTGGTGAGATCAGATGCTCAATAAGGGTTGATAAAGGAATATATGTAATCATAACATGAAAAAAAGGGTATGGAACTTGAGAATTAAATTTTATGATTATACCTATATATTAGATACCATAAGAAATATTTGTTTTTTATAAGAAATGAATCATAAGAAAATGAATAACATATTCCATGAAATCATAACATATGAATTAAAAATTGAATTTTGGAAAAAAAATATAATAACCCTCTGTCAAGGTGGCCTTCCAAGGCCTTTGTAACATTTTTGTATTGGGATAATCACCCATGTAACTACATTTGGATTTTGACGCCCTCTAGTATACCCTATTATTTTAGGCTTTAGATATCCTCCTGTGCAACCTCTTGTTTCGGGCTTGGGATGACCTCCCGTTTACCCTCTTGTTTCTGGCATGGCATGTCCTCCAGTTTAAAATATTTTTTCAGTCTTAGGATGTCCTCCCATTTACCCTCTTGTTTAGGTCTTGGTTTGTCCTCCTTTTTACCCAATTATTTTGGGATTGGGATGTCCCCTCATTTACCCTCTTTTTTCAAGCTTAGAATGTCTACCCGTGCACCCTTTCAACTTATAGAACATTTATAATTACCCAATTCATTGGAGGGAGATATAGGACCAACCAATATCATAATTAAATAATACATACATGTGACCCAAAATCATAAACAATTATATAATCACCCATGAAATAAAATGGTATCATAAAAATGTAATCATATCATAACTTTTAAAAAAGATTAAAGTTTCATAATCATTTCATAAAAAACATAACCCATGAATAAAATATTGATATTATAAACATTTTACCTGTGAAAGATAGCTGGTCATCATAAAGACCATGAAATCAACCATAATCTATTAAGATAAAAAAATATGAATTGAACCTTTATATTATTTCCATGAAAGTATTTGGTAACACCAACAAATGTCATCTTTAATGGAAAATAATTTTGAAATATATTTGGAAAACAATTCTTAGGGAAAATATCGCTTCTTCTTTGAGAAAATGATTTTATTAAAAATAAAACCTTTTGAAAATAAATTTTCTCGGAATAAAAATTATAAAAAAACATGAAATTTTTTTCAACCATATTACTTTAAAAATTATAAAATAATCATAAAAATATTTTGAAAACCATTTTCCTTGAAAACAAATAAAATCAGAAGAAAAAATTTTGAAAACAATTTTATTTGAATATAATTTGAAATAAAGAATATATAGAATATAAGGATTTTTTTTAAAATAAAATAACTTTTTAATCATGTAAAGGAAGATTCAAGGGAATGTAGGTCATGAAGGTGGATAAAATCAAACACGCCGAACTTTCCTTTTACACCATACAAATTTAGAAAAGTGACTTGGCCAGAAAATGACAATAATATTCCTGATTAGAAACCATTTATATTTAAAAAGTAAAAAATTGTTAAAAATTTATTTTAAATATCATATGATAATAATAAAATATATCATGGAATCCTTTTAGAATACATGGTTTTTAATGAACTAAAATTTCCGTCCGAAGAGGGAGGTAAAGTTGAATTTTATTAAAAACTATTTTTATGTACCAATGAGTGGAAAAATTATACCAATACATGAATATATCATCAATAAATAGTGGATAATAAAATTAATGAATTTTATTGAGGTAGGGATCATATTATTTTATCAAATAAAGCATAATCATAAATAGTCTTTAGAAGTGATGAGATTATTTCATTAAACTCTTATAACAAGGTATCTTTGAACCATACACTTAATGTAAGAAAATTAAATTAAATGAATAATAAAGTATCATTAAAGGTATTTGAGTAATTATATATCATTTAAAGGTAATTTTATACCCCTAATATAAAAATATAGGTTCATAACAAGGTATATTTCTCAAAGAAGGAAAATTGAGACAAAAATTAAATTACGGATTGGGTAACTATTGAAACATAAAACCCATGATTGAAATATTATAAAATTGTTATGTAAATAACCATATATTTAAGTATAATATTCGTATATTACATTAATGGGAAGTATATACACTACACAAAATAGGTGAGAAGTGAATAAGGTATTTATCTCATAGAAATAATGATTGAGATGAAATTCCCTTACCTTGTGTCTTGAATATCATCAAACTCATTTAAAACTCCTATATAATTCATATATATTTATTATAAATATATAAGGGAATCATATTATTACTTATAATACTTTAAATGTTTTAAATATGGCTTTATATAACCCTCTTTTTAACAATTATATGTTAATGTTTCACTTCTGGTAATATCCTCTTTGTGTTTGGATTGTATCTTAATTGGTTATATATTTAGTTCTTATACATATATGATGGTTTAAATTATTTAAACCATGATATAAATAGAATTTATATTTATTTTTTTGTATTATAATAATCCATATAATATAGAATTATCAAACAGGATACACCGTTCGTGGAGACGGTAAGCTGTATGTATGCTTGCACACTATTTCTTTTTAATTTTCGTGTTAAAATAAAGAAAGTAATATATATATATATAAATGATAAATTATTTTTATTATAACATATATATCATATATATTCACTAAAACCATCCTTAATACATTCCATGTAGTGTATGAATGAATCACATTGCATTGAGGGGGCGGTAGTCCACAATTCCTCAAAAGAAATTATCATATTAACACATAATATAAAGTATTAATATATTTTTATTAAAATAATTAAATAAGAATAAATAAATAATAAATATTATATATAACATAAAAAAATATAGTTTCCATCATAATATCCACCATTATAGGTGGTAAAGAAAAATGAACAATCATCGTTTAGTGAGGCGGTAGTCCACCATACATTTAAATAGTATGTTCGTTACCCATTAGATGGAAGTGTGTGTAAGTGTAGGTCAAATAATTAGTATAAAAACATAATATTATTTTTTAGTATACTGGTGTTGTTATAAAATGATGGAATAAGATATTTTTTGGGAGTGGAGGAAGAACATAAATGAATGGAATTTGAGGGAGGGTGTTCCCACTTAATCGGGTTTCTACTTTTGGTTTTCACTAAAGGGATTCCATGAAACTCTTTATGAAAAAATCAGGTATAAATGAGGAATTTAGATATTATGGGTATCTATTTGGGTAGAGTTTTTTCAAGAAAAGTTGGATTTTGAGGTGTTAGGAAGTGGGAGGAGAGGAGGCCTTTTATAAGGGAGGAGTGTCACCTTTGTAATATTTTAAAAGAAATTAACTCCAACCATGTTTTTTTATTGAAAGTGGATACTTAATAATAAAAAAAATATGAGGGAGTATAGGGTTGAAATCTGGTTATCCAATGGATTTTGTAGTAGTTTATAGGTCATTCTGGGCCATAAAATTATGTTTTAGTCTTTAGTTAAGCTTAATTTTACCTTAATTGATGTAAATAATTTTAATTACAATCACTAATATTTTTGGTAAAAAACTATTTTGACCTTATACGAAATTATAAATCATTATTATTTAAAATATGGAATCCATTTTTCCAAATTCAAATAAAAAGTGGTATAAATTCATTTAAATATATTCCCACAGACGGGACAAAAATGCTTATTTTTAAAGTAGAAATGTTCATAAGTTTTCTATGTTTTTATATAAAATTTAGAAAATAAATTAATTTGAAAAAATATCAAAATATTAAATTAATTTGAAAAAAATAATTCACAAAATTAAAGGGGGTTATATTCTACCCCCTTTAAATTAATTTCTCCCTTGAAATTCATCTTAGTTATTAAAAGGTTTAATAATTTAATTTTCTTTTCTTAGAATAACACATCCTAAAAATGAATAATTCCCTTAAAACGGGAAATTCAGAACCATAACGGTTACCCAATGTAGCTTATTACATGATTCCCACATAAGAGAACATTCCTGGGAAGTAGAAACTTTGACATGGAAGAGAAATCTTACCATTATGTTCTAATAGAGAGTGATAGAGAATTGGGTTAGGATAAATTTAACAACCACAAATCCATAAATCTCTTATGACCTAAGGGACTTTCTGATTCATCTAAAAATAAAGTACTAGGACATTATTTTTGGCATGAAGATACTTATTCCAAAATATAAATAATTTTCATGAAAATATATACTTGCATGATTTTAGTACAACATCACCCTTTGTATTTCATTAATCCATATAAACTATATCTCTAAAAAAGGTGAGTTTTTCATTTCTGAAGTACTAATAGAATATGAGGCCCTTGATAAGTCATCCCATCAGTTTTCGTAAAAAAAATTCAGTTTTAACCTACTATCTAATATGCATAAATACTCATATGAAAACATTAAACTTTAATCTTATGGACATAATTAGAAGTTTAACTTAAGCATTCCATAAATGGTTATCCTTATAGCCCTTCCAAAATATTATTCACCCTTTATTCCTTAAATATGCTCTTATCTTAAAACAAAATTTTTTTATTAGAAACATGGATCCATCATTATACTAATTTAATATCAAATGCAATTTTATTATTCCATAATCCATGTAGAGAAAGATAATGACATGAAATATAACCACAGGATGAATAATAAGAATTTAATAGGGATTATTCATACAAAATCAAACATAAAATTCCAAACTAAGGGTGGGAGGATACATAAATTTTATTTATCTTGGTTCAATTCATCCATTATGATCACATTATCTTTCCCTTTGTACTTTGTCTTCAGAGGTTTCTGTGGATTATCATTCACATTAGTCCTTGGATTGGGGAACTTGTTAGTGTAATATCCAAACCCCATGAAATTGAAACACTAATGTGTGGGAGTTACATTTTGTTAGTATTTCTCATTATTTTCATCATCATTTAACTTCCTACAATCAGATTTAAATTCATCCTCTATATGAATTTACCTTCCACACGCAAAACATTTATTAGTCCCCTTAAGACAATTCCATCCATGTTTCTTCCACAATTTTTTCAGAACAGAAGGCTCATTTTCTTTTCTCCATGGTTGTTAGATTTTTTTTGAACCCCACCTTCATTTTCTTGTCAAAACCATGAGATTGGTAAAAAAATCCAACCCCCATTTCCACCTTTATATAAAATCTAACCACTCTTTCATAGATACTAAATTCTCTTATATTCATTGACATTCAAAGACTAGGTTTGGGGCCAATAAAGAATCAATTATTTTTTATTTTAGGTTGAATGATAATACCCAAAGAATACCTCACAAGCCATGTATAATTTGTTTTCATAAGAATGAATAGATTCACCATCCTTCTACTTAAACTCTATGAATTTACTTTCTATCTTTATTTCAAGAATCTAAGGAACATACTTATTTAAAAAATACGTTTTCTAACTTATCCCAATCCATTTTGAAAATTTCATCTTTCTACCTCATATTCATGATTAGATTCCACCACTAACAGGCTTCACCTTCAAAATGATAAATAGCTAGAAGGATTTTATCATGTTCTGAAAATTGGAGAATGAAATTATATTTTCATTGGTACGGAACCATTGTTCCATAACAAGTGGACTATATGACCCATTGAATGAAGGATGATATTTCCTCATGAAGGAATCAACAAAATATTTTTTTCTCCTTCTCAAAGGGGAATATAACATGGTTCATATCATGAGAAATTTGGATGACTATAGAAATGAGCCTTTGTGTTAATGCTCCTATATAATTTGGTTTCATTGGAGAAAAATCACTACATTTTCCATTTCAATCTCTATTAATGAGGTTCCTTTTAGTTCAAGCCATTGAATAAACCCCAAATAATAGATTATGAAATAGTTATCAGAGGGAGGAACCATATAATCATGAAAAGCACTTAAATTATGTATAAATTATGAAACCTTTTATTAATGTATGAAACATTAGGTTTATCATAAGTTATTCACATTGAAATTATATATAAATCCTTTATGATGGTTCATTAAGAGTTTATGAATGCCTAAAGAATATATCATAGGAGTGTCAAACTGGATGTTCAGAAAGGTTCATTTTCATGCACCAGATTACCCTGAGTCAGGCCCAGAACATCTTGTTAGATTATTTACCCCTAGGTACATCTATTCTAGAGCCACATATACATGAAATATCTAGATAAAGATTAATTTCTATGAAACCAATCACTCTATCCTTTACCAAAATTATTGGAATGTTTTATAAATGTTAACTCATTCTTATAATCATCATTATAGACATCCATTGTCAAATCCTTGTAAATATTCCAAGTGATATCAAAAAATTTATCTCTTCTTAGTTTAGAAAGGCTGACTAAACCTTTCTTCTAATATTAGCTATAACAAATCATTCTTAACATACATGGATATTACAATATTTTAGATGAATATTATTTAAAATATAAAAATAAATGCCTGACGACCATAATATTTTAGTGTCTTTGGAAACATGTAAAAAAATATTCTATCATGGTGAATGATATATAATATCTACCATAAATATCTCCACCCTTTTTACTTCTACCTAAAACATTTCTTCATAACCTAGGGAAAGGAAACATAAAAAAGCGGTGAGATTAGATTCTCAATAAGGGTAAAGTAAGGAAATAAGTAATAATTACATGAATAAAAGGGTATGTAACATGAGAATAAAATTTTGAGATTATACCCTACATATTAGAGATCATAATAAAGATTATCAGTTCATAATACATGAATATTAATAAAATAAATAACATAATCCATGAAATCATTACATAGGTATAAAACATGAACTTGTCTAAAACACATATAAAACCCATATATCAAGGTGGTCTACCTAGGCAATTACAACATGTTAGTCTGTGGTTAATCCCAATTGTAACTTCTTAGGGATTTAGATTACCTCTTCTATACCCTATTATTTCATACATGTGATGTCCTCTCATGTACCCTCTTATTTCGAGCTTGGGATGCACTCCCATATACCCTCTTATTTTGGATGTCCTTCTGTTTACCCTATTAATTCGGGCTTTCTATGTCCTCATATTTACCATCTTATTTCAAGCTTGGGATATCATATGTTTTACCCACTTATTTAAATCATGGTATGTACTACTCTTTAACCTATTGTTTTAGGATTGGGATTTCCTCGTGTATACACTTTGAGGTCATAAAACATTTATCAATACCCAATTCATTAGAGGGAGATATAGGTCCCACCCATATCATAACTAAATCGTAGAAAAATTTTCTATAAAATCATAAACAATCATATCATCACCATGAAATTATATGGGTATCATAAAGATTTAATCATATCATAACCTGTAAAAATATACAAGTTTCATAATCATTTCATAAAAAACCTAACCCATGAAAGAAAAATAGATTTCATAAACATATATCCCATGAAACAAAAATGGGTTTCATAAAGACCATGGAATCAACCATAAACCATTCAGATAAATAATTTGAATATAACTTTTTGATAGTTTTAATGAAATACATTAGTAACATCAACATATGTCATCTTGGATGGAAAATAATTTTAAAATATCTTCCAAACATTGTCCTTAAGGAAAATATCTCTTCTTTTTTGAGAAAAGATTTTTTAAAAACAGAAAACATTTAGAAAACCATTTTCATGGGAATAAAAATTAGAAATAAATATTTAAAATATTTTAAAAATCAGTTTACATGAAAACTTATAAAATAGGATTGAAAACATTTTTTAAAAAATTTTCCATTAAAACATATAAAATAGCTTGAAATTTTTTTGAAAAACTTTTTATTTGAAAATTCCTTGAGACAATGAATTTCATGAATATAAGGAAAAAATGTTCTTAAATGAAAATTACTTTTTAATCTTTTAAATTAAGATTCAATGGAATGACGTTCATGAGGGTGGACAAACCTGAACATACCGAACATTCCTTTTACTCTATTATATTTTAGAAAGGTTCCTCGACGTGAAAATGATTAGAAGATTACTTATAAAAAACCATTTTTATTTAAAAAGGAAAAAATGATAAAAATTTCACTTAAAACTCATGGGATAATAATATAACATTTCTTTTAAACCTCTATAAGACATTGTTTTTAATGATCACAAATTTTTGGCCAAAGAGGGAGGAAAAGTTAGAAATTATTAAAAACCATTTCTTATATACCGAAGAGAGAAATTTTTTTACCAATACAATAATATATCATGAATAACTAGATTAGAATAAAATTCATGATTTTTCTTTGGATATGGATCCTTATATTTCCTCAAATAAAGCAGAATAAAAAACAATCTCAAAATCCACTTCAGTAGTGGCGTAGTGGTGAAGGATAGGGGCATAACCACATTGTTATTTGGTAGGTACAAGGTTCAAATCATGGGAGTCTTCTTTTAGGTAGAAACTATATCTGAGATCCAATTGCCTTTTTGGGTCACTAGGTTCCTAGGTGGGTGAGAAAAATGAGGCACGACCCACCTGTGCTGATGGATTGCTGAGTCGAATCATCACCACTTGGGTCATCACCCTCCAAGATACTTTTCCATCTCTGTTGGAAATGAATCCTTCCCAGCTGGGGCTCTCTCTAGAGTGATTGTTTTATAGGTAGGTGTTTCTTGGTTTTTATGGTTCGAAAAGGCCACACCTAGGAAATTCCCTTTTTTCTAAGAAGGAAAAAAATAAACAATCTCAAGAAGTGATGAGATTATTTCAATAAACTCTTATAACTTGGTAACTTTGAACCATACTCACCTTGTATGAAATTGAAATTAAATGAAGCATAAAATATAATTAAATTAATGAGATACATGACATAATAAGTTAAGTGATGTTGATAACCCTCATATAAAAATATAGGTGTATAACATTGCATGTGTCTGAAAGAATGAAAATTGAGACAAAAATTAAATTACAGATTTGGTATCTTTTGAGACCTAAACCCCATGATATAAAGATCATAAAATGGATATTAAAATACCCATAAATTTATGTATAATATTCACACAATACATTAATGGGTATTATATACACCACAAAAAATAAGTGAGCGGTGAATAAGGTATGTATCTCATGGAAATAAAGAGTGAGATGAAATTACCTTACCTTGAGTCTTGAATCTCATCCTACTTATTAAAAATTATTGTATAATAAATATAAATTTATTATAAATATATCAAATAACCATATTCTTACTTTTAATACCATTATTTTTTTTATTATGGATTTATATAACCCTCTTGTTAACAATTCTATGTTAAAGTTTCACTTCAGGTAATATCTGTTTTTTGTGTGTGTATTAATTGGTTATATCATTGTTCCATATATTTATATCATGATTTACATACTATAAACCAATATTTGAATATAATTCATATTACTTTTATGTGTATTATAATAATATATATAATATAGAAGTATCAAACAGGATACACCGTTCATGGAGACAGTAAGTCATATATACACTTGAATTATATTTTCGTTTAATTGTCGCGTTGAAAGAGAGAATGTAAATGAAATATAAATACCAATATTATAGTGTAATTATTATATCACATATATCATATATATTCATTAAACCCATCCTTAATACAATACATGTAGTTTCTGAATGAATCACATCATTTGGATAGGGCAGTAGTCCACACTTTCTCAAACAACATTTTTATATTAACACAAAATGGAAGGTATAACAATATGTGTTTTAAAAAAAATAAAAAAGCTAAAATATATAATAAATATTATATATAACATAAATAAATATATTTTTCATCACAATTTTTACCATGAGATGAGATAAAGGAAAAAATGAACACTCACCGTTTAGTGAGGCAGTAGTCCGCCACACACATAAATAGTATTTCTATTACCAATTAGATGGAAGTGTGTGTATGTTTAGGTCGAATACATATCATAAAAACATACTATTATATTTAGGATAATTTATTTATTATTAATTTATGTAATAATAATATTTTAGGGAGTGTAGAAAGAAAATAAATGAAAGGATTTTGAGGGAGGGTGTTACCTCTTAATCGGGTACCTGCTTTTGGTTTGCACAAAAGGGATTCCTTAAAAGTCTTTTTTCCCACAGGAGGATTCAAGGAGGAAGTAAGGGATTTTGGGGACCTATTTGGGAAGATTTTGTTTGATCCAATTTTTATTTATAGGTGTGAGTAAGTGGGAGGATAAAAGGCCTTTTATAATGGAGGAGGATTGACACTCCAATAATTTTTTTTAAAAGGAACCCCAACAATGTTTTCTTATTGATAGTGTATAAATAATTGTCTAAATGCTATAAAATTAAGCATGGAGATGAAATATGGCCATAAAATGTATTTTTAAAAGTTTATTGGTCGTTTTGGGTCTTAAAGTTATTGTTTAGACCTTAGTTAATAAAAAGTTTACCTTAATCAATGTAATTAATTTTAATTACATTCACTAATATTTTTGGTCAAAAACTAATTTGACCACAATAGTCATTATAAATTATTCTAATAAGAAATATGGAATCATTTTTCCCAAATTTAAATCATATAATTGGTATAAATTAATTTAAATAAAACCCCTTAAATTAGATGAGAAAGCTTGTTTTTAAAGTAGAAACATTCAAAAGTTTGCAATAATTTTATAGCCAATTTTAAAATGAAATAGATTAAAATGAACTAAATAAGATAAATTGATAAATTTTTTATCTAATTAAACATTAAAATAAATTATGAATATAATTTAACTATATAAATAAATTATATGAAAAAATAGTATTATGTTAAAATTAACTATTTTTAACTATTCATTAAAAAATTAAACTTCACAGAAAAATACCAAAAATACACAAGAACCTAATTTCTATGTTTTTTTTAAAAAAATAAAGATATTTTAACATATTAAATATATAATTATTTCAAAAAATTTATTTAAATTTGGTTCCCTAGTAAAAGGTGGTAAAATTAGATTTATAAAAATATTGGGTTTTAAGCATAAAATTGAGTTTGTTCTCATCTTATGTCTATAACATATATTTGAATTAATATAAAAAATATTTTCTTGGTTATATAATATATATATTAAAATAATATCACTTACTCATTTTAATAAATTTTATTTATTAATACAAAACACCTTTGGGAGAATAAAAATTAAAATATATCCTTTATATTCAATTGTTTATTATATTTTCATTTCTAATTAATTGGTAACCTATGAATTAATCTTATATTAGTGGAAACCATATATTTTTCACAAGTTAGTTAATGATATTAATAAAATCTAATTTAATATCCATTTTATATCTTATTATATTTAATAATCATATTTTCATAATTTATTATTGTTCAGTAAACCTCGATCATGCATATTACACAAGCCATTGAGTAAAGTCATTGTTGCATATAATGTAATCTAACCTCGGTGTTCTTTATAGAGAAAGATAACATTTATGTTTAATGTAGTTCAAGTAATAAAATATAGTTATTTATTATAAAATAAACAATTTTTAGTATTGGATGAAATGAAAAATATCAAAAAGAATAAATTAATTTGAAAAAAATAATTCACAGAATCTCTGGGTGTTACATTTAATAATCTCACGAGAACCTATCAATGCATAGAGGGGTTATCAAAATTTGGAGACCCAACCATAATTTCCAGTATAAAGAATTAATCATATCAATTAATCAAAATAAAAATTATTCCTTACCAAATATCTGTATTTAATAAAGAATACAGATTTATCAAATTCCTTAGTTAATCAAATAACTGTAAAAGTAAACACTGTATATAAAACTGATACAAGTTTTAGGAAATAATAATATCCATTTTATAATAATAAATATATTCAAGTAAATTTACAATGAAAATTGATTAAAATATTTTTTTTCAATATATGGTTTACAATCACAAATCAGAAGTGATATCGCAAAGATAATAATTAAGAACAGTCTTTAGAAAAATAATCAATAAAAATTCCAAAGTGTCCCATACCATATTGAAACATTAAGATCATAATCCTAATAAAGCAAAAATTTTAAAAGAAACATATAATTTAATGAGATAATGTATATTCATGATATAAAATGTTAAAAGTTAGTATATACAATAAATAAAACAGAATTGGTGTTTAATAACAAATAAGTTTCAATGGAATTTAAATTGAGACAAAATTACCTTACCTTAACCTTAGTTTATTATGTGATTTTTTCCCTTCATTATAGTGGTTTAAAATATGTTACTAACTTATACCAAAACAATACTCATGTTTTCAATACTATATACCATCTTCCTATAATATTTTATTACTCATTGTTAACAATCTTTCATTATATTAATTGTTTTTGGGGTTAATTTCCTAGTTTTTTGTTGTATGGGTTGACTTGTAATTTTTTGTTTATTTAATTAAGTCATGATTTAATCATCTGAAAAATGTAAAATATTATTTTTAATATCTTACATCTTAATTATATATATTTATTTAGAATAATCTATAACGTTTGAATAAAAAAAAGAAATGCACTATTGATGGAGATGGTAGGTCACACATACGCATGAACGCTATTTCCATTTCATTTTAATGTTAAAATAATTAAAAAAGTGATAAATATGTATATTATAATTCCAGTATCATATATATGTTATATATTTTACATATATTTATTAAAAAAATCCTTTATACATTCCATGTATAGTGTGAACAAGTCACATCACTTTGAGGGGATGGTAGTGCACATTTCCACAAATGATGTTATCATATTTACACAAAATGGAATGTTTAAGGGTAAGAGATATAAAATAATTAAATAATCCTAATGAAATATTAAATATACTATTTATATATCATATATAAATAGATTTCCCATCATAATTCCCACTATGTGAGGCAGTAAAGGAAAAAAATGAAGAATCATCATTTCATGAGGCAGTAGATCACACTACTAGAAATTAAGCCATTACCAACAGTTTCAAACCTTTGGTAAAGGCTGCTAAACCATTGGTATATAATATACTAACAGTTCGGAAAACCATTGGAAAGTAAGGCGTTGTAGTAGCCCATTACCAATAGTTTTTGTATAATCGTTGGGAAAGGCAGTGTAATTGGACTATTGCCAACGGTTTTATAAACCGTTGGCAATACTGGGAGTGTAATCTTATTTTACCAATGGTTTAAATAACCGTTGGTATATAGGATTATTTCCATGTTTTACCAATGGTTTACTAAAACCGTCGGTAAAAATATCTACAACATTATACCAACGGTTTTAGTAAACCATTGCTATAGTGTATTACCAGAATTTCACAGCCCGGCCACCTAAAATATCCTCCAATGCACACTCAACTATACACCTGCATACACTCTTAACAGCAACAAAAACACCTGCTATAGCACAAAAAATCACATAAAAATAGCATACTATTATAACCATGGAATGTACCACAATTATTATCATGTATATGAACCTAATTACCCCATGCAATACGGAATTCATAATTGAATTCACAATTGAATACATGCAGAATGAATTATGTAATGAATTCTGAATTCTGAATCAATAACACATAAAAAATTAATTATGTTGCATACAGAATTCTTAATTATATATAACACATATATAATATGACATACAAGGGGTTGGGGGTGTCCCAGGAGGTGGGGGTGTCCAGGGGTGAGGGGCTGTCCACGGGGGTGGGGGTGTCTAGGGGGTGGGTTATACAGAATTAAGAATACATAAAAAATTGCATTGTCTATAACACATAAACAATTGAATTCAGAAATTAGAAGCTAATAACCCCAAAATAAAGTATCAAGAGAATCAGAATACGTTTGGTCGGGTTTCGGTATACCAGTTGTTTTTACTTAAAATGATGTCCATTTAAAATAAAAGACATACACTAAGAGTGATACCGGCCACACCGTGACTCAGATTGAGGGAGGGTTGACTCATACACATCATAGATGACTCATGGATTGTTTTCATAAAGTATCAACAAAATCTAAATGCGTTTGGTTGGTTTTCCATATGTCAATTGTTGTTTTCACTTACAATGTTTTCCATTTCAAATAAAGGTGAGTCACTTTGAGTGGTGCTGGACACACTGCACCTCGAATTGAGTCGGGGTTGACTCGTACACGTCACATATTACCCATGGATTGTTGTGATAAAGTATCAACACAATCCGAATACATTTGGTGGGTTTTCCGTATGCCAGTTTTAGTTTTCACTTAAAATCCTGTGCATTTCAAATAAAAGTGAGACAGTTTGAGTGGTGCTGACCACACATGCCCTCGAATTGATATGGGGTTGAATCATACACGTCACATATGACCCATGGATCATTTTCCTAAAGTTTCAACAGAATCCGAATGTGTTTGGTCAGTTTTCCGTATGTCATTTGTTGTTTTCACTTAAAATGATATCCATTTTATACAAAAGAGAGACACTTTGAGTGGTGCCGACCACACCACACCTAGGATTGAGGCAGGGATGACTCGTACATGTCACATATGATCCATGGATCGTTTTCTTAAATTTTAAACAGAATCCAAATGCATTTGGTCGGTTTTCCGTATGTCAATTGTTGTTTTCACTTAAAATGATGTTCATTTTAAATAAAAGAGAGACACTTTGAGTGGTGTCGGCCACACCGCATTTTGGATTGAAGCGGGGTTGACTTGTACACGTTACATATGACCCATGGATCATTTTACTAAAGTTTCAATAGAATACGAATGCGTTTGATCAGTTTTCCGTATGTCAGTTGTTGTTTTCACTTAAAATGATGTCCATTTTAAACAAAAGAGAGACACTTTTAGTGGTGTTGGCCACACCGCACCTCGAATTGAGGCGAGGTTGATTCGTAAACGTCACAAATTACCCATGGATCGTTTTCCTAAAGTATCAACACAATCCGAATGCGTTCGTCATGCATTTGACCGTTAAACGCATGTTTAATCCATTTACAACACACGAAGTGATTTTTCAGCCACTGCGATCACACGATACCTCCAATTGATGTGTTGTCTTGCCGACCATTTCAAAATTCACTCACCATTTGTTTTCGTCCGATTTCATGGCATTCCGAGGTCGTTTGGCCGGTATCGACCACCCACACACGTTTTTCAAGCATGCCAAACACCTAAAAAACACATATTCAGCTGTGCCACACAAACTGTGCGTCCGAATGACATGTTGTCTACTCGTACATCTCAAGAATAATAATTAGGTTGTTTTCATGTGATTTCAGGTCATTCCGATGTTGTTCGGCATGCATTTGACCGCTAAACACATGTTTTGGCCATTTACGACACGCGGAGTGCGTTTTCAGCCACTATGGTCACACAACACCACTGATTGATGTGCCGTTGGATTAACACTTCACAATTTTCCCACCCTTTGTTTTCATCTGATTTCATGGAATTCCGAGGTCGTTTGGCCGGTATCGACCACCCACACACATTTTTCAAGCGTTCCAAACACATATTCAACCATACCGTGCAAACCGTGTGTCTCAATGATGTGCTGTCTCCTAGTACACCTCACGAATAACAATTAGGGTGTTTTCATGTGATTTAAAGTCATTCCGATATCGTTCAGCATGCATTTGACCTTTAAACGCATATTTTGACCATTTACGACACGCATAGTGCGTTTTCGGCCACTGTGGTCACCCGACACCTCCGATTGATGTGTCGTCTGGCCGACCATTTCAAAATTCACCCACCCTTTGTTTTCGTCCGATTTCATGGCAATCTGAGGTCGTTCGGCTGGTATCGACCACCCCACACACGTTTTTCAAGTGCGCCTAACACCTAAAAAACACATATTCAGTCATGCCGTACAAACTGTGCATCCGAATGACATGTCGTCTCCTCGTGCACCTCACAAATAATAATTAGGGTGTTTTCGTGTGATTTCAAGTCATTCCGATGTCGTTCGGCATGCATTTCACCGTTAAACGCATGTTTTGGCCATTTAAGACATGCGGAGGGCATTTTCGGTCACCACGGTCACACAAAACCTCCGATTGAAGTGCCGTCTGGCCAACCATTTCACAACTCACCCACCCTTTATTGTCGTCTTATTTCATGGCATTCCGAGGTCACTCAGCCAGTATCGACCATCCCACACACATTTTTCAAGCGCGCCAAACACCTAAAAAACACATATTCAGCCGTGCCATGCAAACCGCGTGTCCGAATGATGTGTTTTATCCTCGTACACCTCACGAATAATAATTGTAGTGTTTTAGTGTCATTTCAAGTGATTCTGATGTCGTTCGGCATGCATTTGACCATTAAACGCATGTTTTGGCCATTTACGACACACAGAGTGTGTTTTCAGCCACCACGGTCACACGACACCTCTGATTGACGTGTCTTCTGGTCGATCATTTCAAAATTCACCCACTCTTTGTTTTTGTCCGATTTCATGGCATTCTGAGGTCGTTCGGCCGGTATCGACCACCCCACGCACCTTTTTCAAGCGGGCCAAACACCTAAAATAACACATATTCAGCCGAGCCGCGCAAACCGTGCGTCTGAATGACATTCCGTCTCCTCGTACACGTCAAAAATATTAATTAGGGTGTTTTCATGTGATTTAAAGTTATTCGGATGTCGTTCGGCAAGCATTTGACCGTTAAACGCATGTTTTGACCATTTATGACACGTGGAGTGCATTTTTGGCCACCGCGATCACACGACACCTCCGATTGACGTGCTATTTGGCCGAAAATCTCATAATTCATCCACTATTTGTTGTCGTCCGATTTCAGGGAATTCGGAGGTCGTTCGGCCAGTTTCGACCACCCCACGCACGTTTTTCAAGCGCGCCAAACACCTAAAAAACACATATTCAGTCATGCCACACAAACTGCGCATCCGAATGACGTGTTGTCTCATCGTACACCTCAAGAATAATAATTAATGTGTTTTCGTGTGATTTCAAGTCATTCCGATGTTGTTCAGTATGCATTTGACTGTTAAACGCATGTTTTGGCCATTTACGACACGCAGAGTGCATTTTCGGCCACCGCGGCCACATAACACCTCCGATTGAAATGTCGTCTAGCCGATCATTTCAAAATTAAGCCACCCTTTGTTTTAGTCTGATTTCATGGCATTCTGAGGTCGTTCGGCCGGTATCGACCACCCCACACATGTTTTTCAAGTGTGCAAAACACCTAAAAAACACATATTCAGCCGTGCCACTTAAACCGTGTGTCCGAATGATGTGCCATTTCCTCATACACCTCAAGAATAATAATTTTGGTGTTTTCATGTGATTTCAAGTCATTCTAATGTCGTTAAGCATGCATTTGACTGTTAAACAAATGTTTTGGCCATTTACGACACGTGCAGTGCGTTTTCAGCCACCGCGGTCACACGACACCGCTTATTGACGTGTCGTCTAGCTGACCATTTCAAAATTCACCCACCATTTGTTGTCATCCGATTTCATGGAATTCCGAGGTCGTTCGGCCAGTATCGACCACCCCACGCACGTTTTTCAAGCGCGCCAAACACCTAAAAACCACATATTCAGTCGTTCCGTGCAAACCGCGCATCCAAATGACGTGACGTCTCCTTATACACCTCCCGAATAATAATTAGGGTGTTTTCGTGTGATTTCAAGTCATTTTGATGTCGTTTGGAATGCATTTGATTGTTAAACCCATGTTTTAGCCATTTACGACATGCATAGTACATTTTCAGCCACTGCGGTCACACGACACCTCCGATTGATGTGCCGTATAGCTGACCATTTCACAATTCAGCCACTCTTTTTTGTCATCCAATTTTATGGCATTTCAAGGTCGTTTGGCCGATATTGACCACCCCACGCACGTTTTTCAAGCTTGCAAAACACCTAAAAAACACATATTCTGCCATGTCGTGCAAACCGTGCGTCTAAATGACATGCCCTCTCCTCATACAGCTCACGATTAATAATTAGGGTTTTTTCATGTGATTTCAAGTCATTCTGATGTCGTTCGACATGAATTTGACCATTAAACAAATGTTTTGGACATTTATGACACATAGAGTGCGTTTTCGGCCACCGCAGTCACACGACACCTCCGATTGATGTGTCGTCTGGCCGACCATTTTACAATTCACCCACCATTTGTTGTCGTTAGATTTCATGTCATTCCAAGGTCATTCGACTAGTATTGACCACCCCACACATGTTTTTCAAGCACGCCAAACACCTAAAACACACATATTCAATTGTGCCGCACAAACCGTGCATCCAAATGATGTATCGTCTCCTCGTACACCTCAAGAAAAGTAATTAGGGTGTTTTAGTGTGATTTCAAGTCATTATGATGTCGTTCGACATGCATTTGACAGTTAAACACATGTTTTGGCCATTTAAGACACGCTGAATGCGTTTTCGGCCACCGCGGTCACACGACACCACCGATTGATGTGCCCTCTGACTGACCATTTTACAATTCATCCACCCTTTTTTGTCTTCCGATTTCATGGCATTTCGAGGTCGTTCGGCCGGTATCGACCACCCCACGCATGTTTTTCAAGCGTGCTAAACACCTAAAAAACACATATTCAGTCGTTCCACGCAAACCACGCGTCTGAATGACGTGCCATATTCTCGTACACCTCAAGAATAATAATTAGGGTGTTTTTGTGTGATTTAAAGTCATTAGGACGTTGTTCGACATGCATTTGACCATTAAGCGAATGTTTTGTCCATTTACGACACATGGAATGTGTTTTCGGCCTCCGCGGTCACACGACACCTCTGATTGACGTGCCATATAGCAGACCATTTCACAATTCACACACCCTTTTTTTCATCCGATTTCATGGCATTCTGAGGTCGTTCGGCCGATATCGACCACCCCACACACGTTTTTCAAGCGCATCAAACACCTAAAAAACACATATTAAGCTGTGCCCCGCAAACCACGCATCCGAATGATGTTTCATCTCCTCGTACATCTCAAGAATAATTATTAGGGTGTTTTCGTGTGAGTTCAAGTCATTATGATGTCGTTCGGAATGCATTTGACCGTCAAACGAATGTTTTGGCCATTTACAACACGTGGAGTGCGTTTTCAGCCACCGCGGTCACACGACACCTCCGATTGACGTGCCGTCTGGCCGAACATTTCACAATTCACCCAAAATTTGTTTTCGTCTGATTTTATTGCATTCCAAGGTCGTTAGGTCAGTTTCGACCACCCCACACACGTTTTTCAAGAACCCCAAGAACCTAAAAAACACATATTCAGCCGTGCCATGCAAACCACGGGTCTGAATGATGTGACATCTCCTCCTACACCTCACGAATAATAATTAGGTTGTTTTCATGTGATTTCAAGTCATTCTGATGTCATTTGGCATGCATATGACTATTAAAAGAATGTTTTGGCCATTTACGACACACAGAGTGCGTTTTCGGCAACCATCGTCACACAACACCTTCGATTGACGTTTTGTCTGACCGAACATTTCACAATTCACCCACCCTTTGTTGTCATCTGATTTCATGGAATTATGAGGTCTTTCAGATGGTTTTGACCACCCCACACACGTTTTTCAAGCATGCCAAGCACCTAAAAAAATATTCAGTTGTGCCGCGCAAACCGCGGGTCTGAATGACATGCTATCTCCTCCTACACCTCCCGAATAATAATTAGGGTGTTTTCATGTGATTTAAAGTCATTATGATGTCGTTCATGATGCATTTGACTGTTAAATGCATGTTTTGGCCATTTACGACATGAGGAGTGCGTTTTCAGCCACCACAGTGACACGACACCTCCGATTGATGTGCCGTCTGGACGACCATTTCACAATTCACCCACCCTTTGTTGTCGTCCAATTTCATGGCATTTCGAGGTTGTTCATCCGATTTTGACCACCCCACACACGTTTTTCAAGCGTGGAAAACACCTAAAAAACACATATTCAGCCGTGCCGCACAAACCGCGGGTCCGAAGGACGTGCCGTGACCGCGGCGTGACCGCGTCTTGACAATTAGAAAATATACCCATAGTCAACAAAGATATACCCACTTTTGATAGATAATACCATCCAAATAACCAACTCAGAAATCCGAGACCAACATTTTACTTTACCAATTCCAATTACATAATATATGCCACACCAACTTAAGTTTTATGAACCGATCAATTAAATGGAAAGAAACTCCTCACAATAACCCATAAAATATCTTATGAAATCACTCACCTCCGAACCATTATAACATCATTAGTCTTCCATATTTGGTCAAAAATAAAGAGTTATACTGAATTAAAAAATATCCAAAGCAGAGTGAAAAACCAGGTTAAAAAATAAAGAGTTATACAGAATTCAAAAATGTAATGGATCAATATGCCCCTGATCACCATCACCATCACCACTGTCATCATCAACCTCATCCTCGCCGCCATCTCTGTCCTCATCATCGTCCTCATCATCGTCCCCATGCTCATCCTTGGTTAATTATTTCTTATTCATAAAGAACATTGGATTGTACGGTTAATTATTTCTTATTTCTTATGTGAAGAATAAATAGGGACCACATACTATTTTTCAAAGTTCAAGAAGATACTCTATATGTTCTATTGTGAAAAGGACAAGTGAACAGTGTGTCATTATATATATATATATATTGATAGAAACATGATACATACTGTTTATGTAATAAAGAGTGTACGAAAATTAAGATGAATAAGATTTTCATGTTTGACATGATCTTAATGAAAGGAGTGATTTTCATGAAATACTATGAATAAATATTACAAAAAATTTCTTACAAGTTCATATACATGAAGCTGTAATATTTGAATCATTATGATTAAAAAACAATGAATCTTTAAAATTATAACACAAGAAAGAGACATCATGCCCTTATAAATGTATATGTGTAATGAAAACATTAATTGGACAATATGTACGCAGATATAGTGATTTGAGTACACAATTAGTGGAGTAGTGAATCATAAATTTTTTCAAAATCCCAAGAAATAGGGAATAACAATATCCTTGAGAATAGAAGGATATCCTTGAGAATAGGTGGAAGGATATCCTTGAGAAGAGGTGGAAGGAGTTTAACCTGGAAGCTGATCGGATGGAAGAGGTTCACCTATGCTGGGGCTTCTCAAGGGCTTCTAAGAGTTGGTCAGTGCTTCTGGAGTTGCGACTTCAGGAATCAGGTTGGGGGGTCACCTACCTTGTCGAATTTGGGGGAAAATTTTCCCAACGGTTGTTAAAAACCATTGGGAAATCTCATTTTTACCCATCTTTCCCAACGGTTTCATCAAACCATTGGGAAAAATTAATTTTTACCCATCTTTACCAACAGTTTTCATAAACCGTTGGTAAAGAACACCTATACAAACGGTTCAATGGAATCGTTGTTATACAAGTGTTGGGAAAAGCATGATTTCTAGTAGTGTCACCATACACATTAACAATGTTTTCTTAACACATTAGATGGTAGTTCTTGTAAATATAATACTAAATATTAGAATAATATCATACTAGTATATTTTGGTTACTTGTTTTATATAAGAATTATATATGGATAGTTGAGGGAGTGGATAATGGAAATAAAATTAAAAAAGTTTGAGGAAGTTTTTTACCTTATAATCGGGTAACTCATTTTGGTTCGTACCAAAAGGATTCCTTAAATTTATTACATCAAAAAAAGGGAGGATTAAAGGAGGAGTATAGAAATGTTGGGAATATATTTTGGAATATATTTTCCTAACCTATTTGTTTTTAGATGTGTGGGGAAGTGGGAGGTGTGGTGGCCTTTTATTGGGAAGGAAAATGAATCACATGGAATTTTCGAAAAGAAGTTAGGTTTACCCATGTTTTTACCTAATAAAAGTCACAAAAAAAAATGAATAATGGAAAGTTTATGTCATATTTTTGGACATAAATTATTGTTTTACAAGTTTCAAGGTTAGTTGGGCTACTAAGTTGAAGGTTCAGTCTATTGTTATGTTTAATATTGCCTTAATAATTATAATTCATTATAATTGCTTTCACTAATATTTTTGGTCAAAACCAAGTTTAAATTATTAGAAATTATACATTATGGTTATTCCAAATATATAATCCATTTTTCCATATCCAATCATATATTAATAATAAATAATTTTAAATTTAATCTGACAGACGAGATAATAATGAGGGTTTTGAAAGTACAAACATCAAAAAAATGATATATTTTTATTGTTAATTTCAATGTGAAATTTATTGTAATGGCATATATTGTATTAATTTATAAAAATATGATATAATTAAACTTTAAAACTAATTTAAAATTTAATTTATCCTTATAAATAAATTATATTAAAAAGAAGTTTTGAACTAAAAGTTATTATTTTTCACTATTTATTAAAAAAAAAACCTCATAGAAAAATACAAAAAATTTACCCTAACCTAATTTTTATAGTTAGAATTCATTTATGATGTTAATTTTAAAATTTATAATCTAAAAAATTACAAAAAATGGGAATTAAAAAGGGTTTTCCATTAAAATGTGAAAAAATCACCTTTATAAAAATTTAGTATTTTATGTGTAATATTGGGTTTCTTCTTATATTTTGCCTATAAAATCTATTGTATAAAAATAATTTTTTTTGGTTATATATATATAAAAATATTATATTACTATAACTCCCTAATTTTTATCAATTTATTTAATTTTGATAAAACTCTTTTATGAGCCTAAAAATTGTTTCCTATAAAAATATTAAATTTATATTAAATTTGATCTTATATCCATTTCCAATTTATTTGAAACTAGTGAATTCATATTATATTTTTTGTAAACTAGATATTTTTATAATTTAGTTAATATAATTAATAATCGATAATTTAACATCTAGTTTAAGATGTATTATATTAAATAAAAATGTTTAATTAATATATCATTGTTCTGAAAGGATCAGTCTTACGTGTAACGCAAGACATTGAATAAAATTTTTGTTGTGTGTGTCACACACTAACTTAGTGTCACATGAATTGAAAGATATATATTATATTTATTTTATATAATATATTAAATATATTATAAATTCTTAGGATATTATATTCTCTTACGCACTCGGTGTTGCGTGTCAGACATGCTATCGAATACAATATTCTTATTCTAGAATTTCAGGGTGTTACATTCTTCCCACTAAAAATAAATTTCTTCCTTTTAATTCAAAATCAATCATGGTGACATACTGTTTGATATTTTCGATTTTAATATCCCATATCAGGAGATTTTTTCTTAAAACAGCCTCTGCAAAAGAGATAATAGGATGTACAATGGTTGCGTAACTGGGTTCCCTAGAAGGTGAAAATAGGTGGGAAATGGAAGCATGAATATGGATGAAAAATACAATAACCATGTTCAAATGGAAAGTTCTAAAGAATATGTTAAGATGAAATTTGTTGAAAAAAACCATAAACCATAGGTGTCAATAAAGGTCATTGACATCATAAAAAATGATTATAATTGGAAAAATTTTTTGTTTTAGGAAAAATTTCCCTATAGTTGAGGAATTATTTCACTCTATATAAGTAAATAAATGTTTATATAAAAAAATATTATGCATTGGTGGTTCCTTAAAGTATTTATACTTAATTTCATAGTTGAATTTTTATCACAGGGGGATGCAATACATCAGTCTCTAAAACCTCATTCAAATATCATCTTGAACCATTTTATAATTGGTTAAATTTTCCCAAATATTTTGATCCAATAATTTGGATGGATGGTCAATTGATTTCAAAAAATGAAATTATCATTATCCTTCAATCAATATAAATCATCTCTAAATTTTCACATTCTAAACATGTAAATAAATTAATTATGTGTCATCTTGAAATATAGTAATAAGTAGAAAAATCATAAAACCTTATTGGAATCATGAATTGTTCCTTATTCTTTATTTAATACACATGTTATTGTATATATCCCATAAATCCAAAATTTATCTAAAATCCATCAATTATATCATAAACCACTTATTTAAAAGTTATTAATTAGTTCTAAGGTAGTCGACACTTATCCAAATCAATCATTTCTTCATCATTATCTCAACATCAGAATCATATTAATGGATGTATTTCCCGTAATAATATATTTTCAAAAAATATTAACATTCCACTAAACCAATTTTCTTTGTTCCATTTAGCATATGATTTAAAATACTTAACGAAAAAGTACCGTAGTAAAATCCTTAGATATTTATCAAATCATTCGATGAGAACATAATAAACAAAACTATTTTAAAACATATTTCATATATACAAATACAAAAGCACATTAATCATTCCATTTCATTTGTGTCAATAACATCTACATGACCTTGATCAATTAGCTTCTTTGGAGGTATATTCCTTTAATTATTGGGTCATTTTTTTTCATAGTGCCACATCTCATTACAGTTGTAACACCGAGTAGAAAAAATTTTCTTCTTCCCTTTTCATTCCTTTTCCATGTGATCCTTTTAACCACACTTATAATAAACTAACAATCCATTCAACCATTTACCAGGGTGATTCATTCCATAGTTATCAAAATATATAAAATCATAATTTCCATTCATCTTATTTTACTCATTACCTTTTTAATTATGTTTATAAACCTCTTATTCCCTTGTTTTACCTTGAATAAATTTGACCATGAGAATTCCTTATCTATTTTTATGACACATAAAAAATATCTTCATACGATTAGAAATATGAGAAACTAGCGCCCATCAACGATTTGACTTAAGACCTTAAAATAAGTGGTCAATCATGCACTCTGTGTTACATATGTAATTAATATCATACCTAGATAAACAGGTATAGGTAGCTTCATAATCCGAAACACCCACTTATTCATTTTTCTTTAATTTATTGAACACCCACCTCATCTCAATTTACTGATCACGGGGGAAGTATTTATCTAAGAATTTATCTTTAAATTCTATCTATTCCATGAGTTTTATTTCCTCTTCTTCCCTATTATTCTGGATCAAGGACTACCATTGATCAACATCACATTGGAGACAAGACACTAGAGGTGTAACCTTTAAGTTTTGACTACATACTAATTCCACAAATATCTTCTCAAAATACATAATTTATTTATAAGATACAATTAGATTAATAGTCTCACAAAACTATTGGGGATTCTATTTCCTAATGTGATACAACATATGAGATTATCACTATGAAATTGGTTGCTATGTTTGGGAAAGGTTATGTATCATAACCTGAATAAGCTGCCCTAATGTATCCATAACAGTTTCTATTCCAATACAAGTTACATTGAGTTATTCAATATAGAATCCTCTACATTGACCAAGAGTGTTGACACACTTCTTCCATCCAAGTTACATTTCTAGAAAATGACATATACTATATTATCTTATAATATTATGAACATTCTATAACTCTAAGAATGGTATATCAGAATACATAGATTTATGCATTATAAATCATAGAATCATAATCTTTGGTTACACTGGGAAAATGTTTACTTTCAAATACCTTATAATTGTAGGTATGAAAAATGTCAATTATCCTAAGAGTGTGCCATGGGAGTGTCAAACTAGGTGGGTAGTAAAGCCCATTTTCATGTACTTGGTTACATTGGTCAAGACCCATCAAAGATTTTTGGTGTTGTTACTCATAGTTACATATATACCAGAACTACTTCAACTTGTAGTATCTAGACATGGATGTATTTTTAGAAATATCTACATAATATCCATATTACCAAAATTCTAGGACATTCTTATATACTTATAATCAATTTAAATCTTAGGTTTATGTTAATATATTTTTACTAAATTTAGTTTCCAAGGATGGTGCTAAAGTTCCTATAATACGTACTTTAACGCCCCAACCCCAGTCGCCCGTAATCAATGCATTATTTTATTATATTGGTATGATTACAAGGAATCTAATATCAAAGGACCGCTCAATTTTGTATTCATGGAAATCCATATTACATTAAAAATAAGTATAATAAATTTCTAAATAGACAATAACAAAAATTGTACATAATAAAATGAAATAAACTGCATCCTTGAATGATTATTCAAATATTTGTTCTCCATTACCCAGGAAAGGGATACATAATAATGGTGAGCTCAAATTATCAGTAAGGTTAAGTAAATTGAAATAAATAATGAAATATTAAAAATAAATCAACATTATAAGGAAAATAACTAAGAACACATTCCATTCCAATAACTATATAGGGAAGATTCAATATGGCATGATAAGAAAATGAAACAAAATCAATTTAATCAATGAACTAAAAATTAAATGTATCCATTGATATGTTATCTCAAAATCTCATGGTTTAATTATAAATAAAACTAAATTAGATTAATTCCTTCTTAATGGAATTCATGTCTAAGGAACATGATAACATATACCATCAGGAACATTCACAAGATGTTTAAAACTATGGATAAAAACCAGTTTAATTTGTCCAATTTAATCGTCTCATGAGAACCTATTGATGTGCTGAGGGGATATATAAAGTAAGGTCCCCAAACATAAATATCAATACAATTAATTAATCATATAATTTAATGAAAATAAATAATAATCTGTATCAAATATCCACATTGAATAATGAATACATATTTATCAACAATTCCATAGTTAATCGAATAAATGTCAAAGTGAACAACATATATAAATATGATATATGGTTTAGGAAATGGTAATATCTATCATATGATAATACATATATTCAAGTAAATTTATACTTAAAAATGATTAAAATAATTTGATTGTTTCAAGAGAATATTAAAAATCATAAAAAGGAAGTTAGATTTCATAGATAACCATTAAGAACATTCCTTAGAAGATTAATCATTAATCATTCCCAAGTGTCCCATACTACATTGAAACATTTAAATAATACTAACTCTGTAGGAAAAATATTAAAATAAACTTAGAATATCATGAGATTAGTTATATTCAATATATAACTTGTCAAAAGGCTGTATATGCACCACATAAAAGTGAATTGGTGCATAATAACAAATAAGACTCAATGTAATGTAAATTGAGACAAAATTCCCTTGCCTTAACCTTCCATTTGTCGTGTGTTCATTATGCTAATTTATAGTTGTTTAAAATATGTTACTATAATATAATAGATCTATATATATGTTTATAATATTATATATCATCTTATTATAATATTTTATTACCTGTTATTCACAATCTCTCATTATTTTAACTATTTCAAGTGTTGGTTGCTTAGTTTTCTCATATATGTTTTGACCTGTAATTTGTTGTTAAAAAAATTAGATCATAATTTAATCACCTTAAGAATGTAAAAAATGATGTTAATATCATATATATTTATTATTTATGTGTATTTAAAATAATCTATAAATTTTGGAGATAAGAAAATTAATGCACCGTTCATGGAGACGGTAGGCCATATGTACGCATGAACACTACTTTCATTAATTTGTCATATTAAAAGAATGAAAAGTAAATGATAAATATTTATATTATAATAATTGTATCATATATATGTTACATTTGTTTCATAGTTTTATTAAAACCATCATATATATGTTCCATGTATAGTGTGAATGAGTCATATCACTTTGAGGGGGCTATAGACCACACTTCCACAAAGGAAGTTATCGTATTTACAAAAAAGGAAACTATATGGGTATTTTGTATAAAATAATTATATAAGAATAAATAAATAATAAATATTATATATATATCATATATAAATATATTTTCAATCATAATTCCCACCATGAGAGGAGGTAAATAAAAAATTCACAATCCTTGTTTTGTTAGGTGGTAGTTAGCCGTGCACGCAAACTGTATTTTATTTACATAGTAGATGGAACTGTGCATATATTTAGGTATATAAATTAACATAAAAACATCCTAGTATATTTTTGATACTATTTATATTATAAAATCATTAAATAATTATATTTTAGGTAGTGTAGAATAAAAATAAAATTAAAAAGCTTGAGGATGTTTGTCACCTTTTAGTCGGGTAACTCATTTCGTTTGTTCCAAAGGGATTCATAGGATAGCTTCCTTCCAAAGGGGAGGATTAAATGTGTAATTAAGGTATGTTAGGAATATATTTGTTCATATATGTTCCTAACTTATGTGGTTTTATTGGTGTGATGATGTTGGAGGGGTGGTGGCCTTTTATAGGAAAGGAAAAGGACTCACTTGGTATTTTTAAAAACAAGTTAGCTGTACCAACATTTTTACCAAAAAAAGACATAAAAAACCAACCAAAATGAATAATTTATGATATAAGGTTTAATTATGGACATAAAATTAGTTTTGGACTAGTTTCTAGGACATTTAGGCCTCTAAGACAATGGTTTAGTCTTTTCTTAAACTTAATTTTTCCTTAATAATTATAACTAATTTTAATTACCTTTACTAATATTTTTGTTCAAAAAAGAAGTTTCACATATTAAAAATAATAAATTATGATGATTAAAAATATTGAATCTATTTTTTCCAAATTAAAATCATATAATTGAAAGAAATTATTTTAAATTTAGTCCTCTAGACCGGACAACAATGTTAGTTTTTAAACTAAAAACATCAAAAACATTTCTATGTTTTATAGTCAATTTCAATGTGATATTTATTCTAATGACCCAAATTGGATTAATTTATAAAAATATTATATAATTAAATTTTAAAACCAATTAAAAATAAAATTTATCCTTATTAATAAATTATATGAAAAATTAGTTTTGAATTAAAATTTAGTATTTTTAAATATTCATTAAAAACTAAAACTTTATAGAAAAATATTAGAATTTACCCTAACCAATTCTTTGTTTATATATAAATTTTTTGGTTAATTTTTAAATAGATAATGTATAAATGTTCCAAAATTATATTTCAAATAGTTTCTCTACTAAAAGGGGGTAAAACTACCTATATAAAAATATATGATTTTATGTGTAATATTGTGTTTCTTCTTATATTATTCCTATGAAATATATTTGATGAATATCAAAAATATTTGATTGAGTATATAATATATATATTAAATTAATGTCTCTAACTAATTTTAATTAATTTAATTTATTTAGATAAAACACCTTTGTGAGAAAAGAAATAGTTTTCTATAAAAATATTTTGTTTATATTGAATTGGTCCTTATATTCATTTCCAATTAATTTATAACCAATGATTCATTTGATATTTTGTGTAAAACAAATTTTTTCATTATTTAGTTAATGATATTCATGACCTCTATTTTAATAGCTAGTTTAAATCTTATTATATTAAATAATAAATTTTTATTTATATGTCGTTGTTTATAATGACCCATTCTTGCATGTAACACATGCCACTAAAGAAACTTGTTGTTGCATGCGTCAAATGATAAATCAGTGGCATGTGAATTTAATGCTATAAATTATATTTTATTTTTATAATATAGTAAATATATTATAAATTATATGGATATTATATTCTATTAAGAGCTTGGTTTTTTATGTTATTCATGATATCAAATAAAATATTCTTACTCTAGAATTTTTTTGTGTTAAACCTGCAAACATTGTACATGTTTTTATTTTATTAGGGAATTATATTTATAATTTACAACCCCAGCCCAATTTAATGAACAAATCAACTCCCACTCGACCCCTAGTTTTTTATCTCAATTTTGGAGGATCTTGGGAGATTTACTATGGCTCCAAACATCCGTTATTGGCAAATCAAAGCCCATATTAATCACTAGAACCACCCAGGTGTGTGGTTTCTTGTCATTTAGATATCACCATCTCTCGTGATATTTTTTCTATATAAAATATTTATGGTTAGAAACTATATGTTATAGACATAGATATATGATTATTATATATTGATTCATTTGTATCATGGATCTACTAATTGGATCAAAATCCCATTATTCATCATTGATCCACTAAAATTTGGGATTTATATTGGAAATAATTTATCATCGATATTGTGGTAGGTGGTATATTATTAATATTCCATAGTTATTATTTTAATTCTATATACGTAATTATTGAGTTTCTAGGTTTTGTTAAGAAATTAAATTTCCTAATTGAATTTCCTAATTGAATTAACTAATTTAGAAAATTATTTTATTAAATGAATTGTTTAATTGGGGATAATTAATGGTTGAATTAATTATTAGAATATAGAAATTTTGGGATTTGGGGAATAATTTATTTTTGAGTTATTTATTCAAATATTGGATTCTGAATTGGAAAAATTAATTGTTTAATTAATTATGTGTTATTGAGATTGTGGAATTATATTAATTAATTCCATAATTAATTAATGAGAATTGTTTATATTAAGAAATTGATTGAATTGTGTTAATTAATTATTGAATTTATTAATTGGTCAATAGTTGTGATATGTAAATTGTTTAAATTGGATTAATTAATTGTTGAATTAACAAGTGAATTATTATGATAGTGATTTGTGACAAATTAATTAATGTTAATAAATCAGGAAGGATGTGATGTTATGATATATGTGATATCGTGATAGATTTTATTGATTGACATATGAGTATCAGAAACATATTAATGCTCCAAAATCCCACGTGTGACTAATTGATATATGACTGTGAGACATAGAATGATACTCAAAATACCCAAATAAATTCATGTTCATGCATGAGAGTAATGTTGTATGGGACATGTATGATTCTACAAATACCCATGGGATGGGGGACATGGACTGACGCTCCAAATCCCCATAGAGTGCTAGACATGATATTATATGCCCATGAAATTGGCATCGAGTATAGTTCCAATTATCCATAATAATTATTTTAAATGACATGGATAATGAAATCCATTTTTTATAAATAAATGTGAATTGAATATGTGATATGGTTTAGACTCTGACATGGGATAAAACAGGTAATGAGAGTTCAAGTGTCCTCAAGAACCTGGGTGCTGTGTTTTTAAATAAATAGTAATTGAATAAATGTATATTTTACTTTATTTATTATATCTTATTATTATAAAACATTATACATGTTTACTGATTGGATATTGTTTTAAATGTTATTAGTAGTGACCTACCGAGTTGTACTCAAACCCTACATGGGATACCTGATCGGTACATGAATATATTTCATTGTTGTAGGACAAGATAAGGGAAGAGGCCCTATATTATATGGATGATTTGGGATGGAGCATGGATGAGGGAAACAGATATGGTTTCGAACCCACTGAAGAGTTGTTAGTGTATTTATTTATTTTTTGTTTCTTATATTTACACTTGAAAGGTACATTTCATGGTATATCTACTTCTTAGTTTTGATATTTTATTTCTTATTTTGGAATCATTGTCATTATGGTTATAAAATTTGGTTATTTTTTAATTATTCTTGCTGGTTTATTACTCTGATAGAGAGGATATAATCTCATTGTGATTGATTTTTGACCCTCTCTTCTTTTCCGAAGCCTTCTTTTTATGTAAGAAGGCATGCTTGATGTCTTGTGACTGACCTACTTGGGGCACCGATGTGTGGAACCTGAGTTTGGATGTTACAAATTGGTATCAAGAGAGTTATATTTTCTTTTCATTATTCTTAATATTTTGGAAAGGTATACAAGTGACTAAATAAAGTCAGGACTTTATTATGACCTCATGCATGGGAGTGTCTGACCCATGTATGGGGAAAACCCCAAGTACCCAAGATGGGATATGGTTATTGATATTTTCTATTATATATGAATTTTATTTCACTTTAGGTGATTCACTTTATGTGTGATGTAATAATTATTGTTTAGATTTTCAAGGATTTTACTGATGGACCAGAATTAAATGATAATTGAGTATACATACATTATTCTAGTAACACAATATTTTTTTTGACATTAATCATTTTAGTAAAGCACATGAAAATGAGTTTTTTTAAAGTTTTTTTAACATGAAGTGTTTTCCTGGATTGTGTAATTTAATTAAATAGGTTCATTATATGATCTTAAAAATTATAAAATTATGCTAGTTTTAAATAAATGGGTTTATAATGAGAAACGTGAATAATGTTAAATATTTTCCCCTTTTTTAACTATGACATAAAGTTAGGATGGTTAAGGGTAGTGGTAACGTCTCAGTTTTGGCCATGTGTCGGGTGTTGGGAAATTACTTGTTGTGGCTTATTATGTTTCTCATAAAATTGTTATTGTTGTGAAATGTTTCCTATGGTCCATGTTTGGACATGTATAGTTATGAATCCATGATTATTAATATTGATAGGATAGTAAGAGGACCTAGATAGGGATGATCCACTAATGGTGGATCCCGTGTAACTAATAGTTATAGGTGAGGTAGTGGGAGAGAATTTCTGTGGGAACATTTCTTGGTTCTTGCGATTCATAGAGTGAGACACCGTGTGGGTATTCAAAATATTCTTTGATCTTTCCTGGGAGTTTTAGTTGCATAATCTTATATCATTAACTAGATTTGGCGGACCTTTGGAAGATGAGATTTGTATTGAATTGATCTAGAAAATACTGGAATACTTGGGGACTCCTACTAAGAAGAGGGTCAAATAGGCTGCTTATATGTTATGTAGACAAGAAAATTGTTGGTGGGATATACAAAAATGTGATTGAATATAGGAAACTATGGCGTGGGAGGACTTAAAAAAAGATATTATTAGATTAATTTTACCTTAAGACTCTCAATCATGGGAAAGCAACTGAGTTCATGAGATTTAACCAAGGGATAATGACTATGATGGACTATGATGGAATATTGATATATTTTTAGTGATTTTCTCCAGTTCTAGAAGGAAATGAGGCTACATTATAGAAAGGATTTAAAAATAGACATAAGTGTGAAATTATGTCCCATGTGAATAACATCATGATGATGATGATTATAGAAGTGTTGAATTAAGATCTTATATTATAGGAGAACCTGAATGAAGCTTCAATTGTTGAACATTTGGTTTCCTATGATCGATGAGGAGGTACATCGTCTGAGGGTAGAAAATGTCTCTATGAAAGTGTTAACTAGAGAAGTGTGATACAGAGTTTCCAGGGGATGTATCAAGTACTCAGGATTTTACTTGAGTGATTTTCCACCAATTGTGTAGGTCAATGAAATTTCATAATCTCTATCCCAGACCACACATGGAGTTCCAATCTTGAGTCTAGATAGAACATATGTAGATGTTTTGGATGAACCCACGTCTTTTGGGTATTGATAGAGCATATAGGTAGAATCATAGTATGGGATGGAAATATTACACACCATATTATTCCAACGACTATTGTTCCACTGATCATGGTAGTAGAGTAAGTGGAAATGGTTTTTCTAGAAAAGAGTTCCCATATCAGAAGACTGGTGTAGGATAGGTGAATCAGAATGTATCACAAGGAAGAGGGACTGGACCATTCCTTATCGTATAAGATACATTTATAGACAGTGATATTATTCCATCAACTATGAGAGGTACTATTCTTGTATCTTCTACTATATCTAGTTCCTTATTTGATATCGATACATCTCATTCCTTTATATCATAAAAAACTATTAATATTTTGTTCCAGTTGGTGGATTTTGTGAGAGGGGTTATGATTATAGATACACCGTTGAGAGTACTTTCATGAAAAATATGATTAAAAAGTGGGTTTCTATTGAGGCTGGGGAGTATCATTTTCTGTGGGATCCTTACATCATTGACATATCACGATTTTACATGATTTTGGGTTTGGATTGGTTAGTAGCATACTAATTCCATGAATATTTTCAACACAGGAGAGTGGCTCTTATGCCTCAAAAGTGTGACAATTACATCTATCATGTAGAGTGAGATATCAAGGAAGGTCATGTGTGTCTAGTTCATCAGCAACTGGCTGAGTTCACAACCAAGGTTGGTAGTCTGTTACTATATAATGAGGGTGAAAATTTGGATGTGTTTCCACATGTAGTTAAAGATTTTAGGATTATTTTCTTTAGGACATATCAAGGTTTCTATCTCCACTACTAGAATTAGGGGTTTTAGCGCCCACCAAAAGCAGTCGCTAAAAGGCTTTAGCGACCACCTAGCGACCGCTTTTGGCGGTCGCTTTAGCTTCGTCAGTAAAACCCATTAGCGACCGCCAATGGTGGTCGCTAATGCTTCATATCAACACAACAGCCATGCGGGTCCTCTCCTCTCAGCATATGTTCGAAGGGGACACAAAGCTTCCCCTCACCGGCCATGGCAGACACACGACGACGGTGGATGTTGGGTTATTCAGGTGATGAGGATGAGGCCACCGGAAGTCTGAGGAGGGGTTCGAGATTGATCTGCACGTAGACGGCAGTCACGAGTGTGCTGTTAGGAAGCATGGAATGGCATGAAGAGAGGCGGCGGCGTGTGGAGGAATGCGGCGGCGTGCGGCGGCATGCGGCGGTTCGGATTTTCAGTGGTTATAGCCTACAGGAAGAAGAAGATGGTAGGCGGGAAAATTCACGCTACAATTTTAGATTCATATTAGCGGCTGCCTATGGCGGTCGCTAATACGCTCTCTAGTGACCGCCAATGGCGGTCGCCCGCATCAGGAGTCTCTAAAACACAAATTTCTAGTAGTGCTCATAGCGACATGAAATTTACTATTTAGTTAATGACTAGATCCGATCTAGTTTTTTTTCCACCATACTAAATGAAACTGATAGACCTTCAAGTGATCAAGATATAGAAAGGGGAGTTGGATGATAAGGGGTTTATACAACAAAGTACACCACCTTGAGGTTCAAAATTGTTCTCTTTTAAGAAGGCTAATTGGATTCCATGCTTGTGTGTCGATTACCATAAGTTGAACTAGATAAATGTGAAGAACCGGTATCCTCTTACGCGTGTTGATTTTTTTACCAGTTGAGGGTAGATTATGTCTTCTCAAAGATATACTTTAGATCAAGGTATCATTAGTTGATTTTTTGAACATATTTTATTCTGATTAATTCATTTAGAAGAATATATGGCCTTTATGAGTTCTTCATGATACCATTGGGTTGATGAATTCTCTAGTAGTGTTTATGGCCTTGATAAATATTGTCTTATATCCATACATGGATACGTTTTTTTGTTTTTTTGATGAAATATTGGCGTACTCAAAGACTCACGATGATCATGGAAAACATCTTGAAATCATCATGAGTACATTAATATAGAATCAGCTATCATCCATGAAATCAATGTTTCTCTTTTGGATTGATCATGTACACTTCTTGGGTCACATCATCTCGATGGAAGGTGTGTTAGTGGAACCATAGAAAGTTCAGGAAGTTGTTTGTTTGGACTAGCCTAGGAAGGTGTCTGATATCCGTAGCTTTCTTGGGTTATCTAGATATTATCATAGATTTATCTAGGACTTCTCGATATTGGAAAAACCATTGTTGGACTTCACAAAAAAGGGTGTAATGTTTTAATAGTTAGTAGCATGTGATAATTCTTTCTAGAAGTTGAAGAATCACATGATATCACCACTGATCATGATCCTACCGGAGCTAGGAGAGGATGATATAGTGATTTTTGAAACTTTTGGGATAGGTATTGGAGCTATGTTGGTGATGTTAAATTGAGTTGTGGTGTATGGGTCTCAGCAGTTGATGCCACATGAGTAGAATTACCCTACACTTGATCTCGAGCTGGTTGTGGTGGTTTATTATTTGATGTGTTGGAGGAATTATTTGTTGGGTGATAATTTTAATGTATATACGGATCACAAGAATTTAAATTATATATTCACACAATGATATTTTGATCTTTGGTATTGAAAATGGGTGGCGTTTATGCAGTCATTTGATTTTGAGTTGGCATATATGCCCAGAAAGGGGAATATTGTTGTCGAATATTTAATCAATAAAATTAAGAATAAATTTGTTCATGAGTCTAGTGATGAGTTGAAGATGATGAATTTATTAATAGAGATGGATGAGGTTTTTTCAGGAGATTAAAGATCATATGAGGGATAGAATGTATGAGGATCTAGAATGCATGACCTTGATTGGGTAGTACTGCCTATGATTCTGTGGGAAGATTTGATGCGGGGATTTCATGCCTCAAAATGGGTGGTACATCTAAGTGTGAAAAAAATTACCATGAAATATTATAAATTTATTTTTGTCCAGGCATGAAAAATTAGATATCAGGGTTTCTGAAACTATGCTACACCTGTCAGTAGGTTAAGGACAAGCATGAACATCATGGTGGTTTCTTACAACTGTTTCCCATTTTGGAATTGAAGTGGGATGGCATTACCATGGACTTTATGGTGGGTCTTAAGAGGATTACTTAGAATAATGAAACAGTTTGGGTTATTGTGGAATATTTAACAATGGTAGATCTATTTTTACTGGTGCGAGATAATTTCTTCATGTGACATTTTAGAGACATGTATGTCTGAGAGATTGTCCATCTGTATAGGGTTTTGTAGACTATAGTTTCAAACCATGACTGACATTTTACTTTGATCTTCTCAAAGGGGATGTATAAGGAACTTGGTACAAAGGATTTATTGAGTAAAAATTCCCACCAACAGACATATGGTAATTGAAAGCGTACTATATAGGTTCTTGATGATATGCTTCAGCCACGTGTCCTAGACTTTGGTGTGTCTTAGGAGAGGAACTAGATTTCTTAAATTTATCATATAACAACCGTTTTCAAGAAACTATATAGATGGTTTGATAAGAGCATATTTATTGTATTCCATATAGATCACCAATATACTGGATGGAGGTTGGTGAGATAGAGATGTTGGGATCATGTCTCATGTAGGAGACATCAAAAAAACATTAGTTGATACAAAATCATACATATACAGCTCAGAGTAGATATAAGTATTATGCTAAAATACATCTATGAACACTAGAGTTTACAAAGGTAGATCATTTATTCCTTTAGGTGTAACCTAGGATGGTTCACGGTAGTATTTAGAGGCTACGAATGTTGGGGCCCAGGTTCGTTGGTCTATTTGAGTTTCTGGAGAAGATCTGGCTGGTTGAATATTGTTGGTCTCCTCCATAAAGATACATTGTTATGCACTATGTTTTCCATCTGTAAAAACTTTGGTGGCATCACCAAGACCCTTATCATGTGATCTATGGGGATCATGTTTAGATTCATACCAATGCATCCTTTAAGGAGCATATGATACGTGCATTGGATCAAAGTGAGAAAGTGTTTTAGTGAAATATTGTGATGATAATTCATGTATTTTGGAACCATAAACATGTTTAGGAGGAATATTGGGAATGTGAAATGGATATGAGGTCTCAGTGGATACATATTTTTGACTATGAATCATAGAGATGTTAGGGAGTATATATTGAGGATGAGCTATCATACGGTGGCGATCTAGTGATATCCTAACCTTCACCTGAAGAAGTCTCCAACATATTTTAATGTAAACTTTGGCCAATATATGATTATTTTTTGTTTTGGTTTTACCTTGTGGTGTGTTTTTGAGAAAGTTGGAAAATTTGGAAGGAGATTGTGTAGTGCAATATGGGGGCATATTTTTTTCCAAATCGTGCATCCTACCCTAGTAACCAATGTGAATCCAAACATAGGGGATTCACAGAGTTGGTTCATGGTTTTTAAAACCGTGGACCCTTTTATGATAAACCATGACCCCCTAGAAGAGGTGCATGACTAATGCACATAGTGTAGTAAACCATGAACCCTTTCCCAGATAAGATTGCATGACTTTTTATTTTACCCTCAAACTAGATTTAAAATTCCCGAACCCTGCATTTTAACCCAAAACCAACCCCCACTCAACCCCTACGGTTTTATCTCGATTTTTGAGGCTATAATAAAATTTATGAAGGATTTTGACCACTATTTTTTGAGATTCAAATCCTGAATTGAAGATTGGGGCAACCAAGTTATGTGGATTATTCTCATTAGGTCTCTCCTTCTACCTCTCTTATTTCCAGATAAAATAGGGATGTTTATCGACTATTGGATATATATATATTGATTTTTTTATATTTTTATTCATTTAAATAATATATTTAGTAATGTAATCATAATATCGTTCTTCTTCGTTATTCTAATAAAATTGGGGATTTATTTTGGGGACCGTTTATCATAAATATTTATATAGGAGGTCTTTTATTCAAACCCCATTGTCATATTTTCTAATATGTGTATGCAATTAAATATATTTTTAGGGGTTTTTAGAATGTTAATTATGAAATTGAAAAACTAAATTTGTTAAGTTAATTAATTAAATGAATTATGTAATTAGGGATAATTAATTGCTGAATTAATTGTTAGAATTTAGAAGTTGTGGTACTTTTTTAAATAATTAATTATTGGGTTTTTTATTGGAATATTTGTTTATAAATTGGAATAATTAATTATTGAAATAATTATGGGATATTGATATTGTGGAGTTATATTAATTAATTATTGAATTAATTAATGAGATTTTATTATACTAATAAATTGATTGAACTAGGTTAATTAATTTTTTAAATTAGTTACTTGGTCAATTGTTGTGATATTGAAATTGTTTGAAATGGATTCATTATTTTTTGAATTAGGTAATGATGGATTTTATGGTGATTTGTGATAAAATTATTACTATTAAAAAATCTTGATTGATGTGATATTATGATATATGTGATATTTTCATATGTGTGATTTATTTATATAAAAGTATGAGACACAAACTGATGCACTAAATACCCATTGGTGATTGATTGATATATGAGTGGGGGAAACATACTGATGATCCAAATACCCATATAGTTGCATGTGTATGCATGTGAATAATGTTGTATGGGACATAGACAAATGCTTTAAAAAATATGGTGTTTGGGACAAAGAATGACACAAAAAATGCCCACGGGGTGCAAGAAATGGCATTTTATGCCCTTAATATTGGAATTGAACAATGATTCCAATTATCTATAATAATTATTTTAAATGACATGGTTAATGAAATCACATGTTTTATAATGAAATGTGAATTGAAAATGTGATGTGGTTCAGACTCCATCATGGGCCAATGTAGGTATTGAGAGTTTGGGTGTCCTCAAGAACCTGATTGTTATGTTGTTAAATAATGAATAATTAATTAAATGTAAAATGTTTACTTTGTTTCTTATAATATATTCTTTATACAACTTTATACACTATTATTGACTAGATATAGTTTTAGAACCCATTTTTTGTGGCCTACTGAATTGTAATCACACCTTACTTGGGTTTCCATATCGATACCCAAATATATTTCACTGTTACATTAAATTATTAAGGAAAGGGCCCTATGATAGATGGATGAGTTAGGATAGAGCATGGATGAGGGAATACGATGTGGTTTATGACACCCTTGTGAGTTTTTAGTGTCTTATTTATTTTTTCATTTCCATATTGACACATAACCTGTAAATAATCATGGAATATCTACTTTTCATTGTTGATATTGTATATTCTTTTTTTGTATCATTATATTTATGGTTATACCTTTTTTTATTTCTCATTGATTTCTACTGGCTTATTACTTTGATAGAAAGGGTATATTATCCCTATGATTGAATTTTGATCCTCGCTAATAGTCGGCACCCTTTAGAGTATGAGAAGGTGCTCCAATGTTCAACTAACTTACTGGCTCTAAGAATTAGTGTGTGGAACCCAGGATGGGACGTTACAATTCATAACAAAAAAATAAGTGGTTAATGTGACATTTATCTCACATTTGTAAAATGTGTGATTAAAATTCCTTACCTTATGCTTAATTTTAGACGCGTGTCCTTAAACCTCATGTATAGGGTATTAAAAAAAGTATTAAACTTATACTAGATTGATAATTAAATTTATAAAATCATATATGATACTTCTTTAATATATTAGTACACATTTGTTAACAATATTTTATTATTTTGATCATTTCATGTGTTAATCACCTAGTTTTTTGAGTATGGGTTGTTTGACTATTTTTATTCCTATTAAATAGATCAGGATTGAATAATTTATAGGATTTAAACTATAATATAAATATCATATATATTGATTATATATGTATTTATAATAATAACAAAAATTTGTAGATAGGAAATGAAATGCACTGTTGATGGTGACGGTAGGTTATATGTATGCATGAACACTACATCCATTTCCATGTAACATTATAAAGAAAGTGATATATATATATATATTATAATTAAATTATCATAATTATTATATATACATAACATATTTTTGTTTAACCCATCCTTAATGAATTTTATGTTTTGTGTGAACGAATCACATCGCTTTGAGGAGGCCGTTGTACACACATCCACAAACGATGTTATGATATCCCAAGAAATGGAAAGAGTGATGGTATGTGATAGATAAGAATTCAATAATAATAAATAAATTAAAAATACAAAATATATCATATTTAAACTATAAATCATTCACTTTTTCCATATTTTAATGGATTTAATGGATGAAGGAGTGACATTAGTTCGTGATACGGTAGTCTGCCATATACACAAATGATGATTTTGTGTCCCATTTTATAGATGTGTATGTGAGTGTAGATATTAACCTTCACATAAAAAAAATTCTTGTATGTTGTGGATGATAATTTAATTATATAGAAAATTTATAAAAGTAATTAAATACGTTAATAAAGAATTTAATCAAAATTGATCATTAAAGAACATTACATATTTTTAGGTATCTCAATTTAGTTTATACCGAAGCCTTCATGGTATTTATTATCTCCCAAATTTAGTATTATAGTATGAGGGGAGGGATGTTTTAGAGATATATGGGTAGGGTATGGAAAATCCAACAGTCTTGAGAGGCGTGACTAAGGGGGAGAATTTTTGCCTTTTTATATTGCAGGATGATTTTCATTTTTTTGAATATAAAATTATAAACACTATTGAGAGGTATCTATTAAATTATAACCATACAATAATGATTTTTTTTTAAAAAGGGAGGATATAGTCGAGATATATCCCTAAAATAGTGTTTTTATATGTTTTAAGGTCATTTTTTACATTAAGTTTAAGGTTTAGTCCCATGTTAAACTTAATTTTACCTTAATCATTGTAATTAATTAACTACATTCACTAAAATTATTGGAAGAAATCAATGTTGAACTTAATATAATTTATAAATTATTTTTATTACAAATATTAAATCCATTATTCTAAATTCCAATTGAATAATTGGAAAAAATTAATATAAATTTAATCCTATAGACAGGATGAGAATGCATGTTTTGATGTAAAAACAGTCGAAAGTTTGAGATGTTTGTATAACCAAATTCAATGTGAAATTTATTATAATTACATAAATTGGATTAATATATATACAATTCATCTAGTTAAACTTTAAAATCAACAAAAATATATTTTATCTGAATAAATAAAGTATACATAAAAGAATTTTTCAATTAAAATTTAGTATTTTTCAATATTAATTAAAAATTGACACTTCTTAAAACAATAAAAAAATTCATACTAAGCTAATTATAACATTCCTATTTCAAAAAATGAAGTTTATTTTTACAAATAAAATTTATTAAAGTGGATAATTTTTTTAAAGGTAGTTCTCCATAAAATGGTGGGAAATAACCATTAATTGTTTTTGTTTTATGCGTAAAATCGGATTAGATCTTATCTTTTGAATATCAAATATATTTGATGAAAGTAAAAAATATCTATTTTAATATAAAATATATAAATTTAATTAATATCATTCACTATTATTAATTAATTTAATTTATTATGATAGTATTCCTCTAGGTGCATAAAATAGTTTTCTATAATAAAATTTACATTATATTCAATTGGTTTATATATTCATTTATATTTAATTATTCACATTACAAAAATATATATTTCCTAAATTTTTTTAACACATTTTGTAAATCTAATTAAAATTGATTGTTGATAACTATCATATTAAATAATAATATTAAAAGTGTATTATTGTTTGTTAAAACTTGGTCATGTGCATAAATCAAGCTATTGATGAAACTCTGTATTGTGTATAACAAAAGGACACATAATGTTTCTTATACTACATGATAATCATAGTAATCTGTGTAGAATAATATTAATATGGAGTTGCGTATAAATAAATCTACCAAAAAAATAAATTTATTGAAAATATTATAATGTGTTGGGATTTTAAATTCTCCTAAAATTAAGAAAATTATGTCCATACAATTCAATATTTATCTCAATAACTGTGGGATTTACAAATGAAATAACAATTATTCAAAAAAACCACATTGTAAATATTTTTAATAACACACATTATTAATATAATTTAAAATGAAATGTGGATGTCACCAAAAAACTAGGAATTAAAATATGATAACATTAACGAGAAATTGTACATGGAAGAGAAATATTACTATCATGTTATAATATAGTGTGGTAGAGAAAAATTTTAGCTGATTTTTTTTATTAATATGACTTAATCCATAGTATGAAAAGGCCACTTATTTCATAAAAAATTATGATAATAGGGAAAAATGTTTTATTCTTTTTCCAAGATTTGATGAATTAATTAAATCTATATGAATATAAGTAAATATATGTTTCCATTTCATAAAAAAATTTATCCTTTTTTGTTCCTTTAACAATTTTTAACTCATTTTCCATCATAGGTTTCATATTATGGTGATGTAATACATAATCCTCTATAACCACATTCAAATATCTACTTAAACTATTTCATAAATGGTTAACCCTTAAAAATATTATGATACAAAAATTTAGAATCATATCCATAGTAGTTATTAGTATTCAAAATCATTTATACATATCAATAATTACTATATAATACATCATTATATCTTCATCATGAACATAATAAGGCTAATCTTTATCTTAACCATGTGTTTTTTAATGATTTCAATTTTCTACTCATTCTGTTTTCCTTATTATCTCTACCAATTAACATAACCTTATAAATCCTTCATGGAAAAGTTTTTTTGTACCATACCTATACATTCCTTAATACATACGAATAGGTTATCATTGAAAATGAACTCTTAAAAATTTATTCAACTATCTAAATATAGGAGAAAATTAATAACTAGACTTTAGCTATATCAATAGTTTAATCTTGGCCATCTGACATTGGCCTCATCTATAGTAGATTACTTTGATTTTAATGGAATTTTTTTGTATATTTTCCCATATACCAGCAATTTCTATAATTAATAACAATTTTTTTATTATTTCCTATTCATTTTTTAACATCATGGCCCCATTTTCTACACTTATATCAATCTCTCATTCATTTTAGTAATTTACTTAGGTGAATCATTATATATTTCTCACACACTGAAAATTCTATCATCATATTCCTTAATAAATTCTATTTCTATTGGTTTTCAGAAGACCTATTATTGTATTAATTCCGATTTCATATATTTATCCTAGAAATTTATTTCTCCATTTAGAAGGCCCAAAAAGTTATTTCATCATATGATTAAAATGTTTGGGAGATAAGTTCCCTTGAGAGACCTGACTTATACTCTTCAATAAAATGAACAATATTTCACTCTATGTCATGTATTCAATTCATATAATTCCTTTAAAACATTATAATGGTATCTTTATACACTACACAATTGTATTCCTCCTTTTTATGTAAACTATATTACATTATCTTCATCTTTGTTTGTATGTCACGAGGGAAATATGTTTCAAAAATGGTGTCCTTAAAATCATTTCAATCCATGAGTTCTGTTTCATGTTCATCCATTGTATACTAGATTAAAGACCCCCAATTATCAGAATCGCAATTCAGAAAATATAGTACAAGTGTAACATTTTAATTTTCACAGCATTCCAATGCCATGATTATCTTCTCCAAAGACTTATTCCATTTATTACCCACCATTGGGTTAGTGGTATCACTAAATTATTGGGACCAATTTCTCATAAAATGATCCACCATAGGAGAATATCACTGTGGAATAGGTTTCTCCATCTAGTAAAGGATGTGTTTCATAACCTGATTATGATGCACTAATATATCCATAACTTGATTAGTTCCAATACCAACTATTATGGATTCCTCTATAGGGAATCCACTACATTGGCAATGAGCATTGATACCCTTATTCATTTCAGGTTCTATTTATAATAATTATTAAATACTAGATTATCTCATAAAGTTGTGAACAATGGATAATTGTAAATATGGAAAACAGTTAACATAAATTGAAAAATCTATGAATAACTAATCTCATAAATATATAAATGGTTTCTATGGGGACATCTATACATTCAAATCCATTATAATGATTTTTTAATAAAATGTGAATTAACCTAAGCATATCTTGTGGGAGTGTTAAAATAGATGTGCATTAAGTACCATTGTTAGGTACCAGGATATGATCGAGTCTGGCCCGACACAACTTTTCATAGAATTCACCCCTAGGTACATATGTGCTAGAACCACATCCACATATAGTATCTAGACAGTGAAATATTTCCTAGAAGACTTACATAATCTATAACTTACCAAAACCGAATGAAATTATTTTATACATATTCTAAAATTCTTCCTTTAGGTTATGTTCCATAATCTAAGTTTTTTCTAAATCTGTTTTCCATTGATTGTTCTAAAATTCATCCTATACAAACTGTAACCACCCCAACCACAGAAGCCCAAAGTTGGTGCCTTCTACATTTTGATGATTACAATGGAATAAAAACATGATAGGGAGATATGTTTAGAAGATTAATAAAACCATATTACATTATCAATACAGATATTACATTAGGAAATAGAAAATAAAAATTGATACATAATAAAATGAAATGAACATCATCCTTGAAACTCATTTCAAGGATTCCTCTTCATAACCTGAGGAAAGGAATCCCAAATATGGGTGAGATCAAATACTCAGTAAGGGTTAGAACAACCTAATAAATATTTAATCAATTATTATAATAAACATGGTAAGGTAATAAATGGAAGACACATTACATTTAAATTCCTGGATAAAGAATAATCAATTTTACAAGGTATATAACTTAAACACGTGTCATTTAATCAATTAACTAAGAATGAAGTTAATCCATAGATAATTTGAAGGAAAAAATATAATGGTTAATAATAATAATTAATAAATTCTCAATAAATTAAATTCACGATTATTGGACTCCATTATTCTTATGTACATGGTATGGTTACCATTAAGTGCATTGATAGGATAGTTTGACATATCGAGAAGAAACCCATATCATTTGGACAACTAGTTCATATCATGAGACTAATGATGCATCAAGAGTCTTACATTAAACATTACTCAATCTATTTATTACAAGTCCAAATAAATAAATATATATATATATATATATATCGAATAATCTATTTAAATTAAAAAACTAAGGGCCTTATCAAATATCTGTATTGAGTAAAATATATGGATTTAATAATATTTCAACAGTTAATCAAATAAAATTCAAATACAAACTTTATGAAAAAATGGTATAAGTTTTATGATACAATTATACCCATAACATATGTTCATGGATATCTAAAATAAATGTTATTTAGAATGGAAAACGACCATATGGATGTGGTAATTTTAAGTAAATGTTAACAATCAAAAAAGAAAGTGAGATTTCAATGAAAACATTTACTACATAGTAATTTTCAATTAAAAACCCATTAGATGAAATAAAAAAATTAAAATATAAATATTACGACGATAATAGGATTCATGATATAATATATCAAAATAAGAAGTAGATACACCACACACAAATAAACTAGTAGTGAATACTACATTTATCTCACAGATGTAAAAAAGTTAGTTGAAAATCCCTTAACTAATGATACCTTTTAGTTTCATAGACCCTAGACTTATGTATAGTGGTTAAAAACATGTTAATAACTTATATAAAACCCATTCAAACATTAATTATATAGTATATTATCCCTTTATAATATCTAATTAACAATTTTTAAAAAATATTTCTTTATTTTCTTAGTTTCTATTGTTAACTGCCTAGTTTTTCAAGTATGTTTTGAGTTTTATTTTTTTACCTTATCCATAGATCACTATTTCACAACTCCAATCTGTAAAAAATTATATAAATTCATATATATATTTGTTATATATTTATAATTTATATAACATAAAACATGGAGATAGGAAATGAATTGCACTATTTATATAGATTATAGGTCGTACATATGCTTGAATGCTACTTCCATTTCCATTTCATTTTTAAATTTAATTGATATATGTATTATAATTTCAACATAATATTTATTTTATATACATAAATTATTTTTATTAAAACCATATTTAATACATTCTGTGTAATTTTTTAACGAATCATATCGATTTGAAGAGGCTATTGTCCACACGTCCACAAACAATGTTAACATATTATAAATAAATTAAAAGAATGAAGGTATTTGTTATATAAGAATTAAATAATAATAAATAAATTATAAATACCATATATATAATATATAATTAAAAATTCATCATTATTTCTGAGCATTAATTATGTTCATGTGAGAACAAACGACATTGGCTCATGAGGTGGTTATGCGTCAAACATAAGAATGATAAATGCATCTCAAATTTGTTGGAATAGTGTGTGAGTGTAGTTCACAACCATAACATAAAAAAATTAAATTATATTTATTATACAGATGTTATTACATATGATATATATAATAATTAAATTGGTGGACAGAGAAATGAAACAAAAGTGATTGTTAAAAAATGTTATCGATTTTTCGGGTAACTCCATTCGGTTTATACCAAAAGACTCATTGGTTTGATTGTTTCTCATATTTAGGATTATAGGATGAGGTTATGGATGTTGGGGAGATATTTTGGTATGTTTTTTATGAGAAAACAATTCTTGATAGGTTTGAATAAGTGGGATGTTTGAGATCCATTTTATAGTGGAGGAGGAGAGGCATTCTTGTAAATATAAAAATGTAAACACTATTGAGATGTTTCTCTTACATATTGTGACTCCAATAATGAACATAATTATATAAAATGGATGAAAATGTCACAATATTCAAATAAAATAGGTTTTTAACATGTTTCTATTCATTTTGGATCTTAACATGAAGGATTAGTCCCATGATAAGCTTGATTTTACCTAAATTGTTGTAATTAATTTTAACTAAATTGACAAATATTTTTGGTCAGAAACTATGTATACCAAACTAGATATTATGAATTATTTTGGTTACAAATATTTAATCCATTTATCAAATTATAATCACATATGTGGAAGAGTTTAATTAAATTATAATCCAAAAAATGGGATGATGAAACGAGTTTTTAAATAAAAATTGTTCAATGATTTGATATGTTTTTATAACCAATTTAAATGTAAAATTTATTATAATAACCTTAATTGGATTAATATATAGATTATATATATAATATAATATTAAAACTAATAATAAATATTGTTTATCCTTATGATAAAATTAAATTAAAAATAGTTTTCATTTAAAATTCCTTATTTTTCACTATTCATAAAAAATGAAACTTCTCAGAACAATAAGAAAAAAACATTAATAAAATTTTAGTAATAATATTTAAAAAATGAAGTTTATTTTGAATAATAATATTTATAAAAGTGTTAATTTTTTTAAAAGTGCAGCATCATTTAAAGGTAGCAGAATTACCTTTAGAAAAATATAGGTTTTTATCTGTAAGATTGGATTTGTTCTTATCTGACACCAGTCAAATATAATGGATGAATTTAAAAATATCTAATTGAATGTTTAATATATTAATTTAATTAATATAATTCACTAATAGTGATTAATTTTAATTTTTAGGATTAGACCTCTTTTGGCGCATAAAATATTTTTCTTATTAAAACATTTCCTTTATATTCAATTGTATTTAATATTCATTTATTTTTAATTGGTCAGCATACATGTCTAATATTTTCAAAGTATAGTTAATAAATTTCATATGTATCCTTAAAATTTCTTGTTTATAACTATCATATTAAATAATAATATTCATAGTATATTGTAATTTTGAAAAAATCAGTCATGCGTGTAACACAATCTATCGAGGGAACTCAGTGTTCTCTATAACAAAAGGAAACTTAGTATTGCTTGTACCACAAGATAATACCTATTTTTGTGTATAATATTATTAACTTGGTGTTTTATATAAATAAATTTATATAAAAATTTAAATTTAATATAAATATTATCTTGTCTTGGGTTGTTACATTCTCCCCACCATAAATAAATTATTCCCTCACAATTCAATATCGATCTCGATAATTGAGGGATTGATATTTGAAAATACTATTCTTGAGAAACCCTCATTGTAAATAGTTTTATTAACACACATTATTATTAAGAGGTAAATTAAATGTGGTGGTCACCATAAAACTAGGCATTCAATGAGGAGAACATTAGTGAAAACATAGAAATGGAATTGAAATCTAACTATAATGTTTTGATGGAGAGTGTTTGAGAACATTTTTAGACAAAATTTGTTGAATAAAAAGTCATAAAACATAGTTAATAAAAATGTTTTTGATATCATAAAAATTGATGTAATTTGGAAAAACGTTCTATTTCATTTTTCCTAAAGTTGAGGAATTATTTCACTCTCTATGAATATAATAAATTTACATATAAATTTCATAAACACAATCTTATCCAATGGTTATTCCTGAGCTATTTATACTTCATTTCAATGAATATTTTTCCTCATATATTGAAGTCATACATTATCTCTAAAACATCAACCAAATATTGACTTAATCAATTTTATAAATGGTTAACCATTAAAGATCATGATCCAAAACATTAGAATCATTTCCAATGTAGTTAATAGTATCCGATTTATATTTTCCATAGAAATCATCATATTATCCAACATCATTTAATCAATAATAGTAACATATTATTGATTATCATTCCCTTGACCATGTGTTTTTTTAAAAAGTTCATATCTCTTTCTAATCTCTTTTCTTGGTTATCGATACCGATCAACACATTCTTTTAAACCCTTGATGAAAAATTATAGTAGTAAAATAGTATACATTTCATAATACTTATATGTACGATATCATTGATAAAATACTATTACAACATTATTAAATTATCCAAATATAATAGAATATTAATAATTCCACTACATATGTATCAATTGGATAAGCTTGGCCATCTCCCCTAGCCTCATCTGTGGTAGATTCTCCTAATTCTTAGGATATTAATTTGAAAAATGCCCTATATCCCTGCAATTATAGAAATAAATAGTATTTTTCTCTTCTTATCGTTTCATTCATTAACATGATGAACCATTTCACCACACTTATAATAGACACTCATTTCTTTTAGGCATTTCCCAGGATTATTCTTTTCACAGATCTCATCATATGGAAATATATTCACCTTATTATTTTATAAATTCTCTTTATCATGATGTTCATATGACCTCTTCTTATGTTGATTCCTCATAAATATATTAATAATAGAAAATTAATTCTCTATTTCTGTGGAACATTAAACTATTTCATCATATGATGATATTCTTTTGGGGAAAGGTGCCCTTCGGAGACCCAGATCAAGTGTTTTAAATAATTGATCAATCATTCACTCTTTCATTCATTTGAAATAAAAAGAATAACATATACCATTTTATAGGTCGCTTCATACTCTACAACACATTATTACTCTATTATGTTTCATCTAAGTAACATTATCATCATCTCAGTTTGTTTCTCATTTGGGAAATATTTGTAAAAATATATTTCTTAAAAGAATTCCAATCCAAGAGTTCTATTTCATTGTCCATGATAATATTCTAGATCACTGTCCACTATTGATCAACATTACCACTAAAAAAATACACAACGAATGTAACATTTTATTTTTCACCACATTCCAATTCCATGAATATTTTTTCCAATGACTTAATCCATTTATCATCCTGTATTGGGTTATTAGTCCTACAAACTTTTGGGGGATAATATCACATATAGTTATCCAATAAAGGACAATATTATTTTGGAAAATTTTTCTGTATCTAAGAAATGTTACATGTCATAACCTGATTAGGATTCCTTAATATATGCATACCTTTCTCAATTTTAATACCATATATTTCAGCTTTCTCAGTAGGGAAGACTCTATAATGGAAATGAATTTATATACCATTATTCATTATGAGTTCCATTTTTAAAAAATGTAAAATACAAGATTAGATAAAAATATTATGAATTTGTTATAATTATAAATATCATTTAACACATAACATAAATTTGAATATTTATGGATATATAATATCATAATCATAAACATGGTTTTTTGGGATATAATTACTTTTATATCCTTCATAATTATTTTTAAATAAAATGATAATTATCCTACGTGTATCAATGGAGAGTGTCAGACTAAGTTCATAGTAAGGCATTTTTCAATGTACCAGTTTATGATAAAACTAGGCTCGATGCACCTTTTTGATATTGTCACCTCTAGGAAAGTCTACACTACAACTGCATCCACTTTTAGTATCTATGTAGGGATATATTTATAGGAAGACCCACATAATATCTATCTAACCAAAATTCAACAACATTATTTTGTACTTATGCTCAAAATATACCTTAAGGTATGTGACCTAATCTATGTTTTCATAAATCAAGATTTCATGGTTTCTGTAAGACACCCACTAACACCAAATATAACACCCTAACCCCGTAATCCTATAGATGTTACCTTATTTTTTACATTTTAATTATTAAATTGAATCAAATCATGAAGGGATGATCAGTTTAGAAATTTTGGAAAGCAATATTCCATATATTATACCAATATTAGTTTAGAAAATAATAAAAAAACATAATACATAATAAAATGAAGGGAATATAATCCCTAAAACATATTCAAAGGATTCAACTTTATAACCCTGAGAAAGGAAACGAATTCAAGGGTGAGCTCAAATTCTTAGTTAGTGTATGTAAAATACAATAAATAATGATTAAATGATCACAATAAATATGGAATGGTAAATAAAATATCACAAATTCCATATAAATATATAGATAATTAGAAAACAACATGGAATGGAAAATAACTGAAAAAAATTACATTCAATCAAAAAACAGATAATGAAATATATCCATAGACAATTCCAAAGAAAAAATATAATTGATAAAAATAAAAATAACTTAATTCTAAATAAATTAATTTCATAATTATTTTTATTTCATGTTACTAGGTATATGGTACCTTTAATGACAATACCATTCCTAAGAAAGTTTAACATATCATGTAGAAACCCATCAAATTTGTCCAATTGAATTATCTCACGATACTACTGATGCATCAAGTATCTTACATTAAATGACCCCAAAATATTTTTTACTGGTCCAGTTCATTCCTTATATGTGAAATAATTTATTTAAAATAATGAAAAAAAATTACTTATCAAATGTCCATAATGAGTACAAGATACATATTAACCAATATTTCCCTAGATAATCAAATAATTATCATGTACACACCATATGTATAATGGTATATAGTTTACACAATAATTATAACCATAACATAATAGTATGTATATATAAAATAAATGATTTTTACAAAGTAAAATGGTCACATTGATGTTATAATTTCAATAGAAAGTTAACAATCGCAATAGAAAATGAGATTGCAATGATAACTTTTACCACATGGTAATTTTCAAGTAAAAAAACCTGGGATGAGATAATTCAATTTAAAACCCTAAATACCATGAAGACAAAAGTATTGATGATATAATATATCAAAATGGTCATTTGATACACCAATCAAAAATAATCAAGTGGTGAATATGACATTTATCTCACAAAATTAAAAAGTGAGATGAAAATATATTACGTTATGATTTTCTTAGTTACGTGGTATTTAACCTCTATTATAGTGGTTTAAAATAAGTTATAGATTTATATCATAACTGTAATAATTTTTATAATATCATATTTGATCCCTTTATAATATCTTAAAACCCATTTGTTAAGAATAATTCTCTATTTTAATCTTTTCAGGTGTTAATCGCCTAGATTTTTGAGTATTTTAAGAATTTTTATTTGTGTCTATACTACATAGATATTTATTTCATCATCTACAGGATTTAAAAAAATATTTAAATATCATATATATTCTTTATATATTAATTTTAAATAATAAATTAAATTTGGAGATATGAAATGGAATGCAATGTTCATGGAGAAGGTAGGTCATACGTACACATGAATGCTACTTTCATTACCTTATTGTATTTAAAATTAAGTGAGATATATTAATATAATAAAATTATAGTATCATATGTATGTTATATAAATCCAATAAATTTATTACAACCATCCTTAATTAATTTCTTGTAATGTGTTAACCAATCACATCACTCTAAGCTGGCGATTGTCCACATATCCAGAAATGATGTTATCGTATTCCCAAAAAATGATAATCAAAATGAGATGTGTTATGTAAAAATTAAAGAAGCATAAAGTCATTATAAATACCATATATAACATATATAAACTATAAATACATCATTATTTCAAACCAAGAAAGGTGGTAATGGAAGAATTAATTCCATTGGTTTGCGAGGTGGTAGTGTACCGTACACACGAAGGATGATTACATATCCCATTTGATGGAATTGTGTCTTAGTACATGTCTCATTTTTGAAATAAAAACAATATATTATATTGAGTATACTGATTTTATTATATAATAATTATATAATATTAATTTATGTGGTGAATAATGAAATGAAACAAAAGTGATTGTTGAAGAATTTTACCTCTTTTTCAGGTAACTTCTTTTCATTTATACCAAAATCATTCCTGGGTTTTATGTTTCATAAAATTTTAGATTCTATGATTTGGGAAGAGATTTTTGATATCTATTTTTTATTTTCATTGATAAGAAAAGGGTATTTATAGGTTTTAATAAGTGGTTGGGTTGTGTTCCTTTTTTTATTAAAGGGGAGTGGAATTATTGTAAATATAAACTGGTAAACACCATTGAGAGGACTACCTTATATCATCTTCTATCAATAATAAACCAAATTATATAAAAGGTAGGATAGGGTACATATATTTACATAGAAGATGTTTTTTTCTTGTGTCTATGTATTTTTCTGCTTATGATTATGTTTTACCCCTTATTAACCCTAATTTTACCCAAATTGTTGTAATTAATTTTAATCGCATTCGCTATTATTTTTATCAAAAAAATCTGGTGATCTTATAGGAAATAAAAAATTATTATAATAAAAAATATGGAATCCATTATTCCATATCCTAATCACATAAGCGTTAGAAACTAATTTAAATTTAATGTCACCGATGGGATGAGAAAGCGAGTTTATAAAGTAAATATGTTCAAAAGTGTGAGATGTTTTACTATCCCAATATAAATGAGTAATTGATAATAGTTTCATACATTGGATTAATATATGTACAATTAATAAAATTAAAATTTAAAACTAATTGAAATATAGTTTAACCCTATAAATAGAGAAAAGGTATTTTTCAATAAAACTTTAACTATTTACCTTATTCATCAAAAAAATATTCTCATAACAATAAAAAAGTAACCCCAAGATAATTTTAACATTAATATTTTATAAATGAAGTTTTTTTACAAATAAAATTTATAAAACTGTAAAAATTTGTTTTTAAAACTACAGTTCTATTAAAAGGCGACAAAATTTCCTTTTGGAAAATATTTATTTTTATATATAAAATTGAATTTGTACTTATCTTATGCCTATCAAATATATTGTATGAATGTAAAAATATATGATTGAATATATAATATATAAATTTATTTAATATAATTCACTAATATTAAATAAGTTAATATATTTAGATAAAACACCTTTGGTTGCATAAAATAGATTTCTTATAGAATAATTTCCATTATATTCAATTAGTTTATATATTCATTTATAATTAATTGGTCACCATATATAAACAATATTTTATAAATTTAGATAATAGATTTCCTAATTTTCTTTAAATGGATAGTTTATAATTATCATGTTAAAATTAATATTAATTTCATATTTTTTTTGATGACTCTGTCTTGTATGTAACACAAGCTATCAAAGGGACTCAGTTAAGTTTGTAACAATAGGAAATACATTGTTACATATACCAAAAGAAAATATCATAGTATATATAGTGTATGATTAAGATGGGGATTCTTATAAATAAAATATTAAAGAAATTAAATGTATTATAAATATTTTAATTTCATGATGTGTTACACTAGTAGTAACAAATTAATAATTCCCATGTTATAAAAAATGATATGAAGAAATTTCATATATTTATATAAAAAATGAACAGGATCCTATATATGTATATTGTACACCACACACATTAATGTAGGAATAAAACTAGATTATCACTAGAGTAGATAAAATTTGTATATATTTCCTAAATTTTAACTCCATTCAAGATACATAGCTTAAAATCCAATTTAGGGCCCTCAATCATATATTTTCCAACAACCAATAGGTATTCTCGAGTACCCGGATGCATGAACTGAATTTCAGAACAACTTAGCAAGACACTACTAATTATTTCCTTAACATTATATAGTATATTAAATTCAATTAAATGGTTATATAGTAATAAATAATTTTAAATAGTAATAATAATAATAAATATTAAATAATTGACAACCATAGTAAAATAAAACCATCCTAGTGCGACCATACAAGCTTCATCAACTATTATAGTGTCCCTGAACAAGTTATCTAATGAACAAATATTGGTAGGTTATCTACCCCTAATAAATTTTTTTTTAAAAATTTCATATATAAATATACATATATATAGTAGTTGGGAGAAAATAAACCAATATAATTAAACATGATTATGATTATTAGTACAACCAACTCAACCAATTTCCTCTCTCCATTTGACAGTTCACCCAGTCCACTTGTGAATAATGTCCATGGTTTTCATTATACCCAACCAACATTTACAATATGTTCATGGTGGGAATTACACCCCATGTATGTAATAGGGACATATTTAGTTGACATCACACCCATCCTATTCTATAAGTCCATCCTCAGCTGGAATTACACACAACCCGAGTCATATAATAATCAAATTCCCATCTAATGTTAATATTACTCCCAACCAAATCACATAACAATTATTGGATGGAATTATAGTAGACCAAAAATTAAACACATCCATGACTAACATTACACCCAACCCAAATCATAAAAAAAATGTTAGGAATCACACCAATCCATTTCTTACTTCCTGACCATTTACATATCAATATAAACAACAACATCATATAAATCACTTATCAATTATAATTTAATGAAAATAATATCCCTATAACCATCTATCTCATAGAAGGGTTTCATGGGTTGGGATGATTACTAACAAAAACTTCCACCATCACTAAAGATATTCTTGAAATCACACTATCAATTCCCACATTATATTTTATCTACAGATTCTATCACATGAACCTTTAATTGTAATCTTTAATGTCTCAATAAAGGGAACTTGGATAACTATCATGGTAAACATGGTTATATTGTATCAATACAAATTTTTAACTTTATAATACCTACCACATCTAGTCAGTTTATCTCATAATTAGAATAAAATACAATAATCATAACCTCAATTAAATTATATTTTAAGTAAAAAATTTAGGAATTTTTTTATTAAATTTATATAATGGTTGAAAAATGTCCATCTCACTTTTGAAGTCCATCCAGTTCAACCATCCCAAACAATATCAATAAAAAATACAAAACCAAGACACACATAGATAATTTCATCCTATTTAGATTATAGGTGCACTCTAATCCAAGAACCATTTTACTAGTAAAAATATAAATGGCAACACAAAGGGTATACAACTGCAATGCATTTTGGATACCACTAATTTTCATTCACATCCTCAACCTAGAGGTTGATAATGACACCAATTTATGGCCCCATATATTTCAACATACCACAAAAACATACCTATTGGGATCATATACCATATATATGACAATTTAAATAATGTATCTCCCCGTAAAAATACTTGGGATTAATGAATATGATATATGGTTCCATCATGGACTATGAATTGTTTTTATATCTTGTAAGAGTCTAGGAAAATAATTTAATTTAGTTTATAGAACTTCAAGAAAATAGTGTTTTAGTGACAATTTTCAAAAACTATTGCTAAATGTTTTTAAAATATTTTTTTTAAATGTTTTAAAATTTATTGCAAATAAATTACAATTTTTAGTGGTGGATTTTTCAAAAAACTGCCGAAAACTAGTGGCGGTTTTTCCAAAACCGCAGCGAAATTGAGGATTTTTTTAAAAAATATTTATATATTAGTTATTAGTTATTATTTATTATTTACAATCAAATATAGTTTATTATTTATAATTTTATTTACTTATAATGGCTCAATTAATTAATATTTATAATTATTAGTTAATAATATTTTTAAACTGAAAAGAAATCTTCAATAAGTGGAAGAACAGACTTCGGCATCAAATTACCATAACTTATGATATGGGAGTCCACTTATGCTCTACAACCAGTCAAATCAAAGATTATCAAATGATATAAAACCAAGTGGAATTTAAATCATGTGATAATCAAATAAAAATATATATTAAAATTTCAATATTTGAAAATCGAAGTAGAACTTCAAACGACCATAACATTCAATCCAGGTGTCCATTTGGGTTTTAAGACATATCAAATCAAAGCCTGTGATGAGAAATACATTGTTTAGGTTTGATACCAACTCTATGAGTATTTTATACATTTTTATTCTTCCAGAAAGGCCTAGAAGGCCTCTGAAACATAGGTTTTAGTTGCAGACCCTGATTTCATAAAAATCAAACGGTTATAACTTTCGATCTAGGTGTCCATTCATCCTGTACCACATATCATATCAAAGCTCATTTCATGATCTTCGATTTTACTGGCTGTGGTGCTAAAAAAGGAGTCCTAGATTAGATTTTATGGTCATTTTATTGTATTTAGGGTTTTTAGAGGTTCTTAATGTTTTATGATTTAATTAATTAATTAATTAATTATTGTTTATTATTTTTTATTTTTTATTTAATATTTATTTACTTATTAATTAATTAAATATTAATTAATTAATTATTATTTATCTATCTATTTTATATTATCTATTATCTATTATTTATTTATTTATTATCTATTTATTTATTGATGAATTTATTTACTTATTTATTTGTTTACTTATTTATTTAGTTAATTATTTATTATTTAGTTATTATTTATAAATTAATTATTAATATATTTTTAATTTATTAATTAAATTTTAGTCATTTATTTAATATTAGTTTATTATTCATTTATTATTCATTTTTTCATTTTGTATTTATTTATTTTTATTCATTATTATTTTATTATTAATTATTTATTAAATATTAAATATAAATATAAAATATAAAACATTAAATATTAAATATTAAATATTAAATAAGAATTATTAATTATTAATTATTAATTATGAATTAAAAATTATCTATTATTAATTATTAGTTATTGTTAATTAATTAATTAATTAATTAATTAATTAATTAATTATATATTTATTTATTTATGTATTTAATTATTTATTATTTAAAATTTAAAATTTAAAATTTAAAATTTAAAATTTAAAATTTATTATATATTAATTTATTTTTAATTTACTAAATATTAATTAATTATAAGTTTATTATTCATTCATTATTTATTTATTAATTTATTTAATATTAATTATTTTTTAATTATTAATTATTTAGAAATTAAAAATTTCTAATAATTTAATAATTAGTTATAAATTTTTAAATATTAATTATTAATTATGAATTATGAATTATTAGTGATCAAATATTAATTATTAATTATTATTAATATTTAATTATTAATTATTAATTATTTTCTATTTTATATTTTATATTTATTATTATTAATTATTATTTATCTATTATTTATTAATTTATTATTAATTTGTTCTTTATTTATCATATATTAAATTATTTATTTATGAATTAATTATTTATACATTACTTATATACTATATGTTATATATTATAAATTATAAATTATAAATTATAAATTATAAATTATATAATATATAATATATAACATATAATATATATTAGATAATATATAATATATATTATACATTATACATAATATATTATATATTATGTATTATATTTTATATGTTATATATTATATATTTTGTATTATATATTTTTTATTATATGTGACATATTATATATTACCTATTATATATTATATATGAGATATTATATATTACATATCACATATTATATATTGTATATTACAAATTACAAATTACATATAATATGTAATATATAATATATAATATATAATATGTAATATATAATATATAATATATTATTTTTTATATATTATTTTTTATTTTCTATATATTATATATTATATACTGTATATTATATATTATTTAGTATTTAGTATTTAGTATTTAGAATTTATTATTTACAAGTTATTATTTACTATTTACTATTGACTATTGACTATTGACTATTGACTATTTATTATTTACTATTTACTATTTATTATTTATTAATTACTATTTACTATTTATTATTTACTTTTTTGTATTTACCATTTATTTCCATATTATATATATATATATATATTATTTATTTACATTCTATTTATTAGTTAGTAATTTGTAATTAGTAATTATTAAATATTAATAATTTATTAATAATTAATAATTAATAATTATTTTTTATTGATTAATCATTATTGATTAATAATTATTTAGTGTGTATCTATTTTTTATTTTTTATTTGTTTTTCCAAATAATATATATATATATATATATATATATATTAAATTCGATTTATTGACCACATAAAGAGCATGCTAGAGTGGTAATGTCATTGGAGAATAAGCAAGAGGCACAGGGTTCAAATCTCACTGAACACAGAATTTCTATATATGGCATGACCATGCGCATGGACATGGACTTCTACATAGAGATGGCATGAGCATGGTAATAATAAAAAATAAAAAATAAATAAATTATGAAAATAAATAAATAAATCAATAGATTATGAAAATAAATCAATAAATCAATAAATTATGAAAATACATAAATAAATTGTGAAAATAAATAAATAAATAAATAAATAAATAAATAACACAAATAATTAATTAAATAAATAAATAAATTATGAAAAAAATTAAAAACGATTTAGCCACAATACATTTTTTAATTTTATTGAAGAGCCACTTTAAGGGTAAGTGGGAACTAACAAAAACATCCAGCATCAAGTTACACCCTCACAACACCCATTACAAAATTCAAATTTCAAAATAACCACACACCCCGCCAAGACCGTCTCATTCAACCTATTTCAAAATTCAAAAGATACCAACATCACTGCAAATTGCGCACATCCCGTGAGTCGACTGAGGAGAATCAGATGCAATGAGGAAGTCACGTTTTGAACACATCGTCGCCATCATACACAACACCTCTCCATCGTCACGACACCAGCGTCCACCACTAAAGCATCGTCGTTGTCCAGCATCTTTATCATCGACAAAGAAAAACCACCGCAATAGGAAGCCTCTTAACAACCGAATGCCGGAAACCATAAACACCGCCAAGAGAAATCAAAACAGATGATCAATACAGCTGTAAAATAAAACTGAAGCCACAAAATAGAAGCCCTCCAAATCTGTTAGTACCTTGATTCCCTTCAAACGTTGAACCACAATCCCAAAACCACATAGTTTCCATTGTGCCAGATCAAACTAGGTGAGGAGTGTAGGAACATGAGGTCAGAGCAGGTTGAGCGGCCAAAGAGATCTTCAGCACATAACCATCATCAGGCCCAAAGACCTCATGAAAGTAGTAAAAAAGCTTCTCCAAACTCAGATCCTTCGCCAATAATGGGACCAATAGTACATCTCGGAAGTAGACTTCTTAGACCGCATGAGCAGAAGGAACCTCGAGCCCTGTCAGAAGAAATGCCAGCACACTATCAAAAAACCTCGCAGATGAGAAGAACCCACAATCCAGAAAAACACGCCGCACCACCGTCGACATTGCCAAAGGAAAAATCGTAAACACCTTGAAACATAAGAACCAAATAGAAGAACAACCACTGATGGGAAGGCCTCCCCAAGACGCGCCTCCTGGAGCACCCTACTACTCACAGAAACACTTCCCAGAACCTCCACTGAAACCATTACGCCCTACCGACCTGGAGAGGGGTAAGGGATCTAGAGGCCAGAGTAGTGTGAGAGCATATCAGACCTCCATCAAGAGCCTTGAAGAATCGAACACCATCATCCCTACAGAAAACCTTGTTGATGAACTAAGACATCCAAAAAAGTGACCCTGACTCCATCTGTAAACGTCGTCAAAGGACCGAAGAAAAATCATTATCACTGTGATGAAACGACAGGAAATTGCAACCCCAGACCAACTGATTAAACTGAAAACCAAAACGGTAGTGGTCGCCATCCAATCAAGGAGGAATCTGCTGAACCTCACACCAACACAATCCCAAACCACTGTGGTTCCTTCATGACAAACCAAGATGGGGTTTGGCGTGAAGGTGACAGTGATAAGAGTAGAGGTGGGATCGAGCGACAACCACAAAACTCCAGTGAAAAAACCACCAAATCGGAACCAAGAGAACTAGAGAGTAGGGGGAGCACCATTAATAAGGAGGAAGAAGAAGACAAAGTAGGGGAAATCAAGGTTGCTGAAGAACAAATCGATAAGGATGAAACAACCTCAGAGAGTGGAAGGAGAGAAACGTGAAGACGGAAAACAAGATAGAGAGAAGATCCGCTAAAAATCTAGGGGGAGAATGGTTTTCATAACACATGATGTAGTAATGGTTTTCCAAAAAATCATCGTAGAATGATTTAGCGATGTTTTAAACCGCTGCTAAAAGAAAAAACCCGCTGCTAAATACAAATTTTGGCACAGTGTAGTGAAATTTAAATGGACGGTTGAAACACATATCAAAAATTGCATGGAATTATCATAAATCATTGAGAATGGTTATGGACCACCATCCATGATCCACCAGAATCTCACTAATCATAAAAAACTTGAACAATTATCCCAAATTGGTAGGAATTGCACAATCTTTAGCTATCACCCAAGGAAAATAACACTCAAATCAATCAAAAAATTTCCATATATCCTCTATAGGTGATATAAATTATATAGAGGAATAGGATATATGTGTGATTAATAAAACAAACAGATAACATATTTTTTTAGTATTAAAATCCTTTAATATTTAAAAAAAATACAAATAGAATACCTTAGGACATGATCATAATGTTTACAGAGTAATTTACCTATAAGGTTCACCCTTATGCTAGTAATCCACTATACGCACAGTAGCAACCTTCTTCATGGTAAAACCCATAAATATCATCCCTACATGTTCATATAATTACATACAAATTCATAGTGTAGTTATCTCTCATTAGAACAATTTTAATTCAGAGACCTCATTTATTATGGAAAACTAAATATCTTAATAGAAATATTACACTATAAAAACAAAGGTTTGAAACATAACCTTTAATACAATGATAAAATTAATAATTACATGTTACAAAAGTTTAGGTAATTTATCATTAAATATACCATAAATCCCTACACTATAGTGTACTTTATCCTAATTAAAAAAAACTAAATTCAGTAATTCTGACCATAGAGAAGTTCCCTAAGTCCATGATAGAACCAACCACCAACATGGGAAGATTATATATGAATATAATCACTATGTAAAGACATGGAAATTCCATATAAGTTTTTTTAAATTATTTGGGATTATTAAAACTCTCCTATAATTGACAACACGTGATTTCGAGGCCCGATGTGACTGGAACGTAATTTTGAACTTTTTAAGGTACGTTCAGTAAATGTGTGAGTGAGAATTTATAACTTTTTAACCAGTGAAAGGAATTGAAATCTAAAGGCAACGTTGAATTCACAACGTCAGGATTCACTTAAGGGAGGCTTAACTTCGACCGCAGGAGGTCGAGGGAAAAATTCAGTTTCACGGAATTTTTGAAAGAATAATAAAATAACATAACATGTTATTTTATTTTTCTACCACCTCATTAGTGATAGTGGTGGGGACTACAGAGGTGGTCGGACACTTAATGAGGGAAATTAAATGCTAGTTACACATTAATTGTGTAGCCACTACTCGTTTAATTAATGTGGTTCATTAATTTCACTGATTAATAGACCTGTAATTAAAAGGAGAGTTAAACTATTAATTAGGCCATTTGATATATTGTTTATTACCCACTTGATATGATTCTAACACAGAGGGCACGAGCCAAATGAAAAAGGATCAGAAACTCCTCCACTTCGTTTTTTTTGAGTTCTTTGGGGGCGGATTTCCAACATGATGGAATCTTGAATCCGGGAGCCACACAATGACAGAAGCATCCCGGGAGGTCTGTAGATGCAATCAGAAGGGAAAATGGACCACCGAAGCTCCCCCGGTGGCCCGTGGAAGTCCCAATGGTGTGACATCGATACGAAGACACCGTCGACTGGCACCGGTGGGCGATGGCGGTGGCCGACTCTTGTTGGCCGCATTGGGAGGCGGCACCGGGATCTCACCGGCTACGGAGGGAGGCGGTGCCAGACTCTCTCCTGTCATGGAGGGAGGCGGCGCCTGGATCTTCCCATCCACAGAGGGAGGCGACGCCCTTAGGTGTTGCGGCGGGAGGAAGGGACAACCAAAGTTGGGTAGCCATGATGGTAGTGGGTGTCGCGACGTCATGTGCAGCGGTGGCAGGCCGTGACTTTGAGCCATGACGGAGGGGACCCGTGCCCCGCAGGTCCCGCTAACAGGGGTGGTGTCGTCATTGAAAAACTAACAGACTTTTTTTTGTTAGGGAGGGGGAGTTTCCCCCACTCAGGTCACGCCCAGCTGGTAGGCCTAGCTAATCCTGCGTCCCGGTGGGATGCGCCTGACCAAGGCGGGTTGGGCCAGTCCCGTGACCCAGTGGGCTGAGCCCGATGTGGCCCAGGTCGTTCGGTACAGGCCGGGTCGGACCCGGGTACAACCCAGACTAGGTTGGGTCGACCCCAAAATGGGTTGGGACGGGGCAGGTCGGGTCAGTCTGACTGGGTCAGACCAGTCCCAGACCCTTTTTTGCCCCATATATACTTAATAGGACATATCTAACAAACCATAAATCCGTTTGAAAATCCATCTATAATCCTAGAATCCTCATAACAGGATGATACTTTTGAGATACACCACATGAGTTTTGGAGAATGTTAGAGTATGGCTGAGTTGGATCGAACCCGAATCAAACTGAGCCCTCGATACTAAAACCCTTATAAATCACAGGCCAAGCGTCCGATTGACGCACCGTCTTTTGCGTTGGAACCCTTAAGACATGCCGGTCCTTTGAGTTACTCCTTTTTAGAACTTTGTGGTAGTTGAGGCATAAAAAATATCTTGAGGAGAAGTTTCTATGGAACTCAAGCACACCAAGTGCGGGGAATCCTGTGGCTGTCTATCAATTGAAGAGAGAACCTCTGAAGATCAGCATCATAGAGACCCTGTGTAGATCAGAATCATAGAGAACCTATGTATATTAGCATCATAGTGAACCTGTGTATATCCTAATCATAGAAATCATGTGTAGATCAGCATCATAGCGACATTGTGTGTATTTTCATAATAGAGACCTTGTGTGGATCAAAATTCTAGTGACCCTGTGTGGATCAACTGTGGCTGACCCGACGAGGAACACCCTTAGAGCGGCCCATTATGGATTAGCAACATACGACCCTATGTGGATCGACAATGGAACAATTACTCCGTGGTTCAGTTGTGTAAAATTCCTAACAATATAAAATGATATATCTTAAGACTAATCATATTTATTCCTAATCTCTGAGTTGTATACCTGGTTTGAGTTGAGTGTTTTTCTTCGTGCTTTGTGATTGATATCATGCCTTATTGTTTTTCCTTTTTGAAAATCTGAGAGACCTTCGAGGGTATCATGGTCCCTACTATATATTGTTATAATTACCACTGCACAGGATTCACCCATACCTTGTCGTGTTGTGTGGAGATGACGAGCAGCTTGGCTGAGAACTTAGGGATCCAGGACTATGTGGTACATAGAGGTTACAGGTTAACGTGAAGAGCTGTAGAGATGAACTGTACCGACCATTCAGGTAGGATCCTTGGGGAGAAATCTCAGGAGCTACTTTCTATTATAGTTTTTTTTCTTTCATTCAGGCTTGTATTCTGTCCCCCTTTACTTTAGTTGTACTTTTACTTAGTTTTTCAGTGGTATGTTGTTTTCCCTTTTTGTGAGTTGGAACTTGGATGGGTGGGTGTGTGTGTATGGGTTTCCAAGAAAATGCCTACCACTTTCAGGTTGATGCCTTCAGTGTTAGTTGCCAGCTTCTAGCCTCCAGAAGGCGGGCTTAGGGTAGTCATGGAATGGGCCCCATGAGACAGGCTGTGACACACCATGTTTTGGGGAACTATTTATAGATCATGTAGTTGACCTTATGAAAAACACAATCTTACAAAAACCAAAAAAATCTTCTACAACCCCCACGATGATGAAATCCACTATACTACTTCGGGAAGAGACTCTCGTGGATGGAAACCTTCTTGAACCTGGGATAATTATCAAAACATACCCTTATAACTACCATTATTACTCATCCACTCAATATATCAACACATGAACATCATATCGGTCATTTGAAATGATTCTAAAAATGGAAATTTTCAATCCAAATACAATATCATTAGAACCCATCATGTCTATGTTTCCTCATACATGAACATGTGTGAGGTGTTATAGCCTCCCCAATTTGACACATATCCTCCCTATGATGTATGGAAGTGAATATTTCATGAAAATATTACTTCATTTAAAATTGATTCATAGTATAGATTATTATATTTCATTAAATATGATTATTCTAACACCATACATGAACCATGAGAATTATACAACACCCTAGATGTGAAATGTTCCAACCCATCATTATCTTTGATCATCACATAAAGAATTCTTGAAAATATATATTTTTGTAATAGTTCCAGATAAAAATTGGAAATTGATAGTTTGTACATGACAACTCCAATTGACTCTAAAAATTTATATATTCCATAAAATATGGGGATATTAAATTCCACCAATGCCAAAATGATTTCCAACTAATGATGAAATTTATGGATTCTGGAATTATTGTGAACTATGATTCTATAATGTATTTTATGTTAGTATATATTTTTTAATGATGTTTTTCAAACAAAACACCAATATAAAATAAACCATGGTACTTTAAGATTATATTATAATAATTATATGTGATAGTTATATTTTTGGTATTGAATTAAAAGGAAAAAATATAAATAAAGATATTATAAAATGTATATATAATGAAAATAACTGTCATTTTTAAAATATATTCATTTAATAAATTAAATTAATGTAGCTAAATTATTATTAAGATACATTTTTTCTTAAAAATGTCATTTTATAAAAATATTCTTTATGACAAGATATGAATTTACCTTCACAATAAAATAAATATATTATAAAATATGTTGACATTAATAATATATTTACTTTATTTTAATTATTAATTGATGTGAAATAATAATAATAATAATAATAATAATAATATTTAAATAATTAATTTTCGTATCAATTAAAATTTTTATTATATATTACATTTCCTTTTAAAATGTTATTTCCAAAATTTCATTTTTTTAATTCTTGAAAACAAATATCAATTTTGGATTCAGAAGAGAAATATTATTTAGGGTGAAATTATATAATTAATGATTTTCAACTGAATAGTAAAAAATAATCTTTTTACAAATACCATGAATTTTCAGACATCAGTATTTATTAAGTATGAATTAATAATGTATGAACAATTTTTAACAAATAAAATTTCTTTATTAAGTATAATTATCCTTTTAAAATTATTATTTTTAAATTAGAATATTATTTTGACATTTTGGAAACTGAATTATATTTTCTTATAATTTTTTATATGGAATGAATTTATTGTTTTTGAAATTAATTTTTATCACATATTGAAAATTAATGTTATAAAATGGAATTTATATTTGGAAGGTTAATTTTTAAATTACTTTATAAGCAAATTTTATTAATGATAAAAATAAGTTATTGAGGATAAATAATGAGCTTCTACGGTAAAAACATATTGTGGTAATATGGTAAATTAATTGCAGTGGGGAAAAAATATATCAAACCATATCCCTTAATTTTTGTGTGTGATAGGTTTCTTAGAAAATCTTAACTTCTTAATTAATTTATTATTTGGGGGATTCATTCCTTTAATAGAGTATCTCTTATTTCAAAATGGAATTTCAATCAATTATAAATGTATCCCCTCACTACCCTACTTCTGTTAACACCATATGCCTCTTAGTTCGACCAAAATCTACCAAAATCTCTAAAAAATATTATATAATTCTTATTGGTCATGGTATCATAAAAATATAAACCTTTAGTGGTTTAATTCAATTTTCAATGGATTTTCTCCCAAGAGTATGTGAAAAATCTATAATCAATCCTTTTTTATTTTTATTCGAAAACCTCTCCATTTATCTCTTAAAAATGTGTTGTAAAAAATAAAAAATAATTAAATATTTATAATAATTAAACTTAAATTTTATTTCATTGATGTAAAAAAAATTTCTAACTTCCTCACAACCATTTTGAAAAATGAAAATATCACACGTGTTACATTTAGAATAATACCGTTATAATGGATATAATTATTTTTTCATAATTTCCATACATGGATAATAATAATAAATATTTTTTTTAATATATAAGATATTATAGAGTAATATATTTCATGATTATGGTGATGAAATATGACACAAAAACAAATCACCATTATAATTTAATCTTATGTTATGGGTAAATTACTAGAAACATCCTTGTCATAGATCTCATTATGTCTAACCATTCCCATAGACAATAAAAAAATTAATATTGTGATTAATAAATCACTTAAAAAAATTTAAATATATTTTAATAAATTTTAATGTTGAAATTACTATCAATTAATGAGGGTTGCCTTGAATATTATGAAACCTATGTGAAATAATCAAATTTACTAATATCTGATTATGAGAACAAGAATTAACTAGATAATGAATATTTAATTAATGATTATATATAAATAATATAAAATGTAATAGATATGAATAAGGTCTAAAATAATTTTAATAATATCCTTAGGTGTATTATATACAATTTTATATAAATTCATGGAAATTATAGTAATATTAAGGGTATCTCATTTTTTTCCATAGAGAGATATTCCATATTGGCCAATTTATTCATTCTATGGGGATGTACATAATAATATTTTTATTAATTTTATCATGTATTTCATTAACATAAATGGATTTAAAAATCTATTTTCTAATTCTATAATTCATTGGGTTTTGCTTCAATGGTTACCAAAACCTTAAGTGTTTTCATTCCAATCTGATTTTCAAATCAAGATTGTTTTCAATGAATTTCCATACGAGAAAAAATTGAGTGATATTTATCTCAAAAGCATAAACCATTTATTCCCGTATCGTTATTCATTGAATTTTACATGTTGTCTTTAAGTTCCATTTACCTTGGTAAATAATTTAACCTATGTTATTTTTTCACATGGAACCTAACTTACCTCTTGTTTTCTATCAGATTTCATCATCATCATATATATATATTCATTGGAAAATTTAATAGTTATCCTTATATACAATTCAATAACTTATTAATATTTTTATTAATATTTATAATAATGAATTTTTTTAATGTAATATTTTAATTATTAGAACATCGAATGATTTTTTAAAAAGTGTTTAAAAAACATTTTTTTGATATTTTCCATGAATTTTTTTTCACTATTTTGATCAATAGTCCTTACAAAATTTATTTCAATTTTTTTAAAATATTTTTCCAAATAATACTAATTTTTAATTATTTTGAAAATCATAAAGGTATTTCATATTATTATTCAATATAATTTATCCCATAATCCTAAAATTATTTTTTTCATCTATGTCAACCTCCTTTAATGTTTCATATTATAAACTATGGATATGATCTTGTGTTACCATCCACCTCCTTTCATTATATTGAATATGAAATTTATATTATATGTTTTTAGGAAAATCATAACTTCATGATGGGTCAATTAAGTTATGGTTGTAATTTGAATGTACTCATGTTCTCATGGATGACATTTGTGTATTTTTTATTATGTGATGTGTTGGATCAGAATTAAATATCACCATAATGAATTGTGAAATTTAGGATATCTCATGAGATAAGTATGGGAGGTCGGTACTTTACTCTATATGTAATATGCGATGGGATTTAGGAACATGATTCATGATCCATTATGTTTTGGGGGGTAGGAACACGATTATTTGTCAACTATTTTATGATTTATATCCTTAAGTTTTATGTGACACACTTATGTTTTCTATAACACCCTATACTTGCACACCCAAATCAAGTTCCAAAATCATATAGTTTATATACTCTCTTTGATCCCAAAATTAGTTACCCAAATTTAACAATCCATAAATACAAAATAAATAACCTATATTAATCCACATCCACACATGTGACCCTTTAGTATTATATTTTTATAGAATTTGGAAACCCCCAATATCTACAAAGACCCACGTATTTATCATAAAATGGATTTTTTTTCCAATTATTGAAATTTTTTTTATATACTCAGAAATATCTCTAGAAAAATCCAACACACATTACTATATTTTATATATATCTTACAAGATATCACAACTCATTACATATGGGAATGTAAATATAAGAAGTGTGAGATCAAATGATATGTAATGGTAAAAAAAAATTGATTACATTCAAAGATAAATAGTGAGTATAATATGATTATATGGGAATGATGAAATTATTAAGTTACATGATCTTTGAATATGAAATTTATACAAAAAATTAAATTAATCATCAATCATGTGTAATGGAATAAATCATTGGAATTCCATAAAATAAGATTCATATAAGTAAACAATCATGTATAATGTGAAATCATACATCACCCAAGGAAACCATTAAAACTCATATCATTCATATAGAAAACATGAATGCATCTATGGATATAATACTCATAAAATAACTGTAATTGTTAAATAACCTTCCAGTTAATTAAATTTTTTTTAGAGGAGTAGCTTGTGTTTAGATAACTTGATTATAATTATATCTTTGTAGGATTGACTTATATCAAGACAAAGACATCCAATTTATAGTAGTAATTTATAAAAATTTTACTCTAAAAAATCATAAGAGTTAATTATATCGAGTTAAATCCATCCACTTTATAATAGTAACTTATAACAAGTTAACATTATCCATTTATAGAATTAACATATTACCTGTTAGATTTTTCCATTTCACAAGAGTAACTTACAACAAGTTAAGTCCATCCTCATTAATTAATGAATTGGAGGGATATTGTTGAACCAATCATCATAAAATAAAATTTACATGAACCAAAATATGAATAAATAAGTTCATGATTCTAGTTGATTAGAAAATTAATAAAAACAACAATTATTCCTTTATATCTTGATTAACCCATGAATGTGAATCGAAATTAATGATAACTCAATTGATACATTTTACTAATCCATCCAAATAATTATTATTGGAGGTATCATTTAAGAATTTACCAAGTGGATCATAACAATAATTAAATCATGATGACATGAAGACCACTTTTTTAAAATCAATAGAAATATTCATTGAATAACATTAATTAATGTCTTTCTATTTTCATAACATTTTAAAAGAAAAAAAATATTTGAACTATGAGAAATATATTTTCATTAAAAACCTAAGATATAATATAATATAACCTTATTAATTAATAAAGGACATGAATACCCAGCAATGAAATCAAGCAGTATACATGAAGAAAATATTTATACACTTTTGTAATTAAATTAAAAAACAACTTGTATGAAAAACATTGAAATTAATATTTTTATATTTTTTTAATAAATTTAATGATTCCTGAAAATATCATTAAAAAATATTTATTTTAAGATAATAACATTATTAAAAGGATATAATTAATATGGGTATGAGTGAAAACTAAATATAATCTAAAAGAAGATAAATTTTATGTTTCTCTCACATTATTTCCTTTTGGTTGATTCATGGATCAAATGGGAAGGAAATGAGGAAAAAGGAAATTAAACCAAAATTAAAACCCTATTATAATAATATATATGGTGTTTAACATATATTTATCAAACAATTACTAGAATAGAAATTTAAATATAAGTAATCTTGAATAAATGTGAGATTAGAACATAAACCCTAAACTCAGACTTATACTTGTTTGAACATACTCTAATATATATTACTATAAATATAAACATATTATCAATCCATTTTATAAAAAAATTTATATTAATATTTATATATAACATTCAAATATAATTTCAAATCACACATTTATTGATAATTATTTTAAATAATCAATATTTTGTTGCAACTATTCTATTTTCCTAGAATGGATTGTTTCATTAGTTAAGATCCATTCACCATGCTCACTATTTCACCATATACATAATTACAATGATGTTATAATTTTCATATTTCATTATTAAATATTATTTTAAAACCATCAATGTATGTGTTGTTAACAAATAATATTCATAATTAATGGGGACGGTAGACCACACGTACACATGAGAAACATTATCATTATTGAATGGAGGGGAGGGAAATAAAGTAAATAATTGTTTATCATTACATAATAATAATAATTATGTTATAAATATCATAATTATTAATTTAATATATCTCTATTATTATTAATTTAAGGTTTTTTATGATACATTAAATACTCCCTTTATGGAGGTGGTTGTTCAGCAAAATGTACAAGCAACGTTTTCATTTTCCAATGGATATAAATTTTGTGGATAAGATTTTCAAAATAAATGTAATGATATTTAACTAAAAAAATAATAGAAATTTATTATTTATATACGACTATAGGATAGTTTTTTAAGGTTTAATATTTAATAATATTTAAAAGACTCAGTTAGAATGACTTCCTCTTCTTTTTGTATCCTCCTTTCAAAAGAAAATAATTCACTTAGAAGAGTAGTTTATAGTCACCTAGGGGGTATGAGAATGTGGTATGAGAAGTTTTTTGAGTAATTTATGAAAAATTCGAAGATAAATCTAATATTTTCTATGAATTTGGAAATAATATATTGAGTTCTATTTTTTAAGAAAAATTCAATTTCGTTTCATAAATATTAAATAACTAATGGTTAAGAATGTACTTATAAAAATAAAAAATGGGTCATTAGTGGACCATGTATGTTATTATTGGATATTTTACTTCACTATGATAAAATATATTATTTTATTGATCGTTAAATCATTTAATATAAATTTTTAAACATTAAATACACATTTATATATATTTTGTAATATCACCTACCCGGGAGCCACTAATCCGTTCTCCCGAACCGGGTCGCTACATAACCTCCAGCACACCTCCCCGTACGCCAAAGATTTATGACTAGTAATGATTGTCTAATTAGTCATGTGGGGAGACTATACCCTCAATATCAGAGTAAGACACGACAAATAATAACTTAAATAATAGAAACAAAAGATAACAATCAATAACAAGCATAATTAACTAATTTCCAAAACTAGGTACAACCATATACAACAGTAAATATGTCATGCCATGCAATAGTGAAGAGTGAAAAAAACCAAAAGAAAGAATATAGAAGGATCCCAAAAATGGTCTAGACCCCTTGTCTGAAACCTCACCCAACATGTCCCATGTTCAACTGAACTCCCTAGCATATATCCCTTGCCCCTATCCTGACCTGCAAGCATGAAATATGCTCGGGTACCCAACAAAATCCTGATAAGGGTGTGAGTATAAATCAGTAGGCTACCACCAAAAGTGTCTACAAAATCTCTAGCAAAGTCAGAGAGTAAATTCAAGTGATAAATGATGACAAGTAAGGATAAAAAGTTCATCGGGTCATTCTAGACTATGTTAATTTAATTTATACTACCATTGAATCCGGGTTCACTACTTAGAAATTTCATGATTTAATATACCCTTTTCACGTGTTCAATGGATTAGGAACATTCAATATTTCCAAGCATACATGAATAAAATCAAGTCCTATCTCACTAGGCATCATATTATAACAAACCCGTAATCCTCACCTCGAAGCCTCAGTCTGGGTGGAAAGCAACCAGTAGGGGAATATAACTCTGTCCCCTTCCCTAACACATGAATTTAGGGGAGGGGCTAGAACCTTGGTCCAACTCAATCCCTCGGTGTAGAACCTCAAGTCAATACCCCACACAACCAAGGCATGTGCACATGCTTATTTATCATTCACCACAATTAACCATATCCCAACAATATAGACAATATCATTCACATCATCACAACAATATTATTAAATGGGAAATTAAAATTATTTCCTCAATCTATTAATACATTCATGATTTATATTACTTGGCCCCTTTATCACCATTACATTTCCCATTCCTATCTCACTAAGTACATTAATGTATAAAGCTAATCCCCAAGAATTTTCCCATTAACCCATTTAGTCCCTTTTTAAATCCAACCAAACACCCGCCTAGTTCATTACCCAACCTAGGTGTATTACTAAACTACCATTTCACATCTTAAAGAATATTAACATTTTCATAATGGGATCTATGTTCTCGCATAACAACATTACACTTACTTGGCTAGACTCTATGTCCGGGGAATATTGGCACACCCCATGGGTGGCCCTAATTTGGTCAAGTCATCCTTATTGCATCCCATGTTGATTAATAGGGGTTCAATTAACCATTTAGACACCCACTATGTCACATCATGTTAAAGTAACCAAGAACTCATCAAAATAGGGAAAGAATAAAAACCCTACATGCACAAATCTACATAAAAACCAAGGGATATAACTTGTAAACCACTTTACTTGAATCTGTTGGTGAACACACAACCAACTGAGGCCTTAGATCTCGATTCAACAAACCCTTGAAGCTTTACCCTAATTGTCACAAAAAAATTAGGGTTTAAGAGCATTCGATGGAGATGGGAAAGAAATACAAACCCTAAACCAAAAGGAAAAACAAGAGTGTGATTAGCCTTACCCGGATCTTCAATATATAGATAACGACACTCCAAATAGCCTTAAGATGATGGAGATTGGTCCTAGAAAGCTCTTAGAGCTTTTCGGGCATCACTAGAGCTGGAGGTGGAAGAAGGGAGGAAAATCTCGAGTGACCCTTACTTTTTTTGTAATGGAATTTTTGTAAAATATTTGATGTTCCTAGGCCGCACAGTTTACCCACATGGTTTTCCAAACCACATGAAAACCATGCGGAGGCTACTACCTGCACACCCTTTCAATTTCATGGTTTTCCAGGCCTTGTGAAGACCGTGTTGATTTCCACTATTCACACAGCCTCCCCTCACAAGGTTTTCTAAACCGTGCTGACTACCCCAAAAGACCCTTTTCCCCATTTTTCATATCTGAAACCACTGGAACACCCCCAAACCTTAAAAAGGACTTGGGGAATCACATTACTAACCAAAAAATGAGACTAGAAATGAAACATTACAAGAACATAACTTATGAAGAAATAAAGGGTCTTACAACCTCTCCACCTTATAATAGCTCGTCCCCGAGTTGCTCTTCCTGAGTATCATTGAGTTCCCAAGGAAAAAAGATTAAGACACTAAGCCCGCATATCTGATTCTCTCTCAAAAGTTTCCTCCTAAACATTTCCATGCGACTATAGAACATGAACCAAGGGAATGACCTTTCCATTATCACTATGATCCACAATACCAACAGGGTTCTCCTCAAAGGACGCATCAGCCTCAACCTCGACATCCTCAACATTTATCATATGATATAGATCAGGGTGACATGTCGGAGTTTTGAAACATGAAAAAATCATTCATCCCAATATACCATAGTGTAAGAGCCAATCGGTAAGCCATGGTTCTGACCCTCTCCATAATCTCAAATGGCCCCACATATCTAGGCACCAACTAGCCCAACTTCTGAATTCGATGGCGACCCAACCATGGTGACACCCGAAGAAACACACTATTAGCCACCATGAACTCAAGAGGTCTAAAACGACGATATGAATATGAATTATTCCTACTATGATCCGTTTTCATACACTTTTGAATCAATAAATCCTTATACGATGTCTCCTGCACAGGACTCGGTCCTAAGAGTTCAGACTCTATGGCTTCTAACCAACACAACAGAGATCTTCACAGTCTCCCATAAAGTTCCCCAAAAAGATTCATTTGAACTGTAACTTGAAAGATATTGTTATAATAAAAATCCACAAGCAATAAGTGATTTTCCCCCGAACCACTAAAATCTAGTACACATGCTATCAACATGTATTATAATACCAGAATTGTATGCTCTGACTGGCCATCAGTCTTTGGGTGGTAATCCATACTCAAAAAAAGCTTGGTACCAAGTTTATTAGGTAGTCCCTTCCAGAATCGAGAGGTGAATCATGGATCATGATACAATACTATTATTATTGGCATGCCATGTAACCATACTATTTCTCAAACATACAATTTCACCAACTCGTTGACTATATAGGTCTCTTAAATTGACAAGAAATGGACCACTTTGGTCAGACGATCTAGTACCACCCAAATTAAATCATTATTCAGAGGCATCCTCAGAAGACCCAATACAAATTCCATCATGAATTCATTCCACTCCCACTCTGGTATAGGCAATGACTGCAACAACCCACCTGGACGCTAATGTTCTACCTTTACCTACTGGAAGATAAGGCATCGTGCCACTAAACATGAAACTTCTTTCTTCATTCTCATCCAATAAAACTAACAATGGAGATCACAGTACATATTAGTCAAGATCGAATGCACTTCCCACTTTGATGCATGGAACACGGGAATAAACTCTTACCCTACATCTGTCATCACCACAACATGACCATGAACATAAGAGACTCCATCTGCACCGAAAGTCCAACTAGAAGATGAATACCCACCTTTAAGACTTTCCTTCATAGACAAACACTTTGAATCCACAGACTGACTCTCCTTAAATCTGCTCATAAGTACAGATTCAACTGCTATAGATGCAAGGGTCATTGTCCCATGACCATTTTTTACCTCCAAATGCATCTCCTCAAACAAGGACATCATCACCCACTCTAAACTGGATTCTTGAACTACCTAATTATGAGTCTTCCATCATAGAGCATCGACGACACTATGCCCTTTCCTAGGTGTATAAATAAACTCAAAATCAAAATACATTAGGTACTTGACCCACCATCACTGTTGAAGATTCAAATCTCGCTATGATTAGATGTATTTAAGAATCTTATAGTCCGTGAACATCATGTAAGGTTCTCCCAAAAATTAGTGCCTCCAAGACTTCCAGGCATGAACCATAACAACTAGCTCAAGGTGATGAGTAGGATAATTTCATTCATGTGGAGTCAACTGCCTTGACCCATAAGCTACAACCCGATCATATTGAATCACCACTGCCCCATGTCCAACACATGATGCATCACAAAAAACGATGTACTTATTACCTGGTTTAGGTATGATCAAAATTGGTGCAGTAGTCAATCACTTTTTCATCTCCTAAAAAGGACTCTCACATGTCTCTGGCCAATCAAACATAACCCCCTTCTTGGTTAGGCCTGTGAGAGGCACTTAAAAATGAGATAAATCTCTAATAAACCTTCAGTAATAACTGGACAAACCTAGAAAACTATGAATATCAGATATGTTCTTGGGATTATTCCAAGACACCACAACCTTCATATTTTCCGGATCCACCGATGCACCTGACTCAGAAATGTTGTGTCCCATAAAGTGCACCTCATTAATCCAAAACTCAAATTTTGATATCTTAGCGTAAATAATATTCTCTCTTAGTGTACTCAAGGGGGTGTTAAGATGTTTGGCATGATCTTCATGAGTTATGATGTACACCAAGAAGTCATCAATGAAGACAAGTATATACTGATCCACATACGGGTGAAATATCAGGTTCATCAATTCCCTTGAACATAGATAGTGCATTGGTTAGACAAAATGACATTACCATATATTCATACGACCCATAACTTCTTCGGAAAGTTTTCTGGGGTATATCAGAAGGTCTTACCCTCAACTGATGGTATCCCAATATCAAATCGATCTTAGAAAACATCGAGGAACCTCTGAGCTGATCAAAGAGTTCATCTATTCTAAGAAGAGGGTATCAGTTCTTAACTGTCTTCTAGTTTAGCTTCCTATAATCAACACATATCCTCTGTGATCCATCATCGTTCTTAGAAAAATGGAGAGGAGATCCCCAAGGTGATATACTAGGACTTATAAACTCTTACTCTATAATTCCTCTAACTGAACCTTCAGTTCTTGGAGATCTGATGGCTCCATTCGATAAGGTGGAATGGAAACTTTCTCCGCTCCAAGAAACAATTCAATTATAAACTCATCACATCTCTCATGTGGTAACCTAGAGAAGTCCTCAAGAAACACATCCTAAAACTGGTCCAAAACAAAAGGGAAGAATGGATGTCATTTCTTCCTATTATATAACATTAGGCATACCACTTAGATTGTCAGTTATCCCAAATATTGGCGTAGCAGCCCTATGTGGCTCACTCAAGTATCCCACTCACCATGAAGGACATAAGTTATCCCACTGAGAGATGTGAAATTTAACCAACATTGGTAACATTCGACATGGGCTTGATATAACCCAAAAAAATATATCCCCATGATTAGGTCAAAACATAGAATATCTAGGACAAACTGATCCCATAGAAAACAACATCCACCAACCTCCAGAGCACATCCATTACACTGCTTGATTTCCTCAACTCATACCCCTAACGGAGTATCAAGCAACATTACCCCACATACAGTATCTGTGATTATACCCAACATAACTAGAACCTGATTATACATAAATGAATATATAGAATCTGTATCAAATAATGAACTTGAAAGCATGTAAGCTACAAGAATAATACCTCGAACAGTAAATGGTCTAGACTCACTACCCTTAGGTGTAGCATGAAATACATGGAGATAGCCCACCCCTTTTCCCTGGGATCTAGCCTGAGTGCCCTGTACTGCACTGCTCTGTTGGTAAGGATGATCTCTCCATTGAGTTCCACATCCACCCCTCTACCAGTACTGCCCGTGGAGCTCCAACTGTATTCCTAATAAGGGGAGACCGACCCCTTACATACACTCTACATCTGCCTCTATCCTCCATCATTCCCTGACTATCGCAGGTTCCTGCAAAACCTCTGCACGTGGCTTAACCTGCCATACGCTCAACACTCAACCTGTGGGTGGGGAAACTGGTCATGCTTGTGCCTCAACCTACCACACTAATAACAGAGGACCTTTTCACCATGTTTAGAAGATTTCCCCCTCTTCTAACTTCCCTATGTGATTCCATGTTGCTGAATGTTTCCAATGTGGCGCTTCCTACTATCAGAAGCCACACCACTTACACGCCTAACTAGCACCACAAGTTCACTACTTGAAGCTCCATTCAGGTTCCCCTATGAGATAAGGGATTGATACACCACCCCAAAAAACCTTTTCAGATGAAAGATATTCAATTGTGATCTAATCTCGTGTCTCAGTCAATCCTAGAAGCATTTCGCCACAGGTACCTCATCTCCCGTCAACATCAGAATGAAGCATCTCAAATTGATGAAACGACTAGAATTGTACATCATCAAAATTGTCCCAAAAGTAAACCTCATAAAATATTCCACCTTATCCCAAATCAATGTTTCTAGGTAGAAGTGTTCAATGAACTTGTCCTTAAAATCATTCCACATCATTCCCTCAGCTTGCTCTGTCTAAACCATAATGTCCCACCAACATTTTTCTTGACTCATCAGCATATATGCCACTAACTTTACTAACTTCCTAAGAGGAGTCTCTAGATAATAAAAAATAGTTTTGATGGACTATATCCATAACTCTGCTACTTCTCGCCCACTCTCTCTGGAGAAGGTCAGAGGGTGATGCAGCTAAGACTCTTTGGTCAGCTCAAACATGCTCGGTGTAACCCACCCTAGGTATCGTGCCATAATCTGTATAAAATGATTAAAGTTATTGTGGAACTTATATTCTCCATTTTCTTGGATCATCATGTTCTCCTTATCCACTACTGTAGTAGAATTCTTAGCAACATCCTCATGTCACCCAAATAGCACACATCTTCAAGGTGTCATTTTTCTACCATTCAAAAAATGAGCTTTAGAATGAAACCATAATGCTTTTATGAGAAGGAATAGATATCGATAGGCTCATCACATTCCATAACTGAACCATTTCTCACACCCTACCCAAATGAGTCCACTCACAACTAGATCACTACCCTTATCCATCTCCCCTATGGTCATGGATAACACATGTATCTAATCCACATGGTTATGAGCTTTATCTTTTACACCCATCCAAAACAGTTTCCTTATTTCAATTTACTCTTACCAAAGATTAATCCACTTTTATTCTTTATGAAGAACCATTTTCTTATTACTACTTCCCTTTTTATCTATTCATACCATCACATTAGGAACAATTTCATTACTTTTAAGAAAACATATGCATCCTCACCTTTATATCCTACACACCCATCCCGCGTGTGTGCCTATCATGATGTATGTAACTTACCTACATAGGATCCTAGAATGATGCATGAATGAAAAACCTCATAACCTTTTGTTCATGAGAGAAATATCACAAAATCATCAAACCACACAACAAGTGCATCACCCAATGGTGAAATATCATCAAATATGACAACCCAAAACAAGAACAACAATCCCCTCCTAGGGTGACTTGGGTTTCCCCCCGTACATGGGTGAACTAATCCCATGAACGAGCTCATTACCAAGGAATGGAACTTTAATAACCTCTTTTCTACCATCCCAAAATAGTAAGAAAGTGAAAATAACCCCTTTGATACCACTTTGTAATGTACCTGACCAGGGGGCCACTACTCTGGTTCCCCGAGTTGGGTTGCTACATGACCTCAAGCATGCCTCCCCGTATGCTAAAGGTTTCTGACAGAAAGCAAGGGTATAATAGGTCACATGGGGAGACTATAACTTCAATATCAGAGTAATACACATAAGATAATAACTTTAATAATGTAAAAAAGTGAAAAATAAATAACATGCATAATTAACCAATTCACAAAACTGAGTACAACCATATAAAACAGTAAATATGTCATGCCAAGCTACAATGTCATGAGAACAAAACCCCAAAAGAAATAAAAAAACTGGATCCCCAAAATGGTATGGACCCAAAGTCTGGAACCACACCCAACATGTATCATGTCCAACTCAACTTCCTAGCATAGGGCCATTTCCCTTGTCCTGACATGAAAGCATGAAATCTGCTCGGGTACCCAATGGTGGCCCGAGCAGGGTGTGAGTATAACTCAATAGGCCACCAAAAATAGTGTCTAAAAAATATCTAGAAAATCTAGATAGTATATGCAAGTGATAAATGATGACAAGTAAGGATAACTAGTTCATTGGGTAATTCTTGACTAGGTTCATTTAATTTATACTACCATTGAATCTAGGTTCACTACTTGAGCATTTCATGATTTAATCCAACCTTTTCATGTTTTCAATGGATTAGAAACATTCAATATTTCCAAGCATATAGGAATAAAATCAAGTCATATCACACTAGGAATCACATTATAACAAACCCATAATCGTCACCTCGATGCCTCAGTCTGGGTGGAATACAACCGTTAGGGGAATAGATCTTCATCCCCTTCCCTAACCCATGCATTTATGGGAGGAGCTAGATCCTTGGTCAAACTCAACCTGTGGGTGTAGAACCCCAAGTTGACACCCCACTCAACCAAGTCATGTGCACATGCTTATTTATCATTCACCACAATTAACCATACCACAACAACATAGCCAATATCATTCACAATATCACAAAAATATCATTAAATGGGAAATTAACATTATTTCCTCAATCCATTAAAACATTCATCATTTATATTTCTTGACCCCTTTATCCCCATTCCATTTACCATGCTTATCTCACTAAGAATATTCAAGTATAAAGATAATCCACTAGCATTTTCCCATTAACACATTTAATCCCTTTTTAAAGCCAACCAAACACCCACTTAGGCGATTAACTAACCTTGGTGTATTACTAAACTATCATTTCACATCCTTCAAGAATATTACCATTTTTATCATGGGACCTATGTTCTCACACCACAGCCTTATACTTACTTGGCTAAACTCTAGGTTCGGGGAATATCGGCACACCTCACGAGTGGACCTAATTTGGTCGAGTCATCCTCCTTCCATCCCATGGGGATCAAGAGGTGTTCAATTAACCATTTAGACACCCACTAAGTCACATCCTATGAAAGGCACCAAGAACTCATCAAAATAGGGCTAGAATAAAACCCTAAATGCCAAAATCTACAAAAAAACCAAGGGATATATCTTATAGACCACAAACCTTGAATCCGTTGGCCAAAGAACTCCCAAATGAGGCCTTAGATCTAGATTAAACCAACCCTTGATGCTTTACCCTAAATATTGTAACACCCCGAGATTTTATGAAAAATATCCTTTTCATTAATGTTTTGTGTTGTACGCTACACCAAAAGAAGCTTGCACAACAAGCATCCTTGACTTTCCTTTCATTACACGCAATCACAACCTTCCTCAATAGCGTGTGTAGTACGCAATACCGAGTTTCACTAAACAACGATATGATATTAAAATATTATTAAAACTAGCCGTTATGAATAGTAATAACCAATTTTTGAAATTTTGTAAATTTTATTTTCAAAATGGACTTCATTTTTGTATTCGGAATATCGAAATTAGCTTAGGGCGAAATTTTGGTACTTTTCGGATAACTTTCATTTTCTGATGAATAGTGAAAATTACTAAATTTTAATTAAAAACAACCTTTTTAATAGAAATAATTAATAGTGATAAATTATTAATTTGAGTGTTTTTAAAGTATATTTAGAATATATTTTGACAATTTAATACAATGTTGGTCATTGGATGTAATTCTACATTTAAACCAGACATAAACAAGTGTCAATCTTTTGATAGTTATTATCTCTTAAGAACACGCTATTTGTTTTGACGACGAGAATTAATTTTTAAATTAATTAATGCAACTAATATGTTTTGAATTTGGTAAAATAGAAATCATTTTTGAGTTCATAATATCCAATATATCTTAGGCCTAATTTTTGGTATTTTTCTGGAAACTTTCATTTTTTGATGAATAGTGAAACCACTAAGTGGTAGTTAAAAAAACTGAATTTTTCATAAAACTTAATTTTACCGCTTCTGTGAGTGGAATTTAAAAAATATGAGAGAAACGGTTGATGTTAGTAAGTAAAATGTGGTTCAATGAGATGAAAATAATTTTTGGTGAATAGTAACTTTTTACTTTTTTTTACCACGGTTAAAAGTAAATAGGGTAATTAAGGGTAAAAATGATATTATTATTACCCTAACACATGTCCTAATTCTATTGGATAAGTGTAATTCGACCAAAAACAACCTTAGGAATAAAATATGACCATTTAGGCCCACTTGGATTAGATTGGGGCATTTATTATTAATTTATTTAAAGAAGGGTTAAAATAGTTAAAATCAGTGTTTAATAAGTATATCATTTTTAATATAGGTTTATACATAAGATAAATTCGACTATAAATATTAATTAGAAAGATAAAATTATTTCCTACATAATTATATTATATTTTTAATTTTTATACTTTAAATAAGTTAATTTATTTATGACACAAAGGTGATGCAGTAATTATCTTATCAATGAAATATTGACATAATTGATGTTATAAATACCCAAATAAATGTAATTTGAGACTTTTTATGAATTAAAATAATTTTCTAGGTTAATTTTGCATGTTAGTATTTATTTAATTAACTTTGGTCGAAGTAATCATTCTGTTATGAGTTTCAAAAAAATCAACTATTGAAAAGTGTCAAAATTGACATAAAATAATTTTTAAAACAAATATTATATTATTGATTGTTATTTTATTCCTAAAAATCTAAGGTTCGGCCAAGATACTTATATCATGATAGGTGTATCATTAATGGACCACTTTGGGGTCTCTTGAATGTATATGGTAAGTTTATTAACTATATAATATAAAAATACAAAGTGACATGGTAAATGTCAATCTAATTAACTAAGAGTTAAAACTAAAAGATAAGGTTATTATAATGACCTAAACTTGTCTAAATTCTATTTGAAGAGAGTCTTTCGACCCATACCCACCTTAGCTTCGTAATAAATCAATTTGGAGCTATTTAAAACCGAATTTGGCTTTATAATAAAATAATATTTTTAGTTATTCCAACGGTGCCCCTCTCCTCCATTATAAAAGGGCACCCCCTCCCTCTCTTCCTCACACCACATTGAGCCTTCAAGCTCGGCCAAACCCTGCCAAATTCTCTTCTACACTTCCCTAGAAACATCCTAGAGGTTCTGGTCTTCCTCAAAGACCAATTTTAGTTCCCTAAAAGGAGATCTCAAAGAGGCGCTTCAAAGAAGAGGTAATGTTCGTTACGATTCTTCCAACTTTATTACTTCTTCCACTTATTCTTCTTAGGTTGTTTAATTTTTAAGTAATAACATAAGTATCACACATATACTGATATGTTATTATAAGTATGAAACAACCCTATTTCACCATCTATCCATCCTACGGAAAATGAAATCACCGCGCGTGCGTACGTATGGAATATCATATCCACGCCGTGGTGAAATATATTTTCCACCACCACCTTACTTGGATGGGTATAATGGTGTAAATAATAACTATATATAATTATTTTAAAATTATATTGATTCTGAAATAGTATACATACACTCCGATACAGTCCCACGATCATGAGAACGATACCATCGCTCGTGCGTACGTACGGACTACCGTCTCCACGACGCGATGAGATTCATTCTCCACTTTAACCATTCATAAATGATTATAAAGTATATATAATAATTAATCATGAAATATATGAAATAATAATGATACTGGATTTATGTGTATATATATGTATGTCATCTACTTAATTCCATTCAACTCAATAAGGAAACGAAAACAGCGTTCATGCGTACGTACGACCTACTGTCTCCATGAACAGTGTATTTCTTTCCATTTACTGATTTATTATATATATGTATATTATGAATATATATTATATATAAATCATGTTTTATATTCTGGAATTAAGTAATCATGATCTAATTAATCATATGAATAATTACAAGTCAAAACACGGATGACAAATGAAACGATTTTACCCAAAATACTCTTTAACATGGAATTTACAAAAGAATGGGTAATATAAAGTCATAAGTGAACCATATATGATATCATAACAATGAGTATGATTCTGGAATAATTCAATGACAATATTTAAATCATTATACAGGAGGTTCAGACATTTACGAAACAAATCGGACATAAGGTAAGGGAAAATATCACAATCTCATTTTTATCCGAGATTGTTTATACTTTGCAATTTAATGGGGTGTATTTTATCATCCACATCCATGTTTCCTAAATATGTAATATTATTTCCATCCACCTACAATTGTTTAAATCCAATTTTACCCTTCGGTGACATTTTAGTAAAAGATATGAAAGGAATATTTTGTCCTTTTTCGTACGAGGTACTTTTTGACTTTTTTGACAAAAGTATGAGAAGAATGTTTTTTTAACTTATACAACATGAAAGGATTTTTAAAGCCTTATTTTCATGAAGATTCATACAAAATATTTCATTACTGTTTTCAAAAAAATCTCTTTCTTTTAAAATTGCATGACGTTTTGTTTAAAGAAATTTATTTTGAAGAAGAAAGGATATTTTCCTCAAGAATTCATTTCAAGTATTTTATCAAAACCATTTTTAATATAAGATGACATTATTTCATATGTGTATGTTTCAAGTATAATGTATCTATGATTTAGATGGTTTCACTTTTCTTATTATGAAATGATATCCATTTATCTTATATGGATTATGTGATGATGGAATGATGTTTATGAAACCCATTTTCTTTATTGGGTTATTATGAATGATGTATGTTTTTTTGTGGCACAAGTAAGAATGATTTCATTATGAGATGGGTGGGACCTATATCTACCTCCAATGCATTGGGTAAAGATTTTATATCTCATGAGATAGACATGGCTGGAACGGTAGGTTATACCGGTTCAGTGAAACAGGACTGGAACGAGGAGTGAACTCGGTTCAGAAATGGACTTTGTCCACTAAGATAGTCTTGGCAATGAGTCTTGACTAATAAGAAATGATTCTCTATGATTATGTGTGTATGACACAAAGTTTCATGTTTTATGTTATGATTATTGGGATTACATTTCACTACTATGATTTATCCCATCTTATGATATTATAATCTCTTTTGCAGGTTATGATTTCCAAAATGTTATGTTCTTATGAATATGATGTGATTGATTTTTCTTTTGTTTACCCTTACTGAGCATTTGAGATCACCCTTTTATGTTTTCTTTTCCCCAGGATATAAAGAAAGGTTTTAGGTAAGAAAAAAAGGAAGATATTTATGGGAGATGTTGAAGATCTTTCACCATGATTAGAAGATTACGTTTCGAGTTTCCAAAGACACTAAACTATTACGGTCCTTGTGTGTGTGTTTTTGTTATGTAATAAGTATTCCGCAAAAGTAATGTAATGTCATTGTACGTCAAGATTCAGGTCTCTACAGTTGGTATCAGAGGAAAGGTTTAGTAAACCTTTGGAAACTAGGATGCGAAAACGTTAGTGAGATCCCTAGAGATATTTCTAAGGTATGTCTAGGGATGTCCCTAAGGATAAGTATATGTATAGGATATAGTCCTAGAACTATGGTAATGATCTTAGAATTTAACCTAAGATATTAGATATTGAAGTTACTCCCCCTTTATTATGATTTTTGCCTCTAACACTATTCTTTTTGGGTTTTAGAAAATGGATGGAAACAAGATGATTCACGATAATGGAGGATATCATGGACAATGGAATGATATTCTTCATGAGAAACCAAATGAAATGGGATTTGGAAGTCCAACCATAATTATTATTCCGAATCAGCAATATCATAATATGATCAATAAACTCAAATTTGGTATGTTTCCTGAGTCGGCTAATAAGAGAAAGATGGAGTTTCATGATGATCATAGAGGAAAGAATGTTCAATTTCCCCTATGTAAATCATGTGGGAAGAGGCATCAAGGAGAATGCTTCAAGGGAACTGGAAGATGATTTGGGTGTGGAAAAGAAGGACACAAAGCCAGTAAGTGCAAAGGAAAAGGTTCAGTTAACACTATGGATGAGGATAATGGTATTGCTACAACATCAGCAATGGTTAAATGTTTTAAATGTGGAATGTACGGGCATTATGCAAACCAATTCCCTAAGGGAAAGTCTCATGAAGAGAATCAGTACGGCCGTATGAGTAGTATTTATGTTGATGATAATGAAGAGACTACAAATGATATGTGAGTTGAAAGAATTGTTGAAGCTCAGTCAATGGTTTAAAAAGGTAGTGTAATGATTACATGTTTATCAAGTGTAATGTTGTATAAGTAATCTCATGGTACTATGGAATAAAGAGACATCTAAAGATTGTTACACTGTTGTCTTTCCTTGAGTTTTGAAAGTGTATGATTAATGGTACTAGTATCCATTAAATGTTATTCAGATATTTTTGGAATATAGATGATATGCGCATAATGAAGGGATAAGGAAAAAATGAAATGTTTGACAGTATTCATGAGCTCATGATTGATATAAGGACTAAGTGATATCATGGTTTGAGTATATAGAATTTTGAGGATTTTGGTATGTGGAAAGTGTTAACTTTTAACTGCATTCATGTTTTCACGAAGGTTCAATGGGTATTCAAGAGAATACATGATTAAGACCTTTGAATGTTTGGAATGTGACCAACAAGACATATCTTATGATATATGGGGATCAATGATGGTATTAAATCTATGGTAATCGTTTTCACTATATTATGAGAGTGGACTGCAGTATTATGGATAAGCCTAAAGATTGGAATGGATTATGTTGGAAATAAGTTAGTATTGTTTAAGGATAGAAGTTTTTTCGATATTATTGATGGGATGTTATAGTAATATAGTTTTAGAAAAAGGACAACCTGCCGGACGGGCGATAGCCCATCGCGTTGGACAAGGCCATGGGAATCGAACCCACAACCGAAGTGCGAATGACCTTTATCGCCTACCATTGGCCTACAGGAAGTCCCTATTTAGTAGAAACTAGTTTTATTATATTAAGCAGTATGATATATGAAGTATAAGTCCATTTTAGGAACCATATATCATTAATCTCACTATAGATGGACTTATGTATTTTTTGATAACTTTTCTAACCTTTTGTTTGAGACAGATAGAATGACCCATCATTCTATCACATGATCTGCTAACACATCACGAATGAAAAATTCAACTTCATTTCTTTAAGAGATGAAGTGGAAATTGTCCAAAGAATGACCAACGGTGAGACTATACCGAAATCACCAAAGTATTTCTTCTAATTCCAATTTCATCAACTTTAGGGAAATGATCTTGAAAACCAAAAATGTTGTCCTAGTGCTCTTATATCCGAGGAATCACATGGTACCTTAGATCGTCACAAATTTATGGCTTTGCGATTGCTGGATTTTCCATATCCATGTTCTCTACCACTCTCCATCAGAACATGATGGTTAGATTTCTCTTCCATATCCATATTTTCACCTATGTGGAAACCCAGTGATTAGTTTATTTGGGTAACTGTTACGTTTCATACTTTTGTTTTTAAAGATTGGTTTTGGTATTCCTTTTTATGATGTGGGTTTATATTAAAGAAACTTTTGAGTAGTAAACCATTTATAACCCCGACGAATTTCGAGGGAGAAATTCATTTTAAGGGGGGTAGAATGTAACACCCCGAGATTTTATGAAAAATATTCTTTTAATTAATGTCTTGTGTTGTACGCTACACCAAAAGAAGCTTGCACAACACACATCCTTGACTTGCCTTGCATTACACGCAATCACGACCTTCCTCGATAACGTGTGTAGTACGCAATACCGAGTTTCACTAAACAACGATATGCTATTAAAATATTATTAAAACTAGCCGTATGAATAGTAATAACCACTTTTTGAAATTTTGTAAATTTTATTTTCAAAATGGACTTCATTTTTGGATTCGGAATATCGAAATTAGCTTTGGGTGAAATTTTGGTACTTTTCGGATAACTTTCATTTTCTGATGAATAGTGAAAATTACTAAATTTTAATTAAAAACAACCTTTTTAATAGAAATAATTAATAGTGATAAATTATTAATTTGAGTGGTTTTAAAGTATATTTAGAATATATTTTTACAATTTAATACAATGTTGGTCATTGGATATAATTCTACATTTAAACCAGACATAAACAAGTGTCAATCTTTTGATAGTTATTATCTCTTAAGAACACGCTATTTGTTTTGACGATGGGAATTAATTTTTAAATTAATTAATGCCACTAATATGTTTTGAATTTGGTAAAATAGACATCATTTTTGAGTTCATAATATCAAATAGAGATCAGGCCTAATTTTTGGTATTTTTCTTGAAACTTTCATTTTTTGATGAATAGTGAAACCACTAAGTGGTAGTTAAAAAAACTGATTTTTTCATAAAACTTAATTTTACCGCTTCTGTGAGTGGAATTTAAAAAATCCGAGAGACACGGTTGATGTTAGTAAGTAAAATGTGGTTCAATGAGATGAAAATAATTTTTGATGAATAGTAACTTTTTACTTTTTTTTACCACGGTTAAAAGTAAATAGGGTAATTAAGGGTAAAAATGATATTATTATTACCCTAAAACATGTCCTAATTCTATTGGATAAGTGTAATTCGACAAAAAACAACCTTAGGAATAAAATATGACCATTTAGGCCCACTTGGATTAGATTGGGACATTTATTATTAATTTGTTTAAAGAAGGGTTAAAATAGTTAAAATCAATGTTTAATAAGTATATCATTTTTAATATAGGGTTATACATAAGATAAATTTGACTATAAATATTCATTAGAAACCTAAAATGATTTCCTACATAATTATATTTTATTTGTAATTTTTATACTTTAAATAAGTTAATTTATTTATGACACAAATATGATGCTGTAATTATCTTATTAATGAAATATTGACATAATTGATGTTATAAATACCCAAATAAATGTAATTTGAGACTTTTTATGAATTACAATAATTTTATAGGTTAATATGGCATTTTAGGATTTATTTAATTAACTTTGGTCGAAGTAATCATTCTTTTATGAGTTTCACAGAAATCAACTATTGAATAGTGTCAAAATTGACATAAAATAATTTTTAAAACAAATATTATATTATTGATTGTTATTTTATTCCTAAAAATCTAAGTTTTGTCCACGATACTTATATCATGATAGGTGTATCATTAATGGACCAATTTGGGGTCTCTTGGATGTATATGGTAAGTTTATTAACTATATAATATAAAAATACAAAGTGACATGGTAAATGTAAATCTAATTAACTAAGAGTTAAAACTAAAAGATAAGGTTAATATAATGACCTAAACTTGTCTAAATTATATTTTATGAGAGTATTGCGACCCATACCCACCTTAGCTTCGAAATAAATCAATTTGGAGCTATTTAAAAATGAATTTGGCTTTATAATAAAATAATATTTTTAGTTATTCCAAAGGTGCCCCTCTCCTCCCTTATAAATGGGCACCCCCTCCCTCTCTTCCTCACACCACTTTGAGCCTTCAAGCTCGGCCAAAACCTGAACAATTCTCTTCTCCACTTACCTAGAAACATACTATAGGTTATGGTCTTCCTCAAAGACCAATTTTAGTGCCCTAAATAGAGATCTCAAAGAGGCGCTTCAAAGAAGAGGTAATGTCCGTTACCGATTCTTTCAACTTTATTTCTTCTTACACTTCTTCTTATTAGGTTGTTTCATTTTGAAGTAATGACATAAGTATCAATAATATACTGATATGTTATTATAAGTATGAAACAACCCTATTTCACCATCTATCCATCCTTCGGAAAACAAAATCACCGCGCGTGCGTACGTACGGAATACTGTCTCCACGCCGTGGTGAAATCTATTTTCCACCACCACCTTACTTGAATGGGTATAATGGTGTAAATAATAACTATATATGATTATTTTAAAGTGATATTGATTCTGAAATAGTATACATACACTCCAATACAGTCCCACGATCATGAGAACGATATCATCGCTCGTGCGTACGTATGGACTACCGTCTCCACGACATGATGAGATTCATTCTACACTTTAACCATTCATGAATGATTATAAAGTATATATAATAAGTAATCATGAAATATATGAAATAATAAAGATACTAGATTTTTTTGTATATATATTTATGTCATCTACTTAATTCCATTCAACTCAATAAGGAAACAAAAATACCGTTCATGCGTACGTACGGCCTACCGTCTCCATGAACGGTGTATTTATTTCAATTTACTGATTTATTATATATATGTATATTATGAATATATATTATATATAAATCATGTTTTATATTCTGGAATTAAGTAATCATGATCTATGTAATCATATGAATAATTACAAGTCAAAACACGGATGACAAATGAAACGGTTTTACACAAAACGCTCTTTAAAATGGAATTTACAAAAGAATGGGTAATATAAAGTCATAAGTGAACCATATATGATATCATAACAATGAGTATGATTCTAGAATAATTCAATGACATTATTTAAATCATTATATAGGAGGTTTGGACACTTACGAAACAAATCGGACATAAGGTAACGGAAAATATCACAATCTCATTTTTATCCGAGATTGTTTATACTTTTCAATTTAATGGGGTGTATTTTATCATCCAAATTCATGTTTCCTCAATATGTAATATTATTTCCATCCACCTACAATTGTTTAAATCCAATTTTACCCTTCGGTGAGTTTTTAGTAAAAGATATGAAAGGAATCTTTTGTCGTTTTTCGTACGAGGTACTTTTTGACTTTTTCAACAAAAGTAAGAGAAGAATGTTTTTTTAACTTATACAACATGAAAGGATTTTTAAAGCCTTATTTTCATGAAGCTTCCTCCAAAATATTTCATTACTGTTTTCAAAAAAATCTATTTCTTTTAAAATTGCATGACGTTTTGTGAAAAGAAATTGATTTTGAAGAAGAAAGGATATTTTCCTCAAGAATTCATTTCAAGTATTTTATCAAAACCATTTTTCATCTAAGATGAAATTATTTCATATGTGTATGTTTAAAGTATCACGACTCTATGATTTAAATGGTTTCACTTTTCTTATTATGAAATGATATCCATTTCTTTTATATGGATTATGTGATGATGGAATGATGTTTATGAAACCCATTTTGTTTATTGGGTTATTATGAATGATGTATGTTTTTTTGTGGAACAAGTAAGAATGATTTCATTATGAGATGGGTGGGACCTATATCTACCTCCAATGCATTGGGTAAAGATTTTATATCTCATGAGATAGACATGGCTGGAACGATATGTTATATCAGTTCAGTGAAACAGGACTGAAACGAGGAGTGAACTCGGTTCAGAAATGGACTTTGTCCACTAAGATAGTCTTGGAAATGATTCTTGACTAATAAGAAATGATTCTCTATGATTATGTGTGTATGACACAAAGTTTCATGTTTTATTTAATGATTATTGGGATTACATTTCACTACTATGATTTATCCCATGTTATGATATTATGATCTCTTTTGCAGGTTATGATTTCCAAAATGTTATGTTCTTATGAATATGATGTGATTGATTTTTCTTTTGTTTGCCCTTACTGAGAATTTGAGATCACCCTTTTATGTTTTCTTTTCCCCAGGATATAAAGAAAGGTTTTAGGTAAGAAAAAAAAGGAAGATCTTTATGGGAGATGTTTAAGATCTTTCACCATGATTAGAGGATTACGTTCCGAGTTTCCAAAGACACTAAACTATTACGGTCCTTGTGTGTGTGTTTTTGTTATGTAATAAGTATTATGAAAAAGTAATGTAATGTACTTGTACGTCAAGATTTGGGTCTGTACAAATATCACCGAAATATTAGGGCTTAAGAGCTTCATATGGAGATGGGAAATAAATACAAACCCTAAACCAAAAAGAGAAACAAAAGTGAGAATAGCCTTACCTGAATCTTCAATCCGCAACTGACGGCACTCCAAATGGCCCTATGATGAGGTAGATTGGTCCTTGGAAGGACTTGGAGATTTTGGGGAATCAATAAGGATGGAAGAGGAAGAATAGAGGGGAATATTGAGTGCCCCTTATTTCCCCCATAATGGAATTTTCTGTAAATTTTTAATAGTTCCCATGCTGCACAGTTTACCCGCATGGTTTTCCAAACCGTGCGCAAACCGTGAGGAGGATACTACCCACATTCCCTCTCTCTTGCACAGTTTTCCAAGCTATGTGAAAACATTTTGGATTTCCACTACCGGCATGACCTTCCCCTGCATGGTTTTGCAAACCGTGTGCAAACCGTGCAGACTGCCCAAAAGCCCCATTTCCCCCTTTTTTGTTTCCTGAACCCCTAGAACACCCCCAAACCTTCACAAGGACTTTGGGAAACAATTTATTAACCCAGAAAGGCTATAAATAAAACATAATAAGAAAATACCTTACATATAAATCTGGTATCCTTTAAATTTAATGATTATTCACATAATTTGACTTTAAAAATATCACGATAAAAATGTAATTAAAATTTAAAAATTTAAATCATCATATATATATCATATATATATACTGTAACATATTTTTTATTCCATACCAAATAACTTTTATTATTTTTAAGATCAGTTATATTATTTTTATACTTCTTTTAGAAGTGTATACTCAATACTGCATAAGAATTTCAGATAAATATTATATTATTTAAAATTACAAATAAATTGACAATAAATATATATTTTTATTACTAATAATTTTTTTTAAAATTCAGAATTTATTTTTATCCATACCATTATCATGAAAATGTATTAAGGGAGAGAGAGTGACATTTTTTTAATATTAATTTAATAATGTAAAAACAATGTCAGAATCAATGAAAGTGGAAACAAATAGAAAATTATTCTGAGATATGATGAGTTATTTTTCAAATACAAATATTTAGTAAAATTTAGTTTTTAGTGATATTTGTGGATTTTTTTATTAGTTTTACCCCCTTTCACACTTTTTCCAATATAGTACTTACTAGAATTTACCATGATATCATACATTTATGAATAAAAATAAATGGACATTATAACCTAATTCCAAAATGTTAATTCAAAATATGGAATAAATTTACTTTGAATTCAATTTATGTGATTATATTTATTATCCATTGATCATTGGAATTGTAGTCCTTCATAAAATATAAAATAATCTTCAAATAATAATCATAATCATTACAACATGTAAAAAATGTTCATAAAACGAAATACCTTGCATTCCATAATTTTAGTAGATTCCATATTATTATTTAACGGACTAATATTAATGTCTTTGAAATCTAAATGGGTAACATTATACGATGATTACATGAATTCATTGCGAGAAATCTTGAATACTCAAAGGGGTTCAAATTCCATTGTCATGTAATGTATGTGAATCTATAAGAGAAGAGTGTCCCGAATAGAATGAAATCACTATAGGTTACGCAAATACCCAACATTAGAGGATCATATCCTATTATATATCAATCCATGATTCTATTAATTAATTTTGTGTGTTTTCCATATTTGATATCTCATGTGTAATTACCTTGAATCCATCCATTTCATCCCATTGGACTTCATTCATTTAAAAATTCAATGAGTGTCACATGCTATAAATGAAATAACTATTCATTTAATAACTAATATGAAACCTTTTAGATTATTGACATGGAAACATAATTCATAAAATTATTTCTAAAGAATTTTTTTCCATCCACAACATCATAAACACCACTAAGACATAGTGGTTCTTATTTTAATCAAAAAACAATACCCAACATATACTAAAATCACATAATGAATTCATAAAAAACATTAAATATTTTTTATTATAAAAAACTCACTTGTATATAGTTTCATCAAACCATATTAATTTTGTAATAATTAATTTTTTCAAAATTTATTCCTCATCAATTAGTCTACCTATGTGACCTTGCGGGCCTTAGTAACATTGAACAAAAATATAAAACCCATATTTCATGTATTAAAAAAATATTCGCCTATAGAGAATTATCGGTGCTACTCATAATACTAAGGGATATGTTCTGATCTATTTCAAACATGATCACAACTCTCTATGATCATTTCCACCATATGACGTATTATATATATCATATGTGTACATATATAATCCTTTTTTACATGAAATCTTGTCAATACATGAAAAATGACATTTTAATCTAGTATAGGCCAACTCAAATTTTCCAGATTCTCTAGAAAAATCTAATTGATTTTATGAATTAAATAACACCCTAAGATTTAATTTTATTTTCCTTTAAATGAATACTATATTAGATTTTCTCTTCCAAATTCAACAACAATCTAAATTGAACCATGAAATACTGTTACAATATTATTATTAAACATGATAATTATAACCTAGGAATTAAATGGAGATTATTAAGTAGAGTATCTACATTTTGAAATATATATAGAAATATTATCCTTGCTGAAACTTTATTTATTAATTCACTATTAATTATAATTATATTTAAAAAAAATAAAATAAGATTGAATGATATATTTTATAGAAACTTGAATGATTTATGCAATTTAACATTATACAATTAAATTAGGTTAATCACACAAGATTTATTATTTTAATTAAATATATAGACCATATATTTAGTCAAATAAACTAAAATTCACATAATGGTGGTTATTAGATCGATATTGAGTGTGAATCCATTTAATAATTCAAAAATGGGGTTTATTTCATTTTGTGTACTAATATTATGAAAACATTCTACCACTTTTTAAAGTTTTATTTTATAAAATTAAATCAATTCTGAAATTATCATTTAAAAATTATTTTAAATTGATGGATTCTTCATAAAAGTATGATTTTGGTTGAGTTGTAAAAAATAACTATATTTTTAAAAAATTCGATTCCTTTTTTTAATAAATAAAATTTAAATGTACGTTTTGTTTTGGATTTTTCTTAAAAAAAATTAAATTTTTATTAAAAATTATACAATTAATTTCATGTGAATCAATAATATATTTGGTTTTTATTAAAATTAATTTTTTAACTAAAAACACATATTTTTTTATAAATAGTATCTCATTGTGTTATTTGGACTTACATAAAAATAAATATTTAAAAATTTAAAAAAAATATTTATTCAAAAATTGTTTAAATATTTTGGATCATCATGTTCAAATTTTATTATGAGTCCAATTTCATGTTTAGTCATATGGAATTTTTTCCACATTCCTTTTATTTCAAAAATTATATTATTTTATGTTATGTGTAATTTAATAATGTCTGTCTCTCTCTCATATATTGTTTTCATGAAATGGATATATATAAAAATGATAAATTAACCATTATTTTAGATAAATTTAAAAAAAAAACTATATTAATTAATGTAATTTATTTTTATTTTTTAGTGATGGTTTAATTATGTAGAATGTTTACACAATGTCGACGTAGTTCTTAGAAATGATGCAGAAAAATAAATTAAATTATTTAAAAAATATTAAATGTTATATTATTTAGATTTATTATGATGTTACATGAATTTTATGGATAATTATAATGGATTATTAAATGGCTGAGTTTTAATATTTGAATTCAATTATCATTTTTATTCCTTTGATGTAACATTTTGGTTAATAGCCCTAAAAATTAAATTAAATGTTATTTAATGTTTAAAAATTATTTTAAAATCATTGTAAAATTTTAAAAATCTAATTAATTAGTCAAATTTATATGTAAAATTCAATAATTTCATTTATGGTTCATGCATGTTCCACTTTATATTTTCAAAATTATTTTCATGATGCTTACATATTGAAAAATTATAAAAATACCATTGATTTTTTTCTAAAAAAATGGACTCACTTAAAACTTTTCAAAGCACAACTCATGTTATTTTATCTAATATATATATATATATATAAAAATAAAACATAAAAATTACTATATCATATCTTCAATCCCTTAGAGTTACCATAAAACTATCCTTCAAAGGACTTAATTTCAATCGAGAGGAGGAAATGAAAAGGTGATGTATAATTCTTATCTTATTTTTTTTAATTTTTTATATTATTCAACCACCATAAAACCAATCATAAGCATTATTAAATAATAAAATAATTATATAAAATATAATTAAATATAATTATGTTTAATCTAAAACCCTAATCCACCCCTTCTAACCAATGAAAAATGAATACTTTACTCATAAATATGTGCGGAATACCGCCTCTTTGAAGTGATGTAATTTGTTTTTCTTTTTCGACTCTCAAGGATAGTCATAAGGATGAAATTAAAAAATAATTATTACATGTATAAATTTTTTATTATTTTATAAAAGAAAAATATTTTCTAAATAATTTATTTTTCACCAAATCTGTAACTGAAAACATCATACCTGTGTATGTAGGGACATTTGTCTCCATGAACCAATATGTTTCATTTTTAATGAAACCCTTTAATAGTCACTCTAAAAAATATATTTAATATTTAATACCTATAATTATAAATTTTTTTAAAAATTTGGAGATTATTTAACCATTTACCCTTTGAGCATGGTAAATATCCCAACCTGTTAAAGAGGGGGCCATAGAGTGACTTCCCCAAGATCACCTCTGATAGGATAGAGGATGGTGAATGGAATAAAGTAGAAATTTCACAGAAATGAGATAAATTATCCTAATGTGCCTATACACACAAAAAAATATCCAATCCACACAATTCTAAAATGTAAAATAACGAAAATAATGCATGCATACATGTAAGATCCCACAATAGAGTATTAAAGTGAAATAATTTTAAATAGAAAAAGTGGATAAAAATAATCCCAAACAAAATTGTAAAGTGCCCAACCTTCTCCAAGGGTGAGAGAAAAGTTAAAAGTATACTCCTACTAAACAATTCAGGTTGTCAAGATCCAGCTATGCTCCACTCACTCCCTATCCTCCAAGGACACCGTCAAAAGGGTCATCGTCTTCACAAGAAAGGACACCTAAAAGCAATGCCCATTCAGGGTTGTATATAATAATACTAATTATGAATACCTGAAAACAATAATAAAAAATCACCAAGTGTATTCAGTTCAATATAAGGTATAACAGAAACAAGAAGGAAAACCCCAAATATACTCAGGAGAGACACCATGCCATCAGGAAGTCATAACCAACTATCATCCATATTATACTGTTCAAAGAAATGCCCATTCTAGGATATCCCACTCCATGAGTCATGTAATCATCAGAGACACTCAACGAAGAGGTCTAGCTCATTTTGGAACTTCCAAAAGATAACACATTGGATAAAGAATATTATGATACATAGAGAGGGGGTCATGCCCAAAATCGCTGGGGGACACCACGAACCCAATCTGGATCGACCCGCTACGTAGAAGATCATATTATTATGATTCAAAAAACCATAATAATACTTCCCACTAGATATAGGATCAATTTACTACTCATGGAGGTCATGAAGATTCTTCAAACTCCACTAGGGATGATATAGGATTACACTCTAGTCTCATGAAGGGACACCACAACTATATCTAAGACTCGACCTCTAGATGGGATTATAATAAAGTGATGTGGATATAATGTCCCACTGTAAACTCAAGGAAAGGAAAAAGGGAATACACTCAATAAATACGGGTCCAAAATTTTAAAATTAAGGGCCTCAAGCACTCTTGATGGGAGTACACGACATGTCCCCTGGGGTGCATTGCGTGTTCTGCTATCACAAGTCTTTCCCGTGTGGAAAAAAACCACAAAAAATGTAGTTTCAAAATACATGGCATGTAGGATGGGTACATGGTGTGAAAAGACACATGGTATCTTTATCATTTCACTTAGTTTTTTCCATGTATAATAGCCATGTCCATTTACTAGTACGTGCCATCTGAGTCATGTCCCTGTCTAAGTAAAAAAATGACATCTAGCTATGTACTATTTACCATGTCTATGTACTCTGTGGAGTACATGCCATGTCATCTAGGGAGGGTCACATTCTGTGTGACATGGTTCAAACACCATGTGATCTTTAACTCTGGACAAAGCCTAGTGCCACATCTAAGGGGCCCCACACATAGTGTAATACCAGATTACACACCATTTTCATTAGGATTTTCCAGAACCATTGTTCTTCCTTTGTGCAACCTGGACAATGATTCTCCTTTAATTAAGTGATCTATTCACCATGAAATCAATGATCCAATACCACCCTTTCATTTTTATCACCGGAAAACACATCCCATTTTCAAGTCTTCTCACAAAATGGATTAAGTGTTCATTCTTAATATTGCATCGAAGAACCCCAAAGAATGTGATTTTGGGAATCATCCATCATCTGATTATCTCTATGTCCATCATTTCACCTTCTTTATGTTTCTAATTCCACAAATATACAATATCATATTGTTTCGGCAAGAAACAGGTGTTCAAAGATTGATTGATTGGAAGGTGTTGAACCCTAGACCAATGAAGAACGCCTGTAGTGAAACACAGAATTGGGATATAAAAGAACAATAAATCTAGTGTATTTAAACTCAGTAAATGTTCTAGTCAATATTATATCAGTTCTATTTGAATGAAAATTTAATCCATCAACAATTTAATCAAAGGATCTTCCACTGTTAATTCCCCACAAAAGAAATCCCATCCCGCTGGATGATCGATTATCAAATCAATTCATTTGTCGATTGATTTATGTTCATAAAACAAAAGAAGAACATAGAATTATCTACATAAAATAAACATAATACATGGTGTTTTGGTCGATCATTTATGAATAATGGTTGTGTTTTCACCATTGATGAGATCCTCCATCTCCACTAGCGTGATGATAAACAACGTGATCCGGATCCGTTGTTGCTCGCCAAGAAAGCTCTCCCCAAATAGTATCTAGGTATCTAGGGTTTAGCGTGCAACCCCAATTCAATTTAACTATTCATAAACTTATAGGGGTTCATGTCACTATTTAAAAGAAAAATTAAATAAATCTTTCTTTTAATTTATTTTATTAATTTCACTCCCAGACAACATTTTTGAAGAAGACCTACGCTGACCAATGTTACATCATTCCTAGGGTAAAATTTCTATTCTAAATCCAATGGTTACTATAGAGTTATGATCATAGAACCAATTAAGGTGTTATTCTAAAATTTTATGAAAACCACGTGTCTGTGCTATTAAATATTTTAATATTTTCAAAACATTTGTTTCGAGCACACATGGCCTCAGAATCGCACTCCAACTCAGTGCCTGGTCTCGAAATAATTACATAAAATATTTAAAAATAATTCAGGTAAAATCTTTGACATTTAATTCTACCAAACTTGGGGATTTATTTCTTTAAAATCCAAATTAATGGCTACTCAAACATATGAGGGTACTGAGCACGAATATGAGCATCCCTATAACAACCCTGCTCTTTATTACACAATTAAACATGATTTATTAAATAAACATGCAGTTAAGACAACTCTAAGGGTAGAGAGGTCTAGTTTCCTATGAAAATTAGGAACATTAAATGACAACTTAATACATAAAAACAACATCTTTATTAAAAACTTCTTTTACATGACCAAAACATTCCTTATTACTTAGCATTGCATGGGATAACATGAGGACATACATAAGAAAATAGTGAGCTATAAAGCCCAATAAGGGAGTAAAAAAAGCATAACATGAAGAATACTATAAATGTTAGGGAATATGAATATAAATGGAGAATAATATAAATATAAATATAAAGGCATGATATAACATGATTATCACAACATGGATATGAAAAAACAACATTTAACATGATATTAGCATGATCCAAGGCCCATTTCATATAGAGCATGAGTAAACACTCATTGTACTTAAATTTGAATGAGTTAAACCTCATTGAACATGAATTATCATGAGCTAACCCTCATTTCACTTGGAGTATCCTAATACTATTCTTTATCCAATGCATTGGAGCTCTATTTGGGCGTACCCTTCTTAATCATTTCATTTCATGCATATATGTGCCACATAGATCATACCACATGGATTCATTAAACATAATAATTTATTCCATGAATAAGAGATGTGGAATACGTAAATGTATGTTCTCAATAAACAAGTACATGTGAATAAAGGTGAATAACCTTGATAGAGAAATGAGTATGGTATTCACTAACATGATGATTTGGGCATGGAAATTTTGGTGTAACTTCGGTAGCATAACGACGTCAAATAGGAATCATAAAATGTGTTGATGAGAGAGATAGTGTTCTCTCACCATATATACATGAAATTTATATAAATGGGGTCATGGAACATAATATCCCAACATATTTAATGGAATTTAGATTCATAATATAAAAGTATTGCTTAAATGTAAACGAGCAGAGAGAAATCCATTACGGAATTTCAGCATGGTAACAGATGTACATGGGAGGCATTAATGAGAGAGAAAGGGGTATCTCGTCATTAAAACATAAGGATAAAAGTATAAGTGGAGTTTATAAATAGCACCACAACATTTTTAATTGAAAATAAAAGAGTATAACAATATAAGTAAACTTGGACATAAATAAGAAAGGAAGGAAAGTGAGGATCCCTTACCTGAGTGTCTGAATTCAAGAGCTTGAGGAGAGGATTATTGAGATATGGGGGAACCCTGGGAGAATTCTAGAGAGAGTAGGGAAGATTTGGGATGTTCTCCAAGGGTTTTTTAAGATGTGGGAGCTTGCGTGGGTTTATATAGGAAAGGAGACGAGAATTATTTAATATTTCACAAACTTAGGTTTTGGAGTCTATATAATTAAATATTCAAAATCACAAACCAACCAATGGGTTTTTACAAAGGGGAGTGGAAAAAATTACTTTATAAGGCCAATGTTTTAAATTATTAAAATATTTAGCTTGATTATGTGGAGGTGAGTCACACTCTCAATGAAATCATTTTAAAAAGTTAAAATATTTTATAAGTCATGGAGGGTCCACTAAGGCTTCATAAAATTAACCAAACAAATCTAAAATAATATTATTTTAAAGATAAAACATATATTGGCCAAATATCCCATTTATAGTATTTTATTACATCACTATTGAGTCATTATAATGTCATAAAACACATTATATATTTTAATTGTATTTAATTTTCACCCAAAAATTCAACTCTCTTAGAAAATTATGGAAAATTAACCGTTATATAATTTTGATTTCCTGAAACGAAAAGTAATATTCATTTTATCTATATAATTTTCTCAATAATGAATTTTTTACTTTTAAAATAATAATTGACATTTATAAAAAATTCATGGGTTTTGACAAAAAATATCTTTCAAACCATAATAAAAATTAAAATTGTATTTATAAAAAGTATACAATCATTTATATTTTAAAAAATTAATTTAGTAGCAATATTTTATTAAAAATATTATTTAATTCAAAAATCCATTAATTCATCAAAATAGATTTCTTAATTGAATTTGAATATTAACTACACATACTAATTTTTCTTTAAAATCCTTTTACAACGTAACAATAATAAAATGATTGTATATTCTCTATACAAAAATAATGCACATAATCATAGTTATAGGGAATTGTTACATAACACCTTCTAATACCCGCAGAAGACCTAAGGGTAGGGTGTGCAATGGTGACAGACTATTAGGGTGGCTTAGATAACATCGTTTAGGTGGTAATTTATATTATCTTCCACTTCTCCAGTAGGTGGTTCCATTCAAGATTAACATGTTGAAGCTCAACTTGGGATTGGTTGGTAGCAAAGAAGAGTGATGCTACCACCTTTATGAGCTCTGATAAATATGCTTCATATGGTGGAATTTTACTGTATGAGGTCATCACTTCCTTTGTCTAGGTAAATTGGATTTGTTAAAGCCCTATATTTATACTAATCATGTGATCACTACTCAATTGATATATTAGCAATATTAACAATTTTTAATGGTATTATAAAATCCAAAAACATAAAATCAAGGAAGTGAATATGTTTTATATAACCATTTTACATAATAAGACATTTAATTAGATCAAGAAGAATTTTCATTAAGAAAAGTTTGGTTCGTTAAAATCTTCCCCCCTTAAAAAATTTCTCCCTAAAAATTATCTTTTCCCACTCTAAAATAGATGAGGGTAACTTTTCCTCATCACTTCCTTCAGTTCCCACGTTGCTTCTTCAAACTTGGGGTTTCTCCAAATCACTTTGACGAGGGGCATTTTCTTATTTTGTAGAACTTTTTCCCTACTGTCTAATATCTTCACCAGCTTCTCTTCATAAGAGAGGTCATTATAAAATGATACCACCCATGGATTGAGTACATGAGATGGGTTAGGTATGTACTTATTTAAGAGTGATACATGGAATACATCATGTACTTGAGATATGTTCAGTGGGATTTCTAGTCGATATGACACTGATCCAATGCGATGAAGGATATAAAATGGCCTAATGTACCTTGGAATAAGTTTTCCCTTCTTCCCAAATCTCATAACTCTATTCCATGGTGATATGAAGAGGAATACTATGTCTCCAACATCAAACTCTAGCTCTCGTTGATGAAAATTAACATAGCTCTTTGTCAACTCAGAGTAGCTTTAATGTGCTGCTAGATGGTCTCAACCTTCTCCACCATTTCTTCGACCATTTATTCTACTATTTCTTGACCTAGTAGTTTTCACTCCCCAAATTCATCCAAACATACCAATGTTCTGCACATATTCCCATAAAGGGCTTCTTAAGGGGCCATTTGGATGCTTATATGGAAGCTGTTATTATAATAGGACTCAACCAGAAGAATATGTAGATCCCATCCTCCTTTGAAGTCCATTGATCATGATCATAACATGTACTCAAGTGTTTGGATTGATTTCTTATATTGGAAATAAGTTTGAGGATGATAATTCATACTTAAGTTTAGCTCATCATTCAAAGTGTGTTGTAGAGTCATCTTGAACATAGAGGTGAATCTTGGATCATGATCGGATACAATCGACAGTGGTACTCCATGCAACCTTACCACTTCTCGGATGTATATCTGTGTCAGTTGAACTAATGTGAAATACTCCTTAATTGCAATGAAGTGTGCTATCATTGTAAGATGATCCACAACAAACCAGATAGAATTGTTTCATTTAGATGTCTTTGGATTTTCGATGACAAATTCCATGGTGATATTATCTTATTTCCATGTTGGTTTGGATAATGGTTTTATCATCCCCTTAGACTTATGCCTCTTAGCCATCAATTTTTGACATACCAGTCACTTTGATGTATACTCAACTATCTCCTTCTTCATGTTATGCCACCAATATTTGTCTCTAAGATCTCGATACATCTTTGTGTTTCCTGGTTGAATGGAGATATTTAAACTATATGGGGTTCATGTGGATGGTTTGTGCAGGTTTTTTTGTATGGTTCCCACTACCAAAAAGTGGCTTATTAAAAAAATATTTATTGTGCTATGGAACACATAGTCTTGAACCAAATCTCAAAATTCCATCTTCATTAACATTGAACACTAAGGATTTCAATTTTTTGATAGTTTCCACTTTTCTTTCTGAATTTCCACATCATCATTTTGAGCATCCTTTAACCTTTTAAAAAGATTCGGTTGATCAATAATTTGTGAAAGTATTGATGATGTCAACTTATTTATGATTCTCATGTCCATCTTCAACAAATCTAAGAATATTAGATCCATTTTAATTCTCATCAATGATAGACTCGTTGGGTCCTTTCTACTTAGAGAATCTACATCCTTATTCTCTTTCCTAGGGTGGTAATAGATTGAGAAGTCATAGTATTTGTTCATCTATAACCATCTTCATTGTTATATATTCATCCCTTTCTATGTGAATATATACTTGAGGATTTTGCGGTCTGTATATATTTCACACTTCCCCCCAAAGAGGTAATGTCACCAAATTTTAAAAGATAAGATTATTGAAGCCAACACCAGATAATGTTTTGGATAGTTTCTCTCAATAAATTTCAATTTCCTTGAAGCATAGGCAATGAATTTGTCATTTTTCATCAACACACATCCCACGCCCTTCTTCGAAGCATCACTGAATACCATAAAAAGTTCTCCAATTGTGGGTTGTGTGAGAACATGCACATTGATAACCCCCCTTTTCAACTCCTTAAATCTATATTCACATTCATCACTCCTAGAAAAAATAAATCCCTTTCGATTTAGCTTGGTAAGATAGTTTGAAAATCGTTATAAATTTCTCACAATCGGCGACAAAATCTAGCTAACCCCTGTAAGCTATGAATATCCCTCACTGATGTTGGCCTTGGACATCCCTCAATTGTATCTATCTTGGAGGGATCCACAGATATCCCATTTCTTGTGATGATATGACCTAATAATGAGACCTCATTCAAAAAGAACTCACACTTTCTATATTTTTCATAGATCTTCACCTATCGCAAGGTCTCTAGTACAATGCTTAGATTTTCCTCATGTTCCTACTTGGTTTTGGAGTATATTAGAATATATTCTATAAATAATACCACAAATTTGTCTAAGTAATCTATAAAGACTGTATTCATCAAGTACATAAATATTTATGAAGCATTGGTGAGTCTAAAATGCATTAATATGAATTCATAGTTCCCGTACCGTGTACAAAAATTAGTCGTAGGGATATCCAACTTTTTCAACCTTACTTGGTAATATCCCGACTGAAGCTCCAACATGGAGAAGTATTGTGCTCCACATAGTTGATTGAACATGTCATCAATTCATGGAAGAGGGTACTCGTTATTTATCATGATTTTTTTGAGCTCTTTATAATCAATGTAATGACACATTTTCCCATCCTTCTTCTTGATGAAGAGGACTGGTGCACCCCATGGGGAAGCACTTGGGCGTATAAACCCTTTATACTGATTCTCCTGTAGTTGTTTCTTTAGCTCCTCAAGCTCCAAAAAACCATTATATATAGAGTCTTGGATATTGGAAACTATCCAGGTATAAGATCAATCAAGAATTAAACCACTATTCTAGGAGGAAGAGTAGGAAATTGCTTGGGAAACACTTCAACGAATTCCCTCACAATAGGAAAGTCTTCAAGGATGGTTTCTTCCATAGAATCAATCATTTGAGCAAGATAGGCATGCTCATAGGGCAGTAATATAAACACTTGAGATGATGGTGCTAAAGAAGATTCATCCTCCTCCATGTACTTGTACAGAATCGGCGGTTGATTTTCCATATAGAGAGTGATTTTCCTCTCATAGAAATTTATGTTGGCTCTATATAGGGAAAGCTAATCCATACCATGAATTTTATCAAATTCCACTAGAGGGAGTATGATGGGATTTTTTAGGAAGTTCAATCCTCAAATTGAGATAGGGGAGGAGTTAAATTCATGGGATACAATGATTTCCCCATTTTCCGTTCTCACTGACATCTTTACTTCCATGATTTGGGGTGGTATTGGAATTATTCTACTAAATGTTTGGGTTATAAAAAAATGTGTAGAACTATAATAAAAAAAGAATGTTCACTATTCTTGAATGAATGACTAGCATACCTATCACCACTTCGTTGTTGGTGTTCTCTTTGGTGGTAGTGATGGAAAAAGCTCACCCTTTCTTCCTTGGAGGTTGTTGGCTGTCTCCAAAAACCCTTGGATTAGAGAACTGGTTTTCAAAGTGACATGGTTATTTTCAGTTGGAGAAATGAACAATGCGTTGATGGTCGAATAGAGCATTCCTTTCCTCTGTCGCAATAGTGGGTTTTTCTTGTTGGTAATTAATGGCCAGGTTTCCTTCTCATCCACACCTAAAGCATTTCCTCATCCCCTTTAGGTAATTTTCGGGGTGCTTTTTTCTGTACCATTGGAAAGTGGGTTGTTAGAATTTATTAGCACCATTGGATTTATCCATCAGACTTCCATAATTAAAGTCCACCTTCCGCTTATTTTCCCCATGATAACCCTGAGATTCTATGATCTCCATTTCGTCTTTGAGGGAACATCAGACAATTTACTCATAGCTATCAATGTAATGGATCCCTAAGGATTTATGTATGCTAGGTTTCATCCCACTAAGGAAGCTTCCAATCTTGTATTCGGGGGTAACAAAAAAGATAGAGGTTTATCATGAAAGCCTTGTTAAGTTTTCCACATGTGATCCGATAGATTCGTCGTCTTTTTTTTTCTTGAGGGAAAAGAATTCCTTTTCCATATTAAGTCAGAGGGTGCAAGGAAAATATCTATTAATTTTTTTCTCTAAAATAATTTTATCCCAAAGCCTCAATTTCTTCCTTAGGTTTTGTATTTTTGATCAATGTACACCATTGATTAGCTTCACTCTCCATATGATAAACATTCAGAAGAACCTTCTCTTGTTTGGAATATTGAAGGATGGAGAAGATTATATCAATGTATTTGACCAATTTTTCAGTGATTGAGAGATCTAATGATCTATTAAAATAGAATTCCTTTGTCTCATGAAGATCTCGATTGCGGCTTGTTATTTCTTGGGGGGGGGGGTTGGACCATCCCATTGAACAATGTTTCTATTCAAAACCTGAGTTAACTGAGTGAGTATACTGACAAATTTTATGATTCAATCTCCCATCGGATTGAGCATCTCATTAGAACAGTCATCACATTTATCTTCAAATAATTTGTTAGCCTGAGTTCTTCTATTACTAGATATTATATGGAATAAAAGGAAAGATATGGGTAACACATAAAGGGAAATCTAATTAAAAAAGGGACAAATTATAAATTACATTTATTTCCTTAACTTATAAATTTATAGGTGTAAATACCCATAAATTCCAAGGAAATTTTTTTTTCTTAATTTTCTTTGGAATTTTACAAGAACGCAGTTTCTGACGGCACCTGATTCTGAGGCCCGGTGTGCCCGGAATCATTTTCCGAAGTTTGGCTCGGGTACGTTCAGTGAACGGACGAGCGGGTTTTTCTAACTTTTGAACCAGTTCTCAGAATCGAATTCTGAGGGCACCGATGGAATCGCAGCGCCGATAATTGCTTAGAAACGCCTCTTCCGGAGTTGCATTTGCTCGGGTGTGGTTTTTAATTTTTTGGGCTTAAAGTTATGAAATAAAATAAATTGTACGACAAACTTTATTTTATTTCACTTAAGCCACTTGGAAGCCACTTGAAGCCACTTAAAGCAGCTTAAGCTGAGTTGTTGCGGATAGGGTGCTATCCAAAAATATCCTACCCTCTTGGTAGGATATTTGTGAGGTGGGACCCGCACGAGCCCCACCGTTTCTTTTCCGCTAAGTAACGCACCCACGAAAACCCGTCATTATGAAAGTCAACTGACGGGTTTTCTTAATTTCTTAACGCACCAATTAATTGGGTGGTTTTCTTCGTTGAATTAATTGGGCGGTTTATTTCATTGAATTAATTCTACGAATTAATGGGTCGTTATTTATCTCTTTATTCGTTTCTTAACCGGTTTGAAATCCGTTGGCATAGTAAAAAAATAAGGCCAACACACCCTCCTTTTTTTTGTAATGTTGTGTTAAACCTTGAAGAACCTCTGAGAATTCTTCATCCTCCTTCGCGAAGAACGCGAAGAACACGAAGAACGCGAAGAACGCCGGCCTCCGTCGAAGAATGCCGAAACCGCGGAAATCGACGACGCAACGCCGCGTGCCGCGACGCCGAGGTTTCCTCTTCTGCGACGTTCCTTCCTACGCAACGAAACCTTCAATCATCTGTTGGAGTTCGACGAACAAGCTCGGAAGCGGAATCGGGTAGCAAGCGACGACGGCTTCGCCTTCCCTCGAGTCGGACGAACACCGACGTCCCCCTTCGACGTCATCATCCTCGCGACGCCATACCGCGATGAACCTCGAATGACGACACCTCCTTCCGATCGGCTTATACCCAAGGTAGGGGTTTTATTTGAATGTTCTATACTCCGTAAATGTTTCCGTTCAAGGTGAAGAACCCGGATAATAAGAACAATTTTAATTAATTAAAATTGTTTTTGGTTATGTATCCATGTGTTGAATAAACTTCTCCCGTTTTTATAATCTAACGCGAAGGGTGCGGGCCAAATGAACACGGCCCGACAACCCTCTGCAGATTGTTTATTGATGTGTGGATTGACGGGCGACGACGAAGCAGGCCGTTTGGGCGTTTGAATCCCTTCGCAGTGAAGATGGGGTCCCGGGGGGACCATAGGTGAAGACAACAGGAAGAACGGACCACCGGAGCACGTCCGGTGGTCCGCGGAAGGAGGCGGCGGTGCGCTGCCGGAAAAAGGGGCGGCCGACGAACCGCCGTCCTCAATCAGTGGCTAAGGGCGGGGGATCTGCGCGCCCCGCCCGCGTGTCGGCTCGGCCACGCTGGCCGAGCCGCGGCCGGCCGGTTGGGCCGGACCGAACCGGACCTCGCCAGACTGGGCCGGGCCGGGCCGGGCCCAGCCGGGTCAGACCTGGGTCGGGTCGACCCAGTTTGGGTCAACCCAGTTCGGGCCAACCCAGGGGGGGGGGGGGGTCGGCCCGGGCCCAGACCCCCGTTTTCGGGCCACTTTCGGTCAAATGACCGTAACTTGAGTTACGGGCATCCAAACGACTCGCCGTCAGTGGAAACGCGATCCTTGGATCGAGACGGTCGTTTCGGTATATCGCACTCAAGGTTTCGGATTACTTTGGGTTTGGCCGGGTTGGTTCGGATACGAAACCAACCGGGCCCTCGGAGCAGAAACGTTTGTAACTCGAGTTCCGGATGTCCGAATGACGTGTCGTCGACTTTGTTGTTTTCCTCTAAGTGAGACGGATATTTTGGATTACTCCGCTCGAGGTTTGGATGTCGTCGGAGTGCGATCAGGTTGGTTCGCTCACGAAACCAACCGGGCCCCTGGAACGAAAAAGCCAATAACTCACAGACCGGGCGTCCGATTGATGCACCGTCTGTCTCGTTGTTTTCCTCTTGTTGAGACGGAACTTTTGGCATCCTCCGCCTGAGTTTTGGATGCATTTGGATAGTGGCCGGGTTGGATCGCACCGAAATCCAACCGGGCCCCTGGAACGGAAAAGCTGATACCTTTCTGACAGAACGTCCGTTTGACGAACCGTCAGCGGCGTTGGTGATCTCGTTGAGAAACGGTCCCTATGAGTATACCCTATGAGTGTTCGGGGTATAGTTGAGTTACGACCGGATTGGTTCGCACACGAAACCAACCGGGCCCCTGGGACGAAAAGACTAATAACTCACATACCGGGCGTCCGATTGACGCACCGTCTGTTGCGTTGAGACCCCTATAATGAGGTGGTCCTTTGAGATACTTCTTTGCAGGACTTTGTGATACTTGGAGTATCGAACAGTAGCTCGTGGAGAGGATGCTCCCGGAGACGAGCGTGCGGAGTACGGAGACCGTGTAGCCGACTGAGACCTGACGACTGCTTGACCGACTCGACTTGGAGTGAGTCGACTAGCCCAGTGGACGGAGCGCCCGGTATTTGGCGGTAGAACCACAGAGGACGGAGCGCCCGGTAGTTGGCCGCAGACCCGCGGTACTCGACAGGAGGAGTACCTCTGTAGGCTATTGGGGGGAGCGCCCGATATTTGGTGATAGACCCACAGCGGACGGAGTGCCCGGTAGTTGGCCGCAGACCCGTGGTACTCGACAGGAGGAGCACCTCAGTAGTCTTAGGTTATTGAGAAGTACCTCGGAGTCGTGACAGGACCACTGTACACTCCAGAGACGGAGCTCTTCAGCAGTTACAATTTCGATAATGAAAATCCTGGTTGAGCTGAGACTTTTGACCTTTGTGTTTACCTCATGATTGAGATGGGTCACTTGATAACTTAGGTATATGTATGAGCATATAAATGGGTAGTGGTTATCCGTTGAAATCACAATCCTTGTGTTTCCTCATGATTGAGATGGGTTACTTGATAACTTAGGTATATGTATGGGCATATATCTAAGTAGAGGTTATCTGTTGAGATCTTCTTGTGGTTATCCTTGTTCGTTTAGTGAGACCTTGAGGGTCTCGGGGTCCCTACTGAGTATCATTATACTCACCCTGCACGGGCTATGCCCGCACCTCGTTGTGTTGGTTGCAGACGACGGGCAGTGCTGACAGAGGCCGAGTGTTCGAGGACTGGATGGTACCCGGAGGTGGACTACATGACGAGTCAGTACCCGGAGGTGGACTACACGACGTGAAGACTCACAGAGGAGGTTGAAGGACGAGAGCGTGGAGGAGGTCATCTGTACCTACCCTTCAGGTAGGATCCGTGGTGGACGACCAGGAGCTGCGCTATCTGTACCTACCCTTCAGGTAGGATCCGAGGAGGACGACCCAGGAGCTGCTTCCTACTTTCAGCTGTTGTCTTTTTGCTGTTGTACATTGTTCAGTTGTAGTCGTTCTTTCTTTTGGGTTTGTATTCTGGCCCATTTACTTTTCAACTTTTCGTTTGTAATTAGTGTTTTGCTTCCGCTTGTACTCTGTGGTGCTTGTTTTCTTTTTTAAAGGCAATGCCTTCCTAGTTATCGGGATTTTACGCCTTTGGAGCTAGTCACCAGCCCCTGGCATATGGAAGGCGGGCTTGGGGTAGTCACAGCACGGGCCCTGAGGACGGGTCGTGACAAATTGGTATCAAAGGGGTTCAGTTCTACCGCAGAAATTATAACTCTGATGTTTCCTTCTGTGAAGCAATAGTGTTAAGAGTACCGAGTGTGGTTTTCAGTTCAGGGAGTCCAGTGTTGGTGAGGGCGGCCGACCTATCCATACACCAGGACCCTGACAACTGATTTCCGACTTTGTGCACGAAAACACTGATTGCGTGTGTGTTTTCCAGAAGTTTTATTTAAATGTCAGCTCAAACCAGGTCAGCTCACCAGGTATAATCTTTTGACCGTGTCACGTTGTTTCTTTCAGGATGCCTCCCCATGGACGACCAGCTAGAGCCTCGAGAGTGGTACATACTGACAGCCCGCCGAGCAACGAGGCCTCAGTATAGGGCCCTATTCCAGTTGAGGCACCAGTGGAGGCACCAGCGGTACTACTACCCGTTGGGCCACCGATGCCACCAGCCCCAGCAGTAGAGGATGCACATCGCTTGAGCGCACTGCATGAGTTCCAGCGCCAGAGGACACCCAGGTTCCAGGGAGGGACGGACCCGCAGGCGGCTGAGGATTGGATGGAGGCTGTGGTGAGAGTCTTCAGGCTAGTGGGGATGCCGACAGATTTCATGGTGATCCTAGCTACCATCCTTATTCATACAGCAGCAGGAAGATGGTGGAGCCTAATGTTTCAGATGCATGACGAGGCGACACTTCTATGGGCAGACTTCGAGAGCCTGTTCCGGGAAGAGTTTGTACCAGCCACCCTTCGAGCGGTGCGTATACAGGAGCTACTTCAGCTACGGCAGGGCAGCATGTCAGTGGCACAGTACTCAGCGAGATTCACAGACCTCTCGCGCTACTCCACAGATATGGTACGGGACCCGTTCTTCAGGGCCCGAACCTTCGAGAAGGGGCTCAGGCGAGAGATTAGAGCTTCTGTTGTTTCTCACAGCTTTCCGATGCAGATAGGGGTGTTGGAGAGAGCCCTCTTAGTAGAGAGTTTCCTTTCTGAGCAGTCTCCAGCAGCAGGACCCACCACTAGCCGGATTGCGGCAGAGCCTTCTGCAGCAGGCAGTAGACAGATGACGCAGAGGTCCAAGAGGACCAGACCTACCGATGGCCGACTGCATGACTCAGGTTCAGTTGTGCGGGGAAACCAGGGTGGAGTCAGAGCCAGACGTGCCGAGAGTGGACAGTGTTACTCCTGCGGCAGAATTGGTCACATGGCACGTGACTGTCCGACCCGCCATGCAGATGACCAACAGTTAAATGAAGAACCTTCGAGGCAGAGGCAGAGGTTCGATCAGGGTGGACCGTAAGGAGCAGGCAGCCATGGCAGAGGAGCTGGCCATGCAGCTGGAGGTGGACGACGCTTCAGGATGTTGCCACCACCACCACCAGGAGGTCCTCCCCGACCGCAGGGAGTTGGTGGATATGCGAGATCTCAGCTTCAGGCAGCTGAGGACTTCGATCATGGAGCTCTTGGAGCAGATGGACAGGAGCGGGACTAGCTTCCGACCTGGAGGCTATTGATCCTGTTGCTTCTGGTTTTGTTGATGTTTGTCTGTAGTTGCTTTGTGTCTTTTACTATTATCTGCAATAATAAAAAGACACTTATCTTTGTTTGCTTTCCTGTCCTTTTGTTTGGTTGATACTGAGTGGTCCCGTTTAAACTGTTGACTTGACCCTCACTTTCGAGATTTCTACTGGAGGAGACCCAGTGACCTCACACTGATGCTGACAGTGTGACTCAACCCTTGGAGGCGAGAGTGATAGTTGGATCTCTTGGTAGTTACGTTGAGGCCTTACGACGTCATCCATGGCATGAATGCATAATTCATGTCAGGATTGACTGTATTAGGCAACGAATGTGGTTCATCCAGGGGATGAGACCTGATTTCTCTTATCGGCAAAGAAGAAATCATAGCAGCTCTTGTGAGACTAAATAAGGTCCAGGTCATCCAAGAGCGGATAAAGACTGCACAGTACAGTAAGAAACAGGAAACCGGTGCCAGTCTTAGAGACTCAGGCGTGTTAAATGTTTCAAGAAGTGGAATCTTTAAGGATAGATGAGTCTGCGAAGCAGCAGACGTGGAGGCAGAGCTAGGAGAGCAGTATGAGGTGGTGTACATCTTAACATGCTAAAACCACCCGCCTTAGTTATCCCTGCCAGGCTCAGGGAGCTGGAGGGCGGTGGAAGAGTGTGGCTGCTTACTGTCAAGGAGTGTGACCCAATGGCTCTAGAAATGATTCAAGGGACAGTCTGTGTCCACTACTAGCTGCTGTAGTAACGGACGTCGATATGAATCATTCCTTACTTTCACAAATCTTTTTCCAGACCTAGAGTTTTCGGTAAGCCGTGGACTTGACCCTCACGTCTGGAGATACCTTGAGAGGAGACTCGATAATCACACTTATGCCGACGGTGTGGTCAGATCCTCGAGGTGAGAGTTTCGGTTGGAATCTCTTAGTGGCAGCGTCGAGGCCTTACGACGTTGGTTTGAGTATGGACTGGGCAATCACAGTTCATACACAAATTGACGGTATTAGGAAAAAAAATGTTGTAGTTTAACTACGACGTCGGGATGGGTTTTCCTTGGTCGGCGAAAAAGGAAACCCTAGGAAGCGCAGGGTAACTCTTGCACAGGAGGGTGCAACCGATCACTCTTGAGTCGGTCAACCTTACCCTCGTAGCAGCAGTCGTTTTGAGTTTCAGTTCTAACAGAAAATGGAGACCTCTGGAGTTCGAGGATGATGACCACGTCTTCTTACGGGTCTCACCTCGATGAGGTTTACGGAGATGTGGCCAGGGAGGCAAGTTATCTCCGAGGTTCAACGGACCATTCTAGGTCCTCAGCTGGGTAGGCAAGGTGGTTTACTGCTTGAACCATCCACTTCAGTTACACTAGGTGCACGACATTTTCCACGTATCTCAACTGAGGAGATACGTGCTCGAACCTCCGCATATCATCGACCTTGATGAGCTGGACGGTGGCGATGAGGTGACTTCTATGGAGGTTCCTGTGGGGATCGAGGATCGACAGGAGCGGATCCTAGGAGGATGGTCGATTCCTCTTGTGCACTTTCTTTGGCAGCACGAGAACCTCTAGGTGAGCACATGGGAGCGGAAGGCTCAGATGCGTACTCTGTACCGCCTTTGTTTCCCTAAGTTTGTGGTGAAGCTTTACGGGGATGTAAATCCCTGTGGTGGGAGTAATGTAAAGACCCGTAAATTCCAAGGGAATTTTTTTTCTTAATTTTCTTTGGAATTTTACAAGAACACAGTTTCTGATGGCACCTGATTCTTAGGCCCGGTGTGCCCGAAATCATTTTCCGAAGTTTGGCTCGGGTATGTTCAGTGAACGGACGAGCGGGTTTTTCTAACTTTTGAACCGGTGCTCAGAATCGAATTCTGAGGGCACCGATGGAATCACAGTGCCAATAATTGCTTAGAAACGCCTCTTCTGGAGTTGCGTTTTCTCGGGTGTGGTTTTTAATTTTTTGGGCTTAAAGTTATGAAATAAAATAAATTGTACGACAAACTTTATTTTATTTCACTTAAGCCGCTTGGAAGCCACTTGAATCCACTTAAAGCAGCTTAAGCTGAGTTGTTGCGGATAGGGTGCTATCCAAAAATATCCTACCCTCTTGGTAGGATATTTGTGAGGTGGGACCCGCACGAGCCCCACTGTTTCTTTTCCGCTAAGTAACGCACCCGCGAAAACCCGTCATTATGAAAGTCAACTAACGCGTTTTCTTAATTTCTTAACGCACCAATTAATTGGGCGGTTTTCTTCGTTGAATTAATTGGGCGGTTTATTTCGTTGAATTAATTCTACGAATTAATGGGTCGTTATTTATCTCTTTATTCGTTTCTTAACCGGTTTGAAATCCATTGGCGTAGTAATAAAATAAGGTCAACACACCCTCATTTTTTTGTAATGTTGTGTTAAACCTTGAAGAAACTCTGAGAATTCTTCCTCCTCCTTCACGAAGAACGCGAAGAACGCGAAGAACGCGAAGAACGCGAAGAACGCGAAGAACGCCGGCCTCCGACGAAGAACGCCGAAACCGCGGAAATCGACGACGCAACGCTGCGTGCCGCGACGCCGACGTTTCCTCTTCTGCAACATTCCTTCCTCCGCAACGAAACCTTCAATCATCTGTTGGAGTTCGACGAACAAGCTCGGAAGCGGAATCAGGTAGCAAGCGACGACGGCTTCACCTTCCCTCGAGTCGGACGAACGCCGACGTCCCCCTTCGACGTCGTCATCCTCGCGACGCCATACCGCGACGAACCTCGAACGACGACGCCTCCTTCCGATCGGCTTATACCCAAGGTAGGGGTTTTATTTGACTGTTATATACTCCGTAAATGTTTCCGTTCAAGGTGAAGAACCCAGAAAATAAGAACAATTTTAATTCATTAAAGTTGTTTTTGGTTATGTATTCATGTGTTGAATAAACTTTTCCCATTGTTATAATCTAACGCGGAGGGTGCGGGCCAAACGAACACGGCCCGACAACCCTCCGCAGATTGTTTATTGATGTGTGGATTGACGGGCGATGACGAAGCAGGACGTTTGGGAGTTTGAATCCCTTCACAGTGAATATGGGGTCCCGGGGGGACCATAGGCGAAGACGGCAGGAAGAACGGACCATCGGAGCGCGTCCGGTGGTCCGCGGAAGGCGGCGGCGGCGACGCGCCGCTAGAAAAAGGGACGGCCGGCGAACCGCCGGCCTCAATCAGCGGCGAAGGGCGGGGGATCCGCGCGCCCCGTCCGCATGTCGGCACGACCACGCTGGCCGAGCCCAGCCGGGTCGGACCCGGGTCGACCCGGTTCGGGCCGACCCAGGGGGGGTCGGGCCGGGTCGGGCCGGGCCCAGACCCCTGTTTTCGGGACACTTTCGGTCAAATGCTCGTAACTTGATCTACGGGCCTCCAAACAACTCTCCGTTAGCAGAAACACGATCCTTGGATCGAGACGGTCATTTTGGTATATCGCACTCAAGGTTTCAGATTACGTTGGGTTCGCTCGGGTTGGTTCGGATACGAAACCAACCGGGCCCTCGGAGCGGAAACGCTCGTAACTCGAGTTATGGATGTCCGAATGACGTGCCGTCAGCTTTGTTGTTTTCCTCTAAATGAGAAAGATCTTTTGGATTACTCCGCTCGAGGTTTGGATGCCTTCGGAGTGCGGTCGGGTTGGTTCGCTCACGAAACCAACCGGGCCCCTGGGACGAAAAAGCCAATAACTCACAGACCGGGCGCCCGATTGATGCACTGTCTGTCTCGTTGTTTTCCTCTTGTTGAGACGGAACTTTTGGCATCCTCCGCCCGAGTTTTGGATGCAGTTGGATAGTGGCCGGGTTGGATCGCACCGAAATCCAACCGGGCCCCTGGAATGGAATAGCTGATACCTTTCTGACAGAACGTCCGTTTGACGAACCGTCAGTGGAGTTGGTGATCTCATTGAGAAATGGTCCCTATGAGTATACCCTATGAGTGTTCAGGGTATAGTTGAGTTACGGCCAGATTGGTTCGCACACGAAACCAACCGGGCCCCTGGGAAGAAAAGGCTAATAACTCACAGACCGGGCGTCCGATTGACGCGTCGTCTATTGCGTTGAGACCCCTATGATGAGGTGGTCCTTTGAGATACTTCTTTGCGGGAATTTGTGATACTTGGAGTATCGACTAGTAGCTCGTGGAGCGGACCCTCCAGGAGACGAGCGTGCGGAGTATGGAGACCGTGTAGCCGGCTGAGACCTGACGACTGCTTGACCGACTCGACTTGGAGTGAGTCGACTAGCCCAGTGGACGGAGTGCCCGGTATTTGGCGACAGACCCACGGCGGACGGAGCGCCCGGTAGTTGGCCGCAGACCCGCGGTACTCGACAGTAGGAGTACCTCTGTAGGCTATTGGGGGGAGCGCCCGGTATTTGGCGACAGACACACAGTGGACGGAGCGCCCAGTAGTTGGCCGCAGACCCGCGATACTCGACAGGAGGAGCACCTCAGCAGTCTTAGGTTAGTGAGCAGTACCTCGGAGTCGTGACAGGACCACTGTACACTCCAGAGACGGAGCTCTTCAGCAGTTACGGTTTCGATAATGAAAATCCTGGTTGAGCTGAGACTTTTGACCTTTGTGTTTACCGCATGATTGAGATGGGTCACTTGATAACTTAGGTATATGTATGGGCATATACCTGGGTAGTGGTTATCCGTTGATTTCACAATCCTTGTGTTTCCTCATGATTGAGATGGGTTACTTGATAACTTAGGTATATGTATGGGCATATATCTAAGTAGAGGTTATCTATTGAGATCTTATTGTGGTTATCCTTGTTGGTTTAGTGAGACCTTGAGGGTCTCGGGGTCCCTACTGAGTATCGTTATACTCACCCCTTCACGGGCTATGCCCGTACCTCATTGTGTTGGTTGCAGACGACGTGCAGTGCTGACAGAGGCCGAGTGTTTGAGGACGGGACGATACCCGGAGGTGGACTACATGACGAGTCAGTACCCGGAGGTGGACTACACGACGTGACGACTCATAGAGGAGGTTGACGGATGAGAGCGTGGAGGAGGCCATCTGTACCTACCCTTCAGGTAGGATCTGTGGTGGACGACCAGGAGCTGCGCTATCTGTACCTACCCTTCAGGTAGGATCCGAGGAGGACGACCCAGAAGCTGCTTCCTACTTCCAGCTGTTGTCTTTTTTGCTGTTGTACCTTGTTCAGTTGTAGTCGTTCTTTCTTTTGGGTTTGTATTCTGGCCCATTTACTTTTCAGCTTTTCTTTTGTACTTAGTGTTTTGGTTCCTCTTGTACTCTGTGGTGCTTGTTTTCTTTTATAAAGGCAATGCCTTCCCAGTTATCGGGATTTTACGCCTTTGGTGCTAGTCGCCAGCCCCTGGCCTATGGAAGGCGGGCTTGGGGTAGTCATGGCACGGGCCCCGAGGACGGGTCGTGACAATAGGCTTCAATCTGTATTATCCATGATCTACTTCCCAACATATATTCTTAGGGGAATTTTTTATTCCCATAATAATGGTTCATACTACCATTATGAATTTACCAAAGAATATCCTATATAAGTGTTGAAATAAGAGTGGAGTAAGGCCCATTGTAGTCCATTAGTTCCCATTAGAGTCTTTCTCAAAGTAGTGTTTTCAGGTTTTACCCCTAGATACATATGTGCCAGAGCCATCTCTACTTGTTCATATCCAGATAGGGATTACATGATACACAACTTAATTTATACTCAACAAAATTTAGGGATGTATTTATTATACTTGGTCTTATCCCAAAGGAATTCACTAGGGTTTTCTAATCCTAATCCAAAAAATAACTAAACATATCCTTTGATACCAACTATAACAACCCTACTCTTTATTACACACATAAACATGATTTATTACATAAAAATTCACTTAAGATAACTCTGAGGACTGAGAGGTCTAGTGTCTTGGGGAAATTAGGAACATTAAATGAAAACATAAGGCATAAAAAACAAAACCTTTATTGAAAACTTCTTTTACCTGACCACAACATTACTTCATACTTAGCAATGCATGGGATAACGTAAGGACATACATAGAAAAGGGTGATCTATAAATCCCAGTAAGGGATTAATCAAGGAATAACATGAAGAATAAAATAAATGTTAGGAAATAGGAATATCAATGAACCATAAGAGAAACACAAATATAAAGTCATGATATGGAATGATTATCACAACATGGATATGTGGCAACAACATTTTACATGATATTAGCATGAGCCAAGGCTCATTGCATATGGAGAATGAGTAAAACCTCATTGTACTTGAATTATTAAGAGTAAACCCTAATTTCACTTGAATTATCATGAGTAAAAACTCATTTCACATGGAGTATCATGACACTATTCTTTACCCAATGAGTTGGAGAGCTATCAGGGCACACCCTTCTTAATAATTTCATTTAATGCATATGTGTTCCATATAGATCATACCACATGGATTAATTAAACGTAATAATTTATTCCAAAAATAAGTGATGTGGAATACATAAATGTATGTCCTCAATAAACAAGTACATGTTCATAATGGTCAACAACCTTGATAGAGAAATGGGTATTGTATTCACTTACATGATCATTTAGTCATGAAAAGTTTTGTGTCACTTCAACATCATATCGACGTCAAATAAAAATCGTAAAATGGGTTGATGAGAGGGAAAGGGGTATCTCATAATTTATAAATGAAATAGACAGAAAGGGGGTCATGGAACCTAATATCCCAACATATATAATGGAATTTATATGCATAATATAAAATAATTTATTGAATGTAAATGAGGAGGGAGAAATCCCTTTTGGAATTACGGCATGGTAACAGGCATACATGGGAGGCATTAATAAGATATAAAGGGGCATATCATCATTAATTAATATGGAGGACATTATAAGGAGGTGAAAAATCATAACCCAACATTTTTAATAGAATATAAAAGGGCATAAAAATGTATGGAAACTTCGACATAAATAAGGAAGGAAAGTGAGGATCCCTTACTTGAGTTTGTGACTTCAAGAGCTTGAGAAGGGGATTCTTGAGATCTTGGGGAAAATTGGGAGGATTATGGACAGAGGAGGGAAGAGTAGGGACATTATAAAAGGGTTTTTAATGAAGGGAAGTGGTAGCTTGGGTGGGTTTATATAGGAAAAGAGAGGGGAGCTCTTTTATATTTAATAAACTTCGGTTTTGGAATCTATATAATTAAATATTCAAAACCACAAACCGACCCATGGTTTTTCCAATGGGTTTTTCCAAATTAAATTGGAAAAAAATTCTTTTTATGACCAATTTCCAAACTTATTTAAATATTAGTATCTCTTATGTGGAGGTGAGTCACACTCTCAAGGAAATAACTATAAAAAGTAAAAATATTTTATAAGTCCTAGAGCATCCACTATGGAACCAAAAAATGAATCAAACAAATATAAAATAAAATTATTTTAATGGTAAAACATATATTGGCCGAATATACCTTTTATATTATTTTATTAAAACTCTATTAGGTAATTATGATGTCATTAAACATGTTATATATTTAAACGATATTTATTTTTTACACAAAAATTTGACTGTCTCAGAAAATTATTAAAAAATCACCATTAGATAATTTAAACTTCTTGAATCGAAAAGTAATATTCATTTTATGAAAATAATTTTATAAATATGTGAATTTTTACTTTTAAAATAAAAACTGGCATTTATAAAAAATTCACGAGTTTTAACAAAAACAACTTTCATACCTTAACAAAAATTACAATTGTATTCATAAAAATTATATGATCATTTTTATTTAATAAAAAAGTTATTAGTGATAATATTTTATTAAAAATATTATTTAATTCATAAATCCATTAATTTATCAAAATAGATTTCTCAACTAAATTTGAATATTAACTAAAAATACTATTTTTGCTTTAAAAACCATTTACAAAGTAACAATAATAAAATGAATCTATATTATTTTTACAAAAATAATGCACATAATCATAGATCTAGGGTATTGTTACATAACCCATTATAACACCTGCATAAGACCTAAGGGTAAGGTGTGTGATGGGGAAAAACTCTTGGGGTGGCTTGGATAACATCTCTCGGGTGGTAATCCCTATTAACTTCCACTTCTCTCGTAGGAAGTTCTGTTCAAGATTAACGTGTTGAAGCTTGGGTTGGGCTTGGTAAAAAGAAAATACTAGTGATGCTACCTCCTTTCCAATCTCCAAAAAATGCGCTTCATAGGGAGAAATTCTATTGGATGAGTCCATCACTTCCTTTTTCTGAGTAAATTGGATTATTTAAAGCCCTATATTTATACTAGTCATGTGATCACTGTTCAGAAGCTAAATAAGAAACGATAATAATTATTAACGGTATTTTAAAATAAAAAAACATAAAACCAAGGAATATCATATGTTTTATTAACAAATTTACATAATAATGCATTTAATTAGGTCAAGAGGAATTTTCATTAATAAAATTTTGGGTTGTTACACTCCTGCTCCCATGTGCTCTCCTAGTTATTTTTGTGTTGCCACCAGAGATACACTAAAGGAATTGATCACCCACTAATGATCCTCTCCTACTGATCCTCTATCTCTACTGGGTACTAATCAAAAGTCACTCCATCCTCAATGTCTATCTCACCTCAGTCGATGATGTGCAATGGGTCATGAATGTACCACCTCATCTGAAACTCATAGAAGACGTCATGTTCCCAGTCCAGCTGAGGAGGTAGATCCAAGAGGTATGCGAACTCTCCAACTCTACATTGTATATGAAAAGGGATGATGAACCTCAGATATTACTTTTTTCCCTGTCCAATTCATTGTAATCCCCATCGAGGTGAAACTCAATGGAATACATGGTATCCTTCCTCTAACTCTAAAGGGATCCATCCCCTATCAGTATAATACATCTAATGGATTTGTATAGTCTTCACCAGATCTTGGAAGATCACAAAATTCTCTTTAATATATTTCAGAAACTTTGATCCCATGAGTGATGACTCTCCTAAGATAGTCCAGCAAAGTGATCACCTTCAGGGTTTCCCATACACAGCCTTGGGTGGTTCCATACAATTGGTGGTATGGTAGCTGTTTTGGTATAAAAAATCCACCAATGGTGGGTTATCTTCCCAACTATAGATAATGTCTAAAATTAAAACTCATAGAATATCCTCTAGAATGTGAATGGTCTACTCAGTCTAGTTGTCCCTCTATGGGAGAAATGTTGTGCTTAAGAGAAACTAGGTCCCAAAATACTCATGTAATCCTTTCCTAAACTAGGATGTAACTTTATAATCACAATAAAAAACAATCGTTAATTGAACTCAATGGAGTCTAAATATCTCATGAACATAGATTCATCTCATGATCTTTACTAATCTCGGGTCTCGAGTAGCTAGGAAGTTGGATGAATTGGTGAGTTAGTCAATGATCACCCATATGGTGTTGTGTCCCTTAGACGTAAATGGTAAGACCATTTTGATTTCCATATATATATGATCCCACTTTAATTTTGGCAGTTCAAGGGGTTGATCTAAATCCTCTAGAACTTAGTGATCAACCTTTACTTACTGAAAATTAAGGCATTAAGACACAAAATATTCAACTCCAATCATTATTCCTAGCCACCAAAAATGATGTCGGAGGTCCTAATACATATTCTACACACCTAGATTGACCACCATAGGGGATGCATGAAATACCCACAGAACTTCCTCACACAATGTCACTAGCACCATCATGCATCCTATGAAGAGAATGATGTGCTCACCACCTTCTGAATATCCATCAGGAGCATCCCATTGGAAATACGAGTAAGTAAGATCTCGTATTTTTTATCCCCAATATGTGCCTCCATAAATCTCTATAAGGGTAGAGGGTTGGAAAAAATCTACCAGAGGTAAGCTAATCCATCTATATCCACAAAGGATCATTGCTATAAGGAAAACTTCTCTAACACCTCATTCAACAACTGCAAACTAGATCTCCTTCTAAGAGCATCTTCCATCATGTTCCCCTTCATAGCAGTATATAAAATCTCAAATTCATAGTCCTAGAGGAATTTTAGCCATCACCTCTATCTCACATTCATATCCTTATGAGATAAGTTATACTGGATACTCTTATGGTCATATTATATGGAAAACTTCTCACCCATCACATAGTGTTGCCACATATTCCAATTGAAGACCAAAACTGTTTAAAAAGATCATGGGTTTTTTAATTCATCTCATGCAGTCTCAACTAACATGAACCATATAAAATCACTTCTTTCCTCTTCATTATGATACAACCAAGCATGGTTCCTGATGCATCACAGAATACCATGAACTCAACACCTTCCTCTGGTAATCTCAATATGGGATAGCACATAAACCAATACCTCTGACCTTGAAAGAATTTCTATCACTTTTCTATTCACATGAAAGTATTCCCCTTTAATTTCAATGCAATCAAGGGTGGTTCCACTCTAGAGAAGTTTGTTACAAACCTTTGATAGTACTCTTTGAATCCAAGGAAACTCTACACCTCAGTAACATTCTAGGGTGGTTCCCCAGAAAGAACTACCTCAACCGTCACTGGATCCACTAAAACCCCATCCTCTGATAGGATGTGTCCCAAAAAATGGACCTCTCAAATAAAAAACTAGAACATCAAGAACTTTTTATAATTATTGTGCTCTTCTAGTGTGTCAAAGACTATCCTTAAGTATCTCATGTGAACCTCCTTGGATGACGAATACAATTGGATTTTATTAATGAATACCACCACAAACCAGTCTACGTAAGGATGAAAGATTCTATTAATGATTCACATGAACATTGATAGAGAGTTATCCATGAAAAATGATGTCACAAAGTACTCATAGTCAATATACTGACATCTGAATCCTATCTTTGGTATATCACAATTTTATACTCGTAGTTGGTTATAGCCTGATCTAAGGTTAACCTTTGAAAACCATTGCACTCATTTCAACTAATCAAAGTGGTCGTAGATCCTCGGCAGTGGATACTTGTTCTCCATGGTCATCAGGTTCAAGGGCCAGAAACCACACATAACATGATGCTGCTCTCTTCTTTCTTTCCAAACAACATTGGGGATGCCGTGGGTGATACAATGGGTCCCACAAAGCCTTTACTCTACAGGTCCTCCATCTGTACCCTAATATAATAAATATATTTGGGATCCATCTGATATGAATGTGTATATATCAGTGTAATATTATGTCATTGATAAATGTATAAGTCAACATCCCTATGGAGAGGTAAAACTAGAACCTATTCAAGAAAGATGACTGCATACATCACCACCACTATAGGAAACTAAGGACTCATAACATCCACTGCACCAAGGGTCAGTCTATCCAACTGATGAGTAATTGACTGAACTCTACTATGTGCGAGTTCATCCTGTGCTGCCTTGATTTCCTTTTCCCAAAAAAGGAAAATTTGTTATATCATTGAGGAAACATGAAAAACTTTTCCTAAGAAATTCAATCTATGCATGAATTGTGGATAACGAGTCCATACCAGGATTGAAGTTGTATGGTCTTAACACCTCTACCAAGGGATCCCAACCAAAACACTCTCCCATAAGAGTTAGTTCACACTGTCACCACTAGTGTGTGATCATTGGGTATCCTATAATAGTAGTCTCCAAGAATAAGTGTCGAGTAAACAGTTCAACCAGAATCTCTGAGTCTCGAACAAGATTCAGAGAAAGAAATGAATGATTAGAACCTATGTGTATCAATACTATAAAAATGTATAAAAAATAGAGATTGTACTTTTTATCATACCTGGTGCCTCGTGGTTATATGTCTTCATAGACTACATCTAGCCTCATTTCTATCCACCAACACCATGGGCATGCCGTGGACCACCTACGGGTGGTGGTGTTAATAGGAAAAACATCCAACCACATCCTTCTCCTCTACCTCCCATCTTCCATATCATACTCCCTATATACCACCCTTCTCCCATCTCTGTCTCAATCAAGGTGGTCACTTGATCGTCTCTCGCTCAACTGTACGATGGGATGGAAAATATCATTCAAGATGTCCCAAACTATATCAAGAGAAATATTTCATGTACTTTGACTAATTTTAGATTCCTTGGGGGCCTTGTAGCACTATCCCTGAGCCTTGGGATCACCTCCTCAAGCAGTTTACCCACACAGATCCTAGTCACTGTGTTCGTATACCTTCTTCCAATGTCTGAGCTATAGGGTTCCCACTTCCACCTCCCACGACTGGTGTATGATCTACTAGAAAACATTCCACTAACATGTATCCCTCTAGTACTACATCATAAGTATAAATGTTAAGGGGTACCACTGATGAACTGATATCCCATTGCATGACCTTCTTGAAGGTATGATCTATGAAAAATTGGTCCCGTAGAATATACAAATTGTAACGCGAGAGATCTTCAGACCTTATTGAATACTCTCCCACGGTCAAACTACCCTACTACAGATGCATGATCTCCTATATGCATAACAATATCAACATGGCCAGATAAAACTACTATCGGGATAGATGCTCAAAGTCTATCAAGGAGAGATATTTATGTTCCTGTGACTAAGTCACCAAGCTCCACCATCACCCCGTATAGCCTTGAAGAAGGACTGTGGAAAGTAGTACTATCTGGTCCGAAGGAATCCTCACAAGGAGAAAAACAAAGTTTACTTCCTATAACCAATAATCATCCTTCTAGGATCTGGCTCACCCCCAAAAATGGGAGGTCACTACATTTAATACTCGTGAAATGCACTCAGCCTTCAGTTATCCTCAGTTGGAAGTTTTGGTAGTATCTACTTCTTGATGAGTGGTAGTATAGTTGGTAAACCACCCAGAGGTGTTATTTCAATTACATACCCCTGTATCGATGCCTCATCACAAGGAATATCATCCTTATGATCATGTGGTGGAATCTGAGATGGATATCTTTGTTGAGACATCTTAAAATAACACAAGATATACCATGGTCAAAAGAGTATATCTGGGGAGCTTCTTTAAGAAGGACTTGGAAAACACATCCATTCTTATATGATTCATGTACCATAATATTTTTTTCTCTACAACCATCATTCTCATGCACTGATTCAAAAACAAGGTGATCAGAGTTCTTGTGTATGCATAAGTCTTCCTTCACACCAAAATTGGGGTCCCTAGCCTGAAATCCAAACTCGAAATGATTATCATTATTTCCCCAAACCAATAAAACAGAATCTTGATGCTAAAGTAGAACTGAAAACTCTAATACCACAATGTCATGACCCATCATAGAGGGGCTTGTTTCATGACTAACCCAAGAACACCTCTGATAGGATAGTGGTCAGTGACTAGCACCAGGTATTCATTTCCAAAAAATTGGAGGAATTATTCTAATGTACTTGTTCACTCACACACATATCAAAGACACATAACACTAAACTTTAAAACAAATGAAAGAATTCATGCATACTTCTAAGATACCAAAACAATGTTTGATAATGATGTACTATAAATAGAAAAATTATCAAAAAATTAGCCCAACCAAAACTGTAGTGTCCAACCTTCTCCAAGAGAGATGAAAAAGTCAAAAGTATGCTCTCAGAAAAATTCTCTATCTGTCAAGCTCTAGCTATGCCTCAATCACTCCGTATCCTCCAAGGAAACTATCAAAAGGACCACCAAATACACAAAACATGAAACATGGTAGATAATATCATTCAGGAATGAGTATAAAAATACTCAATAGGATACCCCGATAATAACAAACATGATGCACCAATTCTATTCATCTCAATAAAAGATATAAAAAATACAAGAAGGAAAAATCCATAAATACTCATTAGAGACACCCCACCATCAGGCAGTCATGAACAACTACCAACCACAATATTCTGTTCAAAGAATCTTTTTATTTGGAAAATCCTACTCCACAAGTTATACTATCATCAGAGAGACTCGAAGAATATTTCTAGATAATTTTGTCCCTTCCCAAAGAGAATGAAATGGTCAAAGAATACTATGATACATAGAGAGGGGGCCACACCCAAAAATTATGGGGGACACCACAAACCCAATCTAGATCAACCTAGTGTGTTGATGATCATATGAAAATAATTTCAAAAACCCTACTGATATGGACAACTAGATAAGGGATCAACATCCTACTATCTGAGGTGAAAAAGATTCCACAAACTCTAATAGGGATAAAAGAGGATCACACTCCAGTTGTAAAGACTCGACCCCAATTTCCTAGAGCTGGTGCCTTATTAAATTATATTAGAATGATTAAAATAAACTTGTATCCTGAAGGAAGGAATAGTTTAGTAGATTTGAAAATCCATATACATACATAATTTCATCATTAAAACAAGTAATGAAAAACAACATATAAGTTCAATTGGGAACATCCACCACTCTAAGATTATCTCTACAAGTTAATCATAACATACCGCTTCATGTACAAGGAAAAAAGAAACATAAGAATGGGTGACCTCATATTCTCAAAAAAGGTATAAATTAAAACAGAATATAACCTAAACATTAGGCATGGTGAATAATAAGAAATATATTTCTTTAAAAATAAACTTGAACACATTATGAAAGTAATACAAGACGAGTAAATATTTCCATAATAAAACATAATAATGGGTATTCGACTAGTCAAATAACATCATGATCTCTGAATTTCTAGCTTCATAATGTGTGAAATTCATAATCCATACATTCTGAAACATACCATCAAGGCCTCATCCAAGACATCTAAAAATGATTAAGGCCTCGACTAAATCTATATCTAAAAATTGTAAAGGCCTTAGTCGAGTCCATATCTATTGGTCTCATTAGATCTACCAATGCATTGAGGGGATATAGAAGTCCCCACCTATCAATTACTAAGTCCAATTCATTCCTCATATGAATAGTGAGAAACATAAACAACATATACATTCATATTGAAACTAACATATGAAATTCCAATAACGATCCCTAAACATTAAGCATAAACACTAACCATTCAGAGTAAATTGGTGAATGGTTTGAAGATAGAACATCCAAAGTAAAAATAATCATAAACTAATCAATTAAATATGACATATGATATCATAAAAGATCAATACCAATAATACATAAGAATCAACATGTGTGTTGAAACAGATGAAGATACACTTATAAAATTATTGAGTAATTCTTGAGATAAATACACTTTTACTTTGAAAAAAGAGTAATTTTGGAAAAGTGTTTTTATAAAACCAAAAGTGAAGTAATATATTATTTTCATAATAAAATAATTTTTTAGGAAGATAATGTTCTCTAAAAATAGATTATAGAGTGCCCTTGAAAATATGTAAGAATTTGAGAAACTCCTTGGAATCTTGCTTGTATTTCAGAAAGATTTTTCAAAAGATCCTTTTAAAACATATAAATCCACATAAATGAATATATAATTCTTGTTGGTACACATATATAAAACATTATAATATAATACATGATGAGTACATATGAATAAATTAGAATAAGAGTTACCCGAATGAAAATGGAGGTTCGTGTAGAAAACCCTTACCTTAATTTCGAAGGTGTTCCTCACTTGATCTTAATGGTGTGAATAATAAAATTTAGGTTCATAAATTAATGAGTCCAGAACCTCCTCTACATTTAGTTTATTTAGTATAACCTTATTAGGTTCATTCATGTCCTTTTTATGGGTTAAGAGATTCAATTTTGTTGTTTGAGATTCATTTTTTCCTTGGTTTTAATGATAAGTTTACTTATATTCATGTACAAATAAACATGTAGAATTATAATGGTTGTCCAGAATAGATGTTTTATGTTAGTAGTGAAAAAAAGATTAAATGGTTATAATTTTTTTTCAGTTATTGGGAGTGAAGATGAACCATTATATAAAATGTTAATGAAAATTGATTGGGTTAATTGGCGGTTTTCGATCACAACAAAATCATTTTGATTTATAATTTAATATTTTGTTTAGAAAAGGATTATAGAATATTAAATAAGTTATAATACATATAATATAGTCTGATTTAACCATCAAAATGGTTTTATAATGATAAATGAATACGGTAATATAAATTGATAACCCATCATCCTTGAATGTGATAAATTAACACATCTCAGATGGTGTTTTCATTTCTAGTAAAAAAGAACGGGAAAGGAGAGATGATGAAGAATTAATCATTTATCATAACAATATTCTAGTACATTTTAGGTACTAGAGTCATCACAACATTTTTATTGAAAGGAGGAGTGGAAAAAAAGAAAATAAAGTAACTTGAAATAAAAGAAGTGAAAAGAGGAATTTACCTCTTGAAGTAATCTTCCTTGAGATCCTCTTTAGGGGAGATGTTTTGGTCCTTTTATGAGACCAAATGCTGCTGGACGTGCAGGGGGATCTTGGGAGGATATTTGAGCACAATTTAGACAAGGAACAAAGTTTGAGAGGAGCGAAGAGAAGAGGGGGTGAAAGGCTTTTTATAGTGGAGGAGAGGGATGATTTGTGAATATCTTATTCATTATTTTATTATATCTTTCAAGACAAACAATAGTGTTCATTCATGTGACCCATAATAGTAACACATGCATGTGAGTTCAAACCATGTGTTCTTAAATAATCCATGATGCTAGGAATAGTGAATTTAATAAATAATGTATATATACTGTAAATTACCGCATTTTAATTTTAATAAAAAATTTGAGTGTCTGAGAAAAATACAAAAAACTCAGCCTACCAATTTTTCAAAATTTTAAAATAAAAAATGAACTCCATTTTTTGAAAATAATTTTCTAAATATGATTTATATAATTTATAAATAAAATCATAATTTTGTTTGAAAAATAACAATTTCAAGACTATAATTCATTTTATACCACTTTGAAAATTTAATCAATATCTAATTATCTTATAAACATAAGACAATAAAATAATAATATGGTTTACTATTCATAAGGTTCATATTACTATTCAAAAGGGTATGTTACTATTCACCAAAAATTATGTTTTTCTTATAATACTATAAATATCTTACTGAACTCAACTGTGTATGTCAGTTTTTCAAAATTCAAATCACAGAGGTGGAAAAATTTTGTTTACTAGACAGGTTATAAAAAAGTGGTGTTTTGTAGAGACTCAGCGTTTCATGATTTTAATATTAAATTTATTTACAAAATCTTGGGGTGTTATATTCTCCCCTCACAAAAATTTCCTCCTTGAAATTCACAGAATGTTACCTCATAAAAAGAGTTGGGTAAGTCTTCATCATAAGCTCCTTAGGCTCCCATGTTGCCTCTTCAATTTTATGATTTTTCCAAAGTATCTTTACTAGTGAATTTTTCAGATTCCACAACCCCTATTCTTTTGTGTACAGAATCCAAATAGTATCTTCATAGTATGATACGCCAGGTTTCAATTATATTCATTGAGATGTGAGGAAATGTGTTGGTTCTATCATGTACTTCCTCAATAATGATACACAGAACACATTGTGTACTTTAGACAAGCTAGGCATCATATCCAATCGATATGAAATAGGTCCAATTCTCTCTAGGATTTAAATAGATTCAATGTACCTTGGGATCAATTTCCATTTCTTCCCAAATATTATAATTCCCTTCCATGGTGATACTTTCAAGAAAACGTGATCTCCAACTGGAAATTCCAAATCCTTATTTCGATTATCGGAATAGATATTATTCCTACTTTGAGCTTCTTTGATATGGGTTTGAATAATATTTACATTTGATATTGTTTCCCACAAAATCTATGGGCCAACAAGATTCCTTTACCAAACATCATCCCAACAAGTTGGCATATGAAATCTCTTTCTATACAATGCTTCATAGAGTGCCATTTCAATACTTTAATGGAAACTATTATTGTAGGAAACCTCCAATAAAGGTAATTATTGATCCAAAATACCTTGAAATTCAAGTGAACAAGATCTCAACATGTCTTTTATGGTTTGGATCATCCTTTTTAATTTCCCATCAGTTTGTGGGTGGTAATCAGTTCTGAAACAAAGCCCAGTTTCCAAATATTTATGAAAACATTTCTATAATTTTGATCTAAATCATGGAACAAAATCATAAAAAATTGATAGTGGTACTCCATGAAGTCTCCCAAACTCATTGATATAGATTCTTGTTAGGCTCACCAGTGGAAAATCCTCCCTTATAGCAAGAAAATCTGCAGATTTCGTAATTCTATAAAAAATTACCCATATCACATCATTCATCCTTAATTTTTTTGGTAATCATGTGAAAAAATCCATGGTTATGTCATCCCATTTCCATGTAGGAATATGTAATGGTTGCATGAATCCTCTTGGATGTTGTATTTTGGCTTTTACTTGCTGACATAGTAGACATCTCAGTACATAATCAACAATTTCCTGCTTCACGTTGTCCCAAAAGAAATATTCCTTCAAATTTATATACAAATTAGTGATACTAGTATGTATTGAGAAATTCAAACTATGAGAATCATCCAATAACTCCCTTTTCAGCTTGGGTATAGAGGGAAAACATAGCCTCTTCCCAAATTTCATAATTCCATGTTCACATATGAAGTTCACCAACTTCCCATATTTCATAGAATTAATTTTTTTTTGAATTTTCTCATTATATGGATGGGTTCTTTTAATCCTTTCTAATAAAGATTGTTGGGAAACCAATTGAAAAATTAACGATATTTCACCTTCTTTTATAACTTCCATTTTTATCCTTATTTGATCCATGAATATAGGATCCATTTCCATCATCATTTCATTTAAATATCTATGATCCTTCCCTCTCAATGCATCATCTACCTTATTTTCCTTTCTTGGATGGTAGTTTATGGAACAATCATAATCCTTGAGTAGTTTCAGCCATAACCTTTTCCTCATATTGAGTTCCATATGTGAGAAGATATACTTAAAACTCTTGTGATATGTTTATATCTCACATCTTTCACCATATTGATAGTGTATCCATATTTTTATAGTAAAGATAACAAAAAATAACTCAATATCCTGAGTAGGATAGTTTTTTTCATGAATTTTTAACTTCCTTGATTCATAGGCAATGACTCTATAATTCTATATAAGGACACAACCAAGTCCTTTATTTGATTCATCACTATAGATCTCAAACCCATCATTCCCTGATGGTAGAGTTAGGATCAGATCATTTACTAATATCCTCTATAATTCACTGAAATAGTCCTCACATTATTTTGTCTATATAAACATAACCCATTTATGTGTAAGCTTGGTCATTGTGTTGGCCAAACGGGTAATGTTCTGAACGAAACACCAATAATAACCTGGTAAACCAATAAAACTACATACCATAGTTATGATCATTGTAGTATGCCATTCTTGAAAAGCCTTTTTATTCACATGAACAATAGATATTTCATTCTTAGAGACAATGTGGACATGAAAGGACATCGATTGAAGCCAAAATTCACACTTTCTAAACATCCCATATAATTCATTTCTTCTAAGAGTCTACAGAATATTGCACAATTTATTTTCATGATCTTTTTAGCTTTTGGAGTATACCAAGATATCATCAATAAATACCACCACAATTTAATCAAGATATTCCTTGAAAACCCTATTCCTTAGATCTATGAAGATATAGGGTGAATTAGTTAGTCCAAAAGGTATTACCCTAAACTCGTAATGCCCATACCTGGTTCGAAACACTGTCTTTGGAATATCCTCATTTATTACTCGCAATTGATGATATCCAAATCGATGTTCAATCTTCAAAAAATATTTGGCTATATGAAGTTGATGAAATAAATCATCAATTCGAGTTAGGGGATAGTTTTTCTTTATTTTTATAGCATTGATCTCCCTTTAGTCTATGCACAACCTCATAGATCCATCTTTCTTCATAACGAAAAGAACATGGTCTCCCCATGTAGAGAGACCAGGGAAAATAAATAATTTATCTATCAATTAATCAAGTTGTTTATTCAGTTCTAATAATTCCACCATTCACATTCAATAAGGATTATTTGATATATGCCTTGAACCAGGAATTAAATCAATGGATAACTCAATTTCCAGGTTTGGAGGATGCCCAAGTAAATCCTCTGGAAACACATCAACCTATTCTTGCACAATAGGTACATACTCTATTTAGACATTCATTTCCTTACCCATAGATATTGCATTATATTCCTCCATAATAATTTAATTCATTATAGCTACTAGGGGTGGATCTATATAAGAATAAACTGGTGAGGCTTCTTCTCTAAAGACAAGGGATTCAACACCATTCTTAAAAATTGTAACTTCCATCCTCGTGAAATATATATTCACATAATAACATGAAAGGAAACACATTCCAAGGATTATATAAATCTAAATAAGGTATATAATGATATGTTCAAAAACTAAAGAATGTTTTTAGTATCCTTTTTCTTCTATTTATTTTCTTTTAATGTCATAAGACTTAGAGAACTATTTTTCTATCTTGATAGCACATGAGACTATGTCTTCGTATGATGAGAAATTTTGGCAGAACTTTTCCCGTCTAAGGAATGAATTTAGGATATCAAATAATTGATAAATATTTCTACTTGGATTGCATATATATTCTATAACATGCCTTGATAACCTTGTCAAGTTAGCTTCATACTCTGTAACATTCTCATCTTCCTTTTTCCTCAAATTTAGAAATTGCATTTCCATATACTCTTTCTGTTCACGAGGAATGTATCTCTCTAAGAAAAGTTCTTTAAATTCACCCTATTCCATGTTTTATATTTATTCCCCCTCATTTGTTTTTTAATAAATGACCATCGTTGATCAACATCTCTCAACAGATGATAAACTACCATGAAAACCTTATCTCTTTCTCTACTTTCCAAAGTGAGAAATATCTTCTCTAAGGAACATTTCCACTATTATGCTAAGAATGGGATTGTAGTCCCATTAAATTATGGAGGCTATTATATGATAAAGAGATCTAACATATCGCCTCCATGTTTATGATCAGGATTGTCCCTTCGGGTAATGTTATTTTTGATAACCTACGTAAGCTATCCCAGTATAGTTATAAGTATCTCCGCACCTATCGCAACTCCAGATACAACATCATTTTCTTCCATAAGAGGGAAATACCTACAAGGGATACATGTTTTCATGAAGTTTCCATTACTTTCACTAGGTTCCATTTCTAAAAAATGGCATATAATAGATTATGTTATGAATCATAATGTATAATATCAACTTAGAAAATACTTAGCATAAATAGAATTCCTATGCATGGATAATTTCATAATCATAAACATGGATTCATTGAAGAAGTATTTACATTTAATTCCTTTATAATGTCTTGTATAGAAAATGGTAATTATTCAAAGCATATCCCTCAAGAGTCTCAAACCATATGCACAGTAATGCCCATTTTCGTGTACCAGGATACCCCAGGTCAAGCCCGAAACTCCTTGTCATAGTTTTCACTCCTAGGTACATCTATTCCAGAACCACATCCACTTGTAGTATCTAAAAAAGATGTATTTTCTTGAAATATCCACATAATATGTTCCTTACCATAATTCCAGGACGCTCTTATTTGTTTATACTCAAAGTATATATTATGGTTTTGTTCCCTAATATATGTTTTCTAAATCTAGTTTCCATGTTTTCTACTAAACATCCTTTGATACCAACTATAAAGACCCGAAATTAGTTTCCCAAAGACAGTGCATTATTACATTACATTGTCATGATTACAATAAATTAGTATCCTAAAGGAATGAATAGTTAATTATATTTAGAAATCCAGATATATACATAATTTTAACATTACAACATGAAATAAAAAAACATATATGTTCTATTGGTAACATCCACCACTCTAATATTATATCTTCATGTCAATCATAATATACCTCTTCATGTCTTGGAAAAAATGAAACATAATAACGGGTGATATCATATTCTCAGTAAGGGTAAACATTACAGTGGAAGATAACATAAACATTATACTTCATGAATAATTGAAAACACAAGCCTTTAAAAATGAACTTGGAAACATTATGGTAGAAATATGAGCTGAGTAAATATTTCCATAATAAAACATAACCTTGGGTATTTCACTAGTCAAATAACATCATAAAATATTAATTTATAGCAATATAATGTGGTAAATGAATATTCCATACATTCTAAAACATACCTTCAAGGCCTCATCCAAAACATCTAAAAATGATTAAGTACTCATCCAAAACCATATCTAAAAATGGTCATGGCCTCAGCCAAGTCCATATCTATTTGTCCAATGAGAGCTACCGATGCATCAAGGAGCTATAAAGGGACCCACCCATAATGTTCTAGGTTTAATGAATTCCTCATATGAATGAGGATAAACATAAACAATATATACATTTACATTCAAAATAACATATGAATTGTCAATAATGTTCCCAGAACATTAAACATAAACACTAACCATTCAGAGTAAATTGGGGAGTGGTTTTAAGATAGCACATCCACAATCAAAAAAATCATAAACCATTAAATTATTTATGATAGATTATATCATAAAATATTAATCCTAAAAATACATAATAATCTATAAGTGTTTTGAAATAGATGAAGATACTCTTATAAAATCATCAAGTAATTATTGAGATAAATACTCTTTTAATTCAAAAAGAATAGTTCATTTGGAAATGAAATTGTTTTTAACAAGAAGTTATATAATATAGTATTTTTATAATAAAATTAGTGTTTTTAGAAAGATAATTTACACTAAAAACCGATTATAGAGTACCTCTGAAAATAGGTTAAAATTTTAGAAATTCCCTTGAATCTAGTTTGTACTTCAGCAAGAATTTTGGAAAGATACTTTTAAAACATATAACTACCCATAAATGAAATTAGGATTTTGGTTGGTATAGATATATATAACATTATCACATAATATATGTGTAGTACATATGAACAAATAAGAATAAGTGTAACCCATATAAAAATGGAGGTTCGGGTAGAAAACCCTTAACTTTAGTATGAAGGTGTTTCTCACTAGATCTTAACAAACTGAATTATACAATTTAGTTTCATAAATTAATTACTAAATAACCTAATCTACATGTAATTGATTTTTTATAACGTTATTAGGTTCATTAATGTTAATTTTATGGGCTAGGAAATTCAATTTAATTGTTTGGGAGCATTTTCTTCCTTGGGATTCATGATCAGTTTACTTATATTCATGTAGGAATAAACATATAGAATGTGAATGGTTTTCTAAAATAGAAGTTTTATGTTATTATTGAAAAAAATAAAATTAAATGGTTATACATTTTGTTTGGTTATTGGTAGTGAAGATTAATCATTATATAAAATGTTAATGAGAATTGTTTAGGTAATTGGGGGTTTTTGATCCCAATGAACTCATTTTGATTTATTATTTAATATCATGTGTAGAAATGGATTTTAGAAACAAAAATAATTTATAATACATATAATATAGTCTATTTCACCCATCAAATTGGTTTCATTACTAGAATTGATGATGGTAATTGAAATTGAAAACCCGTTTTCCTTGAATGTGATCAATTAACACATCTCAGTTGGTGTTTCCATTTATAGTATAAAAGAAGGGGAAAGGGGGGATGATGAATAATTATTCCTTTATCATAAAAAAATCTATACATGTAAGGTACTAGAGTCATCAATAAATTTGGATGAATTAAGATGATGATAGAAAAAGAAAACAAGGGAACTTGAAATAAAATAAAAGAAAAGAGGAATTTACCTCTTGAAGTAATCTTCCTTGAGAACCTCTTTAGGGGAGATGTTTTGGACTTTTTATGAGACCAAGGGATGATGGACATGGGGGATGATCTTAGGAGGATATTTGATCAGAATTTAGATAAGACACAAGGCTTTATAGGAGTGAATAGAAGAGGGAGTGAGGGGGGTTTTATAGTGGATGAGAGGGGTGATTGGTGAATATCTTATTCACTATTTTATTATTTCCCTCAAGAAAACCAATAACGTTGATTTATGTGACCCATAATAGTAATAAGTTCATGTGTTTTAGAACCAAGTGTGATTACATCAGACATGATTCTAGGAATAGTGAATTGAACTGATAATATATATATAGTAAATTACCGTACTTTATAATTCATAAAAAATATGAGTATCTCACAAAAATATGAAAAATTCACCCTAACCATTTTTCAATGGGCAAAATTCAAAAATAAACTATATTTGTTTGGAAATAATTTTCTAAATAATTGTTTAAAAGGTGGTGTTCTAGTCAAATACCGAAATACAAATTATATTAAAGAAGAGAAATACATAATTCTGAAAGATGGGATTTTTTTAGTCCTTACCAAAAAGAGATTGTAAATCAAGAGGGAGTTTATTCAACCAAATAATATCAGGGTTGACTCCCATATTAGAGAGGTCGTATTCTACCTTGCTCACTTCAAGATATTTATGAGTGAAAATATAGCTGGTATCCATGAGATAGTGTAGATAGTCCATCCAACATAATATAAGTGGTATGACAAGGTGAACCAATCCATTCTAAATGGATTGCACAATAGTTTTCGAATCACTTTCAATCAATAGATTTATCAATCTAAGATGCTTTTCAAAAGTGATTCCATGAATCATACTCATCATTTCAGCTTTAAGGGATGAGGTGACACTAAAACATCCAAAAAAGCATCCTAGAGTCTTCCTATAGTGGTTTTTGTAGATAGCACCATATCCCGAGGATCCCGGGATGACTTTAAAAGAATAGTACACATTAAGTTTAATCCATCCATGAGGTGGTGATTTCCAGAAAAATTTTAAAGTGCATCTAGGATGGGGAAAAATGACCTTTACCCCATGCCTCTTGAGAATCCCCTGGTCTCTAATAGTGTTGTTGTAAAGATCCTTCTGAATTGAGGCGACTTCTTTAATGGTAATTAGTATTCTCATTTTACCTGCATTAAAACTAAATGAGTAATTATTAGGAATATAAAAATTTATATCATACCAGATTACATGGATAATCTCACCTACAACTTTTATGAAGGTATTCTTGATATGTTGAGAGGTTTTCATATCCACACAACGCTGAATTTTGGAGTCGATAGAATCATAAAGTAACCATATGCACTCAAAAAGATCAAATACATAATTCCAAAGGGTAGTGTCCATAGCACAAGATGGAAGTAGGTGATTAATGTTTTCCTAATGTTTATAACAAAAATGAAATTCAGAGCAATGTTGAATCCCATAATATTGAAGGCAAGTGTCAGTTGAGACCCTTTTGTGGGAAATACACCAAATAAGAGTGAATCTCGAGGGTTTACTACACAGTTTGTCATTTTTTATCCAAATGAAATTATTGTTAGGGTTTTTAAAAATATGTTCATAATAATTTTTTTCAAGAATTCCATTATGAGTAAGTTTCCAAATTAAAAAATAATCAGTGGTGGAAAAGTGATAGTTGTCAATGAATTGGTTAATAATTTCAGGTATGTTATAGCTTTGAGATTTTAACATATATTTAATGGTATTATTAGAGTGTTCAGGAAACTGAGTTGGGGAAACCATAAAGATAAGAGAAGCACTACTCTTGTTTGCATGCAAGAAGTCCATGGTGGAGTCTTTGTTCACCATCCATCTATAATTAGACATGATGTTAGAAAAATTATTCCAAATGGAATACCAAATGGGGGAACTCATAAAATTGATATTTACCTTATTTAATTTTTCAAGAATCTAGTTTTTAAGGATGTCGAGGGAGGTAGTTTTATTTTAAAGAAGATTCCAAGTGAGTCTGGCCTATAAGGCATCATTGAAAAATTTGAGATTTTTGATGACGAGACCACCTTTTTCCAAATGCATGAAACAAGTGGATGAGGGAAAATTTACCAACTTCCATTAAATAGTTATTCCACTGCCCAAATTTTTTTTGATAGAAACATTTATTTTCTTTAAGAGACCAGCAGGGTATTTATAAACCATCAGGGAATGGACCAATTTAGAGACAATCATAGACTTGACTAGACAGATCCTACCAGCTATGAAGAGGGGTTTACCTTTACAAAAGGATAATTGTTGGATAATTTGATAAAAAATGTTATAAAATAACTAGATTTCGATTGGCCCTAGAAAATGGGAACACCAAGGTAGGTAAAGGGGAAAGAACCTTCCTTAATTTACTAGACATTGATAATATTGATTTTCTTGTAGGGAGGAAATATGTTTCCAAAAAACATGTATAATTTTATCCATCTGATAGTTTGTCTAGAAACATATTCATATTGTGAAAGGAAACTTTGGAGGTTATTTATATTATGCTAGTCCCCTTGTAAAAAATGGATGATGTCATCTGCATAAAAGAGATGCATGGGGGAATTCAAATTTCTGGGGGCATGAATCATTTTAAGCTTGTTTTTCTACACCATTTGCGTGAGTAATATTCTTAGGTTGTCCTCAATAATAAAAAAAAGAATTTAATAGAGGGGGTTTCCCTATATTACCCCTTTGGATCATTTGAGGTTACCTCTTGGAGTGCCATTAACAATGATTGAGATATATGCCAAATTAAAGAGGGTTTTAATTCAATTGATGAAAGAATCATTAAATATGAATTTCCTTAGAACTTTGAAAATAAAACTCCAATAAATGGTATCAAAAGATTTTTGAATATCATGTTTGATGGCTAAATTCCCACCTATACTAGTTTTATTTAAAATTTCAGTGCATTCTGAGGCAAGGAAAATACAATCATGTATGGACCTTCCTTTAAAAAAACCAAATTCTTTCCATGAAACAATTTTATTGATTATATAAGAGAGTCTATTGGAAAAAATCTTGGTAATTATCTTATAAATAGAGTTGATAAGGGAAATGGGTTTAAAATAGTGAATCTCAGCAACATTAACATCATTAGGGATTAGGGTGAGGAATTTGGAGTTCATTCCATGAGGGAGAATGCTATTTGAAAAGAAATTCCTGATCAATCCACAAACATCATCTTTGATCACATCTGAATATTGCTGAAAAAAATCCATTATTGAATCCATCAGTTCTCGAAGCACTGTCAGGGTTTAAGCTAAATACTATGTCTCTAATTTCACGATCAAGAGGGACTCTATTGAGAAAGGATTTATCCACTTCATTCACCACAAACAAAATAATATCAGGTAAGAGGTCTTTATTAACCTTAGCCTCATTGAAAATATTTTCAAAATAATAGATGACAAGATTAGAAATACCTTCATCTGTATAAATGAGGTTTTTTCGATCTCTTAGGAAGGCTAGAGGAATGAATGATTTCTAAGATATTTTATAAGAATTGTAGAATTTAGTATTTTGGTCACCATCAGTGAGCTATTTTATATTGAATATTTTCTTTTTAATGTTAATCTTGATGTTGATAAAATAAAAAAGTCTTGTATAAATATTGATTTCATGTTATGAGTTTGAAGAAAAATTATTACTAATAGTGGTATTTTGTATTTACGAAAGTTCCTCATACAAAAAGGGGATATCATTATCCATTTGTTTATATTTTGATCTACACAAATCCTTAAGAACCTACTTTATATTTTTTAATTTTAAGACACATGAAAAAGAATCATTGTATTTATTTTTGTTTATGGTAAAGTAGGAATTTTTTATAACGTTAGCACAATCAGGGTATGAAGACCAAGAAATGTTAAATATAAGAGGTAAAATATACTTAATGATATTGGAAGAGAAGTTGAATAAGATAGTTTGGTGGTTATAAGTAAGTTTAAGAAGGGTGATGCTAGAGATGTTGTCCCATTTATCAAGAGTTAAAACATTAGTGAAAGCTCTATCTAATTTTCTAGAAACCACCGTATTGAAATGTTGTATGTACCATGTAAATTTTGAACTAGTGAGATTAATTTCAATAATATTTTTATCCTCAATAGAGGGTTTACGTTCCATTAAAGAGATACTAGTGTGTGAGGGGCCCATTTCCTCACCTGGGGTATGCATGTAATTGAAGTATCATATAACAAACCATGGTTTATGAATGATATTTCCAAGGTGGGAGAGTTCATGTAAAAATGCTCTTCTGTCTTGGTATCTATTTTTAGCATATATGAAATCAAAGTAAATATGTGAGTGTTCAAAGACAAATTCAAAAGTAAAGGATTGTTCAAAAATCCTATAAATAATAACATTCTATAAAGAAGAGTGAGATAATATCTAGAGAGTTTCAACAGAATATAGGTTTTTAAATGAGCCTAAGAAGGTAAAATCAAACTAGAATAGATGAAAAAATCAAGAAGAAAAACTGATTTTTGGTTAAGTTATTGATTTTTTTTTGTATGATGAGTATTTCTAATTATTTTTTAGGAAATTAAAGGTGTAAAGGTTTTCTATACCCTGAAAATTCCAGAAGAAAATATTCATTAAAACATTTTTTGGTGTTGGAGCCTATTCTTTTTCTTGCCCCCTAAGACCTTCTTTTGGGTTGATCTTCTAGGATTTTTTTCCATGTTCAGACTAGTTTTCTTCCCCTGCTTTATCATAATAGAAATAAGAATGATGTTAATAATACATTAATTATCTTCCATATATGATGGATACCATTTTTTTAAGGTGATTCCAGTTGAATATTGAATTCAGTCATTGGATTCTCCTTCGGTGTGGACAGTTCAGCAATTAATATAGAATCATTAAAAACTGTATTTAAGTGTGTTCTCTTTGTGTCATCCATAGATAACTCATACAATTTTCAATTATCAATACAAGAATTCAGGTTTCTGGAAGTGAAAAATTTATCAAGAGAAGTAGAACTGTAGTCTTTGTCGAATTTCCTATTTCTAATGGGTTCATGAACAACCACATTATTATTGGTAATTTCAATTCTGTGAGATTCAAGGGGTGGGTTATTTAATTCCTCATGGATAGTAGTGTCCACTAATGTGTTATGGTCCTTACTCAGTGTGGCTCTTTTAATTTTGTGAGATGTAGGGGGTGGGTTGTTTCCTTCTTCATGGATAGTAGTGTCCACTAATGTGTTCTACACATCACTTGGTGTGACCTTTTTTATGTCAGCATTTAGATCACTTGAGTCTCCTGTGGGGTGCACTGGATCACGAAGTTTAAACTCATTTTCTTTCGGGTGAATCCTTTAATGTTTAATATCCTTCTCTAGGGTTCTTGGGGAACCCGTGTTTAAATCTTAAGTCATAGCTTCAGTATCAGTTTGAAAGTTATTGAATACCTACAAAATAATATCTTCAATTTCATCAATTATAGATTGATATTCAGCTAAATATTCATTTTCATCCACTAAATCAGCTAAATATTTTCCTAACTCAACCCATATGGAAATCAAGTTCTTATAATTTAAAATCAGTTTTTAAATTCTTCTTCATAGAGGGTTCTTCTTTGTTAAAGGTGGGACCTTTATCCTTCTTTTGTTTCCTACCTTTTCCACTTTCTTATGTTTGTGTAACAAATCTGTGTCTGTGTATATTTACATGTACGAAAAGATGTGTCGATTTCTACGTACATGATGTTCCATATGGCTGTGTAATGTTTCCCATGTCCTTATACTTTCTTAAGTGCACACTGATTCATTCAAGAATGTTCACAAGTTGTGTGACTGGGGACACATGCCATGTGATCCTTAAATACGAAAAAACCCTAGCACCATATCCCTAGGGACCCACAATCCTTAAAATCCCATATTACACTCTGTGTTCTTCTGGATTTTTTAGAACCACCATTTTCACTCTATACATCCCAAATGGTTCCCTTCCTTTGATCTGGTGACCAACTCACCACAAAATTAAAGAACCAATGGTATCCATGTCTTTCCATCACCAAACAATGTGTCTCATTGTTAGATCTTCCTGAAAAATGGATCAAATCCTCGTTCTTCATCATGCACTGAAAAACATTAAAGAACACGATTTCAAGAACCATTAGTCATCCAATTCTCTCCATATATATCATCTCATCTCCTTCATTCCATCTTGATCCTAGATTTAAGATATTAGATCATTGGGCCAAGAAATAGATGTGCAATGATAGATTGATCGGTAGGTGTCGAACCCTAGGCCCATGAAGAACACTGGTGGTCAAACATAGAATTGGGGAAGAAAAGAAAAATCAATCAAGATGAATGATCCTCGATAAATTTTCAAGTTGATCATGGGTTATTTATGATAGAATAAAAATTAAATCCATAAAAAATTTAATCAAATGAAGTTTCAACTATTGAATCCCTGAAAAATAAATCCCATCCCACAAGGTGATTGATCCTCAAATCAATCCGTTCATCGAATGATTTGCATTTGATGTAGAAAAAAATAATTGGTAATAATAAACATAAAATAAACATCCTACCTGGAGTTTGGATCAATTATAGATGAAGAACGATTGTTTTTCCACTGTTGGAAATGTCCTCCAACTTTTTTGGTGTGCTGATTCATGATCTAATTCGAATCCATTGTTATCCACCAAGAAAACTCACCCCAAACAGCTTCTAGGACTCTAAGGATTAGTGGCCAACCCTGAGATAATTTCTTTATCTATGAACATATAATAAATAAAGTTTTTTCATTGAAGAAAAATAAAATAAATATATTTTTTAATTTTATTATTAATTTTGTGCCCTCGACAACGTTTTCACAGAACTCCCAGGCCGACCAATGTTATGTCACACCCAGGGTAAAAATGTTATTCTGAATCAAATAATTCCCTTAGTTTTCTAATACAGGAACCCATTTAAGAGTTATTCAACTATTTTAGGAAAACCAGTTATGTGTAATATTAAATATTTTATTATTTTTTAAACAGTTGTTCAAAGAACACTGGGTATCGAAGTCGCACGTCGTCTTAGTGCCTGATCTCAAAATAAATCCAAATAATATTTAAAAATAATATATGAAATATACAAGATGTTACTATCAACCTACCAATTTTATTTTTTATATTATGATTTGAATGGACTGAAAAAATTTGAAGTGAATTTAAATGATTAAAAAACTATATACAATATTGAAAAAATGATATTGATAGAATAATAGTAAAGGAATTATAATGAAAATGGTTTTTAATAAAATAGATTATTACAAAAAGTTTATTTTTAGGGACTGTAAAGTATATATGTGGAGAGTCTACATATGAGGTAATGGATTTCTCTTCCCAATTCCCCTTCTTTGGAACTTATCCCATTTTCACGACATCTTATCTTTTTTTAGTATGAAAACTATATTATGCATTTATTTGTTAATTTTTTTTAGAAATAAATTTGTTTTTTGAAATCTATTTCCCTTTTTTAATCAACTTTCTATTAATTAGATTTTTACCACATTTGTATGGTATTTTTCATTTAATCATTTTTTAAATATTTCCTATTAAACTCTTTTACAAATTTTCTATCTTATATTAATTGTTTCCTGAATGTTCTAAATTATAATTCAATTTTGTATAAAATATAATTTTAACAAATTTATAGTTTTCATTTAAGTATTTAAAATTAAATCTCTTCATGGTTTTCCAAACAATTAATTTTTGACTTTCTTTGCAAGTGGTGTGATTTTTTTTCTTTAAAACATATGACACGAATTTATTTTACAATATCTTTTATATTATTACATATCAATATTTAATTAAAATTTAAAAATATATTTTCAATAAATATAATATTCCCATTTTTTGAGGTATTTTTAGTTTAAAATAGATACAAAGTAAAAGTGTATTTCTTGTTATTTTTATCATATATCATACAGTGTTTTTGCTTAAGTATTAAAAAAAATTATCAAGGAATTTATTATTAAAATTTGAATATTAAAAATTATTTTTATTTAAATGGTATGTAATAATTATAGATGATGGTGGGTGATCTCAATATAGCTTGTTATTATGGGTGATCCCAACACAGATCACCAATGCATTGGGTAATGACAAATATTCGATGCCAAAATGGGGGAAATAACATAGTTTGTTACTCAATTTGAATTGAATAGGATTTAGTTATTATATGAGGGGTAATATGATACTAGACATGGGTTATGGATATTATGATCCCAGACACTAATTTAATACTTGCAATGGTTTACTATGGAAATCTATTGATTTCAGGATGTATGGAAATTTTATATACTTTTAATGGTGAATAGTTTATTTTTCATCATATGATTCCGTGAGTTCTCTTATACCATAGGTTTCCATCATTATTAACTTTGTTTCTAATGTGTTTCATGTTATTTTTAATTACTTCTGTCCATACAGGTGTGAAAATTGCCAATGTTGTTGGAAATTTCTTATTTAGTGGAGGGGACAAATTTTTATTCAGGATTTCTACTCACTTTTTGAGAATTAAATTGTCTAAAAGTTGTATTTTAAGTCTTGGTGTGAGGATAAGTATGTACACATGGTGCTAAGTGGATCCTTCGGAGAGGTCAACTGACTAATATAAAAAGAATTATAATAACATCATTGTCTAGTAGATAAGTACTACAAGTTAGTCAATGCTGTTTAGTAGTAGTGGGTGATACTACCAGCAATCACTGATCATCCTGTGGCCTCCATTGGATTTTATATGGAATTTGAAATGTGTAAATTGATAATTTTTACCCTATAGGTTAATAGGAGAAAACCTGATATTCAACTCCTTTAGCTTTCATGCCTATGGTCCAGTTCCCTCTATTCATCCCTTCTTTTGATGGGGTTGAAGTTCCCATTGAAGAATATTTCATGGAGATTTTTGGTGAGTTTCATCCATCACCACCATCTATTGGTCTCATCATCCCTTGTACTATAATTTAACTTTCCCGGGTTATGGATTCAGGTTTGATTATTCTAGAGGATCGTGTAATTGGCCAAATTTTATGTGGATTTCTCCCTAGAAAGTTAGTGGGTGAACTTTAATGTAGTCATAAAATGGTGGATCTTTAGTTTGGTTGATTTAAATTATAAAATAGTTATATTATATGTTTTTATTTATAAATAAATTTTAATAAATATTTATTTGATTTTTTATTATCAATTTCACTTTCCATAGGTTTTGGGGTCTAAGATAGGGATGGATGATGCCTTTAAGTGTGACTTCAATGTGAAAACTATGTCTGATAAGAATTTGAGAATTTTTCCTAGTTGGATCAAATGAGCTAATTATTTATAAAATGATTAAATTAATTTAGGGTAATTTTTTAGTGATTCATATCCAATTAGGATTATGGGAAGTGATAAGATGAGATACATAATTCATAGGGGATGTCATAAAATGAGTTATCAAGTTCAATAATGAAGGAAAATTTATTAAAAATGAAATAGGTTATTCCACATGCTATTATTAAGGATTAAATTATTTTTAATGTTTATTTAGGTACATGGTTTCACAAATGGAGGATATTATCCATCAATTAACCCAATTAATTAATATGGATTAAATTCATAATATAAATAAAAATGATATATTGATTGAACCCCATGAATGACCCGAATTATATTTTAGGACCCATGTGGGTCCTTGTGCTTTTTTTCATGCCTCACTCGCTGATGGGTGAGTCCATAACCATTGATATCCCATCAGACATTCAAACCACATATGGGTGCAGGTGAACATACCTTGATAGACATAGATTTTATTGAGTATGAGAACTTCCTTCCTTAAGAAGTAGGTGGGTTATTAATTGAGATGTACAACCCAAAATGGATATGTGATATAATTGAGACACTTCCAAGGTGTATGTGAGGATTCAAATAAGTTCCTTATCATGTTTAGGTTATAACGGAACATTGGTATTCCTCTATGTAAATAGGGATATTGTTTTGGCTAGAGGTGATTACACCTTTTCCCATTACTATTGACTTATCCTAGGTGTAAGAATGTAGGATTGACTAGGACCATGTAATTTTAGTAGAACAACTGAAGGGGGACTTAGAACAGGGTGGATAAAATGGGACATCTACCTAAAATTATTTTTATGTTGATATCAATTTTTATTCATGTGAGGCCATATCACCATCATAAAAATATTGGGGAGCATAACTAACTTCGAGAGATGGATAATGCTTGAGACTGAACTGGGACCAGATGTGACCTAAGGGACCCCAGTAGCTTCTAGACCCAAGTGATAATGTGTTTTTAGGTTTATTATACTGGGGAAGAGAGTTCCCCTAGTTTTTTATGTAATAACGTTTTCTCTATTCTTATTTTATCTAATGGGAACTATGTTATTCAATGATACTTTGTTGACAAAATTGTTATAGGGGAGGTCTATGATACTTTTTTTTATGACATTATCTAGGAGAATTCAAATAATGGAGTTTTGTGTTTCTATTAGTGGGGATGCTAATGATATATATCCCAATGTGGATATAATATCCGATGATAGATATTTCAAGTAGTATTTTCTAGGTTAATGTTTCTTATATGTCTACGAGGGAGACTTGTGTTTTCTATATGGGTCTTTAATATCATTAAAACATGACGAGGGATACCCATTCCATAGATGATGTAGGTATGGCCAATTAGGGTTGATGGACTCAGAGATAAATGATGATTTATTTAACTATTGTTTCAATAGTTATTTATTTTTTTAGAGAATTTCACATTCACATTAAATATATTTACTACCTATTTATGATTCCATGTCAGCAGTTCTCTATTGAGTTATGTACTCAAACCCTACTCTTGTAGACATCAGATATGGATACATAAGAATACCTCTCACTTTTCATTGGATCATTGGAAAGGTGCATGTTATGAGTTTGATGATTAAGTTGAGATATATTGAGTTATATTAGAGACCAGGATTGAGGATATGACTGATGATATTGATATCCCTTTCATACTTCTATATTATTATTTTATTTTTCCTTTATTTTTATATATATTGGACCAATGGTATATTGTTTTTGTATGATTTTTGGTGTTTCTCTTTGCATAATATTATTTAATTGGATGTTTAAATTATTATATATACTATGAATTTTTTTATCTATGTGACGATATTAATGTTATTTTGTAATTAAATGTTATTATAAATTGTGATACATGGGTTTCAACTTCCCTGTGGTAAAATCATATACCCCTGATACTTTTCACCAACCTCTGACATTTACAGAGGTGTGCATGAGATGTTAGGGAGAATCTATCCTATATTGTTTCTAGTGAGTTGGGGTAGGACATCACAAAGTGTAATTAGATTACCCCATTTCCATTTGTATTATATTGGGGTATATAATATGCACATGATATAGTAATGTTTCAGATCTTATGATAACTATTGTGATGTTACATCAATAAAACCTCTTATGGTATGAAGTATTGGTTTCTTATGATGGGATTGATGTTTATGGTATTCTATGTTATGTATTTATATTTTTTAAAAACATAGTGACTCATATATATGTTTGATATTTTTGATTTATTATGGATCCTTGATCTTGACCTAAGAATTAAGATGAATCTCATTCATAAAATTTCACACATAGGATTTACATGGAATATATTCATTCAAGTATAATTATTATCACTGATGACTGAGGAATAATTGTTCAGTGAGTTAGAAACTAATCATGTGTAATTTTAACATATTAGTAATTGGTGTAATCCTACTCACCTATGGTGAATTTTATATGTATTTTCTTTATATGGTTAGTCAAGTGGTTCCATGATGAGGTTTATAATGATTACGTAGTTGTCGGCATGTATAAGGGGTGCAGTGAACTGTGGTTGGTCAATTATGGGGAAACATTCTATTATGATTAACATGTTGGGTTCAAATAGATATTTGATTACTTAGTGTTACACCTATAAGGTTGTTTTATTCCATAATTGTATAATCACTAAAAGTTACAATTATAAATTATCTATTGTTCATCTATATTGATTATAATGACATTATATATAACTATGCCTATGGACATTAGTTCCATGGAATTGACCATATTAGATAATGACATGAGGAATTAGCCTCCATTTTTTATTATCATGGGATTAATTTAATTTGAGGATGATCTATGCAAGTTAGTTCTCAGTATACAAGGTATTGTCATGAGATAATAGTTGTATGTGTTAGAATAAGGAGAGGATATTATAATGTGAGATGTTTAATGGTATTTTGACTAGAGAATGTTATATATTCCATGAGATAAAATTTACTGAGACCTTGGTTTATGGTATAGGTGGGAGGGATGTGTGACCATATCATAACAAGACTTAGTGTTTTGTGAGTCAGTTAATATTTTTATTTTAGGGAAACCTAGTGGAGGAATTAGCCATGGTTTATTAATTCCTTAGAAGAAAAAAGCATCATGGGATATTTTAATTTTATATAGATGAAATGAGGTTCTATATAGCACGTGATATATGAATTATTATAGAATAGTTTCATGAGGATGGTATCATGAGTGGAATTTTTTGGTTTTGTGGATGGTGTGATGGGAAAGATCACATGGATTCCAGACCTAATTGTTTTTAGATTTGGTTTGGAATATGGTTATATAATAGTGGGATTCTACAGATTATAGAATGATGTAATGTGGTAGTGTTCATGTGAGGAATTGTGGCATGGGTAAGGTGCATGGTTTTTAAAATGTTTTCTAGGGGAATTTTAGATGATGGTGATTATTTAAGAGTCAGGGGGTTTGGGGATGGAAATTATGAGAATGGATTATAATGAGTGACACATGTCAGTTTTTTTAAGTTGAATTCATGATCAAGGTGAGGTTTAAGGGAATCTATGTAGTGGGGAATTAAACTTCAGTAGTTTAAGGGTGTAACCATAATTATGGATGAAATATTTGAAAAAAAACATGTTTCAATCTCAAGAGTAAGGAATGAGAGGGAGATGATATTTTTTTGGTGATTAGTTGTGACAGGTAATATAATGTCTATAATTTTTGTTCAGTGATGAATATGACATGGGAAATTAGGATAATAGTGGTGGAGGGGTTGTTCGAGAGTAGAGCCTAATATGGGATGGTTACGATGCTATTAAAATATCATTGTACTATGGAATAATTTCAAAACTATATTCCACATGGAAAAAAATAAATGAAATGTATAGAATCCAATTCTATTCATACATAAAGATTTTTTTTATGTTAATATTCAATATATTTCACAAATACATAGTCATCAAATGTAAATTTTTAGTTTCATTTAATAATAGAGACAAAATTTTCTTATTTCATGAAAGATATATAACATCTCCCATAAAGGTATCCCCATATTCTACTATTCATACACATACACAATTCTTCATAACACAGGGAAAGGAAACATAATAAAGGGTGATATAATATGCTAATTAAGGGTAAATATGATAGATATAAATTAATAATAATATGAATTAAAAATCATAAGATTAAGGGTACGCGACCATGAATATAACATACATTGATCATACCTAGTTTATGAGGGTCCATAAACATGATTCATGGTATAAAACATCATTATGTCAAAATACATTACTCATAAGATTGATAAATCAACATAATTAAATAATTAATCATAAATTTATTATATATAAGTGTTCTAAAATCATATGTATTGAAATAATTTCATATATCATGGTTTGAGTCCAACATATTATAATGGATCAGGTGTCCTTTCATATTTCCCATATGATATGAATCAAGAACCCCCACACGAATCCTATAGTGGATCAAGAACATCATATTGTTTCCCATATTTGATCAAGGAAAATGGTTTTCTTCATATATTGGATTAATGGAATCCCATTATATCTTATATTGGATCATGCCCATGGATTTTCTTCCCAGAGTACATCAAGCACATCAACTTGTTTCCCATAGTTTTCTCATGAAATATTACACAATACCCAATAAATTTGAGGCCAATATAATTATGGGCCCAAAATTAAAATAATTGAAACCATAAATATGTATATCATAAGTTCATTAAACATTAATAATATCATGATATCAAATCCCTTGTAATGAAAACATGTTTCATAAACATTTCATCAATCAACCGTGGTATAAACCATGAAAAATATATGGGTTCTGTAAACCTATCATGATCATAATAAAAAACCATCCAATTAATGAATAAGTATGATACGATGGGATCATATACATATGAAAAAAATAAGAAACTATAGTGGTTATTTTTGTTTATGAATAAGAATATCATAAAAATATCATTAAAAACATTCTTAAAAAAATGACATTTCCATTTTGAAAACAATTATTTAATATACAAAAATAAAAAAATATTATTAAATAATATTCAGTTAATGGAAATATGATATCATCTAAATGAAGTCTGAAATTATTGATCCATAATTTTATTTTGTGAAATTCCATTCATGTTGTATAAGATCAAAGAAAACATTCCATTCACTATTTAAAAAAAGTAAAGAGGTAACCATCATAGAAAAATAATAATATGATTACATTTATATAATTTCTATAAAATTATATCAGTGGTAAAAATGAATTAGAAAAATCATAATATATTATTAAGACCATTATTGAATGAATTTTTATAGAACATAGATATGGTGGAAAAATGATTTTTAATAGAGGAGAGAAATAAAGTAGGTTTTCTTTAAAAACCATTTTTTGGTATCTTGAGTTCATAAGGGAAGAAAAATGGAAGAAACCATGTAATAATAATAAATTAATATATTAGAATGAAAATAATTATATTATCGAACAATATATTAGTGAATATCACTACTATATGGATAATAAAAATAATCTCGATAAATAACAAGTTTGTAACAAAATTCCCTTTCCACATTTGTATATTTTCATTTATAATCCTGAGAGAGTAATGGTAATTATATTTATATTTAAATTAAATTAATTTTAATAAGTAAAAATAATATAATTCATTCATGGGATATATATAAAGTACATAAAAAATAATTATTGAATATTGAATGTGTCTCACGGTATTAAAAGTGAGAAACAAAATCCCATATCTCATGTTTTTAAATTATTTATACACATTTTAACCTTATTTATAATAAATATATGGTTATAACACATACATTACATAAAAATAATAAAATATATCATACCATATATGATTTATTTATAACCTTTTATCACATCTATAATAGAAATTCTATATTAAAATCATTACTATGTATGATAACTGGTTCATTCTCATATATTCTTTGGTTTGATAGTTTTTTTCCTTGTACATCGATCATGGATCCATCATATCAGTAATTTTAATAATTATATAAATAATATATTTAATCATCATGTGTGAATATTTATATTCATCCATAAAGGACAATGGTAGAAAAATTATTTACACCATTCATGTAGAAGATAAGCCTTATATATGCATCAACAATATTTTTACTTTTCAACAGATGGAATGAAAGAAAGATATATATTATTTCAGCTTTTTTGTATCTTTATCATATTCTATCTATCATATTTATTAACGAGATAAACCATTATTATCATATATTTAAATATAAAATGAATAACAAATCATATCATTTTGTGGAGGTGGTAGTCCAAACGTATGCATGTGCGATGTTATCATTTTCCAACAGATTAGAAGGTAAGAAGGTAGAAGTGATATTATAACTCCATAAGTATAATAATATAATAATTATCACACTAATATATATATATATATATATATATATTAATTATAAAATTATTTTATTCTATGAAAGGTGATGATAGAAGGGGAAATACATCGGTTCGAGAGGCAGTAGTCCACCGTACACAAAATTAACCGCTTCATTTCCCATTTGATAGTTGAGGAGGACGATATTTATTTTTAAATTAACATAATAACATCATAAAAAATAAAATATTCATATTTAATTATATCATCATAGTTGATGAAGATTTAAATGATGTAAAATAATAAATAAAATGAAAACGCGTGTTTAAGAACTATACCTCCTCCTCAGACAACCTATTTAGGTTTACAGATAAATCATTCACAGGACAGTTTTAAGATAAAATAAGGAACTCTAGGTCATGGGGATATATTTAATAATGTATTTAAGAATGTAGTTTTTGAAATATAAGGCACTTTATGTGTAGAGAGGATATGATTGGGGGTATCCCTTTTATAATTGATGTGAGTGGAAGAAATTTAATTTTTCAAGGTTACAAAATAATGTCAGGTCACTTTCATTGATATAAGGATAAATATATTACATTATTGAACATTATATGAAATAATGTAAATATATACCCATAAAATAGAAATTAGAGAAGTTATTATGTAATTTTAACTCTTATCTATTTATATTAACCCCTAGTAAACTCGTTTTAACGTTAACCATGGTATCACAATTTTTAATTTTTTGATTTTTCATTATGAAAAGAAATAATTAGAACATCTTAAATAATATTAATTATTATTTATGAAAAATTTTAATACGTTCTATTAGATTCAATAGATCTAATAATTTAAATTTAAATTTAAATTAATCCCACATACTTGTTAAAAATTTATTTTCCAAAGAAAACTTTTTCGTAAATATAAAAGATATGAATTATAATTAAATAAAATATTAATTTCAATGTTTTTTATTTAATTAATAATATCATAATTTTACTATTTTAACTTTTAAAAAGATTTTAAAAAATTCAACTTTCTAAATGTACTAAACAAAAACCCAATTTTAAATAAAAATCAAACTTTTGACTATTCATCAAAAAATCAATCTCTCTAGAAAATTATCAAACAATAAGTATAAAATATTTTTGATGTTTTTATTTAGAACAATAATTTAATTTTCTCAAAGGAATTTTATAAATGTAGAAGTTTTTTATTTTAATATAATTTTGAAAATTTTAATGAAACCACTTTTTAGAAAAAATATATATTATGGAAAACACTATATTTATTATTATCCTATAGCATGAGAAAATATTTAATGAACTAATTTTTTTTGAATATATATTATATAAATTTTATTAAAATTATTAACCAATAGTAACCAATTTAGTTTATTCTGATAAAATATCGTTGCACAAATAAAAAATGTTTTTTTCAGAAAAATATTTATTTTACTTTAAAATGTTTTTTATTTTTATTTTTAATTGATTCATAACCAATGAATTTTTTTATTCATGTTAAAAAATTTTGTTTTCATAATTTATTTAGCCCTATTCAAACTATCTAGTGCACCAACTAGGCGATTATTTTCAGATAATAATATTTTTAAAGTACATCTTTGTTCATTTAAACATGGTCATCCAAGTAATATAATAAATATAATAAATAAAATTTATTTAATGAGAATTATATTATAAAATCACTAAATGTTACATAATTACACATTTTAATAAATTTCATCCACAAAATATGATCATAGGCTCGGTAAATAAGGTTTTAATATTTAAAAATACCATTCTTGAAATACCACATCAAAAAAGGGTTAATAAAACATCCTATTGAGATGTGGGAAAATAAAATATGTAGGTAATTATGTAAATTAGTTCCCAAATAGTAAAAAATTTGTGGGATGGTAAAATAATTAAATATTCAAATCATTAATGTAAAAAATAATATAGAGAGTGATATAGATCAACGATGAAATGAAATGAATGGTCAGAATAAAGTTAATGAACAAAGAACCATAAATAGATCAGGTGTCAAAAAGACCATAAATTCTTTGAAAATGTATATAATTGGATAAAATTTTAGTTTAATACCATTTTCACATATTTTAGGAATTCATTTATGAACTATGAAAATAAATTAATTAAAAATACCTACTCGACAAGTAAAATTTGACACTGTAATCAATTTCAACCATAACAATTTCTTTTTATCTGAACGATGAGTATTAAAGGTGAAATCTGTCATGCCTAAAACACTTAAATCTAGTTATAATAGCTCAAATAACGAAAAAATGGATAAATTTATTTTCCTCCAATATTTCTTAACTAATGAAAACCATATTTATTAGAAAAAAATAATTCTCAATATAAATAATCCATTATATGACCAATAAAACATTAACCACCAAAAAATAAACAATAAAACCCCAAGATAAACATAGATCCTTCGATATGTAGCAATCCTTAAAATTCTATAAATTATTCCAAATTATGATTGAAACCCAAATATTATAATTATTACTTCATATATTCTTCCATGATAATTTTAAAATGTATCTATAAATATCATCAATCACTCTTAATTTCTAAAATAAAAAATGTATAAGTCCAAATAATATAATAATCAATATATTATAATAATTTATATAAATAACTAGAATTAACAGAAATCCACCATAAAATCATACTTTCTTCCAAAAATATAATTAATACACTATTTGTAAAATAAATCTACACAATTTGTTTTACATTAATCATATAAAATTTTCAAATTAGTGAACTTCCTACAAAATAAAATTAATCACCTAATCAACTAATAACTTTTCAAACCCATGTGAATCTATATAAAAAAATATATATTAGCAAACTGAACATAATCATTCTATATCACATAATTTTTTAAAATTAATTTTCATACTGACCAAGAAATTATGTAGTACATTGGTTAGAATGAACACATTTCTCCCTTCAGTTGTAGGTTTAATCCTCATATCCTTGTCATTTTGACATATTTTATTTTTAACAAAAACTAATTTAATATAATTCTTATAATGTCACCAAAAATATGATTTAAATATTTATAAATGACCTTAATCATTAAGTATTATAAATAACTAGATTATTGTAAATACCATTAAAATTTTGAAATAATAATTCTTCATCAAAAAATATTTCATGTTGGAATGAAGGGTTTTATATAACATATCCTAATAAAATTTCCCCCAAATTTACTTTAATAACATTAAAATCCAATCGTATAAATTCTCCCATAGGGTGTTTTAAACATTAAACTAACAATCAACCATAAAATCATAAACCCATGATTGTATCTATGACTCTTATGATAGTTATACAAGATGATATATAAGCTTAAAAAATTAACATAATAAAAATATGTTCCATATTTCTTATAACCAAATTACCATTGGTCAAAAATACATCTTAAAAATATTTCATGAATCAAAATATATAAATACTTCAACCCTTTCACATCAATTGTTTTTTTTATATATGTCCTTCTATGGTCAAGTATTTAACTGTTAAAAGATCGAATGAACACAAATAATTACCAAGTTCCCCAAATTAATGAAAAAACATTATATGTGGATCTATAGGATGAAATGTATTTCATTCAATTGATCTCCCAACTTTATTACTATAATTCATTGGTGTATTCTATTCTATTCCACACATATAACATTTACTTATTCTATTGATGAATTCTAATGAATGTATCATTCCAAATTTTTAACTTGGATGAAATTAATTATTCATTACTCCATGTTCCCTACCACACTATATCTTAGAAGACTCAATCCATCTTTTATTTTGTGAGTTAGAGTGTTTGTTATTATTTTAGATATTAATCATATAGCGTGATAATTGATATGGAATTATATCAATATCATTAATTTCTACAATCATCCCATTTTTTATTAGAATATCTACATTTTCCATCACATTCAACAATAATATCATTCCTCCTGGTTTCAACCATTGAAAAAAATAATTATGTGAGAAAAAATAACCATATTTGTAAATGATATATTCATGGAAAATATATAAGATATATAATTCATCACACCATATTTGGATCCTATAAAACCTTTGTATTATACATGGATATTGATGGTAACAATTTATTATTATAACTCATAATGGATCAAAAAAATGTTAACTAGCATGAGAATATTCCTTAGGAGTGTCAAACGTGGTGTATAGTAAGCGAACAGAAACCATGAACTTGAATTATGGATAAGATATACTAGAACAAATCTTTTCAGTGTTATAACACATATATGAATCTATTCCAAAACCAAATCAACTAGTAGAATTTATATAGGGATGTTTTTATTGTAAAATCACACAAAATATTTATTAACAAAACATTAAGAGGATATAATATTATAATAATTTTCCATAGGCCATTCACTAATTTTATTAACAATGATATCTAAGGAATGATTAAACCATGATCTAATACCATCAATAATTACCCTACCTTTTCATTTATAAATATAATATCCTTTTAGATGAATATTTTATACATTTCCAAAATAAAGGCCTAAGCATCAGTAAGGTTTAGTTTTTTGGAATATTAGATACACTATCATTTTATTTCATGATTGATCTTCAATATCTCCCACAATTATCTCCCCATTTAGTAACCTTTATAAACATACCCCATAAAATACCATTATTCATTACCTAGGGAAAGGAAACATAAAAATGGGTGATCTTAGAGGCCTAATAAGGGTAAACATGGGAGATATTATTCATGGAAAATTTTATTTAATATGATAACCATAAATTTATAAGACAAATTATATTACATAAAAAGTTTATACATATTCTAACATGGTTTGTAAAATGAGTCATGTTATAAAACAATATCATTTTAAAATACATGTATCATAAGAGTGAGAAATCATCATATCTAAATCATGAACTATAAATTCACGTTATATAATTTTTGAACCATAATATTTATAGAAACCATTTTATATACCAATGATCACTATCAAGACAATAAAATCAAAGAGTATTACACATACCTACATGTTACCCATATCATAAAAAAATGTGAAATCATTACCTCTATCATATATTGGATCAAGCACATCGACTTGTTTCCTATAGTAGATCAATAAAATAAAATTTTCCCATATTGGATAAATAACATCAACTTATTTCCTATATTTTCTCAGTTACATCAATTTATTTATAATAGTGGATAAAGAACATAGGATTATTTAATACATTGGATCAAGGATATAAATTTTTTTCTCATTGTTACCCCATGTGAAAAAATAAATTACCTAATGAATTGAAGGGAGATATAATTTTTTTATCACCCATAACATAATTAAAACAATACATATATGTTCCATAATTTTATTAATCATTCATCATATCATCATATTATATCCCATGCAAAGAAATAGGGTTTTATGAGAACCTAAAAAATCCATTATAGAAAAACCAATGTAAAATATATGGCTTTCATAAAAATATCAAAATCATAATCCTAAACCATATAGTGAAAGAATAAGGATGTACCATTTTCTAATATCCCTTGTAAAAAAATGATAAATGTGAATTTATTTTAGTCATTTATGAATATAAATACTAAAAAAATATCATTAAAATAATTTTTGAGGAAAACACCCAATCAATTTTAAAGATAATTATTTAAAATCAAATAAGCTCAAAAAATTTAATGAAAAATTTCCCTTGAAATTAAGTATGGATAATTTTAAAGGAATATAAAAATCATCTAGGATTGAATATTGTTGGATATTCCATTCATACTTCATAAGCTAAAAGAAAACATTCCTTTCGTACTTTTGAATAAAGTCAAAAAGTTCCCCTCTTAGTGAATGAAACAATTCCATTAAATCAATTTTTTCTAAATTCATTCCTTAGTATAAATTAAATCAAAAAATTATAATATAATATTAAAAAATTCTTAAAATAAATATTATGTATGAAAAAGGATATTCGACCGAAGAGAGACAATACGTATGTTTTTCATAATTTTTTTTATAACATGAGTTATTAAAAAGTTTAAAATTAATGAAAAATAAAAATATCTATTAATAAATATAGTAAAATAAAATTTGTGATATTATTTAGAGGTATATCATTATATGTAGTCATTAGAAGCATAATAAAAACAATCATGATAATCAATGAGATTGTAACATAAATCCATTACACCTTTCGTAATATTGTAATAATAATACCCATGAAGTAATAGACCATAGATGGATATTTTTATCCCATTAATTTTCATAAATATCATCATAAAATATATTAAGGGTATGTATGTACATAACATAAATGAAATAAGTGGTTAATATGGCATGGGTCACACAAAAATTAATGTGAGAAGAAAAATTGTGACCTCAAGTATTAACTTTCATATTACACATTCGAACATCATATATAATAAATATGGGTTCATTTTAAATATATTAAATCAATGTAATCATATAAATCATACAATATATGATTTAATTATATCCATATATCTTGATTTTGTTAATAATTAACTATTAAAATCATTATTTTGAGTGATAAATGATTTGTTTTCCAAGTATGTTATGGTTTAGTGGATTTGTTCATAGTAAATGGACCATAGTTCCATCATCCCCATAATATTAAGATTTAAATAAATATATTATATATAAATTATATATATATTTAGATTCATCTATAGAGTACATAGATTGAAAAATTAATTACATTATTCATGGGGACGACAAGTCATACGTATGCATTAAAAATGATTACAATTTTGAACAGATGGAATAAAATAAAGGTAAATATAAATTAAACATTAATGAATATATAATATATAATATATAATATATCATATATATAATATATATTCATTAAATATATCCTTATTAACATCCATTTAAACAAGAAATTAAAAATTAATGGCATTGCTCTGTAGATGCGGTAGTCCACACATACAAACAAGGGACGATGCCATTTTCTAATAGATTGGAATGTACATAGGTATATGTGATATTATAATTTCAGATGTATAATTTATGTAACTAATATTATATATCTATATATATATATTCTAAAAATACCATTATACCCATACAAGACAGGCGGTGATGGAAAATGAATTGCATTGGTTTGCGAGGTGATGGTCCTCCATACAAGCAGTTGACATTTATGTTTCCCATTTTATAGAATATGAGTTATATAAAGGTTATTAAATTAATATTATAACATAAAATTATATGTAATATTATATTATTATAATTTAACCATATTTTTATGGAGGTATAAGAGGAAATAAAATAAAAAACATGGATAGGAACAATACCTATTTTTAAGACAACCAATTTTATCATTATACTGAAATTCTTTACAGAATGGTTTTCTGATGAAACTTTGGATGTTAATCTATTTTTATAAAAATAAAGAAGGAATTCGGTGAGGTTATGTCTGAACAAAAATAATCTTGACGTGTGGAGAGGAGAGGTGAGGGGTGATCTTTTATAATTGAGGTAAGTGGAAAACATGTAATTTTTCAAATAATTCAAATAACGCAAAGTCAGTTTTTAGGGAAAAGGCTATAAAATAGACCATTACACAAACATAGATTTAATATGATCGATAAAAGTACATAACATTAAAATTAAGCTTTTTTAGTTTATTTTAACCCTTATCTCTTTAGTTTAACTCCATAATAAACCTATTTTATCATTAAGAGTTGTAATTTTTTTACTATATTTAATATTAATTATTACAAAAAATAATTATATCATTATTAAATAATAACATATATTCAAATTTAAAGTATGTAATCCATTTTACAAATTCATTTCATAGAATATGTAAAATATAATTTAAAATTAAACCTGCAAATACGTTGAAAATCAGTTTTCTAAAGAAACAATTTTCATAAGAATAAATTGTTTTTGTAGGAAAATTAATCATAAATATAATTAAAATGATTTAAATTGGATACATAATAACATTATATGACTATGTATTCTTGTAAAAATTAAAAAAAGTGAACTTGGTAAATTTTTGATATTAAAAGTAATTTTTTAATAAAAACATAGTTTTCACTATTTACAAAAAATTATTAATTCTATAAAATATTTCATAACTCAATGTAATATAATATTTAAACATTGATTTTAAAATTTATTTTCATTTTTTATATTCATTTTTCTAAAATGTTTCAAAAATACATTTTAAATTATATGGGAAATACGAGGAAACCACTTTTTAGAAAAATTACTGTTTTTATGCATTAAAATGTATTTATACTTATCCCAAAAAATAAAAAAATATTTATTGAATGAAAAGAATTTTTTATTGAATATATAATATATAAATTTCATTTAATTAATTTATTAATAATTATTAATTTAATTTATTAATAAAAACACATTACATGGAAAAAATTTATTCTTCAAAAAAATTTATTTTACTTTCCAAGTAATTTTTTAATATTTTTAATAAATTTATAACAATAAAATTTACTTTATACATGTGTAAAAATGATTTTCAAAATAATATATATTGTTTAATTAAAAATTTTCATTCTGAATCCAAGGAAGTAATTGTCACATAATTATATATTAATATTATATCTTTGTTCCACTATACTTGATGTTTCTATTAATAAATGATTTCAATGAAATTAAATTTATTTAATGAATAATATATTCTGAAATATCATTAAATTAAAATTTATATATGATCCTAGATTAAAACCATGCATTGGGATAAATCTTGAGTTGAATGTAGATGATTTGAGGGAGCATCGATTAAAGGTGTGTCGGTGCATGTGGTGGGACACAACAACAGTTTTCATGTGTTGAGAATAATACTATAGAATTATGACATATATTGGACAAGGAATTATGTGATCATGTTTGGATAATAATAGAATTATTCTAATCATATAGTAATCTTGATCAGGTAAGTGGTGATGCATTGATGTTTGGAGTTGATTGATTCAGTATTAGTCCACATGTGGTGGTTCAACTTGGGTTCTCATATGGAATTTGATACGGTGAGTTGAAAACCATATTCGGAATTTAATTTTTGATATGATGGGTTAATTTTAGTAAGAATACTAGGATTTGAGTTAAACGAAGTGTTCTAGTGGGTTTTTTATACAACAGTTATGCATTCCTCTAAATTTGATCTTGGAAAGAAGAATTAACATTGAAAATTTAATGACATTGTCATGTTTTTTTGTGAGTGGTAGGGTGGTAGTCATGATAGGAACATTTTTAAAACATGGGTTAACTATTTTTGTAGGTAATTGAAATGGTGGACAAACCAAATAATAATAATTTTCCAAAATGAGATAAGTCATATCATTTGGTTCACTATAAGACTAATGAAGATTTCAATGATTTAAAAATCATACATCATAGGGGACATGATTGAAAAAGGCCATCCAGGTGTTTTCGGGATGGTAATGTGCATTGTATTGGGATTGGGTGGTTTGTTAACTATGATTTGGAGGTTTTCCTTTTATGTTATTTGTGAATTCAGTATTAGAATCCAATGAGTTGATGATGATTTGATAATTGGGATAATTAAAAAGTATATTTTGAGGACCCCAAGGAATTTAATGGATGAGAATTCATATGGTTGTAAATTTTAATGCCTCCTCTCCATAGGGGTGTAAAAGTTATGATGTTAATTAAAATTTAACATTTTCTAAATGGATTGAATTTTGTTTTTTGGACCCAGCGTAAGTTTTTGAGAGTTTGAACGTTTTCAACTGGTGTTTTTTAATTGTTATAAGTCTTAGGGGGAATTCTAGGGGCACAAAGAAGCTTTAGTAGTTGCCATGTAGTAGCTTCAACCAAACATATAGCTATACCACTTGCTCACCTATTGAATTTTAATGGTGAATAATGAAAATTCGCCCCCCTCAGGCTTAAGTGGTGGAATCCCCCTCTTCTTATCCATCATTTTGTATTGAATCTTTGGGATAGTTCCCCATTTCATTTCCTTCTTCCCAATTGGTCTTACAGTCCTTTAATGGTTTTCTCATAGTGATTTGAGTTGATTTACATCCTACACCAACTTTTATTTCAATCCTTCAATCATCTTTGTTATTTATTTCTTTTGTTTGGGATTTTTTTCTAATTCTACCAGATCATGGTGGAATTATCATAATGTGATGCTATTTTCACTCTACCTTGGAATACAGTTTCAAATACTGTTGTTTTTAAACCAGATTCCATTTTTTTGGTTATGGTATGTAATGTATTCAATTTATCCTTGGGGTTTTATTAAAATTAATATAAAATGTATATCGATTTTTTATTTTTTGGGGGTTTTTTCTCTGTATAGAATCAGTTGTGTGAGAGAAGCCCCTACATTAATACTCGATGAGGTTTTGGTGTGACGATACTGCTCGGTGAAAATATTCGAATATTTTCCCATTTCATTAAAGGTGTAAATTAATTATAAATTGTTAAAATAATTTTGGGTGATGTTATGGGGTGAAATATATACACTTGAGGGATTGTGTTGATCAGTAGAGCTATAGAGACACTAGGTGTAACACCCGGATATTTTATGAGAAGTATATTTTTTTATGTATTATGTTAAACTCAAAGGAATCTTTCACTGCACACAACACTAGCTTGGCTTGCATTACACGCAATCACGACCTTCCTCGATAGCCTGTGTAGTACACAATACCGAGTTTCACTAAAAAATGATATATTATATACAAGCAGTTATGAATATTATTAACTGAATTTTTAATTTTATAACTTTATAATTCATCTTACATATTTTCTAGAATGAAGTATGAAAAAAATCAGTTTTTCGGATAAAAGAAGTATTCTTCAAACAATGCAGTTTTACTGCCTTTTGATGGTGCACCCATTTTAAATCTAGTTTTTGACATGTTTATAAGTTCAATTTGATAAAATGAAATTCTTCTTTGGAATCAGGATATAAAAATTTACTTTGGATGAATTTTTCATATTATTCTGGTAACTTTCATATTTTGATGAATAGTAAAAACACGCTATATTTTAATTAAAAACAACTTTTTTCATCGCAATAATTTATGTGGTTAAATTATAATATTGAATGTTTTTAAAGTATAAATAGAATATATTTTTACCATTTAATATAATTTATGTCATTAGAATTAATTTTATATTGAATTCATAGGTAAAAACATTTCAATCTTTGGCAATGTTTTAACTTTTAAAACCCGTTTACTTAACAACGAGATTAATTTTAAATTAATTACTGAAACTTCTGTGTTTTGAATTTTTAAAAATGGATTCCATATTTGGAATCAGTGGGTCCAAATTATGTTAATATCTTACTTTTTTTTGATATTATGAATAGTAATAATGATAATTTTTATTTACTGCGGTTAAAGGTAAATAGGGTAATTCAAGGTTAAAAGAATATTATAATAATTCAAAATTAACTTGACACATGTCCTAACCTTATTTTATGAGTAGTGGTCGACCAGGGGAATCCTTGGGTCGATTTTGGTACCCCATTGAGCCACTTGGTAGTGATAATGACAATTTGGATTAATTAATTTAATGTAAAGACAAATTGACATTAACAAAAATCTTTTAGTAATTAATTTTTATAAGGGGTTATATAAATTATATTTTAGACTATAAATATTCATTGGAAAGATAGAAATATTTCCTACATAATGATATTTGTTTTATAATTTTTATACACCAAATAAATTAAATTATTTATGGCACAATAATGATGAAGTATTTACCTCATTAACAAACGATTTAAATAAATAAGATTATAATTATTAAAATATTTCCCAAAACATGTCCAATTCTGATTGGATTATTTTATTTATACCATGAGTCATCTTATCTTCATCATTAATGATTTTTGGACCATTTTAAACCGAAGATAAGTTTATAATAAAATAATATTTCCACACTTTCCAAAGGTGCCCCTCTCCTCCCTTATAAAAGGGAACCTCCTACCTCTCCTCCTCACACCAATTTGAGCATTCAAGCTCGGCCAAACCATGACCATTTCACTTCCCCACTTCCTTAGAAACCTACTAGAGGTACTGATTTTCTCAAAAGACCAACTCTAGTGCCCTAAGAGAAAGTTTAAAGGAGGCACTTCGAGAAAGAGGTAATACCTTCTACCGTTTTCTTCAAGTTCCACTCTTCTTCTACTCCCTCTTCTTTAGTTGTTTCATTATTAAGTAATAACATCAGTATCCCTCATATACTGATATGTTATTATAAATATGAAACAACCCTATTTCACACCTTATCCATCCTACGGTAAACAAAATCACCACACGTGCATACATACAGAATACCGTCTCCACGTCGTGGTGTAATATGTTTTCCACCACCACCATATTTGGATGGGTATAATGGTGTAAATAAATAAATATATGTGATTATTGTAAACTGGTATTGATTCTGAAATATTATACATACTCTTTAATACAATTCCACGATCATGGGAATGATATCATCGCTCGTGCGTACGTACGACCTACCGTCTCCACGATGTGATGCGACTCCTTCTATATGATCTTCATTGAATAATGATTATATAAATGAATTGAATGAACTAATATGATATATATTACACTAATACCATTATGTAAATGATGTATCTATATCCTATAAAGATGAATAAGAATTTATTCGACAAAACACACATAAGAACATAAAGCAATAAACACCCGAATAACAAGTAGCAATGAAATATTACTACTAAGAAGATACAAATATGACCATATATGATATCATAACAATGAGTATGATTCTGGAATAAGTCAATTACATTATTTAAATCATTTTATAGGAGGTTCAGACACGTACAAAGCATATCAGACCTAAGGTAAGGGAAAATCTCACAATCTAATTTTTATCCGAGATTATTTATTCAAAAGTATTTACTGGGGTGTATTTTATCATCCACATCCATGTTTCCTCAATATTTAATATTATTTCTATCCTCCTACAATTTTTTAAATCCAATTTTACCCTTCATTGAGTTTTTAGTAAAATATATGAAAGGAATCTTTTATCGTTTTTCGTACGAGGTACTTTTTGACTTTTCCGGCCAAAGTATGAGAAGAATGTTTTTTAACTTATACGACATGAATGGATTTTTAGAACATTATTTCCAAGAAGCTTCCTTTTCAAGTTTTCAAGTTTATTTTTAATCAACTTCTTTTAGTTTAAAATTTTTTTACCTGTTAAGAAAGGAAAAATGTTCTTGAAGTAGAACATATATTTTCCTCAAGAATGGAGTTCAAGTGTATTATTAAAATTATTTTCCATCTAAGATAAAATAGGGTTCTATTTCTATCCCTATTTTTACATTTATTTGATTGTTTTATGATGGAATTAATTTTATGATGTCCTTTTGTCTTATATGGGTTATGTTATGATGGCATGCTGTTTAAGAATCCCATTTTATTACATGGGTTATGCTATGATGTATGATTTATGATTTTGTGGCACACATAAGAATGGTTTCATTATGAGATGGGTGGGACCTATATCTCCCTCCAATGCATTGGGTAAATATTTATATCTCATGAGATAGACATGGCTGGAATGACAAGTTAAACCGGTTCAGTGATACAGGACTGGAACGAGGAGTGAACTTGGTTCAGTAATGGACTTTGTCCTCTATGATGGTCTTGGCAATGATTCTTGATTAATATGAAATGATTTTCTATGATTATGTGTATATTCAACAAAGTTTCATGTTTTATGTTATGATTATTTGGGATTACTTTTCATTACTATGATTTATCCCATGACATGATATTATGACCTCTTTTGCAGGTTAAGATTTTCAAAATGTTATGTTCTTATGAATATGATATGACTGATTTTTTTTTTACCCTTACTGAGCATTTGAGCTCACCCTTTTGTATGTTTTCCTTTCCCCAGGTCAGGAAGAAGGATATTAAGTAGGATATGCCAAAAAGGGACTCTAGTTATGATAAAATAAACGGGAGACAATGTAGTTGATTTTATAAACCAGTTGTTTATATTTCCCAGTTTCTAAAGACACTATACCTATATGGTCCTTTCATGGTTTTGTTATAAGTTGTAATAAGTTTGCTTCAATTTTGAATTAATAACCTTGTATGTAAAGTATGGGTCATTATAGTTGGTATCAGAGGAAAGGTATAGTCATCCTTTGGAAACTAGGATGTGAAAGCCTTAGTAAGAACCCTAAGGATATGTCTAAGCATAGAACACAATATTAGTGTTTTAGAAATGTCCATGAGTAACCTATGATAAGAACTTAAGTGTGAAATTTTATTCTTGATTATGTGGTTTTCCTATTATGATTAGTGTTGCTCACACTATGCTTCTCGGTTTTATTCGATGGATGGAACCTGAAGGAACCGTGTTAATGCTGAATGTGATGGGAAATGCAATGATTTTTTCCCTGAGCAACCAAACGTTATGGGAGGTGGAATGAAAAATCTTGTATCCATGATCACACAACTTTCTCAAGCTATGAACCATGCAGTACTTCCAAACGAGCAAAGGAAGGAGCAACATTCTATTGAATACTTCACGAGGCAGCGTCCACCTTCATTCAGCGGGTCTTCTGATCCATTAGTAGCTGAACAATGGATTAGTTCCAATGAAAATATATTTTCAGTTCTAAAATGTTCTGAACATGACAAAGTCATCTTAGCAGTGTATCGTTTGGAAGGTGATGCTGATCAATGGTGGAATCTTATCAATAATACGAGGCAAAGAGATGAAATTGAGTCCATGGAATGGGACAAGTTCAAGAACTTATTTTTCAATAATTACTTCCCTCGTATTCTTAGAACAAAGATGGAGAATGAGTTTCTTGAACTAATGCAAAAGGATGATGAATCTGCTGGTACCTACGAAGCAAATTTTACAAGACTTGCAAGGTACGTTTCCGAAATTATTATCCAACCTGAGAGTAAAATCGATCGATTATTTAGTGACTTAAAACCAAGTCCTAGAAGGGTGTTAGACATAAGGGACTTCAATAGCTATGAGGAATTTGTTTGATGTACTCTCAAGGTTGAGATGGAGATTGGAGTAACCCACCAGTCATATGTGTTTGATAAGAAGAAGAAAATGGAATTCAAAGGAAAATATAAAGACCACACTGAAAAGAAGATGAGTTTTCCTTTATGCTCAAATTGTGGAAAGAAAAATTGAGGGAATTGTCTTAAAGGGACAAGAAAATGTTTTACGTGTGGAAAAGAAGGTCATCGGGCAGTTTAATGTCGAAATAATGGGAAGAAGAAGTCTAATGATGCGAAAAAAGAAATGGATATAGTGAATGCACCTCCTACACTTCAATTTTTCACGTGCAAGGAGATGGGGAATTATGCCAAACAATGCCCAAATCCAAGGGTTGTTGATGATGATCGACGTCAACAAACTCTTAAGGCCAAAGACAAAGGAATGTCCCATGCAATTACTATCGGCGATGTGGAGTACGATAACGAAGTGGTGAAAGGTACACTTACCATCCACTCTAAAGTAGAAAATGTTTTATTTGATTCTAGATCCACCGAATCTTTTATTTATGAAGAATTTTCTAAAGGTATCTCCATATTACCTCAACAATTAGATGTTGAGTTAGCTGTGACAACTCTTAATGGCACAATGGTCGCATCAAAAGTTTATAATTATTCTCTAATTGAAGTTTGTGGGAAAGTGCTTCCTGAAAATCTTATGATCCTTCCTATAGTGGAATTTGATGTGATTCTTGGCATGGATTGTCTTTCTTTATACGGAGCTCATATCAATTTCCAAAGAAGGGAAATCACATTTAATATTCCATATCAATCTATGATCGTCTATCGATGCAAGGATGAATATAACCTTCCAGAGGAAATTTCTTCCATCTTATGGGTCTAGATTCCACTAAATGAAGGTTATTTATCTCAAATGGTTGGGGAGAAACTCACGATTAAGAATACACCCATTGTACGGGAGTTTGATGATATCTTTCCAGAGGAATTTTCAGGTCTTCCACCAAATCGTGATGTTGAGTTTTCAATAGAACACATACCGGGTGCTATACCTATTTCAAATACACCTTATAGAATGACCCCAATTGAGTTGCAAGAATTGAAGAAGAAACTCCTAGAGAATCTTGATAAAGGATTCATACGCCCTAGTGCGTCACCTTGGGGAGAACCTATTCTATTTGTTAAGAAGAAATATGGATCAATGAGACTCTGCATTGATTATCGAGAACATAACAAGATCACTATCAAGAACAAATATCCTCTCCCACGCATTGATGACTTATTTGACCAACTATGCGAAGCCCAATACTTTTCCAAGATTGATCTTCATTCAGGGTATCATCAATTAAGGGTCAAAAAAGAGGATATACCAAAGACGGATTTCCATACAAGGTATGGACACGATGAATTTATAGTGATGCCATTTTCTCTTACTAATTCCCCTGCTATCTTCATGTATCTAATGAATATAGTCTTTAGAGACTATCTTGATCAGTTTGTGGTAGTCTTTATAGATGATATTCTTGACTATTCAAAGAGAATGGAAGAAAATGAAGATCACTTGAGAATTGTATTGAAGACCCTGAGAAAGGAGAAGCTTTATGCCAAAGTTACCAAGTGTGAATTTTGGCTTCAAAAAGTATCATTTTTGGGTCACATAATCTCAAAAGAGGGGATATCTGTGGATCCAGAAAAAACAGAGGTTATCGAAAGATGGTCGAGACCAACAACCGTAATTGAGATCTGAAGTTTTCTTGGATTGGCTGGATATTATCGACGTTTTGTGAAAGATTTTTCAAGGTTTTGTAACCCACTCACCAAGTTGACTCAGAAAGGAGTTAAGTTTGTTTGGATGGAGGAATGTGAAGAGAATTTCAAAGAGCTAAAAAGAAGGTTAGCCAGTGCACCTATGCTCACACTACCTTGCAGTGGAGAAACATTTGTGATCTACAGTGACGCATCCAAGAAGGGACTAGGGTGTGTTCTTATGCAAAACAATATGGTGATAGCTTATGCCTCACGACAGTTGAAAATCCATGAACAAAAATACCCAACTCATGATTTAGAGTTAGCTACAATAATATTTGCATTAAAGATTTGGATGAATTATCTTTATGGTGAAAGGTTTGATATTTATACTGATCATAAATGTTTAAAGTATATTTTCACACAAAAGGAGCTGAATATGCGCCAAAGAATATGGTTGGAGCTGATTAAGGATTACGACTACTCAATTCATTACCACCCCGGGAAAGAAAACAAGGTGGTATATGCATTAAGTTGACAAGACCATGCTAGCTTATCCATGATGAGGATCACAAAAGATCCAATATTTATGGATTTACAAAGGCTGGATCTTGGAATTTTAATGGAAGGGGAAAAATATTATCTTTCTCAAATGAATGATCAACCATCTATACATGTAAGGATTAAAGAGGCGCAGAAAGAAGATGTGGAGTTACAAAAGAAGGTGAAAAATGTTCCTGAATTCAACCTTGATTGTGATGGGATAATAAGGTTCAGGAACCCTCTCTGTATTCCTCCCATACAAGAATTAAAGAAGGAGTTTCTGGATGAGGCTCATAGTTCTTCATTTTCTATTCATCCTGGTAGTACAAAGATGTACAGGGACCTGAAAGAGTACTTCTAGTGGGATGGCATGAAAAGAGATGTTGCTGAATATGTCTCTCGATGCTTGGTTTGTCAGCAAGTTAAAGCTGGGAGACAAAAGTCTAAGGTAATGTTACAACCATTACCTATACCAGAATGGAAATGGGAAAACATCACTATGGACTTTGTCAACGGACTTCCTAAAACATCCAAGGGAAATAATGCTATCTGGGTTATATTTGATCATCTTACGAAGTCGGCACACTTCATTGCTATTAGAGAAGATTTTTCTCTTGATCAGCTTGCCAGGATATATGTAAAGGAAGTGGTAAGATTGCATGGAGTACCACTTTCCATTATATCTGATCGTGATCCTAGGTTTACCTCGAAGTTCTAGCAAAGTCTTTAGCATGCTCTAGATACAGAGTTGAGTTTCAGCACTGCTTACCATCCTCAGACAGATGGTCAGTCTGAGAGGACAATTTAAACTCTAGAAGATATGTTTAGAGATTTCTCTATAGATTTCAAAGGTGGTTGGGATCAACACCTATCTTTGGTGGAATTTTCTTATAATAATAGCTTTCACTCCAGTATTCAGATTGCTCCTTATGAAGCTCTCTATGGAATGAAATGACGAACTCCAACTTGCTGGGATGAAGTAGGGGAAAGAAAGATATTAGGACCTGATCTTGTTGATGAGATGGCAGAAAAGGTCCGATCTATTCAACAACACATAAGATTAGCTTAGAGTCAACAAAAAAGTTATGCCGATAACCGAATAAAAGACCTAGAGTTTGAAGTGGGTGATAAAGTGTTCTTACGAATATCTCCCTGGAAGAGGGTAATGAGATTTGGAAAGAAGGGAAAGTTGATCCCTAGATATATCAGTCCTTTCGAAATTCTAGATCGTGTTGGGAAGGTAGCTTACCGATTGGCACTTCCACCGAATCTCTCTCAAGTTCATGATGTGTTCCATGTATCTCTCCTGAGGAAGTACATACCTGATCCTTCACATGTACTAAGCTCAGAAGTTGTACCGCTAGAGCAAGATCTTTCTTATGAAGAACAGTCGATAAAGAATCTGGATCATAGCAAAAAAGTTCTGCAAAACAAGACCACTCACTTGGTTAAAGTTTTATGGAGGAGCCACCAATTAGAAGAAGCTATATGGGAACTTGAGGATATGATGAGGGAGAGGTATCCTCATCTGTTTGTTACGAAGTGTCAAATTTCAAGGGTGAAATTCATTTTAAGGGGGGTAGAATGTAACACCCTGATATTTTATGAGAATTATATTTTTTTATGTATTATGTTATATGCAAAGGAATCTTTCACTGCACACAACACTAGCTTGTCTTGCGTTATACGCAATCACGACCATCCTCGATAGCGTGTGTAGTACGCAATACCGAGTTTCACTATACAATGATATATTATAAACTAGCCGTTATGAATAGTATTAACTGAAATTTTAATTTTATAACATTATAATTCATCTTACACATTTTCTGGAATGAATTATGAAAACAAAATCAGTTTTTCGGATAAAAAAAGTATTCCTCAAAAAATGCAGTTTTACCTCCTTTTGATGGCACACCCATTTTAAATCTAGTTTTTGACATGTTTATAAGTTCAATTTTACAAAAATAAAATTCTTCTTTGGAATCAGGATATAAAAATTTACTTTGGATAATTTTTTCATATTATTCTGGTAACTTTCATATTTGATGAACAGTAAAAACACGCTATATTTTAATTAAAAACAACTTTTTTAATCACAATAATTTATATGGTTAAATTATAATATTGAATGGTTTTAAAGTATAAATATAATATATTTTTACAATTTAATATAATTTATGTATTTAGCATTAATTTCACATTGAATTCATAGGTAAAAACATTTCAATCTTTGGCAATGTTTTAACTTTTAAAACCCGTGTGCTTAACAACGGGATTAATTTTAAATTAATTACTGAAACTTATGTGTTTTGAATTTTGAAAAATGGATTCCATATTTGGAATCAGTGGGTCTAAATTATTTTAATTGGTTACTTTTTTTTGATATTATGAATAGTAACTACGGTAATTTTTATTTACTACGGTTAAAGGTAAATAAGGAAATTCAATGTTAAAAGAATATTATAATAATTCATAATTACCTTGACACTTGTTATAACCATATTGGATGAGTAGTGGCCAACCATGAGCATCCTTGGGTCGATTTTGGGACCCTATTGAGCCACTTGGTAGTGATAATGACAATTTGGAATAATTAATTTAATGTGAAGACAAAATTGACATTAACAAAAATCTTTTATTAATTAATTTTTATAAGGGGTTCTATAAATTATATTTTAGACTATAAATTTTCATTGAAAATATAAAAATATTTCATACATAATTATATTTTTTTTATAATTTTTAGACACCAAATAAATTAAATTATTTATGACACAATAATGATGAAGTATTTACCTCATTAATAAATGATTTAAATAAATAATATTATAATGATTAAAATATTTTCCAAAAAATGTCCAATTCTGATTGGATGATTTTATTTAGACCATGAGTCATCTTATCCTCATCTTTAATGATTTTTTGACCTTTTGAAACCAAAGATAAGTTTATAATAAAATAATATTTCCACACTTTCCAAAGGTGCCCCTCTCCTCCCTTATAAAAGGGCACCTCCTCCCTCTCCTCCTCACACGAATTTGAGCCTTCAGGCTCGGCCAAACCCTGACCATTTCACTTCCCCACTTACTTAGAAACCTACTAGAGGTACTGGTCTTCTCAAAAGACCATCTCTAGTTCCCTAAGAGAAAGTTTAAAGGAGGCACTTAGAGAAAGAGGTAATACCTTCTACCGTTTTCTTCAAGTTCCATTCTTCTTATACTCCCTCTTATTTAGTTATTTCATTATGAAGTAATAACATCAGTATCCCTCATATACTGATATGTTATTATAAATATTAAACAACCCTTTTTCACCTCTTATCCATCCCACTGTAAACAAAATCACCGCGCGTGCGTACGTACGGAATACCGTCTCCACGCCGTGGTGTAATATTGTTTCCACCACCACCTTACTCAGATGGGTATAATGGTGTAAATAAATAACTATATATGATTATTGTAAAGTGGTATTGATTTTGAAATATTATACATACTCTTAAATACAATTCCACGATCATGGGAACAATATCATCGCTCGTGCGTACGTACGACCTACCGTCTCCACGATGTGATGCGACTCGTTCTATATGATCTTCATTGAATAATAATTATATAAATGAATTGAATGAATGAATATGATATATATTACACTAACACCATTCTTTAAATGATGTATCTATATCCTATAATGTGGAATAAGAATTTATTCGACAAAACACGCATAAGAACATAAAGCAATAAACACCCGAATAACAAGTAGCAATGAAATATTACTACTAAGAAGATACAAATATGACCATATATGATATTATAACAATGAGTATGATGCTGGAATAAGTTAATGACATTATTTAAATCATTATACAGGATGTTCATACATGTACAAAGCATATCATACCTAAGGTAAGGGAAAATATCACAATCTCATTTTTATCCGATATTGTTTATTCGAAAGTATTTAATGGGGTGTATTTTATCATCCAAATCCATGTTTCCTCAATATTTAAAATTATTTCTATTCTCCTACAATTTTTTAAATCCAATTTTACCCTTCTGTGAGTTTTTAGTAAAAGATATGAAAGGAATCTTTTGTTGTTTTTCGTACGAGGTACTTTTTGACTTTTCCGGCCAAAGTACGAGAAGAATGTTTTTTTAACTTGTAGGGCTTGAATGGATTTTTAGAACATTATTTACAAGAAGATTACTTTACAAGTTTTCTGGTTTATTTTTAATCAAATTATTTTAGTTTAAAATTGTATGACATGTTAAGAAAGGAAAAATGTTCTTGGAGTAGAAATAATATTTTCCCCAAGAATGGAGTTCAAGGGTTTTATCAAAATTATTTTCCATATAAGATAAAATAGGGTTCTGTTTCTATCCCTAGTTTTACATTGATTTGTTTTTTTTATTATGGAATTAATTTTATGATGTCTTTTTATCTTATATGGGTTATGTTATGATGGCATGATGTTTAAGAATCCCATTTTTATAACATGGGTTATGCTATGATGTATGATTTATGATTTTGTGGCACACATAAGAATGGTTTCATTATGAGATGGGTGAGACCTATATCTCCCTCCAACGCATTGGGTAAAGATTTATATCTCATGAGATAGACATGGCTAGAACGACAATTTAAACCGGTTCAGTGATATAGGACTAGAACGAGGAGTGAACTCGGTTCAGTAATGGACTTTTTCCTCTATGATGGTCTTGGAAATGAGACTTGAATAATATGAAATTATTTTCTATTATTATTTGTGTATTCCACAAAGTTTCATGTTTTATGTTATGATTATTTGGGATTACTTTTCATTACTATGATATATCCCATGACATGATATTATGACCTCTTTTGCAGGTTAAGATTTTCAAAATGTTATGTTCTTATGAATATGATATGACTGATATTTCATTTGTTTACCCTTACTGAGAATTTTAGCTCATCCTTTTGTATGTTTTCTTTTCCCCATTTCAGGAAGAAGGATATTAAGTAGGATCTTCCAAAAAGGGACTCTAGTTATGATGAAATAAACGGGAGACAATGTAGTTGATTTTATGAACCAGTTGTTTATGTTTCCCAGTTTCTAAAGACACTATACCTATACGGTCCATTAGTGGTTTTGTTATATGTTGTAATAAGTATTCTTAAATTTTGAATTAATAACCATGTATGTAAAGTATGGGTCATTATACTAGGTGAGGACAAGTAGTGGATTTTTGGGCTATACAAAAGTGTAAACTAGGCTTGATTGGGAGGTAGTTGGTATCTTGTGTAATCCATATAGTTTAAATGTTTTTTATGTGGAATGGGGTGTGCATGGTATCCCCATGAGGTGATGACCTATCAATTAACCAATAAAATGTATTCGAATAAAAGGGTAAATTTTAATTAAAATGTGAGATTAATTTAATACCAGGAATGACCTGAGTTAAAATTCCGGGCCAATGTTTAGTATTGTGATCTTTATTTAAGAATATGATACACTTTTCCAAGGCACTAACCAATGATATTCAATATAAATTTTGAATCCATTGAGGAAGGGGCGGGGGAAATTCATATCGGATGTATTTAACCAAAACTAAGAGCCTCATATTCCTCATAAAAGAGGTGTTTTGTGACTTGATATGACCAGCATTAAAGGAAAATGTAGGACCCTTAAGACACCTTCAAGAAGGATGTGAGGATTAACATAGAGACCCTGGCCTGTCTGGTCCCTAAATAACATTTTTTATGTCGTTGAGAAAAGGGTATCCTTGAACTAGCATGGTGAGATTAAAATTTTTCCCATTATTAGTGATTTATGTTATGTGGATTAGAGTAGGATAATATAAAACAATATAGGGATAGTAGAATAAACATGTGGGAAATTATAACAATGAGTTCCCATGGACCATCTCCCAATAATGATGCTTATATGGATAGAAATTTTAAGGCCATTGAGGTTGTGATGCATTCATGTACATGCTGAGGAACATATTTACCGATTAGTGATGGGGGATGTGAAAATATATAAAATGACTAGATATGAACTAAGGGACCCATATGGTTTCCATAGTGGTGTGTATACACTAGTGAGAGGGTTTAATTACCCTTTTAGTAGAGCGGGGACAAGATTTCTATCAGGTGATTTATATTTACAATTTTATTGTATATGGTTATTTTATTATATATGGAAAACACCCAGTGTTGGTGTTATTAGATGGTACCCATTGATAAGACTCCATAGGGGAGGTTCTTGATTGTCTTGGTCTTATTACCCTAGTGTAAAATTTATTTATGGGTGGTTTAAGATATTCTTAGCAGGGCTACCATTCATATGAATCTTGAGGATGATCTGGTATAATGGGATAAATTATTAATGAGAATTTCCTAGGTTTCTATTACTTATTTATATATTTGAGATACCTATGTCCATATATGGCTTCTTGGAGTAATCATAAGATATTCAAAGACACCTCGACCCTGAGAAATGAATTTGTGGTCAATTAGGGTTGTTGGACCTAAAGATCAATGAGGATTTATTGATTTATTATTTTATAAGTTTATTTTTTCAGTTCATTTCCAATACTCATAATAAAATTACTAGTTTTCATGGGATTGAGTTGCTGGTACACTACTGAGTAATATTCTAACATCCTTCTTGTGAGTTCATGGAACTTTGGTACCTAAGAAAACCTCTCACATGATGTAGGCATAGAATGAGAATATTCCAGGCATGATGTTGTTGATCGAGATGAGGAATCCATAGATGTATTATATAGTATAATTTTTTAGGGGCTTAGTGTGGTAGTTGATACTTCATTGCATTTAATTTTTATATATTTTTATTTGTATATGTTAATGGAATAATGGAATATTATCATTTTAAAACCATGTGGATTTTCATTGCATATTTTATTTATCTAATGTACTATGATTTTTAGTTTTGATTTGACAATATTGATGTTATTTAGTTATTTATTATGTTTTTACCTCTAAAATAGGGTCATAACCTCCATATTATACCTCAATAGACCCTCGATGCTTGTCTGTAGCCTCTAGAATTCAAGGATCTATGACTACAGACACCTAGTGACCAGTCTAATTACTATTTGCAGTGATATGAGTTATGAAATTGAATGGTTTCTTTGATAGAAAGATTATTTTTTCATGAGGATGTACTTTATTTATGTGATCAATGTTTTTTATGAAGAGGGTATAAATTTTAACTTGTTATCATTTTTTAGGTGGACTAATTAGAATCATTTACTTTTAAATCTCAATCTATGATTTTCATTTCACATCATACATTTTCAATTGTTTCTCATGTGACTTGAGTATGTTTCAGAATTATAAGATGGGAAATTTTTCCATTATGGTGCCTATTTTTAAATATAAAGAAGTTTTTTAGGTGAAATATGATTTTAAATTTAAGAATAATTATTTATTGAATAAATCTAATCTATGTAGAATTTTTTATGTTGTATTGTAATGGTTTTATATTTATGAGTTTTTCATAAAAATTTAAAACTGAAAACTTAATAGATCATAAAAAGTAATAAAGTGAAACTCTTGTTATATATCCTATAATTATGGGTTATTTATGATACATGTAGTTAAACATACATCAAATTACATTCATCACCCCGACGAATACATCAAACCTAAATCTTTTATGAAATGGAACACATCATATGTGCAATAACTAATAATGGGAATGAAAATCATCAATCTATTTCAATTAAGGTACATATATCATTAACATGTCAGACATTTTTAAAATTTCTATATTGGTTGTCCTCTAAATGATGACATGATTATTAGTATACCCCACTAAATCATGATTAGATAATATCATATTTTTAATTTCATAAGTTATGTATTAATTTATAATGGTTGACACACTAGTTATCTGTACAACCTCAAGTACAAGGAATTAATAATATTCATACTCCACTATGTATTTCAATGCCTTTTTGACTTTCTATTTGATATAATTTAGTTTATAGATCCAAGTAATAAGTATCTACTTAAAACCTCATGAATCCATTCTTTTTTATCACATATGACACTATTTGTACTAAGTACAAGAATCAATTAATGATAACTATTACTTATCAACACAACCCATAATACATTGTGTTTATCATTGGTTATGTACAGTTAAATATCCCAATTTCATGCGATATATAATTAAAACAATCATGTATAATAAATTGTAGAACACATGAACGAATGATAAATGGGGATTTATTTTTTTATAATAACATGATACATTTATAACCACTACAAAAAATAAATCATGTTTCATACACCCATATATTCTAAATGACCATAATGTTGTTTTTATATTAATGGATTCCTTAATTGATATGACACATTTTCCTCTATATGCATCAAACCGATCATTACATCACCCCTTTAAGTGATATCCCATACGAGATCTTATTTTTAATGGATTTGATTATTATTTTTCTAGAAATGATCTTCCTTAGCCAGGGTAACTTATGTATTTTTATCAGAATAAAGTTTAATTCACAAATCTATATTAATAAACACTTCATGTTTGATAATAAATTTGTTAATCGAAAAAATTACATCCTAGTAAAATATGTTGTGATGTAATTTTTTATTACTATCAAGTCCTATATGGTGGATTATTTAGACAATTTTCAACTAAAAACTATACAATTTAAGAATAACATGAATCTATATTTACATTTAATATCATTATTTTCAGATAAAAATCTATCATTTGTGTATCATTTTAACCAATGATAATCTTAACCTCTAAAGGATAAGATCATGTGAACAATAATTCACTCATATATAAGAATGTTATACTCATAAATCTAGTGACTCTCACCATGATTATAATGGTATAAACTATCTAGGGTAAAATCATATGATACATTTAGTTAATAAAAAAACATGGTATATATGTTAGATCATATGATAGACTCATAAGGAATGTTATCCATCCCATATAACTATTTATTGGGTTCCTAAATCTCCATTTGATTCATTCTCATAAACAAGAGTAAAACCCCATTCATTGAGTTCTCTGTGATAATCCACATTAGATATTTATTGATATACGTAATCTAACTACTTAAATGAATTATTTTTGATCTATCTATATAGTTATTCATATCTGGTATTTAGGAAACATCACCAATGTCCTTTATTTAGAATTATTTACCCAACCACATCATCAGAGGATGAAGTTTTGGGATGCCATTTCCAATAAGTAGTATTTAATCTACATAAAATATCGAAAACACTATAACACTCCCTATAAACTACATATACACAAAATAATCATTAGAAATTTGATGAAACAAAACTCCATTGTAACCTCATCAAACTAGATATTTAACCACTATTGTAACGTCCCGGCCTGGCTTACTGTTGACTCGGTAGCCAAACCGGTCACCACATGACCTCAAGCACATCTACCTGTATGCCAAAGGCTTCCAAATAGCAACAAGGGTCTATGGATAGTTAGTGGAGATTCTATACCCTAATATTCAGAGTGAACAAAATAAATAGATAATAAATTCCATCAACAGTGGAATCATATGTAAAACAATAATCAATTGAATAATGAAAATGGACAATGATAGTTGTTACAATGCATGCATGTCATGGTGATACATATTATAAATCAATAAAAAAATAGAATGAATTAAATCCCTATAAATAAATAAGGAAAAGGCTCAAATACCCAAGGGCGATCTCCACTAGCATCCTGAGCTCCTGGTCGGTCCTTTTCTCCTAACTCCAAAGTATAAGAAAATAGCAATGTCAAATCCCATAGTCCTACAGAAAAGAAAGTATACTCGGGTACCGTAGTAAAATAACAGCCTGAGTAGGGTGTGAGATATATATCTCAGTAGGTCGGGACCACTGGTTGTCTGGCTCAATATAGAAAATGCAATATAAAAAATGGTGTACAAATATAACAAAGCAATAATTGAACTGAATAAATAACTAATAACCCATCCCAGTTCTAAAGGGACACCATAAAGTGATACCTGCTTCATCCCGTAGCTACAATAAGAGTCTGAACGCGAATCATACAAACATATTTATTAGTCATAAATATCTTTCAACACTTTTCCAATTATTCTCTATTTAATCATTTATTATCTCCTAGGTGCCCATGGTTTCCCATATGTGAATACTATCTTCGTCTCTTGCTAGAATTCTAATCATTCTCAACCTTTATTTATTTAATCACATTTAACTCGAGTTTGATCCATATTCTCATTCATTTCATAATTCATTATTTTCATTCATTTGGTGTTTGAACACCATGTCAAACACCCCAATTATCATTTGGTGTAGATCTCCAGGTCTAACACCCCAATTCTCAGTTGGTGTAGATCTCCATATCTAACACCTTACATCTATCCCCTTAGATAACTATTGGGAAGGAACACCATTTACAAGTCCCAAATTCTACATTGGTCTAGAAGGCCATGTATAACACCCATATTCTCAATCATTTGCATCATTTGATAACTATTGGGGAGGAATGCTATGTCCAAGCCCCAACTTCTACTTTGGACTAGAAATCCATGTCTAGAACCTAATTACACTTTATTAATTAATTCAATAAATAATTAATATAAGCTCAATAATTAATTTCTCAATAATTATCCACATTCATTCCCTTCCTAGTCAAACAATTAGTGAAATATACCAAATCCATTAGTAAACCACATAATTAACTTAGTCCACAAATTCTGTTAATTAATTCATCAATTTATTAATCTATTAAAAGAAATATCATTCCATACTTAATTCTCCAAAATTAAATATCCCAAATATTACTATAAAAGCACATAATTAATATACAATTAATTAACTCAATTTATCCAAATCATCATATCACAATTAATCCCCTGATTAATTATCTAAAATGGAAAATTCAATATCTTATAATTAACCCCTGATTAATTATCTATATTCCAAACTCAAGAACAAAATTAATTCGCAATTAATTATTACATTATAAATATCATATTTTCATAATTAATTTCCACAATTAATTATCTAAAACATTACAGAAAAAGAACATAATTAATTCAAAAATTAATTTTCTCAATTTCAATTCTCTAGCTTCATAATTAATTCGCTAATTAATTATCTAAAATTATCCCATTAACTATCTCATAATTAATTACTTGATTAATTATCTCAAATTATCCCACTCAATACTCATAATTATCACTTAAACCAAGTGTGTCAAAACTTAAAGGGAATAAATAACAATTCACATAATAGAAATCTAAACGAACATATCTGTCTAAACATTATGTTTTTATCTTGAAGGAAACACACCTCCATTGGAGTGTTTTTATTACAAAAAGTGATTCTGTAATCTATGAAATAATTTTATACTAGTGAACCATTCATTCATCATTTTTAGTCAAACTTATCAATAATAGTAATTAATTAAATATGACATTTTTTTAATTAAGAAAAGTTGAGGACCTTACCTCAAGGAATTGGTCAAGAAAATGCTTTCTAACTTAAATTTTCATCTTGTCACGTAAACACACCTCAATAATGGCATACACATAGTAGGAATTGGTCGCATCACCCTACAATGATAACTGAAACCTACAATTAGTGCGGAGAGGACCAATGCACCTCCAATTAAATAACTGAAACTCAAAATTCACCATAAGCACCTTATTCGAGGAGTTTGAAAGCAATTATCAGTTCTATGGACTTACCTGAATATGATCAAGGTGATCCAAATCAAGCTAAACTGCCACTTTTTTTTTCCAAATTTGTTGAAATATGGAAAAATGGGTCCCGAGACATCCTTCGCACCACCAGGAATCAAAGGAATAGAAAAAACCAAATTGGTCCCAAGACTTATGGTTTCAGCCTAATGGAGACTGTTTGAAGTGGAGTCGAGATAGGCGATGAGAAGAATGAAACATGTGAAGAAGGAATTATATTGATGATAATGACAACTTCTATGAAGTAACCAGGAGAAACTAACGCACGAAGAGTGATCCAAGATAAATGGGTGGTGCACCATACATGGGAATGCCGAGAGGGGGAAGGGTCGCGCCTCACCTACATTGTGTACCTCTCCTTTTTTTTTCTTTTTAGAAAAATTAAATTCCTTATTTTATTAGAATAATTAGTATAATATTAATAATAATAATTACCATTTTCTTATTATTATTACCCATTAATATCACATATCTTTAATAAACCCAAACTCCCTAATTAGACATCATTTAATTAAATTATTCTCCAATGTGTTTAATTAAATAAATTCTCTAACTCATCATTGTATAATTAAATTATATCAACCCAATTTAATTAAATAAAACACACATTTTTCATTAAATAATTAAATTCATTATAACCTGGAATTTGATTAGATAAAACCCAACTCCATGTTAATTTGTAGTTTAATTAAATTCCATTCACCAGGATTGAAATAAATAAAACTCCAACTCATTATCATTTAATTAAATTATCTGAACACAATTTAATTAAATAAAATCCCCAATTAAATTTCATTTAATTAAATTCACTTAAATACAATTTAACTAAATGAATTCTCTATCCTCCATCTCATCCTCATTTAATTAAATTATCTCACTTAATTTAATTAAATAAAATCCCCTGTTTTGCATCAATTAATTAAATTCATCTCAACATTTAATTTAATTAACTAAAATCCCCATATCACAAAAATTAATTAAATCCATTTTCCCCTTGGATTTAATTAAAATAAAATCCACCTTTAAAAGAATTTAATTAAACCCCTCTCTACTGAGAATTTAATTATATAAAATAACCCCTAACCCAAAACTAGGTAAGCCAAACAATTTTGCTCACAAGGTCTAGAAAACTGTGTGCCAACCATGTGAAACCTTTTGTCTAAGGAACCTATTTGGAAAAGTCTATCATACACAGTTTTCCTAGCCGTGTGCAGACTGTGTGAGCATCTCTATTTAAGACACTCACCTCACGTGGTTTTTCCCGTATAGTTTCACTAACCATGCGAAGACCGTGTGTGTGCCTCTATCTCCAAAAATTAAGCTGCATGGTTTCCTGTAGTAGGCCGCATGGTTTAACAGGCCATGCGCCAACTGTGTTCTCTCTATTGTTCCCTAAAAACATGAATTTTCCTAATTTGAAACGCCCAAATTCCAATAATCCATCCGAGAAACTCCTTGATCTTTTACCCAAGCCCGAGATAAACATGTTTAAATGATCCAAATTTTCAAAACAATGTCCCAAGGATTGTTATTAAGACCGAACCATCCAACAAATGAAAAATTTCAAAAACATTCATATTTTAACCCGGTTCAAAAATAAGGTTCTTTACAATTTACCCAGCTTAAAAACTTCTCGTCCTCAAGAAGTCATCGAGGCCTACTACAAAATTAACCAACCCACCATAGTTATAAATTCTACTTTGAACAATTACATTTCATTTCTAAACACCAAAAACACCTTTAACCAAATCAGAAGCCCAACATCTTAAACCTTTTAAACCTGAGAAAATATATGAATCCAACCCAAAACATCAAAATGAAACATAACCAAGCCCACACAACTAGAGACGTGATTCCATAATTTTCTCCTCAAATGATATTTCAAACCCAAAAACCTGCACTCTCCCTTAACCTGACAACATGCCTTTAAACCGATTCCATAACCAACCAAATATAACCAAAGACCTAACTCAACCTAAGGTGACCTATCCATGTCAATCCATCATGAGGCTAATTTAAAGCTATCATTTCCCAGCTTTAATAAATGTGTAACCCAAAGAACCACGTATCCCCTGTATAATCCATATAACAAAAGATCAGTCGAACTATCACCGATCGACTCATTACAAAAAGGATTGTCTTCTCCTTCTAACACATCATCAACCAAACCTTGAAGCTTGTATCATCAAAGGAATCCTTGTTCATTCAAATCATACCACTAAAACTCCTCCAAAAACATACCGATACATCACTAAGAACCCTAGTTGTGTCCATGTCATCGAATAAAATACCACTCGATCACAAGCGCACTAGTTCTGAAACACCACAAACACATGTTTGACATTCCATGAACCACGATCTCCACGTCAATATCTTGCATGAATTTGAAACTTAAACCTATCGGCCTTTCAAAACAACCGATTTCCAAAATATATCGAGATCTCAAGGTGATACCTACCATGGGTAAGTCCCTTACGAAGCATGCACGCCAACCCTATCTATTGGTCACACAAAATAGAACTCAAAAGTATCAGGAGACCCTTTTCATTTTTAGGCATTTCATTAATTCATTTAAACCTATAAACATTTGAAATAATCTTAACAAACTCACATGTACTATTCCACAATAAGGAACTTGGTTTTCAAATAATGCTCCTTGGACAAAATAATAAATCTATAACAAACCTCCCCTTAAACATTTAATATTTAGCATCATTTCATTTTAAATAACATCTAAAATACTTTTAATTAGAAGGTGACCTCATAGGGTTCCATTTATTAAAAACATCTAGGTTCTTTAAAAAGAAACCCTATAACCATTCAATTCAATCAAAACTCAACATTTTTATATTTATAACCATTTTTAAAAAAAACTATGGTTATACAAGGCTTAGTCATACAGGTGGCTATCTACCAATCGATAAGGCGCCCATACACCTTACCATTGGAATTTTTATCCCATTTATCACATCAAATATCAATTTAACATTTTATTTTTTAGTATCCCTTTTTTTAATTATTCCAATACATAGGTTGCCCTTTTCCCAATTATAAGGCACCCATACACCTTATAAATGAATTTTTTATCCCATTGTAAATGCAATCAATAGTTTTAAATTTATAACCATTTTAAAAATACTATGGTTATACAAGGCTAAGTCACATGGGTGGATATATACCAATCTATAAGGTTCCCATACACCTTACCGATGGAATTTTGATCCCATTTATCACATCAAATATCCATTAAACCTTTTAATTTTTAGTAGCCTTTTTTTAATTATTCCAATACATAGGTTACCCTTTTCCCAGTTATAAGGAACCCGTACACAATATAACTGAAAGTTGGACCCTGTTTTAAATGAAATCAAACAATTTTATACTCATGCATCCATTTACACATTAAAACATCTCTAGCATGTTATCATAAGTAGTAACACAACAACATTCTATAACACAGAAGCATATAACATCACAAAAAATTTCTATTAATATAGGAAACATGGGATATAAACACCCAAACATGTTATATATATCACTAAAACATGCTATCTAAAGTGAAATTCTATAGAAAATAAAAACATGGCATTCCACCCAAGGCACATAATCAAAATTAGCGGGCATCCTACTAACGTAACTACAAGGCATGTGATATGCATGGAATGTAAATATCAATGTGACTAAGATGGTCCATGTAATGAAATTTCCTTGAATTATCTGGTGAAGGAAAATTTTCAAGATTCTCAAAATCAAAAAGAAGAGGAAAATACACTAGTCACGCAAGTTCAAATCATATCAACTATAATCTCAAGCAATATAAACATCAATTCCCATCCTTGTAAACTTGGTCATTTACCATGCATGGGGTGACCTGTCCCAAGCACGACTATTAACTGAGCACTGACACATTCCAAGTCTCCTCTCTAGTAACCCCAAATAGAAAGACAAAGGAAAATGAAAGAAAATACAAACCCCTGATACCACTTTGTAACATCTCGTCCCAGCATACCCTTGACCCGGTAGCCGGACCGGTCACCACATGACCTCAACCGCGTCTCCCAATTTGCCAAAGGAGGCTGACTAGAAGTGAGGGTCTATGGATAGTTAGTGGGGATACTATACCCTCATATTTATAGTTCACAATGGAAATAGAAAATAAACTCAGAAAATAGTGGAAGAAGAGTAAAAAAACAATCAAATGAATAATGAAAATTGTCACGACCCGCCCTCGGGGCCCGTGCCGTGACTACCCCAAGCCCGCCTTCCATAGGCCAGGGGCTGGCGACTAGCACCAAGGTGTAAAATCCCAGTAAAAAGGGAAGGCATTGCCTTAATAAAGTAAACAAGCACCTCAAAGTAACAAGCGGAAGTAAAGCAGTACACAAAACTAGAATAACTGTGCTGAAGTAAAGGGGCCGGAATACAAGCCCAACTGAAAGTAAAGTACAACTCGAAAGGGAAAACAGCAACTGAAAGTACAAGCGGCTCCTGGGACGTCCTCCTCGATTCCTACCTGAAGGGTAGGTACAGATGGCTCAGCTCCTGGATCGTCCACCACGGATCCTACCTGAAGGGTAGGTACAGATAGCTCACAACTCCTCGGGTCCAACTGTCCGCTCCGAGCACGTCCCGCTCAGTGGTCCTCCTCCGGGTACCGACCTACTCCGTAAGCCTCAACCGCAGTCAGCGCTGTCCGTCGTCTGCAACCAACACAACGAAGTGCGGGCAAAGCCCGTGCAGGGGTGAGTATAAGCTACTCAGTAGGGACCCCGAGACCCCTGAAGGTCTCTCAAATCGACAAAGGATAAACCACGAAGAAAATTAACAATCACGAAGTAACATCCAGTATTGATTAGGTATATGCCCATACATATACCTATGTCACCAATTTCCGTTCGGCTCCAACACGAGCCCAAGAACAATCCAATCCACAAAGAAGAGTAAACAGTAAAATCCACATAGGATAACAGTACAAGTCCACACGGTTTATAACAAGTTTATGAAATCAACGGATAACTATTACCCAGGTATATGCCCATACATATACCTAAGTTATCAAGCGGTCCATCTCAATCATGAGGAAACACAAAGATCATTGACTCAGCTCAAACCAGGATTTTCATTATCGAAACTGTAGCTGCTGAAGAGCCCCGTCTCTGAAGTGTGCAGTAGTCCTGTCACGACTCCGAGGTACTGCTCACTAACCTATGACTGCTGAAGTACTCCTCCTGTCGAGTACTGCGGGTCTGCTGCCAACTACCAGGCGCTCCGTCCGCTGAGGGTCTGCTGCCAAATACCGGGCGCTACCCAGATAGCCTACTGAGGTACTCCTCCTGTCGAGTACCGCGGGTCTGCTGCCAACTACCAGGCGCTACGTCCGCCGTGGGTCTACCGCCAAATACCGGGCGCTCCGTCCACTGGGCTAGTCGACTCACTCCAAGTCGAGTCGGTCAAGCAGTCGTCAGGTCTCAGCCGGCTACACGGTCTCCGTACTCTGCACGCTCGTCTCCACCGTCACGGGTCTGTCGCTACAACCAAGCACACACACTCCGTAAAGTATCGCGGGTCCGCCGCTACAACCAAGCGCTCCACCGCCAAGGGTCTGCTGCTGCATCCAAGCGCACCACCACTGTCAAGTACCACGGGTCCGCCGCTACACCCAAGCGCTCCACCGCCCAAGGTCAACAGAAGATTCAGCTCACACAGGTTCGGTAGCACTGTTCCACGTAGGATCGCTGAGTGTTGTATTCGTCGTCGTCGAATCCACACAGGATCTCTGTACTGTCGTCGTCGCAGTCACAGTCACAGTAGTAGTAGTCGTCACAGTAACAGTCGCAGCCAGCACTAGGGTTCCCGCACACAGCAAGCTCGTTCGGAGGGTCCGCTCCACGAGCCGAGAGGCTGATACATCAACTGTCACGAAGACCGGAGTTGATGTATCCAAAAGTCCCGTATCGTCAACAGGAACTCAACGCAACAGACGGCGCGTCGATCGGACGCCCGGTCTGAGAGTTATTGGCATTTTCGTCTCCGGGGCCCGGTTGGTTTTTAAGGCAAAACCAACCCGACCGTACTCCACCTGCGTCCAAACCTCGGGCGGAGTATGCCAAAAGATCCATCTCACTAAGAGGAACACAACGCGACTGACGGCGCGTCAATCGGACGTTCGTGGCTCAAGATATGAGCGTTTCCGCTCCGAAGGCCCGGTTGGTTTCGTGAACGAACCAACCCGGCCGAACTCAAAGTAATCCTAAACCTTGAGTGCGATATACTGAAACGACCGTCTCGATCCAAGGATCGTGTTTCCGCAGACGGTTCGTCGTTTGGAGGTCTACAGCTCAAGTTATGAGCTTTTGACTGAAAAGGTCCGAAAACGGGGGGTCTGGGCCCGGCCCGGCCCGACCCAGTACCCCCTGAACCGGTCCGATCCGGGTCGGCCCGAACCGGGTCCGGGTCCGGCCCGGTTCCGCGTGGCCCGGCCCGGTTGGCTCGGCCCGGCCCGGCTGGGCGGTCCGGCCCAGCCGGCACAAACCGGCCCGGCCTGCGCGACCCGGCCCGGCCGGTCGCGCGGCCCGGCCGCTCAGAACCGCTCGGCCAGCTTGGCCGAGCGCGTGGTTTCGTGCGAAATGGGGGGCGCTGCCCCCCGTGACTTCAATCAACGCCCCCCCCACGTGAGGGGGGCCCGTTCCTCGGCTGCCGGGGGTTTCAAACCCCCGGAAATTAAAGCACGACGGGCATTGAAGCCGGCCGTTTGTCCACCCGCGGGACCTGCGGGTCCCGCCTCCGAGCAAACCGGCGGCCGGCGCGGCCGGCCGCCTTCTCTTCTCCGCCGCGGCTCCTCCTCGGTTTCCGGCGGCCGGCGTGGCCGGCCGCCCCTGGTTATTCCGCCGCGGCCGTAGAGCCGCGGCCCACCCGATCTCCGGCGCCGGCAAGGCCAACGCCCCTGGCTGCTCCGCCGCGGCCATAGGGCCGCGGCCCTTCCTGATTCCTGGCGGCCGGCGAGGCCGGCCGCCCCTAGCTCCTCCGCCGCGGCCATAGGGCCGCGGCTGTTCTGATAACCGGCGGCCGGCGTGGCCGGCCGCCTCTTGGTGTTTCGCCGTGGCCGTCCAGCCGCGGTTCTTCTTTTTCCGCCGGTGGCCGGTTTTTCCGGCCGCCCTTCTTGTTCGGTCCTTGCAAGATTTTCGTAGCGTAACGACGTCAGGCCCCACCGCCACGGCCCGACTCCGGCCGCGGTCTCATCCGTTCTCAAAGGCGCGGCATTATAGCGTCGCGGTTCTTCGTCGTGACCCAAACTGGCCTTAAATAATTCTTTTCGCGCGGTGCAATGGTACCGCGTTACCCCGCTTCAAACCATAATAAAACTAAACCACGATGGAGGAGGATCGGCCGTGTTTGTGCGGACCGGCCTCCTCCCGTTAGTTTGATATCAAGTGGCTTAGAAATACTTGAGGGATGTCAATTAAAATGTAAACAACGAACTCAAGAACCCCTACCTCGAAAGAAGCTCGCGGAGCTCATCAACGATCCGCGAAGGACAAGCGTCGCGGAGGTCGGACGTCACGGAATAAGACGTCGTCGGCATCGCGGTTATGGCGTCGCGGTAGACGGACGTGGGTTCGCCGCGAGAGGCACGTCGCGGAAAGTGCGTTGCGGCGTCGGACGTAGGTTCGCCGCGGAAAGCACGTCGCGGAGAGGATGCGTTGCGGCGTCGTGGAGGAAATCCAACTTGTTGCAGTCCGACGTCGTGGAAGAAGGACGCCGCGTTCTTCGTCGTGGAGGAAGAACTCACAAGATGCCTCCCTCTTTTCCTCTCCGCACAGCAAACGCCAACCTGCAAAGGAAACTAAAAACTGAATTAAATAGAAGGGTTTGGAATTTCAAAGGTTTGAAATTCAAACCTCTTCATTTAATTACCCACAATTAAAACTTAAGTTATAACTTAAGTTTATTAAAATTAAAGCATGACCTTACAACTTAACACAACACAACTTAAGTCTTTTGAAATTCAAGAGTTTGAATTTCAAAACTTTAATTAAACTCACTTATTAATGACATAAGTTATAACCTAAGTTTACATCATTAATTGTGAGTTGGGGGGGGGGGGGGGGGGTTAGAGAATATGAAGGGGTGGGGTTCGTGTGGGCCCCACCACCCTCTTAACCTCCCAAGGGAAGTTGGGTTGTCACCCAACTTCCACCCAAAGGATAAAAACACTTAAGGAAGATAAAAATAAAAATTGAAGTTAAATTTTTATTTTAACATTCAAAAATTTATTTTTACAACTCCCCTCGTGTAAACGCAACTTCGGGAAAGGTCTCCTTAAGCGAATATCGGCGCTACGAGTTCATCGGTGTCCTCGGATTTCAATTCCGAGCACCGGATCAAAAGTTAGGAAATCCCGCTCGTTCGTTCACTGAACGTACCCGAGCCAAACTTTGGAAATTAATTCCGGGCACTCCGGGCCTCGGAATCAGGTGCCGTCAGAAACTGCGGACTCATAAAATTCCAAAGAAAAAAAATAACAAAAAATTTTCCTTGAAATTTCCGGGTCTTTACATTACTCCCACCTCAGGGCTTTACGTCCCCGTAAAGCTTCAACTCACACTTAAGGGAAACAAGGTAGTACTGAGCACGCAACTGAGCTTTCCGCTCCCATATGCTCACTTGTAGATCTCGTGCTACCCGAGAAGCACCCCATAGGAAGCAACCGTTCACGTAGATCCTGCTCCTGTCGATCCTCGATCTCTACTAGAACCTCTGTGCTTGTCGCCCTGTCATCGACGTCCAACTCCCCGGGGTCGATGACGTGTGAAGAAACATACACGTATCTCCACAGCTGAGACACGTGGTGGACATTATGCACCCGGTGCGACTGAGGTGGTAGGGTCAAGCGGTAAAACTCTTCGCCTACCCTACTGAAGATCAAAAGGGTCCATCGAACTTCGGAGATAACATGCCGACTCGGCCACATCTCCGAAACCTCATCGGGTTGAGACCGTATAAGAACGTGTTCGTCACCCTCGAATTCAAGAGGTTTCCCTTTTTAGGTTAGAACTGAAACTAAAAACTCCTGCTGCCACAAGGGTAGGGTTGACCAACTCAAGAGTGATCGGTCACACCCTCTTATGCCTGAGTTTAACATGTGCTGCCCAGGGTTTCCTTTTCGCCGACCAAGGAAAACCCATTCCGACGTTTGCCTAAAACAGTCAACCGGGGTATGATTTGAGAATCAAAACCATACCCAGATCAACGTCGTAAGGCCTCTACGCTGCCACCAAGAGATTCCAACCGAAACTCTCGCCTCGAGGTCAAATCACACCGTCGGCGTAAGTGTGATTATCGAGTCTCCTCCCAAAGGTATCTCCAGACGTGAGGGTCAAGTCTACGGCTTACCCGGAACCTCTAGGTCTGGGACATGATTCGTGGAAGGGTAGAATGATTGGTTCCTATGTCTATAGATATGGCAGCTCGTAGTAGACATAAATCGTACCCCGAATCATTCTTAGAGCTCTTGGGTCACACTCCTTGACCGCAATGCAGCTACTCTCCTCCCCAGCCCTCCTGCTCCCTGAGCCTGGCGGGGACTACTAAGTCGGGTGGTCGTAACATGTCGAAATGTACACCACCACATGCTGCTCTCCAAGCTCCGCTTCCACGTCTGCTACCCTGTAGATTCATCTGTCCTTAGCACTTCCTACTCCTAGAACATTTTACACGCCCGAGTCTCTGAGACTGGCGCTAGTTTCCTGCCTTTCACTGCTAACGTTCACAACCACAAAGGTTCTCTCTAGCATCCTAGAATAGGTAGAAATGCATAGAGGAAAAGTAATGGTTCAGATTTCCTTTAGACACACTTCGCTCAGAAGTTCGAGTCTAAGGAACTGATTACAACGTAACCAACGAGTACCAAAATTGATTGGTAAGCCACGTTGAGTGCTCTGCTTCCGACATGTCGTACTGTCGAAGCTGTATTAGATCCAGAAAACTCACAACTACCTCCTCAAGCCAGTCCTCAGCCGCCTACGAGTCAGGCTCACCTCGAAACTTGAGGGATATCTGGTGCTAAAACATATGTAAGGCACTAAGCCTGTGATTCTCTGCTACCGGTACCGCCGGTAGTGTCTACTGACCAACAGGTAGTGACATAGCTGGCGCACTACCCGTAGGTACTATCCCAGGTATCGGTTCGCGTACCGAAGCCTCATTACTATAAGGACCAACCTCATGGTCACTCACTGGAAACACCAGGTGCTAAGATCATCATACGCTCTACTAGTATCCAAGCTAGGCGTAGAACTCTAGCAACCGCCTCCATCCAGTCCACTGCTGCCTGGGAAATCTGTCTCGCCTCGTATCCTCAGAGGCCTCTACTGCTGGAACTCGTGCATCGCGCTCTGCTAGCGTGCACCGTCAGCTAGTGGCATCTGCTGCCTAACGGGTGGTGGTGCTGCTGGTACACCACCCGAAGGTGCCAACACTGAAAAAGGGCCCTGCACCGGAGTCTCGCTGCTCGGTGGGCCATCATCGAGAACTCTCTCGGAACTCCAGCTAACTATCTGCATGGTGACATCCTGAACAGTTGCATCACGGTCAACGATTTATACCTGGTGAGCTGACCTGGTTTGAGCTGACTTTAAACCTTTTGGGAAACACACACGCAATCAATGTTTTCGTGCATTAAGTCGGAAATCAGAAGTCAGGGTCCTGGTGTACGGATACGTCGGCCGCCGCACCAACACTGGACTACCTGGACTGATAACCACACTCAATACGCTAAACATTATTGCTTCACATAGAAAAGATCAGAGTTTACGGTAGAACCGAACCCCTCTGATACCAATTTGTCACGACCCGCCCTCGGGGCCCGTGCCGTGACTACCCCAAGCCCGCCTTCCATAGGCCAGGGGCTGGCGACTAGCACCAAGGCGTAAAATCCCAGTAAAAAGGGAAGGCATTGCCTTAATAAAGTAAACAAGCACCTCAGAGTAACAAGCGGAAGTAAAGAAGTACACAAAACTAGAATAACTGTGCTGAAGTAAAGGGGCCGGAATACAAGCCCAACTGAAAGTAAAGTACAACTCGAAAGGGAAAACAGCAACTGAAAGTACAAGCGGCTCCTGGGACGTCCTCCTCGATTCCTACCTGAAGGGTAGGTACAGATGGCTCAGCTCCTGGATCGTCCACCACGGATCCTACCTGAAGGGTAGGTACAGATAGCTCACAACTCCTCGGGTCCAACTGTCCGCTCCGAGCACGTCCCGCTCAGTGGTCCTCCTCCGGGTACCGACCTACTCCGTAAGCCTCAACCGCAGTCAGCGCTGTCCATCGTCTGCAACCAACACAACGAAGTGCGGGCAAATCCCGTGCAGGGGTGAGTATAAGCTACTCAGTAGGGACCCCGAGACCCCTGAAGGTCTCTCAAATCCACAAAGGATAAACCACGAAGAAAAGTAACAATCACAAAGTAACATCCAGTATTGATTAGGTATATGCCCATACATATACCTATGTCACCAATTTCCGTTCGGCTCCAACACGAGCCCAAGAAAAATCCAATCCACAAAGAAGAGTAAACAGTAAAATCCACATAGGATAACAGTACAAGTCCACACGGTTTATAACAAGTTTATGAAATCAACGGATAACTATTACCCAGGTATATGCCCATACATATACCTAAGTTATCAAGCGGTCCATCTCAATCATGAGGAAACACAAAGATCATTGACTCAGCTCAAACCAGGATTTTCATTATCGAAACCGTAGCTGCTGAAGAGCCCCGTCTCTGAAGTGTGCAGTAGTCCTGTCACGACTCTGAGGTACTGCTCACTAACCTATGACTGCTTAAGTACTCCTCCTGTCGAGTACTGCGGGTCTGCTGCCAACTACCAGGCGCTCCGTCCGCTGAGGGTCTGCTGCCAAATACCGGGCGCTACCCAGATAGCCTACTGAGGTACTCCTCCTGTTGAGTACCGCGGGTCTGCTGCCAACTACCAGGCGCTCCGTCCGCCGTGGGTCTGCCGCCAAATACCGGGCGCTCCGTCCACTGGGCTAGTCGACTCACTCCAAGTCGAGTCGGTCAAGCAGTCGTCAGGTCTCAGCCGGCTACACGGTCTCCGTACTCTGCACGCTCGTCTCCACCGTCGTGGGTCTGTCGCTACAACCAAGCACACACACTCTGTAAAGTATCGCGGGTCCGCCGCTACAACCAAGCGCTCCACCGCCAAGGGTCTGCTGCTGCATCCAAGCGCACCACCACTGTCAAGTACCACGGGTCCGCCGCTACACCCAAGCGCTCCACCGCCCAAGGTCAACAGAAGATTCAGCTCACACAGGTTCGGTATCACTGTTCCACGTAGGATCGCTGAGTGTTGTATTCGTCGTCGTCGAATCCACACAGGATCTCTGTACTGTCGTCATCGCAGTCACAGTCACAGTAGTAGTAGTCGTCACAGTAACAGTCGCAGCCAGCACTAGGGTTCCCGCACACAGCAAGCTCGTTCGGAGGGTCCGCTCCACGAGCCGAGAGGCTGATACATCAACTGTCACGAAGACCGGAGTTGATGTATCCAAAAGTCCCGTATCGTCAACAGGAACTCAACGCAACAGACGGCGCGTCGATCGGACGCCCGGTCTGAGAGTTATTGGCATTTTCGTCTCCGGGGCCCGGTTGGTTTTTAAGGCAAAACCAACCCGACCGTACTCCACCTGCGTCCAAACCTCGGGCGGAGTATGCCAAAATATCCGTCTCACTAAGAGGAACACAACGCGACTGACGGCGCGTCAATCGGACGTTCGTGGCTCAAGATATGAGCGTTTCCGCTCCGAAGGCCCGGTTGGTTTCGTGAACGAACCAACCCGGCCGAACTCAAAGTAATCCGAAACCTTGAGTGCGATATACCGAAACGACCGTCTCGATCCAAGGATTGCGTTGCCGCAGACGGTTCGTCGTTCGGAGGTCTACAGCTCAAGTTATGAGCTTTTGACTGAAAAGGTCCGAAAACGGGGGGTCTGGGCCCGGCCCGGCCCGGCCCAGTACCCCCTGAACCGGTCCGATCCGGGTCGGCCCGAACCGGGTCCGGGTCCGGCCCGGTTCCGCGTGGCCCGGCCCGGTTGGCTCGGCCCGGCCCGGCTGGGCGGTCCGGCCCAGCCGGCACAAACCGGCCCGGCCTGCGCGACCCGGCCCGGCCGGTCGCGCGGCCCGGCCGCTCAGAACCGCTCAGCCAGCTTGGCCGAGCGCGTGGTTTCGCGCGAAACGGGGGGCACCGCCCCCCGTGACTTCAATCAACGCCCCCCCCCCCACGTGAGGGGGGCCCGTTCCTCGGCTGCCGGGGGTTTCAAACCCCCGGAAATTAAAGCACGGCCGGCATTGAAGCCGGCCGTTTGTCCACCCGCGGGACCTGCGGGTCCCGCCTCCGAGCAAACCGGCGGCCGGCTCGGCCGGCCGCCTTCTCTTCTCCGCCGCGGCTCCTCCTCGGTTTCCGGCGGCCGGCGTGGCCGGCCGCCCCTGGTTATTCCGCCGCGGCCGTAGAGCCGCGGCCCACCCGATCTCCGGCGCCGGCAAGGCCGGCGCCCCTGGCTGCTCCGCCGCGGCCATAGGGCCGCGGCCCTTCCTGATTCCCGGCGGCCGACGAGGCCGGCCGCCCCTAGCTCCTCCGCCACGGCCATAGGGCCGCGGCTGTTCTGATAACCGGCGGCCGGCGTGGCCGGCCGCCTCTTGGTGTTTCGCCGTGGCCGTCCAGCCGCGGTTCTTCTTTTTCCGCCGGTGGCCGGTTTTTCCGGCCTCCCTTCTTGTTCGGTCCTTGCAAGATTTTCGTAGCGTAACGACGTCGCGCCCCACCGCCACGGCCCGACTCCGGCCGCGGTCTCATCCGTTCTCAAAGGCGCGGCATTATAGCGTCGCGGTTCTTCGTCGTGACCCAAACTGGCCTTAAATAATTCTTTTCGCGCGGTGCAATGGTACCGCGTTACCCCGCTTCAAACCATAATAAAACTAAACCACGATGGAGGAGGATCGGCCGTGTTTGTGCGGACCGGCCTCCTCCCGTTAGTTTGATATCAAGTGGCTTAGAAATACTTGAGGGATGTCAATTAAAATGTAAACAACGAACTCAAGAACCCCTACCTCGAAGGAAGCTCGCGGAGCTCATCAACGATCCGCGAAGGACGAGCGTCGCGAAGGTCGGACGTCACGGAAGAAGACGTCGTCGGCATCGCGGTTATGGCGTCGCGGTAGACGGACGTGGGTTCGCCGCGAGAGGCACGTCGCGGAAAGTGCGTTGCGGCGTCGGACGTAGGTTCGCCGCGGAAAGCACGTCGCGGAGAGGATGTGTTGTGGCGTCGTGGAGGAAATCTAACGCGTTGCAGTCCGACGTCGTGGAAGAAGGACGCCGCGTTCTTCGTCGTGGAGGAAGAACTCACAAGAAGCCTCCCTCTTTTCCTCTCCGCACAGCAAACGCCAACCCGCAAAGGAAACTAAAAACTGAATTAAATAGAAGGGTTTGGAATTTCAAAGGTTTGAAATTCAAACCTCTTCATTTAATTCCCCACAATTAAAACTTAAGTTATAACTTAAGTTTATTAAAATTAAAGCATGACCTTACAACTTAACACAACACAACTTAAGTCTTTTGAAATTCAAGAGTTTGAATTTCAAAACTTTAATTAAACTCACTTATTAATGACATAAGTTATAACCTAAGTTTACATCATTAATTGTGAGTTGGGGGGGGGAGGGTTGGAGAATATGAAGGGGTGGGGTTCGTGTGGGACCCACCACCCTCTTAACCTCCCAAGGGAAGTTGGGTTGTCACCCAACTTCCACCCAAAGGATAAAAACACTTAAGGAAGATAAAAATAAAAATTGAAGTTAAATTTTTATTTTAACATTCACAAATTTATTTTTACAACTCCCCTCGTGTAAACGCAACTTCGGGAAAGGTCTCCTTAAGCGAATATCGGCGCTACGAGTTCATCGGTGTCCTCGGATTTCAATTCCGAGCACCGGATCAAAAGTTAGGAAATCCCGCTCGTTCGTTCACTGAACGTACCCGAGCCAAACTTTGGAAATTAATTCCGGGCACTCCGGGCCTCGGAATCAGGTGCCGTCAGAAACTGCGGACTCATAAAATTACAAAGAAAAAAAATAACAAAAAATTTTCCTTGAAATTTCCGGGTCTTTACAAAAATGGCCAATGCTAGTTTATACAATGCATGCATATCCTGGTGATACATATCTAAAAGTAGTAAAAAACAGCATGCATTATATTTCAATACAGATATAAGGAAAATACCCAATGCTCCAAGGGTGATATCCATGAGCTTCCCAAACTCTGGCTCGGTCCTTTTCTCCCGCCTCCCAAGTATAAGAAAACATCAAATTCAAATCCCATAGTACTTCAAAAAAGAAAGTCTACTCAGTTACCCTAGTTCAATGGTAACCCGAGTAGGGTGGGAGATTTAAATCTCAGTAGGGAGGGACCCCCAATTTTCTAGAACAATCTAGAAAATTCAATATAAAAAATGATGTATAGATATAAAAATTCAATAAAAGAAATGAATAAATAACCAACAACCCAACCAAGTTCCTAAGGGACACCTGACGACGATACCTGCTTCGAACCATAACTGGAATAACAGTATGCAAACAAATCATACAATAATAATTATCAATCATAAATAACTTTTAAAACTTTAATAATTATTCTATATTTAATTATTTATTATCTCTAAGTTTCCCATGGTTTCTCATACCACAATACTAACTTCGTCTCCTGCCAAAATTCTAATCATTTTCAACCTTTCATTATTTAATCACATTTAACTCAGGTTTGATCCATATCTCTCATTCATTTAATAATTCATTATATTAATTAATTTTGTGTTTTAATGCCATGTAAAACACCCCAATTCTCATTTGGTGTAGATCACCATGTCTAACACCCTAATTCTCATCTTGTGTAGATCACCATGTCTAACACCGTACATCTATGTGCTTAGATAACTATTGGGGGGAATGCCATGTCCAAGTCCCAAATTCTACATTGGTCCAAAACACCATGTCTAACACCCACATTCTCAATCATTTACGTAATTTGATAACTACTGGGGAGGAACTCCATGTCCAAGTCCCAACTTCTACATTGGTCTAGAATTCCATGTCTAGAACCTAATTCTCATTCATTAATTAATTCGAAAATTAATTAATCAAAGATCAATAATTAATTCCTTAAGAATTATCCATATTCATTCCCATACTAATCTAACTATTAGTGAAATATACCAAATCCATTAATTAACCCTCAAATTAACTTATTCCACAAATCCCATTAATTAATTTATCAATTAATTAATCTATTAACACAAATCTTATTCCATAATTAATTGTCCAAAATTAATTATCCCAAAAATTATTGCAGAAACACATAATTAATACACCATTAATTATCTAAATTTATCCGAATAATCATATCATAGTTAATACACCAATTAATTTTCTCTATTAGCCAATTGAAATGCTTATAATTAACCCCTGATTAATTATCTATATTCCACACTCAAGCACATAATTAATTCATAATTAATTATTCCACTATAAATCTCATCTTTCCATAATTAATTTTCACAATTAATTATCCTAAACATTAATACAAAAGAACCAAATTAATTCACAAATTAATTATCTTAATTTCAATTATCTAGGTTCATATTTAATTAACAAATTAATTGTCATAGCTTGTCACATTAAATATCTCATAATTAATTCCCTGATTAATTATATAAAATTATCCCACCCAATACTCGTAATTACCACTTAACCCAAGTGTGTCAATATGTAATGGGAAGAAATATATATTCACATAATAGTAAGATAAAAGAACATATTAGTATAAACATTTGGTTTTTAGCTTGAAGGTATAACACCTCTATTGGAGGGGTTTTATTATAAAAAGTGATTTTCTAATCTTTCAAATAATTTTATACAAGTAAACCATTCATTCAATATTTTTAATCAAACTTATCAACAATAGTATTTAAACAAATAATTCATATTATTAATTAAGAAAAGTTGAAGAACCTACCACAAGGAATTGGATGAGTCAATGCTTTCTAACTTAAACTGTCACTTGCTCATGTACACACACCTCAACATTTGCGTGCACACACTTTGAATTGGTCGAATCACCCTAGAATGATAACTTACACCCACAATTAGTATGGCGAGGACCAAAACACCACAAATTAATTAACCAAAACTGAAAATACACCAGAAGAACCTTATTCAAGGGGTTAGAAACTAGTTATCAGGTATATGGCCTTACCCAAATATGACGGTGGTGAACCAAATCAAGAAAACCCGCCATGACTTTGGAAAAGGTTGTCAAAATACAGACCAATGGATCTCAAGAAATCCTTCGCACCACATAGAATCAGAATAAAGGAAGAAACTTAATTAATCCTGAGCCTTAGGGTTTTGACCTAATGGAGACCGGGTGAAGGAGAGACGAGATGATCGATGTGAAGAATGAAACATGCGGAGAAGGTCATACCTTGATGAGAGAGGCAACTTCTGTGACAGAACCAGGAGAAACCGACAAGTGGAGAGGGAGGTGGGAGAAATGCGAAGTGTGCCACCCATGGGAGAGCTAAGAGGGGGAGGGGTTGCGCCTCACATACATTGTGTTCCTCTCCCTTTTGTTTTCTCTAAAAATAAATTAAATTCATTATTTTATTATAAGAATTTGTATAATATTAATAATAATAATAATTAACATCATCTTATTTTTATTTCCCATTAATATGTCACATATTTGATAAAAACCAACTCCCTAATTTCACATCATTTAATTAAATTATTCTCCAACAAATTCAATTAAATAAATTCTCCAACCCATTATTATTTAATTAAAATCTCTTAAAAAAATTTAATTAAATAAAACCCTCATTTTTCATTAAATAATTAAATTCATTATAACCTAGAATTTGATTAGATAAAACCCCAAATCCACATTTATTCCTCATTTAATGAATTCCATTCACCTAGATTTAATTAAATAAAACTCTAACTCATTATCATTTAATTAAATTCACTCAACAAAATTTAGTTAAATCAGATCCCCATTCAATGCCATTTAATTATATTCTATTCGACACAATTTTATAGAATTAATTATCTATCCTCCATATCAACCACATTTAAATCAATTCTCTCACATAATTTAATTAAATATAATCCCCCATTTTTCATCAATTAATTAAATTTCTCTCAAAATTAAAGTTAATTAACGAAAACCCCTATTTCAAGAAAATTTATTAGATCCCTTTTCTATTGGATTAATTAAAATAAAAAACCCCATTTAAAATCATTTAATTAAACCTCTCTCTACTGGGAATTTAATTAAATAAAATAATTTCTAACCCAAAAATGGGTAAGACACATGGTCTGGAAAACCTTGTGCCAACCGTGTAGAACCTTATGTCTAAAGAACCCATTTTACATGGTCTGTCCTGCACGGTTTTTCTAACCCTGCACAGACCGTGTGAGAATCTCTGTTTAACACACTCACCCCCACAAAGTTTTTGCTACATGGGTTTCCTAACCGTGTGCAGACCGTGCATGCACATATATCTCCTGAAATTATGTTGCACAATTTCCTATAGTAGGGCACATGGTTTAAACGGTCGTGCGCCAACTGTGTGCTCCCTGCTATTCCCAAAAAACATTACTTTTCCTAATCCAATGCTCTCAAATTAAAATCATTTATTGGGGAACTCCTTGAGCCTTTACCCAAGCCTGATATAAACATTTTTAAATGATCCCAACTAATTAAACTTCATCCCAAGGTTTGTTTTTAAGACCGAACCATCCAAAAAACAAAAAAATTCAAAAAAAATCAAATTTTAACCCTGTTTAAAAACATAGTTCTTTACAATTGAGAATGATTCTTTTTTCCATAAATGCATTGTTTTAGCTTTTATACCTCTACATAGTCATTTAAAAAAATAAAAACTAGATGGTTGTACCATATACATGAACTAGACTAAATTCACATTATAGAATATTGTTTGGAAATCTATATGATATATATCATAGTCATAATGATTTGTTATGGCTTGAAATATATGAATAGACATTATCATCAGTACATGAAAGATTGTATCTTCATAGTAAATAAAATGAATTTTCTAATAACCTTGTAACACGAAAAATTCATAATAGCTAGAAAATTTAAAATCCATGAATGTTTTCTTGTAGAAATTATTCTATTAGCATTGGGGTTTTACCTAATGAGGTGTGTTCAACATGTTCCAAACATGGTTAATATACCTGGATTACATTTATTATTCCATGGATTTTAATAATTTATTGGAATCATAAATCTGAATAAATTACCTATAAGTGGTATGTTCATCATCTATTAATAGTTCATTAACATTATTTTATATGTGAATATATATCTCACTATCTCTAGTGGAATCCAATCCAACCATTTAGGTTCATGTGTTTCATGAGTTCTTCATTTTTCTAAAAAAATATTGTGAAAATGTTACTTTTACCAAAAGAAATTCATTATAAAATTCTATATACCAATAATTTTTGTAATAATATATATTATTTTCAATGTAAAAAAAATATTTTACAAACACTTGAATATAGTCCTTTACAACAAAAAACAAATTTTTTAACCAAAAAATGAATCAATATATTTTAATTATCATTACATATAAATTAATCACTTTTAGAAATAAGTTGATAAAACATATAACAAAAAAAATATCAAAATAATAAATCACAAATTCTTCAATAAAATATATGGATGAAATAAAAATATGTTAGTAGAAGAAATTTTTTTCAGTATTTATAAGGAGTTGAAAAATAGTTAAATCGGTTTTTTTGGTAAATATAATTCTTCATTTATTGAATAGAGTTATTTAATAATTTAAAATGATATTTATATAATATATTTTTTTAAAAACCACACACACATGAGATACTAAGTGTAAATGGTCTTATATATTTCTACAAGAATGGAAAAGCACCCATAATAAAAAAAATTTAATTTGAAACTCTCTAGAAGGCCTAAAATAGAGGTCCATAAGGACCATTAAATATTTATATTCCATAAAAAATAGGTAGAGAATCCAATTAAATATACCAAATCGTTCACCCCAACACACAGATGTCCCTAAATATTCTTCATCCCACATCTTCTCTATGCACGTCCCTGAATCAAATCAATAACCCCAATAATCCACCCTTTAAGGCCAATCAAGTGGAAGATTAATGATGACCCCTACAGTTTTCCATCCATGGATATCTATGCACTGACCATCCACATCATCTTCCACACACCCTATCCCACCACATAAAGTCACCCACCACCACACCCCCTTCATTTGTTGCCCACAATACCCACAGTGGTGCCTCTTTCACTGTAGAAGCACCCCACTAGAATAATGACCACCAAAAAAATCAGAAATTTCCCATTAGATACAATATTCAACATCAAAAAATTTGGAACACACAACCTTATTCTGTCATAGGATGAATACATGAAATGGGATGTATAGGGAAGATTTCCTTCATCATTTGAGATGAAGGTTCCTACTCTGCTCAACGTAACTTCTCTTCATATAGAACAAATAAATAGTGTAAATGTTATGATCCCATTTTTTATATTCATTTTTATGATATATTTTCATCATTTATCTTTATTAAGTGTATTTAATAACTATATATTTGTATATAGCTATAATTTTCATATATACTATAAATAATGGCTAATTTTCTAGTCTATCTAAAATTTATTTAGGGTATTCATAATTTTATGATGACCTTGGTAAAAGTAAAATTGTAATTTCAATAGATTTTTTGTAAGAACCCCTCTTTTAATAACATTTCATTTAATTGAAAATTGGTTTCAAGGGATCGAATTAATTATGCAATAAATAGAATGTATAATTTTTTTACTCATTGTTAAATAAAAATAGTTGAATTTCATAGATTTTTATTTGTACATCGTTGTCCTAGTCTATGTTATTTGAGGTGATGGTACTCAAAAAGGACTATTTTTTATATTTAAAGTAGTCATTTATTTAGAATTATGAATATCCATAGACACCATTTAAATTAAAGTAAAAAAATTTAATGCAAGCGTTATTGAAAATTATATGATTTTAATACACACATGGTTAACCCTAGTTATGAAAACATTCACTATTTAATTGTTTATGTTTTAGGACTTAAATATTTTTCACTACATACATTTTGAGGGTAATAATAATTAAATTCATGACTAGTTTTTCTCTAGGGAATCACCTTCTTTAAAAATCAATTTTATTCTTTTCATGTTGAAATTTAGATGGAATGAAGTCAAAGTGTGCATTTATAGAATTACTAGAACTATTGTTTTTAAAATTTTCATACATCTATCTGATGATGTTATTCCATAGTAAATTACCATTTTAAACTTATTATCTAATTTTCATCCTTTTATAATTCATTGAGAAATAATATCTTTTGGATGCTACTTTTGTAAAATCTTAAAAATTAATTAACAAAAAAAATGTTGAATCCATGAGAAAATTTCTTTTTTAAAATTTATACGCTAATAATATTTGAGAGTACATATTGAAAAATACATCATACAAATCACTTATACATATTTTTTATATGTGTATTTCTATTATTTTATTCATGTTTATGATTTTTTTGAAAAGATATTACCACTATTGAAAATTTCTATAGGAAAGTATTAATAAGTAATATGAAATAGAACTTTGAGTCTATTTTGAATGTTTTATTGATTACTTATTTATAATGGAATTTTTTATTTTAGTTATTGATGATTAAGTGAACGTGTTTATTTTAGAAATAAAAAAAACACTAGATACACAATGATCTAAAAATTATAAAAAATATATGTGCAGAAAATTATATTTTTCTCATTTGTAATATTTTTATCCCAATTATTTAAGTGTTTCATTTTTTATGTAAGAGTAATAATTGTTTTATTAAATATTAAGTTATTTTTGTAAAATTTTATAATGTATTATTATGGTGGAATAAATATTTTGGTAAATTTTCATATTATTTATTAGAAATGATAATTTTTTCAATATGTTTCAATAAATGATCTCACTCAGTCAAATATGTTGAAATGTTGTGACTCAAAAACCAAATGGGTGGATGAATATTTGAAACATAACATTAAGAGGAAAATCATCATGGTTATAACAGAAAAAATGTGGAAGATGTTTCAATATTCAATAAACCAACATTATTTTCCTAGATGGATGCTTGGGAAACATAGATGGAAACACGACCTTTTATTAGTCACATTGAACAACTATATTTCATATATACTGCTAAAGTTATGAATAGAGGGTATGGAAAATAATTTTGGAAGAAGAGAACTAATATTCATTTTTTCAAGTGATTATATTTTAATAATTTCATATACATATATGAGATGAAAAATAAATAATTATTTGGTTGAGGGAAGAGTTCCAAATTTTAAAATATCAAAAATTCATCATCATGGTTTTATACACCCCTTTTCATCAATTTTTACTTGATGAAATTATTGTATTTTTATGTTTATGGGATGTTGATGAAAAATTATATAATGACATGATTCTTCATTTATAGATCAGAATTACATTCTCACTCACTAGTTCATATATTTTATTTAATGTGTTTTCCAACTATGTTTATTCATATAGTAATTCATCTATAGGTAAAATAAAATCTATTTTTTTTCTTATTTTCATTGAATGTTATATTTTTTGTTTTATTGATCATTTTGAACTTCTATTTCAAATTATTGGTTCTTTTCTTACATATTTATTTTTAGTAGAAATATTTTTGGATTTATAGAATTATATTATTATTTATATTTGGACTTTACATTAGAATATATTTTTTAACTATGATAAATTAAAAGTTATTTGGGATTGGTTGAGAGATAAAATTTGTTATCGTATATACCATACCACTAATGATGTTTTATTAATACAATTTTGATTCTTATAAATTTGTGGTTCACAAGACATTCATTCATTCACATTGTTACTTTTCCACTTCTATAAATTAAAAATGTGATAATTTTTTATGATAAGGTATGATTGTTTTCTACTAAATAAATGGGACATGATAATTTCATTCAATCTCATTTCCTTTTAAATTGATTCCCAGTTTATCATGTTATTAATGAGAACATTGGAAATATTGTAATTTTATTTACAATGATATTTTAGTTTAAATATTTATAATTATATTTCACTCATTTAGGTTGGTAATTAACATGTTTTTTGACTCAAATTAATCAGTAGTATGAGGGAGTAATTTTTTTTTATTTTTGAATTCATGTTCTTTTAGTTTGTAACATAAATTTATATTTAGTTATTTTTTACTACAAATAGGTTTATTTTTGATTGATCTTAAATTCTTTAAGTTATAATAATTTAGTGTAGATTATTTTTTGACCTCAAACCATTATGCTCAGATTAATTGATGTTCAATAAATTAGTAATGCATGTTTTTTACATTTTATCATAATTTTAAACTACATGGATTAATATTTATAATTTATTATAGGTTTGTTTTTTTATAATTTAGTTTGGATTAGAAATGATGGTTTTATTTTTCTATTCATTTTTTTGTTATAATACATACTTGCAGTTGGTATTAGTTTTGCAGGTTCAAGTTTGGTAGATTTCATATTCTTGAAATTTTTATGAGGTAGTTGTTATTGTTATAATATTATAGATATTAAATATTTTATTAATTGATTTTTTATAGTTTATTATTTTATATAATTTGATAATTTTAACATACTTTGTCCAGTTCATGATTTTACAGTTCATTGTTAGATATTCAGAGTAGAATGTTTTTGTTATATGATGTTTTATTGAAACATGTTTTCTATTCATGTGATTCTATTCGTTCTATATTGATTGAATATTTATTAATTCATTAAACTGGATTAGAATAATAAACACTATTGTTGAGATTCCAAATAAAGTGAAAAATCATACATTACAAGATTTAATTATGCAATCATGTTAAGATTAGAGTGATTCCTAAAACTCACTATAGGAATTTTATAGAAGGTATTTCAAATTTCTATATTGGACCTTCAAAATTCATTGGACCAAGAAAATATGTTGATATAATTTTATTATAGTTGGGTTGAGTATAAAATTTGGATATGTTTATATTTTATTGAAATATACATGGAAATGATAATTCTCTCACCAAATATATAATTTTTTTTTGATATTTTGGAATTTATAAGAATTAATTAAGAAATAATTTTGATTCATAAACTTGTATAACATGAACATCTATATTTCCATTTGATTGAACTCGAGCCTTAATTGCATAGAAAATATACTTTTATTTAGTTTTGGAATTTATAATAGTATCTACATTCTTTTAATTTGAAATTAAGAGTGAATCTGTTAAGGAATTTAAAATTTGAATTATCTTTTAGTCAAGTGTGTTTCTTGGTTTTAAACATAACTGGATTGGGTGTTATCAAATGAATTTTTAATCAATAATGAATGAATTGATTTTATCATGAGGAAAATATTTATGGGGTAAATTCTAAAATTGGATATAAATGGGGTTTTATAAATGATTTATAAAGATGCCAGTATTTTTCATGTTCTTGAGAGTCCTCTAAAATGATATTTCTAGTTGCAAAAAGTTAATTTATAGGGGAGGTATTAGCATATAATAATTATTAGTTTTAATTTTTATTTATGATAAATAACCCCATAATTGTTACAAATCCATTTAATTAAGTATAATTTTAAATAATTTTGTAATTCATATTTATGTTTTGAAAATCACATGATTTTATTTATTTAAGCATGAAAATTAGTTCAATATTAGTCCTATGAAAAACTACGACATTAGTTCTATTGTAATGTTGTAAAGTATTTCTAGAAATATCATGTTCATTGTGTATTTTTTAGATGTTTCATCTCATGCCTTCGTTTCCTTAAATCCATACTTCCATATATGAAGTGCATTATTAGGCAGACCACAATAACCAACTCCTAAAGCACAATCTTCCACCTATGTTTAATAATTTCTACCTTATGAAAACTTGCATGATTGAAACATAATTTCAAATTTGAAAATATTGAAGTCATAATTATGCACTAAAATATAGCATATTGTATCCTAGCTCACAATCAGGATTTCTAGGAGTTCATGAAGAATATCTAATACACTAAAACCTCAGTAAGAGTATTTTAAAAGATTTTATTTCTACCTAAAAAAACTAAAAACCCCTTCTATAATAAAAATACCAACTATACACACTAGTTGAACTATGATCACTGTACTTTTGACCTCCAAGTGGAAATTTATATGAAAATGGGAATGAACTAATACCTATGGTAATGGATCCTACTATAGGTGACTTCTATCGACATGTCTATAGAAGGACATAGTTGGTAAAAAACATGTATAGACCTCATCATAAGTGTGAACCATAATATTACCATACTTTGTTTATAAGGAACAGGTTGTAGATGATGTTTTATATAATTTATCTTAGGGTTTTAAATTCATTGTAACATGTTTTAGGGAGCTTCATATTTTTCTGGTAGCTTTAACATGTTTTAATATTACAATTGAATATGTTTTTCCAAATAAATCATTAGTTCAAATTTCATGAAAGGTAATTTTATAATTATTATTTAAAAAATATAATATATATAATATATATGATTATATTAATAAATATAACATAACATCTTAACAAGAAATATTAGAATACTCCAAAATAATATTTTATTTGAAATAATGTGTATTAAAAAAAATACTAATATAAATTATTGCTTTTAACCGAAAGTAATATTATATATTTAACAATATTTTTAATATATAGATAAATATTTTTTATAACATTAAAAATTGATAAATTAATTATATGAATCTGTTTCTAAAAAGTTTCTCAATAAAAAATATTTTATCTTTGTAGTATTATAATTGCATCAAACCTATTATAACTACCATAATCACATTTAGAGAAATAGTTTTTACCAAAACTTATGTATGATGAAAATTTTTGTGGGAGAAATTTGTTACCAACAAAAAACTAAACTTGTACAATAGATATTCCATTTTTATTAAAAGTTAAATATAATATGAACTAAACTTCAATTTAATTAAAACTTCTTATTTTTGAAATAAACATATCCATGTTCAAGTTTCCTCCCACTAACACCTTTATAGAAGTATCCCTTCTCTTGGAAAAAACAACATTATGCCATAAAAACATTATATTGTGTAGGAATTTAAAACTACCATCCCACAGTTACATTTTGATAATGAAAAAATAATAACTTACCTGATTTGGGGTTAATATAATGAGAATTCCATTTTTTTGTGGGTTCTTCAAAAACAAAATTGCTTATTAAAGAATTTTTATTTATTTTTCCTACTCCATATATCATATGGTGTCTTCATGAGTTTATTTATATTGATCCCATTTTATCAAAAATAAAATATTTTCTTGAGAACACACCAATAATGAAATATTTATAACATATTAACTCCACATTTTTACACCATGTACAAAAAGGTATTATTCCTCATTTTAGACATTCCATTCCTTTTTGGGGTTCAAGGAGAAGTGATTTGTGAATGAATTCCATAATTTATTAGATTTATGAATTCATGGTTCAACTATTAACAACCCCAATCAGATCAAATACACTTAATACTTCTTCCAAATTGATTCTATATTTAATTTTGAAACACATTATAATTTTAAAAATATTCATATATAAGTATCACTAGAAAAAAAATATATCAAAATAAAATCATCGATGAAAGTAACAAAGCTAATACCTACACTTGATGCTACACTCATTGGTATTCATAAATAAATATATATGAGATCCAATAGTCCACTATGACTCTCACATATTGTTTAAAATTATGTTTCATCTTTACTATTATAAAATTATTACATGTGTTATACAGTTCATAATAAAATTCCTCTAAAAATACCCCTATATGTAGTCATTTACGGTGTTTCTAATGTATATGCATGAGGATATAGTTCTAAATATATGTTGGATAATAATAAATCATAATATTATTATTATACAAGTTAAAAACATGATTACCCATATTAATAATGTAAAAAATTCATAATATTCTTGATTCCACAAGGCATTTCATTTACATATATGGAACATCACTTTTTATTAATAGAATTAAAAAAACCATCTTTTCCAAAAAAATGAAATGAAATGAAATTTTTATTTTAAGTAGGTATATTAAAATAGTTGCCCAATTATAATATCAATCCATTAACTAGACATTTATCAGAAGTTCGACATTTTAACACATCAACTTTTTCTCTATTACTGGTGTGAATAACTAATTCATCATTATTTAATTCTATCCAATATAATACTTATTTTCTGTTATAAATAATGTGTGGAAAAAATCCCAGAATAAAATATATAGGATTCAGATTCAGAAGAATTAATTTCTATTGTAGAAACTTTCAAGTATAGTTAATATTTCTCCTAAAAAAGACCTCTTAATCCTAGATAGCATTCATTTTATATTCTATGTGTTATACCTCTTGATTATATTAAAATGATTAATTTTATGTATTTCACAATCAACAATAATGATATATCAATGGATGAGTATCATGATTTATATTTTTTCATTTGTTACTTATAATGCTAATGATCCAAAAAACATGAAAACCTTGTACTTGGTATATTTTTATTCATAAAATATCCTTACTTGATCATCATATTTATTTTTCTTATTCACATAAATAATCCATTATTATTTAGGTAGATAATTATCCAAATCATTATATTTATTTTTCTTGGATAATTTAATATATAACTCTATCAAAATTAATCATATTTTTCACAAACACTATTCCTTTATAAGCATAATCTTAAGTATTTACAAACTAGTATAACCCAAAAAAATCATCTAAAGTAATCCAATAGAGGTTGATCAAGGGATACTCATTATGATCTCATCATTATAAATAAAAAAATCAATAGTTAGGTGTATATTTATTGTAGTACCTGCTGTTTCAAATAATTAACCCTTCATTTATGTATTTTAAGTATACAATGTGTTTGGGTGATATTTGGTAGGATTTGGAAACCTTTTATTTTTTTGTGATTTCCTAAGGGTTCACTGTTGGTGCATAGTTTGTTAAAATCATGAAACACTGAAAAGAAATAGCGCACAATGACATATGGGATATGGGGAAGGTGCATGGGAAGTCACACGGGTTTTCCCAACTATTTTTTGCCTAGGAGAAACCATCAAGTTTTGATAGAAAGATTTTATACAGTAGGCACATGGTTTGTTTGACCATGTGATCCAACTATGTGATCCCAATCCTTGATGAAGTGGATGGTGCATGATAAGCGCACAATTTTCCTAACTGTGTGACTAACTATGCACAGTATAAAAATAAGATCAACAACTTGTGTAATATAATAACCAAGGAATTTATGGTATGTATCCTCTTAAATAATATCAATTTATTCGAAAGCTTACATTTCAAATTTTTATTTCATTTAGTATAAATGATATAAAATCACATATATGACACAAAACAAACCATATATGCAAATAATAAATAAAGTAAGAGGTATTTCTAGATGTTTAGGAACTTATATCGATGAAATAGTTACTTGACCTCAGGAATATTAATATGTCCCTTATGAATAGTAAACCAAAAAAATAAATAGTAACCACACCCATGAAATTATAAATAATTTTTTTCCTCTTATAAATGAATGTAAAATACAATAATATCCTAGTATAAGTAAATAAATATTTTCAAAATTATAGTTAAGTGTTTGTATTTTTATAAGTCATAAATATTTAACATCAATTTTATAATTAATAAAATGAGTTAAAAGAAAATTTATTTTCATTAAATGTATTAATAAATGAATATATTTTTTGTCTTATGATTTTAGTATAATTTTATGAGACCTTATTTCCTTTTTCAGAGTGATATAAAATGAGTTATAAAATTAAAATTTATATTTTTTGAGTAAATGATTATTTTAATTAAAAATTAAAATTTTCATATTTCAAAAATTATTTCAAATAAAATGGAGATGATATTTTGGATTTTAAACATCAAATATTTTTTAGGGGGAATATTTGTTATTTTTCTGAAATACATGAATTTTTGGTGAATAGTAAAATACGACAATTTACAAGTTTTATACATTATAAGTTAAATACACTATTAATTGAGTCATGGATGATGTAAGCACCATCTGTTCTAGATCACATTTACCAAATACTATATTTAGTCAAAATAATCATCAAAATTTATTTTCTTCTTCCAAAATATAGAAATAATGAATAAAATATTCACAAAACACCCCACTCCCCCATTATAAATGCCACCCCTCACCATCACATCTACTCACAACTCTAAGCCTTGATGCTTCTAAAAATTCATCCCAAATACTCATTACTATTCACTCACCTGCCTCCATGAGCTCTTGGTATCAAAAAAATTCCAAACCAAGGGATATTATTGGGGATGATAAAAGGGTTTAATAGGTTGGATGAGCCCGTAAGGGGCACTGCGAGCTAGGGTTTCCCCTCATCACCGCCTCCTTCCTTGTGTGGATTGGAATGACCCGCCTTCAAGCTTGGAGAGATTTTGGCGGCAGATCTTCTATTACAGCAGCATCAGAAACTTCATGGACTTGGTTGCATCGATGATTTGCACCATGGATGGCCCCTTATCACCCACTTCCTTCTAAGATGGATAGGGTTTTCATAGTGGCGCAACGTCGGACCACGACTGAGATCTATATTATGTGACTTTAGGATTGTCATCTCATCCCTGGTGTGTTTGTTGGGTGGTTCTCAATGTTTTTCGTGAGGGAATTGGATAGTGGAGATGTGATATGGTTTGTAGCAGGACTTCCCCTAATGAAATAGTGATGTTTTTCAGATTTCTATTTTTTGCTTTCAATTTTGGTTTTGGATGTGCTTCTATTTGTGGTACGGTGTTTGTGCGTTGGTGTTGGGATTCGATCTGTTCTTCTGTTTAACTCAAGTGTTGTTTGAGTATTTGATGCCGGTTGGGTGACCGGTTCTTTGGTATCAAATTTTCGATGGATGTTTGGATCTAAAACTTTTTCTGGCAGAGGCCGAAGGAGATACAGCGTGTTGGGGAGAGTATGGACTGGTATGTTTTGATCTAGAAGTTGATGATAATTCTCATTTTCCCATGATGGGTCTGGTTTTGGGACTAAAATATATGGAGGGACTGTGAGCAAGAGAGTTAGGGTGTCTAGAAAGGTGTGGTGGAAGTGTATTACTAGCCAGCTACATTCTGATCTTCGAGAATTTGGGTTGGTGTTGCTACTAGATTAGACAATATTGAACAACCCTAGAAGAAGATTCAAAGATTCCAATTCATCATTGCAGAGCTTTTAGGATTAGGTTTTTTGAGAGGGAATGGTTTCATCCATGAGATCGAGCCTATGATTTGACACATGATACTAGCTTGCTGAACTTCCATGCAAAGGTGAAGGGCTTCCTCATGATCATATGTTGGGGTGGGGATTCTCTAGGTTATTTGTCTGGTTTTTTATATCTTTGAACTTTGGGATGTGGTTTGTCTTATGTCCATGATGTATAGGTTCCCCCCTTACACCCTTAAAAGGGGGTTTACCTTTAATAATAAAAATAATTGAAGTCCTTCGTGCTGTTGGATGGATGAACCCTTAAGTAGGTATTAACATATGATATTTCAAGAGGTAAATCCTCTCTCTTTTCTTTTAATTTCCTTTCAATTTCCATTTTTATTTCTTATCTTCTTCTATTCTCCTCTATCCAAATGATCATGATATCTTCAGTATCACCTATATATTATAATTAAATCATGTTAATGAAATACTTTTCATTAAAATACTTTCTCACTCTCTTTTATTTTAAAAATGAAATCATCGTCCATGAGGTGCTGATTTGCATCCTTCATGGAAACTAGATATTTGTTCTTCAATTTCTCATTCATGAATGGCCATGTATCAAATTTTATGGTTGAAACAGATTATTAAATATTTATTAAATCTTATGTAATTTTCTAGAAACCTAATATAAACATATTATTAATTTATAAAACAAAAATATTGTGTAATGATCGAAAAAACGCCCAAAATAATCTATGTAATTATCACTAAAAATTATTCTGTGATTCATACTCATACTGTTGGAACCAGGTTCTTCAAAGCATGATTTGGTGTATGGTTTGTGTTTGTTTTCAATCCTCAGTGGAAGTTCAGGGTGTGAACCAACAAAGCGATCATACCGTTCAGGAAGAAAACAGTAGTGAAGGTGGCGCTGTTTCCCAGTGTTTGCCAAATTTTTGGGCCTGAAAATCCGTAAATAAAGTAAAGTGTTTTTGGCAAAGATACTTGCGCGCCGAGCTCTTGGAGGATGAAAGACTTGCGCGCCATATGTTTTTGAGGATCAGAACATCAAAATTTGGCTAAGGAAAGAAGGTCGCGCAAGTGTTGGTTGGGTCGCGCAAGTAACTTGCGCGACAGAGGATCTGGAGACAGGACTTGCGCGCCGTCGAGGGACTTGCGCGCCGCCGCGCAGGGGGTCCAGTTTGCCTATAAATACTGGACCACCCCTCCTCATTTCCAACGGAGTTCAAGGCCGAGAGATTGTTCGAGCTCTCGTCGCGCAGGTGGTAGAGTCGCGCAGGTGGTTGTTTTGTCGCGCAAGTAGAGTTTGCGCGCCGGTGTTTGGCTGTTCTCCCAAGGCAGTTTGGAAGAGAAAGGAAGTGGATCGCGCAAGTATTTAGTTCAAGAAGGCAGTGTCGCGCAGGTGCTTCAGTGACACTTGCGCGCCAGTTTAGTCTTGCGCGCCTGAGACTTGCGCGCCGCCGGGAGACTTGCGCGCCGCCGGGAGACTTGCGCGCCAGGCTTGAAAAGGAGACCTAGACACTATTGAAGCACGCCTGCCTTGCTGGAGCTGCACGAAAGCCGAGAAACTACTCGGTTCATTCGAGGAAAAGTGATATTCTTCTTCTGGTGAGAATCGGACTTCAATAGAGCATCTACATTCAACAAAGGATGCACTCTTATGCAAATGAAGAAGAGACCTACACGTCTATAAACTGAGTGGGACTTCACCAACGGCAGTGAGCCAGGGGGAGTCAACGGGAGTGACCCGAGGGACGCAGTGAGTTATCCCTGAACTATTGTAAAGGCAGTGAGCCTGGGACAGGGTGTCTGTACCCGAACTTTTGTATCCGCAGCTAGTGAAGCATAGTGGATTTAGGTACGACCGGCAACCTGTCGGCGTATGCTCCTTGGACGTAGCCCTTAGTGGTGAACCAAGTAAAAATGACTGTGTCTTCTCTGTGCATGTGAATGTTTTCTTTTTGATCGTAATCATCATACAGGTTCAACAAGTTCCTACCAACGTGGGAACAAGATCCAACAAATTAAAAGAAAAAGTGGTCACCCTGATTCACCCCTCCCCTCTCAGGGTGTCCCGGGGTCCTTCACATACCATTTAACCAAATAATATTTATAACCATTTAAATTTTTTTATTTCCATTACCAATTCTAATTATGATGAATTATACCCATTTTACATGAACTTCATTACCTATAAATTTGCAAACAGATTATTAAAACCAAAGAAACAATTGATTATGAACCCCCATTTTTCATTCAGGTTACACTTCCTCATCCTTTTTTCAACCAATTATTCCAAAACTAATCGTTAAAAGAAATTAATTATTCAGCAATTTAACTATATATTAATAATTTTAACCATCTTTATGTTTCATTCTCTTATATATAAAATTTTTAAACATCTTCTCTCCCATCAATGTCATATCAATGGTCAGTCAACGACCAATAGATACATTTCCAAGTCATGACATAAAACTATCCTCAAGGGTGGATGTTATAATATATATATATATAATATAATTATATGTATTATATACTTCTTTAATTAATTATATTAATGATAATTTAAATTTATATAAAATAGAAAATGTTTTGTAAAATTGGAAATTTTTAAGTAAAATATGATATCTAACACTTCAATTTTCATCAATAAAAATTATAAAATATAATATAATGATTATAATACATAAATAGTTATATAAATGAATATAATTCACTACTCTATCAGTATTCTAATAAATATATATTTGTTGTTCCGAAGGTGAAAACATGAATAATTTAAGCCGAAATTAAGGTGAGGGACACTATCTAAATTTCTGTTTCATTAATAATTACTTCTTATTGTGCACCTAATAATTCTTATGTGATTTATATAATTCTAATTTTAGATCAATTTTAATTTGAAATTATATTTATATTAAATATAAATATTCTTGTATCATGGATATAATTATTTTTTAGTTGTACACCATTTTACATATGATGTTTATTTTGAATATTTTTTTAACTAGGGAAATATTGATGAATCTATATACTCTACACAATGAATATATTTATAAGGAATATTTTTCTTGAATTAAATATATGTATAAATAATGATTTGGAAATTTAGTGAGGATTGGTGCCTGCTATATCCCATTGATTCATGAACATGTCCCACAAGACAAAACAGCTAATGACAAACCCTTCGTGCTTGTTTCCAAACAGAATCAGACAAGTCTCTACCCACATAAATAAACTGTCTTGATGGTATAATGGTTCATTTTATAGACGCAATAAATCCAATAAATAATAATTTTCTTCAATAAATACTAATTTGTTACTTTCCATTATATCTCCACTTTGAAAAAAAATCTATGGATGCATTTTCATTCACAATTTTTTGATGGCATGTTTTTTTTCAAATTATTTACCTTTCAAGAATGTCTATTAATTATTTAAATTATTTAAATTTTTATTGATTCATGTAACCCTTTCTGATCATTTGAGCTCACCCTTATTAAGATTCATTTCCCAAGGTTATGAATAGGAATCCTTTGAATGAGTTTCAAGGATGGTGTTTATTTCATTTTGTTTTGTATCATGTTGTATTTTCTATGTTTCCGAATGTACTGAGTATAATTTATGTAATATTTTCAACCAAACATAAAAATTGATCGGCCCTTCATGATTTGATTCCTTGTAATTAGGACACTGTAGAAAAATAATGCATAGGATCTAGTTTTCTAGGGTCAGGTTGTTACAATTGGTATCAAAGAAAGTTTAACAGCAACCATGTGAACTAGTTTTTAGAAAACATAGTTTTGGGAAATAACCATAAGATATGAATTTATGATACTCATAGAAGAAAATCATGGAATTTCAGAAATGTATATATTATGTTGGTATTCCTAGAAATACATACATGTCTGCATATTACAAGTGGATGTTGTTCTGGAATAGATATACCAAGGGGTAACAACTTCGATCGGTGTTATGGCCTTGACTCATGGTGACCTGGTACAAGAAAAAGGGATTTACACTCCACTTGGTTTGACACTCTCAGGTTATATACTCAGGATAATTCTCATTTTTAATACAAACATATATGAAGGGTTTAAATGGAAATATTCCCTCAAAATAACTTTATTTATTATTATGAAATTATCTATTCCTAAAATTTTAAATTTATGTTAAGTATTTTACAAGTTAAACTTTTTTCATTATGATTAATAATCTAATTTATTGTATTCCATTATTTAGTGTTTTTACCTAATAGAAGAAAGGGAATCGATACCCGCAGATAATGCAAGGATTTCCACACTGAGTAAGTCAACACTGTTAGTATTGTAACTGATAAGTTCAAGACCATATTAAGAAAACATACTGAACTTATGATGAATAAAAATACTACACCTATGTTGGATCATTTCATGTGGCAGAAGACCCATATTTTTGTGGGACTAATAATCCAGTGGTAGTTGTGTAGTTGATCAAGTCCCTTGAAATGATATTTTTATAATTGGGATGTAATGAAAATGAAAAGTTAGAACTATCAGTACATTGTCTCAAGAGAGATTCTGACTAATGGTGTCCATTTATCAAAAATACTAAGGAGAACTAAGAAATATATAACATTTATTAGAGATCTTTTAATGAAATTTTCTTCAATAAATACATCCCTCATGAGCAGTGGAAAAAAATTTAGATAAAATTCCTTAGCTTAATGAAAAGGGAGGAAGAGAGTGTTACAAAGTACAAGGCTATATTCACAATACTTTCTAGGTATTCTATAGATTATGTACGCGATTAATAATATAATATTGATCAATTATTCTAAGGTCTTGATTGATATCTTTTAATGGAACTAGATTTAGATACATTTTCATCATATGATTAAATAATGTTATGTTCCATAAAAATAGAAAAGTTATTTTCTATGTAATGTTTTTTTCAAGTAAAATCAAGATAAGAAGAGGTATTATGATAACCATGGAAAATATGAATCACCAAATAAGATAAAGGGAATGAATCAATTCTAATTTTGTGAATTCTATGCCATGAATCATCTTGGAAAATGCTTGAAAGGAATGGGAGTTTGTTATAAGTGTGGGGAAAAGGTTCACTTACCTAATGAATGAAAGGGGAAGAGACAAATCAATGATGATCAATGCTAAAATTTTAGGGAGATGGGAAAATATTAAAATTATTTTCCTATGAATCAAGGAAAAATTCATATGAAAATGCCAAAATAGAAAGGCCAAGCTTATGTGATCACAACTAATGAGGTTGAAGATCCTAATGATGTGGTGGAAGGTACTTTAATCATTTCCAAAAACATAGAAAATGAATTATTTTGATTTTGGATAATATCATTTCTTATATCTTCCCATATTTCCAAGAAAATTATAAATTTAACTTTTGATTTAATAATGGATTTTTTAGTCAAAACACCAAAGGGAAGTATAATTGAAACAAATATGTGTTGTTTAGTCATTTTTATGACACATAAATGTACTTTAGTTGCCGACCTAATCATCATAAATGTGATTAACCTTGATATAATCCTCTAAATAAACTATAGTTAAAAATATGATAAAAAACATTTATTGAAGAAAAATAATTTATAGTTTGTGATAAAGGTGTATAATACATTATCGTTAGAGAAAAAACCTCATAATATAATTCTTATCTAGACCTTCACCCAGTATCTCTATTTAATGAAATTATTTTGGAGGAAGATAAAACATCAACTTTGGATCTTAAAATCGATGATGTACATATTTTTCATGAATAAGTTGATGTATTCCTGGAGTATTTAAATATACATACTTCAGATTGGGAAATTGAGTTATCTATTCATTTAATTCTTGGTGCACGAGCATTAATAAATACTCCCTATATAAAGGCCACTATGAAATTAGTGTAGATAAAAAAACTAATGGAATATAGGGACAATGGATATATTCTCCAAAGTGTTTCTCCTTGGGGAGACCATGTTCCTTTTCTCTAGAAGATATAGGGATCCCTGATGATTAACATTGACTATAGGGAAATAAATGCTATTATAATAAAGGAAAATTATCCCCTACCTCACATTGAATATTTATTTGATCAACATCATAGAGAAAAATATTTTTCAATGATTTACCATATATATTGATATCATCAGTGGCATGTGAGAAATTAAGTTATTCCATTGACATCATTTCGAACCGGTTTTGTACATTATGAATTTTTAGCAACTTCATTTGGACTGACTAATTCAACCTTTGTTTTCAAGGATCCAATGAACAGAGTTTTTGAGGATTATCATGATGATTTTATTATGGTTTTTATTGATTATATCTTGATAAATTCCAAAATCTATAAGTACCATGTGACTATTTGTGAGTTTTTTTGATACTCTAAGAAGAAAATAGCTATATGGGAAGTTTAGTATGTATGAATTATAGCTTCAAACAATTTCCTTTCTTGGCCATATTGTATCTATGGTTGAAATATCTATAGATCCTATGAAGATAAAGGAAATTCCAGAATGGAATATTACAATGAATATAACAAAGATATTTTTTTTACTGGCTTAACAAGATACTATATATGTTTCATATATTATTTTGTCTGATTGGATAACCCGCTAACTAAGATCAAGTGTAATGGGGTTAATTTTGAATGGAGAAATTAATGTACACAAAGTTTTGTTGAATTGAAGAGAATATTGGCCAATGATCCCATTTTGATTCTTCCCTATTAAAATTTTTGGTTTTTGATATACATTGATGCATAAAAAAATGGACTGAGTTGTGTCCTTATGAAAAATTAAAATGTTATTGCTTATGAATCAAGGGAGTTGAAGACACATGAACAAAATTATCAATATCATGATCATGAGTTAGAAGTTGTAATCTTTGCTATGAAAATATGGAGACACTATCTCTACGGAGAAATATGTGAGATATATATGAATCCTAATAGTTTGAAATACATTTTTACACAGAAATAACACAACATGAGGAAAAACAGATCCCTTGAGTTACTCAAAGATTATTATTGTTCAATAAACTACCAACAAGAAAAGGTAAATAAGGTAGTTGATGTATTTAGTATGAAATATCATGGACTTTTAACCCAAATGAGGATTCAGAGAGGTCTTATATTCATTGATCTATTAAATATGGATATGGGAATTTTTATGGAGGAAACATCATTCCTTTTTAAATGATTGTAATTCCATCTTTACTAGAGAAGATAAAAATCTATCAATCAGATGATGAGAATTTTCAAAAGAAAATTGACACCATTAAGGATAGGAGTTCATAAGACTTAGTGCATGAGTATGGAATTATGAAATTTGGAATGATGTTATGTGTTCTATCTATATCAGAGCTAAAAAGGAAATTATTAGATGATTCTAATACTCAAATTTCTCCATAGAACCTCATATTACCAAAATGGAGAGAGATACGAAGGAACATTATTATAAGGATAATATAATGAGTGAAATTTCTTACTATGTGTGAAGATTCCTAGTTTGTAAACATGTGATGGTTGAAAGACAACTCCCTAAAGGAGTCAAGAAACCTCTTCCAATACCTGTGTGAAAATGGGATGATATTACGATACAATTTTTCATAGGAATACCAAGTACACCATGAAAGAATGATGCAATATGGGTTATTTTTTATAGACTTACAAAATATGCACATTTATTCATAATAAGGGAAGATTTCCATTGTAGATTCAAGAAAGACTCTACATTAAAGAAGGTTTAAGACTTCATCGTGCACCTCAATTGAATGTTTTTGATCGAGATCCACAATTTACATAATAATAATGGAATAATATTTAGATAGATTTGGATATAGAGCATTATTTGAGTTCATCTTATCACCCTAAAACCGAAAGATAGTTTAAAAGGAATATTCAAACATTAAAAACATGTTGAGATCATCCTCACTTGAATTTCTAGGTTTTGTGTAATCATTAATTTCCTTTGGAGTATTTTTCAGAAAATAGTAGATTCCATTATAGAATTCAAATGGAACTATATGAAGCATTATATTGAAAGAGATATCAAGTTCCATCTTTTTGGGATAAATTTTATGAGATGATACATATAGGCCCAAATCTTATTGAAGAGAAAATGAAAAGGGTAAAGAAAACTCAATCTGATATTACAGCATCCCAAACTTGGAAAATGATTTAAACTCACAAATTTAGAAAGGATTCGGAATTCCATAGGGTAAATCATTTCATTATGAAGGTATCTCTAGGTAAGGGTGTCTTCATGTTCGGAAATAAAGGTAAAATGATCCCCAGGTACCTTAGACCATTTGAAATTCTAGAAATAATTGGAGCTACAACTTACTATTTAGAAATTTTTCCATGTCTCTCTAATTTTCAGGTTGTGTTCCACATTTTATTTTTATAGAAGTACATTCCTGACCCAATGCACTTACTCTCCCATGGGGAAATAGAACTGGAACCTAATTTGTCTTACTTTGAAGAGACTATTAAGATTTTTGAAACTAGAGATCATGTACTGAGAAATCAGATGACTCATCTGGTAATTATTCCCTAGAGAAACCATAAAATAGAAGAGAAATAATTGGAGCCTTAGGATATTATGAAGAATAACCACCCACATATATTTATATGGAAATATACATGAAAAATATTTAGGACAGAATTTCTAAAGAGGGAAGAATATAAAACCACAAGATTTTATGGTATGTATCATATTAAATAAATAAAGTCATTGGATATCTTACATTGCATAAAAAATTATTTAATTTACTATAAATGAAATAAAATCATATAGAGAACACAAAAAATTCTTATAATTGATGAATGAATGAAATAAGAGGTATTTCTAAAAGTTAAGAAACCTATATCGTTGAAATAGTAATGAGACAGTGGGAATAGTAATATGACCCTTATGAATATTAAATCGGCCAACTTTATAGTACCCACACCCATGAATGTATGAATAAAATTTAAGAAACTTATAAATGAAAGTATGATATAGTTATATCATAGTATAATTAAATAAATATTTTAAAAATTAATTTTAAGTGATGGTTTTTTTATAAGTCATAAATACTTAATTACAATTTTATAATAAATAAAATGTTTTAAAAGAAAATTTAATTTTATAATTTTTTTCATAAATTAATATTTCATTGTATTATTATAGTAGGATAATTTTATAAGACCTTAGTTAATTTTTAGTGTTATATAAAATGAGTTATAAATTTAAAATATATATTTTATGAGTAAATTATGATTTCATTTAAAAAATTAATTTCATATATTTATAAAATGAATTTCATAAAATTAAATTCATTTTTTTATTCTACACGTCAAAAAATGGTTAGGGTTATTTTTCGGTATTTTTCTGAAACACCTGAATTCTTATTGAATAGTAAAATACTATAATTTACAATATATAAAAAATATAATTGAAATATAATATTCCTTGAGTCATGGATGATGTAAGCATCATTTTTTCAAAATCACATGTAAAAATTGATATATTTACTCACAAGAATCATCAGTTTTTATTGTCTTGATCCAAAATTATAAAATAATGAATAAAATATTAACAAAACACCCCACTGCTCCACTATAAATACCACCCCTCACCACCACTTATCCTCACACCTTTATGCCATGAAGAATCTCCAATTTCTTCCAAAATAATTTTTCTTAGTCCATCAGCTACATCTAGGATCTTTTGGTCTATACAAAACAAGAATCCAAGGTCCCTTAAGGTGGTACTCAAAGTGGAAAATTCCAGAGGTAAATCCTCTCACTTTTCTTTTAATTTCCTTTCAATTTCCTTTTTCATTTCTTATCCTCTACTAAACACCTATATAAAAATGATCAATATAAAACCATTATCATAAATATAAATTAAAGGTATATTGTTAATATAATATCCTTCTTTATTCTTTTTTTTTGCTCTCTCTAATTTTAAAAATGAAATCATCATCTATGAGGTGCCGATTTACAACCTTCATGGATGAAAAATTTTCATTCTTCAATTTATACTTGAAAGCCGGTCATGAAACCATTTTTATGGTTGAAAGATATTATTAAATATGTATTAAATCCTATTTAATTTTCCATAACAACTATATATATTGTATTAATTTATTAAACAAAACTATTGCGAAATGATCGAAAAAACACAAAATAATCTAGACAATTATCACTAAAAGATTATCTAATGATTCATCCTCATACCATTAATAAAAATGATATATATAACCATTTAAACTTATGTATGTTCATTAATAATTCAAATTATGGATAATCATACCCATTTTACATGAACATTAATATTTATAAATAAGTGAACTGGTCACTAAATTCCAGGAAACGAATTCCCCTAAACCCCGATTTTTTCATTTTAGTTACACTTCCTCTTTCTGTTTCCACCAAAAATTCAACAATAAATCATTGGAGTTAATTAGGTAGTAATATACATATATATAAATAATTCTAACCTACTTTATGTGTATTAATACTATATAAGTTTTTAAAAATATCGTCTCTCCCTTCAATGTCCCATCAAAGGTTGGTCAACCACTAATGGAGACATTTCCATGTCAACACATAAAACCATACTCAAGGGTGGATGTCATAAAAAATATATATACATGTAATTAATTATATTAATTTATAATTTATATATAGAAAAAAAAGAAAAAGTGTTTCAAGACTAGAAATTTTTAAATAAAACATGATATGAAATGTAGTAATTTTCAATAATGGAAATTAAGAAATATAATTCAATTATTGAAACTGATAATTAGATATATATATATATAAATATAATTCATTATTGGATAATTCTTTTTATAAATATATATATTTTTTGTTCAGGACGTGGAAATGCAAAAAATTTAATCAGGAAATAAAGTAAGGGACTTTGTCTCAATTTTAATTTTATTAAGACTTGCTTCATATTGTGCACCTAAAAATTAATATGTGGTGTATGTAATTAAAATTTTATATCACTATTAATTTTAAATTGTATTTCTATTTAATATACTTATTATTGTTTCATGGATATGATTATTTTCTTATTCTTATACCATTTTACACTCAGTGTTTATTTTGAATATTGTTTTAATTGGGGAAATATCGATGAATATGTATCCTCTACAAAATATAGATATTTATAAGGAATATTTTTATTGAATTAATTATATGTATGAAGAATTATTTGGACATTCAATTATGGGTGGGGTCCTCTATATCCCCTCAATGCATCAACATGTCTCATGAGAAAAAAAAATAGTAACAAACCCATCAAGTTTGTTCCCAAACAGTGTCATACATGTTTCTACCAATAGAATTAAACCATATTGATAGTATAATGATTCATATACCAGATACATGAAGTCCACTACATAAAAATTTTCTTCATTCAGTACTCATTTATTACTTTCTAGGATATTTTCATTGTGACAAAATATATAGATGTGTTTTCATTTATAGTTTATTGATGGCATGTGGTTTTTATATTATTTACATTTCTATGAAGTCTATACATTATTGAATTTAATTATTATTTTTATTAATTCATGTAACCCTTTTGGATTATATTACCTCACCCTAATTATATTTCCTTTCTCTAGTCTATGAAGATGAATCCTTTGAATGAGTTTCAAGGATGTTGTTTATTTCATTTGGTTATGTATCATATAGTATTTTCTATATTTCCTAATGTGATATGAGAATATAGTATGAAATATGTTATTCCAAAAAAGTTAAACTGACCAGTCCTTTGGGATTTGATACCTTTTAGTCCTTCCAATGTAGTACTATAATTCACCGACTCTATTTTTCTGGGGTCGGGGTGATATATGGATATAGGTCGGGATTAAGAAATAACCACATGTTTCCAAAAAAATAGACCTATCTAGATATTATCTCCTATAAAATGAATTATATAATTATCTCATTGATTTGGATGTGATTTGAAGGCTTCTCATGGTGTGTTGGAGATGGATTCTCACGGTAATTCATCGTTTTTGTTACCTTTTCTTGGTTTTCCATAAATCTAATTATCTCCCTCTCTTGTTTTCTTAGATCTAGTTTTGTTGTGGATATATATATGGGTTTTGATGAAAAATATGATTATATTTGGCTTTTTGATGCTAGAGGAAGATATCCATAGTGGTATTTGCAGTTTTTACTTTATTTAATTTACTTTTTAGTTCCATTCATAATTTTCCCATGGTTTCCAAGGAAGGTGGCTTAAATATTAACCACTCCTTATAGAAATAGAAGGAATGATTTAAAATTTTTTGTTCTGATTGAATTGTTTATGATATTAATGTGCATTTATTTTTAGAAAGCCTATTTAGTGTCAGTTTATAGAAATTTGGAAATTTTAATTTTTTTGAAAGTGAAATTGGTTATATGATTTTAAGATAAAGAACATGAAATTAATTTTTTGGTTTTGTTGTTTGGAAAAGTGATTTCAGTAAAATGTTGGTTTCCTTGAAATGGTTAGTTTGAATGGTTTTCAATAAGAGGTTAGTTTTATTAAAATGTTTAATTGGAATGTTTTTCAATAAAATAATTGTTTTATTAAAATAGATGAAATTGTTGTTTTGTAATTGATTTTGGGAATAATGTTTATGTGTGTTCATGTGAATATGTACATATAAGGGTAAGAAGTATCACCCCATCATTAGTATTATGGATAGGGTTTAGGGATTTCCCCATAAAATGGTTCATTAGGTGACATATTAGTAAAAGGAAGACTCACCATAGCTACATAGGGAGTAACCTTTAGGGTTACATTTGAATTCCCATCATAGTATGTTCCCTAAATCTATTAGGAGAAACCTTAATGTTTATCTCCATAAAGTTACACAATGCATTGGAGTGATACCATGGGATCACCAACCCTCTATTTATTATAGAACCACCTGTATACATAATCAATTCCCAAGAACCATATCATAATGACAAGACTTGAACAAGCATAAAGTAAATATAAAATTTACATAGTGAAATCATAAGTCATCATTTCAAGATATTGATACAATAAATATATTCTCAAAAACATTTTCAATACCAAAATACATAAAAAGGTAATATGGTATTTTTTTAAAAAAAACATTACGACTTGTAGAGGATGCCAAATACCAAATAATGGTCATGATAGTAGAAAGGTCATTATCGCCATGTATATTAAAAAAGAATTCCTTTTTGTTGTTTAGTAAAATTCTTCACAAAAAAATATTCCTTTTGAAAAATATTTAATGAAATTAAAAGTGAAATTGGTTTATTATAAATAGTATAAAATAAGGTTGTGTATAGATCGAAATATTCCTCAACGAAAGGAGATTGAGATGAAGTCCCTTAAAAATATCATATCATTTTATTAAGGATAAATCAAAGAGATAAATATATGTAAAAAATATTAATACACCCAATATAAGTGGATATTAATTGTAAAACAATCATAGTTCATTCAAACATATTCTTGAAAATAAAACCAATGTCATGGATATTTTACTCAATGAATGTAGATTGAGTTAAAATTTCCCTTACCTCGAGTATGACATGACACGTTCGTTCTTTATATTCCAGAATAATAAACATAGGATAATTTATACTTGCTTTAGAAACTTTTTCAAGTATATTATTAATTTTATATTACCAATTACCATGTTATAGAAATTATTTAATTATTTGAGTTTATATTAGACATTTTTTTGATATTCAGTGCATGAGTCAAAAATGAATTTGTTATAATAAAAAATTGTCAATGTGTTCCAAATTATATTATATCTATAATGGTATTCATGATTTAAATATCATATAAACCTAGTATATATGTATTTATTATAATATATTATTTTTTAGATAAGAATTGAAATGCACCGTTCAAAGAGACGGTAGGCCCTACATACGCATGAACGATACTTTTTTTCCATATTTAAGTAATTAAAACTAAATGACACATAATTATATTATAATTATAGTGTAATATATTTGTTTTATATGTTACATATGTTCATTAAAACCATCCTTTATACATTACATGTATGGAATGAACAAGTCATATCACTTTGAGGGGGAAGTAGTCCACACTTCCTCAAATGAAATTATCATATTTACACATTATGGAATGCATAAAGGTATGTTGTGATTAAAAATTACACCAGAATAGAGACAATATAAATATAATATATATAATATGTAAATAAAGTTCCATCATAATGGACACCATGAGAGGTGGTATGAGAAAATTGAACAATCATCATTTCGTGGGGCAACAATACACCATACACAGAAACAATATTTTCTATATCCATTAGATGGAGGTGTGTATAATTGTAGGTCGAACCATTAACATAACAATGTTATGACCCATCCCCCAGGGCCCATTCCATGACAACCCCAATCCCTCCATCCATAGGCTAGGGGTTGGCGACTTGCACCGAAAGGCATATCCCTGAAAAATTGGAAGGCATTTCCTTTAAACTTGCAAACAGATAGTCCAAGAATAAAATGAGCCCAACCCACGTAGTAATCTACAGTAGTAAAAAAATGTGTACTAAAAGTAAAAAAGGGTGAGTACTGTAAGTAAATGGGGCAAGAATACAATCCCAACTGAAAAGTACAAAAGTAATAGAAAAAAAACCCCCAGAATCGTCTGCCAAGGTTCCTACCAGAAAGGTAGGTGCATCTCACTGTTAGTCATCACTACCACAAATCAAATATAAAGGTCCACCTTCGAGAACCATTTAGTTTGGACTCCCAAACCTTGTTCAAAGCTGTCCATCGTATGCAAAATACACAACAAGGTGTGGGCGAAGCCCATGCAGGGGTGAGTATAACAACAATCAGTAGGGACCCTGAGACCCCCGAAGGTCTCCCAGAGTTCAAAAAAGGAAAATACACAAAGAAATACCTCAATAAAAAAGTACGAACCAATATTAAGCTCACACAAGGAATACAACTCAGTGATCAGGAATATAGATGATTAGTCTTAAGATATATCATCTTATTCCATTTAGATGTTACAGAAATCATCCACATAGAATTTGTACTATTATTAATCCACTCATGGACGTTAATCACAATTTCATGACAGGACACTTTAAGGCTGGTCCTCATCAGGTCACGCTACTGCTAATTCACATAGGGTCACTAGAATTTTGATCCACATAGGGTCACTGGAATACCGATCCACACAGGGTTGCTGAAATGATGATCCATATAGGGTGGCTCGATATTGATCCTAAATGGGTTGCTCTAAAACTGGTCCTCATCGGGTAGCTATGATGTTAATCCACACAGGGTCTCTATGATGTTTGTCCACACTAGATCACTACTTCAAAGAAAACCATCCATATGGTTTCCCTGTACCCAGTGCACTCGAGTTCCGTAGAATCATATCAATGAAATATCATTCATTCCTCGACCGCCACTAAACTCCAAAAAGGAGTAACCCAAAGGACCACCGTATCGTAAGGTTTTCAACTCAACAGAAAATGTGTCAATCGGACACCCGGTCCGTAGGGGCGCGTGGCTCATCCAGTAAGGGGGGCGTGGCCCGACCCGTAGGGGCACGTGACCCGGCCCGTAGGGGGGGGGACACGACCCGTAGGGGGGCCCCAACCCGGCCTGTGGGGGGGGGGGGGTGCAGGTTCAACCCAGCCCGCAGGAGGGCGCATCCCAGCCCGTATGGGGGCGCGGGGCCCACCCTTCATGGCACAGGGGGAAAACGCTCCCCCTTTTTCACAAATCGCTTATCCATTCGGGATACAAAGTAGAAATTCCACATGGCGATGCAAAGTTGTCGTGGGACCCGTAGGGAGCAGGTCCCTCCGTCCCAGCTTCGAGCCGTGACCACCACCATCAATGCACGATGGTGCGCTGCTCCTCCTCTGCAGTCGGCTGGTGCTGGCCGTCCTGCTCAACCACTGCAACTGAAAATCTGAGGCCTCCTCTTACAGGGGAACATGAAGGTGCACCGACACCTTCGCGGCCGGCCGGTTCCAGCCACCTGCTGACCGCATCAGTCTCCTCTTGGGGTGCGTGATAGTGCACCACAACCACCGTGGTTGTCTGGTGCCATCCTCCGCCATCGCCTACCTATGAGGGTCCTCGGTGCCGCCGCGCCGGTGCCATGATTTACATCTTCTGAGGGACACTGGGTGAGCTCTGGTGGTCCATTTTTTCATCCGATCCCACCTACGGGCTTCCCGGGTCATCGCCTTCACTTCTTGACCCTCAGATTTGGGTTTTGTCGAATCTGAAAATTCACCCGCGTAGAATGCAACGATTGAACAAGAGGCGGAGGGACCATGCCTTGTTCATTTGGACGATGCCCTCCACGTTAGCATCTTATCAAAAGAGAATATAAAAGATTCAAAAACTATTGAAATTTAAACAAGACAAATCCCTACCTCATGAGTCATTGGAGAGTGTCCCGCATTTGAAGATGGGTCAGTGTTGGTCGATCCCGAAGCAAGCCTACAACGATGCCACTCAAAACGAAAATCTACGGTTCTTTCTTGATGGGTCTGTTTTTGTCTAGAGGATCCTTCAAAATCATCCTCTCTAAAAAAATGATCCTTTTCCAATGAAATCAAAAACTAAAAACAAATTAGAGGGGAGTTATATTTACAACACATAATTAAGAGAGGTTCATTAATTGGTGCAATTAATGAACCACCTTAGTTGCATGTAGATTGGTTACAAATTTTGTGTAACTGGGCATTTAGTGTTCTACATTAAATCCCCAACCACCCCTTGTTGTCCCCGCCACCAAAACCTAATGAAAGGTGTATGATATTTAAAATAAATTAGATTTAATCTATTAATCCTCCACAAAAACCGCAAAAAACCAAATTCCTCTCTCAAACCACTACGGTCAAGGTTAAGAATCCCTTAAGTGAATCCTGGTGCTGAGAGTTCAACGGTGCCATCATATTTCAATTCTGAGCATTGTTTCAAAAGTTAGGATTTCCCACTCACACATTTAGTAAACGTGCCTTAAGAATGTTTAAAATTCTATTCCGGGCACACTGGGCACCGGAATCAAACACCATCATATTTCGCTGCCTCAGAATAGTTCCATATAATTAAAAAAAATAAATTGAAAATATGGGGCTTTTAATTCTCCCCACATTAGGGATTTTCATCCTTGAAAGCCACAACATAGACTAAAAAAATAATTGGGGGTACTGAGCACAAATCTGAGTCTCCTGCTCCCATGTGTTCTCCTAGAGTTTCCCGTGCTGCCAACGAACGTGCACAAGAGGTATCGATCATCCATGAAGGACCCACTCATGTTGGTACTAAATATCTATAAGAACCTCTTTAAATGTAACCCCATCATCAATGTCTAGCTCTCCCCAGTAGATAATGTGTGATGGGTCATACACATAATTTCTTAGCTGCGATGCATAGAACAAATCATGCACCCGATGGATCTGTGGGGGAAGAGCTAGTTGATATTCCACCTGGCCAACTCTGCTGAGAACCTGAAAGGTTCTGATGAACCTAGGAGATATCTTGCTACCCCGGCCAAAGCTCCACAAACATCGTCGAGGAGATACCTTTTGGAATACATGGTCTCCCTCCATAAACTCCAAAGGTCTCCATCTCCTATCATCATAAGTCTTCTTCCTGCTTTGCGTAGTCTTCTTCCACTCTTGGATGATCTGCACCTTCTCAGTGGTATCCCATACCATCTTTGGACCCACATGTGTTGACTCCCCTAGATCTATCCAGTATAGAGGTGATATGAATGTTCGACTGTACAAGGCCTCAAACGGTGCCATACATAAGAGGAAATGACAGCTGTTGTTGTACGAAAAATACACCAAGGTCTAGTGATCCTCCCAACTTTGGCCAAAATTTAGAACATAAGAATGAAGCATGTCCTCGAGTTTCTGAATAGTCTGCTCCATCTGACCATTCTTCTGAGGATGAAAGGCGGTGCTCAAACATAGTTCTGCCCTGAATTCCCCCTTTAATCCCTTCCACAACTAGGATGTAAAATGTGTGTTACAGTCATAGACGATCGTTGATGGAACCCCTTAAAGCTGTACAATCTCTTGTATGTAGAGGAGTCCCAATACCTCTACTGATCCCTTAGATGGGTAGGAAGTGGAATGAATTTTGAGTCAGTCAATGATCACCCAGATGGAATTGGGGCCCATAGACGTACGTGGTATCCCTGTCAAGAAATCTATGGAAGTACCATGCCACTTCCACTCCGGTACCTCTAATGGCTATGCTAATCTTGTTGGAACCTGATGCTCGGTATTCACTTACTGACAAGTGATGCATCGTGAAACAAACCCTACCACTGATTTCTTCATCCTTGGACACCAGTGCTGATGCCATAGGTCCTAGTACATCTTTGCCACACCAGGATGTACCACCAGAGGGGACATATGAAACTCTCTCAAAACCTCCTCCCGTAGAGCCACCTGTACCATGGTTCTATCTTTAAAGAGAATGACATGCTCCCCACCTTCAAAAAACCCATCAGGTGCCTTTCCTGAGTATATCTGAGCACATCAAGCCTCGTAGTCAATGTCCCCAAGCTGTGCATCCTGAACTCACTAAAGAAGTGGGGGACTGACAGTCATAGACTGAAGGTAATCTTCTCCATCTCTATCCACAAAGGATATCTGCAACGTAGCTAGGTGCTTTGTCACCTCACTCAGAAACTGTAGTCTAGACCTCTTGTTGAGTGAATTAGCTACCATGTTCCACTTCCAAAGAGTATATACTATCTCAAAGTCATAGTAATGGAGTAACACAAGCCATCGTCATTGTCTCGGGATCAGGTCTTTCTGTGAGCATATATACCTGAGAATCTTGTGATCAGAGTAAACAGTGAATCGTTCACCCATCAAGTATTGCCGCCAAATCTTCAGTGCAAGGACCACTACTGATAACTCTAGGTCACGGGTAGCATAGTTCTGTTCATGTTGTCTTAGATTTCTTGAACCACAAGTGATCACAACTCTCTCCTACATCAGGTAACATCCAATTCTGGTCCCTGATGCATTACAAAAGACTACATACCCAACGCCCTCTTCTGCTAGCCTCTAAATTGGGTCACACTTCAGTCTCTACCTCAGCTTTTAAAAACTATGCTGGAATCTATGCGTCCACACGAAGGGATGCCCCTTCCTCTTTAATGAAATCAAGGGTTTCACAACTCTGGAAAAGTCAGGTATAGATATTCGGTAGTACCCAGCCAACCCCAGGAAACTCTACACCTTGGTCACACTCCTGGGTGGCTCCCTCACAAGCACAAACTCTATCTTCACCGGATCCACTGCAACTCTAGCCTCTGGGATAACATGTCCTAGAAAGTGGACCTCCCGTATCCATAACGGGAACTTCAAGAGATTACCATAAAGCTGGTGCTCCCGGAGTGTATCTAGAACTATCTTCAAATGATAGGCACGATCCTCATCCATTGCTGAGTACACCAAGATGTCGTCAATGAAGACCACCACGAGGCGATCGGGGTATGGCTAGAAGATCATATTCATGAGTCCCATGAATACAATAGGGGTATTGGTCATGCCAAATGGCATAACCAAGAACTCATTTTGGCCATACCGACATCTGAAGGTCTTCTTCTGCACATCCTAATCTCATACCATGAGATGATGATACCTTGATCTGAGGTCTATCTTAAAAACCAACAATCTCCCTTTAGCTAATTGAAGAGATCATAAATCCATGGAACTGGATACTTGTTCTTCACATTCACCTAGTTAAGGTGTTTATAATCCCCACAGAGCATCAAACTCCCATCTACCTTCTTGGTGAACAAAATCAGGGTTGCCCATGGAGAAGCACTGGGCTTATGAACCCCTTCCGCTACAAGTCCTCCAGATGTACTCGCATCTCACGAATCTCCACAGGATCCATCCGATATGCTGGTGTAGATATTGGTGTCATCTCGTGGTACATGTCAATGTAGAAGTCCCCCTCTCTATGAGGTGGTAGACCCAGAAAATCATCATGGAAGACATCAACATACTGGTCCACCTCTAAAGGATAGCTTGGACTCTCAACATCAACTTCTCTGAGGGTAAGGCTAGAAAACTGATATGTGATTGGCTATACCCTCTTCCAGGAAAGTCTATCATATACTGAAAAGGATCCCTTCTCACCGGTGAAGGAAAAATTATTCCCATCCTTGTGGAAACACCACACTTTGCACCTAATGTTGTCAATCAAAGCATGGACTATAGATAACCAGTCCATACCCAAGATAACGTCGTAAGACCCTGACACCGCTACTAGATGATCCCAGCCGAAGTTCTCACCTCCAAGAGTAAGCTCACACTATCGACACCAATGTGTAATCATCGAATATTTTCCCGTAGGACTCTCTAGCCGTAAGGATCGATCCAATGGCTCCACCGAAATCTCCGATCTCTGAACAAGGGTTGGGTAATGAAAGAGTAACTATCACCTGTTTCTATAAGTAAAGCAAATAAGGTGGAGTAGACATATATTGGACCTTGAATCATATCTGGATTGCAGTGGTCATAGGCCCCAACTGCCAAGAGCTGAGCTCGTCCCTGTCCACCTGCTCCCTATGGTTGGGGTGGACCACCTAGGGGTGGTGGTAGAACCTCGAATCACTGCACACCGCCTGCTTCATATCCAGCTTGTCATCCATGTCTGGCTACTACCTGCGGACCTCCCTACTAAAATATTTCCCTCTACCTCAGTGGTCCCTCGACCGTCTATTTTTCATTAGTGTGGCTGGTCACGATGTTGCGAGCCATATGACCTTACCCACCGCACATGAAGCATAGTATGCTCCTCAGCTGGCCTACTCTACCTCATGAGCCTCACCCCTCTGACCCTACGTCCCAAGGTCATCCACCAGAAGGTTTGGTCTTCTTGGACCTTTGTTTCATCTGCCTACTACCATCCACAAATGACTCTACTACGTGTTGCCCTGTGGTGGGTCTCACTGTTGGTGTCTGCTCAGCAATGAATATCTTCACTGAGAGTTCTCTCTCTAGAAATACAGCATGCATCAGGATGCTGAGAGATACCATTAAAGCTCTAATCTCCCTTAGGAGTCCCTACTTGAAGGTCCGGGCCCTGAAGAAAGGTTCTCGCACCATGTCAGTAGAGTAGCGTGAGAGGTCAGTGAAACTCAGAGACTACTGGGCCACAGTCAGGTTTCCCAGCTATAATTGTTGCATCTCCAATATATGCACAAAGTATTGAGTCAATGAAACAAACTCTTCCCTAAAGAGGACCTTGAAATCTTCATAGGTGAGCATCACCTCATCATGTATATGGAGAGTCATTCTCCACTATCTTCCTATGGCACCCTGGAAAAGACTAACAACTAGGATCACCATCAGGTCGGCTGGTGTCCCAAACTGGCGAAAAACTCTGGCCATAGCCTCCAGCTAGTCCTCAGCCGCCTACAGATCTGTCTCACCTTGAAAACTCAGAGTCCTCTTCAGCTAAAACTCAGGAAATGCTCTCAGTTGTCATCCACTATCTGCTGGTGGGGATGGTGGCAACGGATTCCCAATGGGTAGTGGTGCTGCTGGTACCCCACCCGATGGTACTATTGACGAAAGAGGGCCCTTCACCGAAGCCTCATCACTCGGTGGGATATCCTCGTGTAATTTATGGGGAATACTAGATGTCTATCTATGTGGTGGAATCCTGAAAGGAAATAGGTGCAATGCAGTTACTATGTTATACATGGGGAGCTGAATCAAGAGATACCAAATAAAAAACATTTTCAAAACACATGCAATCAGTGTTTTCATGCACCGGGTCAGAAATCATAATTCAGGGTCCTGGTGTATGGATACGTCAGTCGCCACACCAACACTGGACTCCCTGAACTAAAAACCACAATCAAATCACTTAACACTATTTCTCCATTAAAAATATCGGAGTCTTAGTTCTTCAGTAGAACCGACTGATCTGATAAAACTTTTTCATGACCAATCCCTCGAGGCCCGTGCCATGACTAACCCAAGCCTGCCTTCTATAGGCCAGGGGTTGACGACTAGTATTGAAGGGAATATCCTTAAAAAGGGAATGTATTGACTTTAAACCTGCAAACACACAGTCTAATAATACAATGAGAACAACCGACATAGTAAACTACAGTAGTAAAAAGATGTGTACTTAAAGTAAAAAGGGTGAGTACTGTATGTAAAGGGGGTGAAAATACATGCCCAACTGAAAAGTACAAAAGAAACATAAAAATGATCCCGAAATCATCTGCTAAGGTTCCTACCTAAAGGGTTGGTAAAACTCATGACCAGTCATTACTGCGGCATGTCATGTCTAAAGGTCAAACTCCAAGCGTCATTTAGTCCTGGATCCCAAACCTTAGTCAAAGCTGTATGTCATCTTCACAAGACAAAACAAGGTTTTGGTGAACCCCATGCAGGGGTGAGTATAACAATACTCAGTAGTGACCTAGAGACCCCCAAAGTCCCCCTAGAGTTCTATAAAGGAAAAACCACAAAGAAAGACCTCAATCACAAAGCATGAAGCAATAGTCATCATACACCAGGTATATAACTCAAAGATAATGAATATAGATGATTAGTCTTAAGCTATATCATCTTATTCTATTTAGAAGTTCCACAACTGATCTACAAAGAAGTTGTTCTATTATGGATCCATTATTGGACTTAAGTCACAATTCCACGATGGGCCATTGTAAGGCCTTTCCTCATCAGTCCCACTACTGCTGATCCACACAGGGTCACTTGAATGCTGATCCACACAGGGTCACTTGAATATTGAACCACACGGGGTCACTGGAATGTTGATCCACACAGGGTCGCTTGATGCTGATCCTTGATGGTCCACTCTAAAACCAATCCTTTTCGTGTACATATGAGGATTATACTCATAGGGTCACTATGATGTTGATCCATACAAGATCTCCACTTTAAAAACCGCTAGCCATAGGGTTTCCCCACACCCGGTGCGCTCGAGTTCAGTAGAATCTGTTCCTTGAGACATTGGTCTCAAATAGACTGCCAATAAGCTCCACAAATGAGTATCCCAAAGGACTGCCATGCTTTAAGGGTTTCAACATGATAGATGGCATGCCAATAAGATGTTCGGTCTGTGAGTTATAAGTTTTTTAGTACCGAGGGTCCTGTTGGATTCAGGTTTGGTCCAACTTGGCCATTCTCCAAAATTATCCAAAAATCAAGTGGAGTATACCAAATGGTCCTTCTCTCTCCAAGGATCCAATCACCACAGATGGTTCTTCCAACAGAAGTCTGGATTTCATGTTATGAAATTTTAAGAGAAACTGGGCCAAGATGGGTTCGGGTCCAGTCCGGCCTGGTCGGACCGACCCGACCCGACCTAATCTGGGATGATCCGACTCAGGTCGAACCCGGACCGGCCCGTAGGGGGGTGTAGTCTAGCCCGAATGGGAGCACAGACCGACCTGCAAGGGGTGTGCGGCTCGACTCGCAGGGGGGGGGCGTCCTGCACGAGGGGCGCAACCCGGCCCACAGGGAGGCGCAACCCAGCATGCAGGAGGGCGCAGCCTAGCCCAAAGGGGGTTGAATGGTCCTCCCTAGCAGACTTGGGTGGAAAAGGATCCCCCCCTTTTTTCAAGAATGGCTAGGATGTTCGGGATCTGAATTAGTGGCACCCCAGGGCACCGCCTTGTCACCGCGCGACCCGTAGGGAGTGGGTACCTCCTCTATCGCGACATCGAGTTGTGACCACCTCCAGTGGCGTGCGACGACATGCCGATCTGCCTCTATGGCCGGTTGGTGGCAGCCACCCTGCTCAACTACCGAGGCTGAAAAGCCGCAGCCTCCTCCTCCTGCTGCGCGCGACGGTGCACCGCCACCTTCACAGCAAGCCGGTGCAGACCACCTTATGACCACTGTGGCCTCCTCCTGCGGCGTGCGATGGCATGATTCCACCACCATGGTTGGCCAGTGCCAGCCGCTGCCATCGCCTGTCGGTGTGGGTCACCAGTGCTGCCGTGCCGATGTTGCGCCGACTGTCTTCCGCGGGCCACCAGGTGAGCTATAGTGGTCCGTTTTTTCATCCGATCACACCTAATAGTTTCCTGGGTCACCTCCTTCACTTGTTGACCCTCGGATTTGGGTTCCATCCAACCCGAAATTTCACCCACGTAGAACGCAACAATAGAAAAATTGGTGGATGGACCAAGCCTTTTTCGTTTGGCATGCACCCTCCGCATTAGAATCTTATTAAGGTAGAAGATAAAAGATCCATCAACTCTTGAAATTTAAACAAGAAAAAACCCTACCTCATGAGTCATTGGAGAGTGTCCCACATTGGAATATGGGTCACTGTTTGTCGATCCTAAAGAAAGCCTCCAACGATGCTGCTCAAACGACGATCACCCGTTCTTGCTTGATGGACCCGTTCTTTGTCAAGAGCCTCCTCCAAAATCCTCCTCTCAAAAAACACCAGCATTTTCCAACTAAAAAACCTAAAAAGAGAGAATAGGGGAGATATTTTTACAACACATAATGAAGAGAGGTTCATTAATTGGTGCAATTAATGAACCTCCTTAATTTCATGTAGAGTAGTTATTCATTTTTGTATAACCAGGCATTTAATGTCTGCATTAAATGCCCAACCACCCCTTGTGGTCCCCACCACTAAAACTAAAAGAGAGGTGGATGAAATTTAAAAAAAATTAGATTTATTTTATTAATCCTTCACAAAAACTGTAAAAACAAACTTCCTCTCTCAACCCACAACGGTCGAGGATAGGGCTCTCTTAAGAAAATCTTGGTGCTACGAGTTCAATAGGGCTGTCAGATTTCAATTCCAGGCACTAAATAAAAAGTTAGGATTTTTTTCTCCCACATTTACTAAACCTACCATAAAGAAAGTTTAAAATTCCATTCTGGGCACACTGGGAATTAGAATCAAATGCCCCCAGATTTCGTAGCCTTAGAATAGTTGCATATAATAAAAAAATTACTTGGAAAATCTGGGTGTTTACAAACTACATCCTAGTATATTGAGTATACTAGAGTTGTTATAAAATAATTTAATAAAGGGAGGTTATGGGTTTGGAGAAGGAAAATAAATGAAAGGATCTTCAGAGAAGATGTTACCTCTAAATTGGTTAACTCCTTTTGATTTGAGCCAAAAGGCTTCCTTGAGTCACCTTTTTCCCAAGGTAAGTCTTATAGGAGGAATTGAGGGTCGTTGGGAGATTAATTAAGAATAATGTTGGTGATCCAAGGGTCTTTATAGGTGTGTGTAATTGGGAAGTGATGGTGGCCTTTTATAAGAGGGAATATGGGCACTTTAGGGATGTCTGGATATATTATTTTATTATAATTTTATTTTAGAATTCTAATTTGTCCAATGTGACATGTTTGTAGGATAAGATGTTTATGGATCTAAATAGTCTCAGAAAATAGTTTTTAGACATGTTTAGGTCACAAATGCAACCTTATCTTTTGGATTTAACCCTTAGTTAAATAAATTAACTCTTACCTTGTCCTCTTGAATTTTTACACTCTATGGTTAATATATTTAAAATAAAATGACAAGAGAATATCAAATGGAATATTAATGACATTTTTAACACTATATAAGTAATTTGGAAAAATCATGTATTTTTATGACAATTACATCATTTAATAATGTAGTATTTGTTTTTAAATTTCATTTATGTCAATTTTGACACTATTTGGTAATTTATTTTTGTTAAAGTCATAAAAACATGATTCTTTCCAAAAAACAACATTAAATGAAATCTAACATGTCATAATAATCCATAAAATTCGTGTATGTCATCAAAATCATCAAATTACAATTATTTAAATATTTATAAAATCATTTAATTGAATCTTTCTTTAATAAGGAAATCATTGCATCATCACTCTATCATAAATAAATTTATTTATTTTATGTCTAAAAATTATAAAAAAAATACCATGATGTAGGAAATACGTGTAGATTTATAATAACTATTTTTATTAAAATATATCTATTGGTCGGAGTGGATACTCAAGGGGGGGGGGGTGAATTGAGTTCCAATCAAAATTTCGGTTAAAAAATTTTAGGATTAAAATCCCCCAAATTAAAACAGCCCAGTCAATTAAGGCAGTAGAGATATAAGTGACTTATTTTTCAATAGGTTTCTCAAAGGTTGATTACTCCTCAGTTGAATTAGTATGAGATCTAATTCGACTTTTGAAACAAGTTTACTAAACAAATCAGATATACACACTAACTAGAACTAACTATCAGAGTGAATGTAAACACCGATTTCTGTATTTGCAAATACAAGCAGTGGATAAATGTGAAACAGAGTAAATGAAATATGAACACAACAATTTAAACAATAGGTTCAGTCATAAGTCAAGACCTAGTCCTCTCCACTTGGTGATCACCGACCACCAAGAAATTATATTAAAAAGTGATACACAGCCTGTACTGGCCTTTACAACAGTTTTAACAAACCTCTAGGTTTTTCAACCTCTACCACAGTTCTACATGGGAAAATAAACTACCAAGCCACACTAGGCTTCTTCCACAGTTATACATCGGAATCAAATGTAACGAGATTTTGGTATGGGGATTTTCAATATCCCTCAGTTCAAGAACAAGAGTCAGTGTGTGTAACACAGACACACTGCTCAAAAATGGAAAATACTTAAACATAGAAGAGCTAAAGATAGTAGGAATAAGTTTAGAATGCTCTGTTGTGTTGGTAGATCAGCTCTGGACTCGTTGGAATGAAGGAAATGAAGTTTTGGTCCTTCTCTGCAAGTTGCCTCCAAAATAGAGTGTCGCAACTTCCAGGTTATGACTTCCAGATGTAGAGATGATCAAATTCTTAGGTTTAAAGCTCCTTGTAGCACACCACTACAACTTGAAAAAGGTTCTTTCAATGGATCTTCGTGAAATGTCTCTATTCTTCAGAATACGTGCTCGAGTATTCTTCTTCTTTCTTGTATTTTTGGGTGTTGTATGTGTCTCTCTTATTTATATTCAATATATTCGGTGTGTCTATTGGTGTATCTCTCTTCTCATATATTTATAATCTTTTCCAGTTCAACTTTTTCTCATTTGGTTCAGTAGGGTCCGACAAGAGAAATGTTTCAACCAGGTGTGGTCTTCCTTGTACCTCGTATTGTCTCCTGATATGTCTACAAATAACATTAAATATTTTCAGGTGCATTAATTTGTCCAGACATGACCATTATGATAGTATAAAGAAAATTGGTAAAATTAATAATAGAATATCATCAGATTGGTAGCAGATGCATGTCACTCGGTAGAATTCAACGGTAGTCTCTCCAACTCTGAACTGCATCGGTAGACTATTCAACTGTGAGCTTTATCGGTAGGCTCTCTGTCTGTAGGCTGGTAACGGTGGCTGTTACTCTATGTAACAGTAGCTCCTCATAAGTAGACTTCATCATTAGGTCTATAACATCAGACTATTGCAATAGTGACCTTTCCACTGGTAGACTTATCTCAACAAGTAATTTCATTAACAGTGGAATATGTCCATCAGTAGACTTTGAACAACAGTCGAATATCTCGACAGTAGGAGTTGTCTAGCGGTAGCCTTCTACTAACGGTAGACATGTCTAAATATAGACTTGAACAATGATGCTCTGAACAGAAGACTTGAGAAAGAGTCTGATAGTGAACTTCTAAAAGAACCTTGTGACGATGACTCTTTGTCTGTGACCTTTGATAAGCAGATCAATGGTAGGATTGTGACTGTGACCTTGTACCGGTAGCTTATACTAGTGACAGTATATCTTCAATAGTGACCTTTTAGAAATAATGATTTAGAATGACAGTGAGTTGTAATGGTGACCTTGAATAGAAGGATTTTACCAGTAGCCTTTAACAGTGAACTTATATTTAGATAAATATAAACTATAAGCTGATGTGACAAAGTCATGAAACTAAGAATATAAATTGTTCCGGATAACACAATATAAATGTAGATTAAAAAGATTAGTAAATGTCTTAATATATCATGATCAATATTTAAACATGATTTGGGATTATCAAAATAGGTGAGTCCAATAATCTCCCCCTTTTTGATAATCACAAATTATGACAGTATATATTAATTATAGATATTACATATAATATAGTTACTAAACAGAGATCAAAAAAAAGTTCTCAAGTATCAAAGATTAATAAGAGTGTAAAACCAGAAAATATTGGTACATGGAATAAAAGAGAAAGGCAGAAAAGATTCAACATAGGATCATATTAGTATATTAGCACATTTCTCCCAAATCACATGATTAGTCTAGAATTATCACATATTTCTCCCCCTTTGTGATTAGCAAAAAGAAACACAAATAGAGAGAACCGAGATAGCTTGTATTAATGAAAGTACATTACATGACCCAAAAGGAATAAAGAGTCCCTATCTTAAGACATAAACAGACTCAATCCACATCATCTGTAGGTAAGTGGTCTTTCCCTTTGGAAGAAGATGATGTAGGAGGAGTAGGTGGATCAGCAGGTTTGGGAATTGCTGTAGGAATGACCGGAGGGGAAGCAACAGAAGCTCCTGTGGGTCTGTAGTGGGTAGATCACTAAGGTATCAGTGGAGTAAGGCTTATGATAGCTTCCGTAGGAGATATCGTGGAAGAAATACTGGGTTGAGATGTAGGTAAGGCATGAGGGATGATGACAGGGGTGCAGTCCACATGGAGAAAGGGTAGAAGTAGGTTTCTGAAGTCCATAATAATGCTTCCTCCTCTTTCTATAACAGATAAGAAATCATCTTTATTCTCCAAAAAATTTATCCAAAGTAGGGGTCAATTCTCTCATTTTGCTGACCTGCTCCTTGAATTCCTGATTCACTTGAGGCAGCTTCATATTCTCTATCAAAATATTGAAGTGGTTGGTCATTTGTTGCTTGGTATAGATCTTCTCAAAGTAAGAATCTACCTTATTCTTAATAGATTCCTGAGCAGTAGTAGCTTCTTGCAAGTGTTCATGAACATAACTGTTGACTTCCCTAGTGGTAGCAATTACCTGATAATCAGAGGTGCCATTGGTACTAGCCTTAGAAAGCTATTCCTAGATCACATTTCTGATCCAGTCAATGTTTACAGAGGTACTAGATGATGTAAGGGGTTTGACAAAGAAAGCTACTGTTTCTTTGAAAGATAGAGTCGAATTACCAATTACCTTCTGAATAAGTTCATCCTAACTATTCATGTGTTCTTTGACTGATGTATTAAAATCCTCAAAAACTTCCACAAACTGCTTGACTACCTATTTGATGTATCAAATCTCAGCATTCACTTGGTTTTGAGAACTGCTCATGGCAGTCAATGAAGCAACCAATTGTCTCAGAGAAACCACAACTCCTGTACAACTTTAAATTTGAGTATGGCACACTTTAATCTCATTCATCATTTCTTTCACTGGACTAGACATAGAACATACTAGAGATAGCTCCAAGGATTTCTCCACACTCCTCACCTATTCAAAAAGGATTATAAGGCCCCCGCATTAAACCTTACTTAATCTTGAGTTATTACAAGATTACACATTGAGGATCTTTTCGGGTTTAGAGTTTTAGAGAATTAGATCATAAAACTTGCATTACACTCCACATATAAACAAAGTGGTTACATAAAGATAGTATTCTTCATTCCCATCAATTGAAACACATTTAAAATAAAACATGGATTATTTCTTGACACATCCTTGACTCTATCATCTTATCATGTACCTTTCCCTTGACCTGTGAAAAACATTTCAAAAACTTGGGATGAGCATAAAAACTCAGTATGGGTTATAAAAAAAACGTGGCAAGGAAACATGAGTTCATATATACATAAGAATGAAATCATATTTTACCCATAAAACATAGGCACTTTAACATACCTCATAAAATCATGAATAAATCATAGAAATCACAAGACATAAAGGTAACTTGTGGCATTCATAACATTCTTACGTAGGGAGTAACCCTCTTGGTTACATTTGGAATACCCATCACAGTATATTCCCTAAATCTCTTCGAAGAAACCTTAACGTTTCACTCCTTCACGTTACCCAATGCATTGGAGAGCTATAACGGGCTCACCCGCCCTTAGTTTATCACGGAACCACCCGTCTTCATAATAATGCCCAAGAACCATAACATAATCATATCACATAAAACATGCATAAAGGTAACATAAAATTTCCACATTTCAATCACGAGATATCAATACAACACATTGATATAAAAACATTATGAAAACCATTTTCAATACTAAAATAAAAGAAAAGTAAAACATGGTATTTATTTTTCTTTTAAAAAGAAGGTGTGGCTTGTAGAGGAAGCCGAAACTCAAATAACGGTCACGATGGCGGAGAAGTCGTTGTCGCCGCATACGTACGACAAAAAAATTCCCTTTTGTCGTTTAGTAAACGCTTCGTATAAAAAATATTCCTTTTGAATAAACGTAAAAGTCAAAGTGGTTTATACACCATATAAAAGAAAGTTGTGTATAAAATAAAATATGCCTCAATGAAAGGAGATTGAGACGAAGTCCCATACCTCGTATACGACTTAACCCGACCGTTCTTTAATCTCCTGAATAATAAACTTGAGTTAATCTCTACTTGCTTATGAATCTTTTTCAAGTTCATTATTCCTTTCATACCATGTTATGAACATCATGTAATCAGTTAAGTTAATAATGTTCATTTTGTCGGTATTTGGTTCTTAAGTCAAAAATAGACTTCTTACACTTACATGTTGTTAATTTGGTCATAGGTTCGTTATATACAGAATGATATTCATGACGTAGATATCATATATGTCATATATATCCAGTACATACATGCATTTATAATATTACATAATCATTTAGAGGTAAGAAATGAAATGCACCGTTCATGGAGACGGTAAGCCGTACGTACGCATGAACGCTACTTTCATTTCTATTTCATATTTTATAGAATGGAATCACAATGATATAAAGGTATATTATAATTCCAGTATAATATCATATATAATATCATAGTTCCATCCTTTATATGTCCCACATATGGTATTTAACGAATCAAATCACTTTGAGGAGGCGGTAGTCCGCACTTCCTAAAATGAAGATATCGTGTTTACCCATAATGGAAACCATAAAGGTATGCCCAAAATGAAAAAAACAGAAGCTTAAGAAAAACATAAACATATTATATATCATATATAAAAATAGTGACATCATAATGGCCACCTTTGAAGGTGTTAAATGAGTATTGAACAATCATCGTTTCGGGAGGCAGAATTTCGCCATCCACAGAAACCGTATGTTCTTTAACCATTTGATGCATTTGTGTGAGAGTGTAGCTCAAATAAATCTTATAAAAACATCCTAGTATATTGAAGATACTGGTGTTGTTACAAAAGAACTAAATAAAAAGAGTTTAGGGGGTTGGGGAAGCAAAATAAAACAAATGAACATGAGAGAATGAATTACCTTAAAAAGTGTAACTCCTTTTGATTTGAGCCTAAATGCTTCCTTTGAAAGGATTCTGCCCAAAGGGAATACTCTAGGATGAGGAGAGGGATGTGGAGAGAGTAAATGGGCAGGGGTTGGCCGAGCCAAAGTCTTGAGGAGTATGTGAAATGAGGTAATGGTGGGGGCCTTTTATAAGAGGAGAGGAGGGCCACTTTTGGAAAGTAAAGAAATATTACTTTATTTGAAAATGTGTTTCGGTTTTAAAAGGTCCCACATTGATATAATTCGTGGATAAGGTGATAAGGGTTCGAAATCCACTCATACAATTGGTTTTGTCCAGGTTTAGTTCATAGATTTTACATTATCTTTTCATTTTATTTAAATCGTCAAATAATGATGTCATCGCTGCATCATTATTATGTCATAAATAATTTAATTTATTTAATGTCTAAAAATCATAAAAAAATACTATGATGTATTAAATCTTTTTAGCTTTCAAATGACTATTTATAATCAAATATCTGATCTTTATAACCCCATGTAAAAATTGTTTTCGTAAAACATATTATGTTTGTGTCATTTTTACTTTTACATTAAATAAAAAGGTATTTATGTCATTTCCCAACAAACATGTCTCCATGGGGTCCCCAAGTTGACCCATGGCTTATCTTGGTCGGCCATGACACAACCAATAAGGTTGGGACATGTGTCTAGGTCATTTTATATTATTAAAGCATTATTTATACCTTAAACTACACTAATTACCACTAATCGCGATTAAAAACATAATAAGTTACTATTCACCAAAAAAATATTTTAATCTCATTGAACCAAATTTTACTTCTTAATGACAACCATGTATGTCGGATTTTCAAAATTCAATACACATTAGTGGTAAACTTTCATTTAACTGAAAAATCAGTTTGCTTGATTACCACTTAGTGGTTTCACTATTCATCAAAAATTGAAGTTTTTCAGAAAATTACCAAAAATTCACCCTAAGCTATATTTGATATTCCGAATTCAAAAATGAAGTCTATTTTACAAAATTCAAATCATATAAGTCACATTAATTAATTTAATAATTAATTCCCGCTGTCAGAGCAAATAGCGTGTTTTTATGAAACAATAAGTATCAAAAGATTGACACTAGTTTAAGTCCAATTTCAAAGTGAAATTGATTCCAATGAACACCATTAGATAAAATGGTAAAAATATATTCTAATTTCACTTCAAAACCAATTAAAAACATAATCTAATCATATAAATAAATTATATTAAAAAGCAGTTTTGATGTAAAATGCAGTATTTTTCACTATTCATTAAAAAATGAACATTGTCAGAAAAATACCAAAAATTCACACAAGGTAAATTTTGATATCCCAATCATAAATAATAAGTTTATTTTTACAAACATAGTTTATAAAATTGTCAAAATATGGATTCAAAAATGGTTTGCCATCAAAAGGCACTAAAACAATCTTTTAAGAATATTAGTGTATTCCATGCATAAGATTGTATTTATTTTCATTTTAAGCCTCTATAACACTATCTTAATCATTAATAGACATAGATAAAAATATCTATTATTCATTACTTACTTGGGATGTTACAAGGATATTCTTCAAATTTTACACGGATTATCTCACTACCTCTTTTATTTCAACCTTTAAGGACTTAAGGTCCTTCTTGGTTGCCAAATTGTCAGCCACAACTACTGGAAAACTATCAGGTAGGATAACAAAATCCTTTTGAGGCTGGTATTCCTCATCAGAATCTCCATAATTGAGTCCAAGCACCATGTACCCTGGATCTGATGACCAACCCTCTATGTCATACAACACAAAGACTGAACCAAGGGAAACATGTTTCTCCCCCTCACTTAGAGCTCTCTCCTGAGGAATCTCCTCTATCTGTTTTGCTCCAGGTAATTACACAACCTCCTCTGCAACTCCAGCAGATTCAACAATAGGTTTCTCTGTTGGTTCACCAGTGGGGTGAGTCTTATCCTTTACTGAGTCATCAATGACTTCAATATCAATGGCAGTAGATGCCACTCCTGCTTCCTAGTCAGACACTGTCTTGTCTCTATTATCTATCAGAGGACTCAAACTAAGCTCCTCTTCTTCAATGTCCTTTTCATCAACTTCAGCAACAACCTCCTTTCATTCATCCTTATCACAAGCCTCCTCTGCCTCATGAGCAAAATGATCTGACTAGGTAGTCTCATCCTCTTCAGAGGTGTCCTTGACAATATTCTGATATGCTTATTCTTCTTCAGTGGTCTTGGTATCACTATCCTTCAGAACAGTCTCTCTTCTTGGCAGTCCTTTTGGAGGGCTAGTTTCTCTGAAAGCTGCTGTCCTTATAAAGTGTTAGACAAATCAGGATCACTCCCATCATCAATGGGGGTGTTCTCTCTTTTAGGGTCCACTGATCCTTCATCTTCCTCCTCCTCATCTGAATAAGCCGGTTCTGGCTCATCAGGATTCAAGCCTGGATCTCTCTTATCTTTTGGCCTAGATGGGTGAGTAGTAGGGTAAAACTTTTCATATAACTTTCCTTCATCATTCACCCATGCCTTCTTCCAGGGATTCCAGATAATTTTCATGAATTTTCAAATAACCTTGGAGATACAAACACAGTTTTGGCCACTATCATCTCTTCTTGATTTTTAGCCACACCCTTTACCTTTAACATTACTGAAATTAGCTTGGCATGGAATAGGGCATTGGATTTTGAGCTTGCCTTAGTCATATCCTCCAATTGTTCCATCAGTAATCTATATAGGTTAATCTTCTTTCCATGCTTCAGTAAGTACATCAGGAATATGTACTGGTACTTCAGTACTGCAAAATCACCTCTCCTTGGACTAATTACATGCTGAATGAATTTGAACAAAAGCCTAACTTCTCCATTCATCTCAGCTGCAATGATCTTCCTTGATTTTCCATTTCCTTTCAGTTCTTCCATAGCTTTTTCATACTCAAAAACACCACTGACTGGAGGATCCACTCCAGAGTAGTAATCATATACTCCTTCATGAGGAACTCTCAAATAGGCAGCCCACTCAGCAGATGAGAAGATGACTTCATTTCCATTGACTCTGGATATTAGCTTATGCACATCATCTTCCTCTTCGAACTTAAAATATTCATAGAATTATTTCAAAGGATTCAGGTAGTATGGTCCATTTTTGTTGGGAAAACATTCAGTCCATCCTTGGGTATCTAGTGCTTCCAGCACTAATGACTTGCTCGACAGATGCCATTCTTCACTTAACTCCTTCTCAGCAAAGATTTATCTCTTGGTCAGATGCATGTTGACAGGTCCCGCTGGGGTAATCCTAGTGCCACTGGATTCGGCTCAAGTTCTCTTTGGCCTTGGCGCATCCTCGTTGATAGTAGGGGGTCTCTTGGTTTTACCCATAGAGATTGAGAGAGGTTTTAGGGCTCAAATGAGGAGTTAGGGTTTTGGAATTTTGAGAGCAAGGTTCGATATTAAGAGAGGATGATGGATTGAGATATGTTCGTCACATTTGGTTTTATCATTTAGGGATTAAAATAAAATAGAAAAATAAATAAATAGGAATAAAAACGGTTCAAATTATCGCAAAATTGAAGACAAACAGTGAGCTATCAAACAGTGAGATGTACCGGTGAGGTACACCGGTGAGGTGCAATGGTGAGGTGTAACAGTTAGGTTTATCAGTGTGGTCCAACTATGAGGTCTAACGGTGAATTCTAACAATGAATTCTGACTATGAGGTCCAATGATGAGGTCTGACTGTGAGGTCTAATAGTGAGGTCTGACTATGAGGTCTAACAGTGAGGTCTGACTGTGAGGTCTAACAGTGAGGTCTCCTATGCTAAAGTTAATCATACCTAACTCATGTTTGATCTAATTTAAGCTCTCAAAATTCAAAGGCTTTGTGAATATATCATCCAATTGTTGTTCAGTGCCAATGAATTCAAGAGTGATATCACCCTTTTGATAATGATCCCTCAAAAAGGGATGTCTAACATCAATATGCTTTGTCCTAGCATGAGATACTGGATTTTTTGAAATGTTAATAGCACTTGTATTGTCACACTTTATAGAGACATGTTTGAACTGATATCCATAGTCTAGAAAAGTGTGTTTCATCCCTAGAATTTGAGCACAACAACTATCAGCAGCTATGTACTCAGCTTTGGCAGTAGATAATGCAACAGAGTTCTGCTTCTTACTACACCAAGATACTAGTGACTTGCCTAAAATGTGACATGTCCCAGAGGTGCTTTTTCTATCTAACTTGCAACTGAAAAAATCAACATCAGAATAACTCAACAGATCAAATGATTGTCCTTTTGGATAAAATAATCCTAAGTTAGGAGTATGTTTGAGATATTTAAAAATCCTTTTAACAACAGTTAAATGAGATTCTTTTGGATTGGCTTGAAAGAGAGCACACATACTTACACTAAACATAATTTCAGGTCTTCTAGCTATAAGATAGAGTAGACTCCCTATCATACCTCTGTAGTTGGTTTGATCCACTGGTTCTCCAACTTCATCAGCATCCAACTTGCAGGTGGTACTCATAGGTGTGTCACTGCCTTTACTACCATCCAAAGTGAAACGTTTTTGAAGATCCTTAATATATTTACTTTGATTCAAAACAATGCCATTTTTATTTTGAATGATCTGAAATCCAAGGAAAAATTTGAGTTCTCCCATTAAACTCATTTCGAACTCTTTTTTCATCATTTTTGAAAAATCAATACATAATGAATTTTTAGAAGATCCAAAAATAATATCATTCACATAGATTTGTACTATCAAAACATCTTTAGAAATCCATTTAATGAAAAGAGTAGGATCAGCTATCCCTTTGGTAAAACCTTTTGAAATAAGAAAAGAGTTGAGCCTATCATACAATGCTCTTGGAGCGTGTTTTAAACCATATAAAACATTAGATAGTTTAAAAACATGATTGGAAAAAATGGGGATTTGTAAAACCAGGAGGTTGTTCAACAAATACATTCTCAATTATATACCCATTTAGAAAATCACTTTAAACATCCATTTGAAAAAGTTTGAAATTCAGATGAGCTGCATAGGTAAGTAGTATCCTAATGGCTTCTATTCTAGCTACTGGTGCAAAGGTCTCCTCATAGTCTATTCCTTCCTCTTGAATATATCCTTGCACAACTATCCTGGATTTGTTTCTTACTATATTCCCAGACTCATCAACTTTGTTCCTAAACACCCATTTAGTGCCTATGGTCAAAGTGTCCTTAGGTCTTTCCTCTAATTCCCAAACTTTGTTTCTTTTGAACTGATTTAGTTCTTCTTGCATATCCATTACCTAGAATTTATCATCGATAGCATCATTAATATTTTTGGGTTCAAGCTGTGAAATAAAGTCTTGACGTTAAACCTGGTTTCTTAGAGAAGCTCTAGTTTTTGTTCCTCTATTTAAATCACCTACAACAGCATCTAGAGGTTGATTCTTGAGAGTCCTAATACCTCTAGGAAGGGTCGAACTAGATTCTTCATTGTTGTTTGTTGGTTTAAAATCAGCAGGTGCAGATTTTGGAAAATTTACAGAATAAGATACTTTTACAAGGGATTCACTATCTTTATCATTAAGGTTCAAAATTGATAAATCTTCTTCAAGATTTTCAAGAGAGGTTTTATGCTCATGTGGATCAGTCTCATCGAATTTGACATGAACTGATTCTTCCACACATTTGGTTTTCTTATTGAATACTCTATAGGCTTTACTTGGGATAGAATAACCTAGGAAAATTCCTTTATCACTTTTGGAAGCAACTTTGTCAAGATTATCTTTAGTATTAAGAATAAAGACTTTACAACCAAAAAATCTAAAGTAATTAAACTTAGGCTTCCTATTATTGCAATGTTCATAAGGGGTCGTTTTTAGAACAGGTCTAATTAAAACTCTATTGATAACATAACTAGCTGTGTTTACAGCTTTAGCCCAAAAATAAACCGGTAAGTCATACTCATTAAGCATAGTCCTTGCAATTTCTTGAAGGGTACTATTTCTTCTTTCTACAACTCCATTTTGTTGAGGTGTCCCAGGGGCAGAGAAATTGTGACTATAACCATTGTGTGAGCAGTAAGATTCAAACTCATGATTCTGAAACTCATGGTTATGATCACTTCTTAGGGTCTTAATCTTTAAGTCCACTAAGGTTTTCTACAGACTTGGTGTATTTAACAAAATAGGAACAAGTTTCACTTTTGTGAGCTAGAAAGTATACCCAAGTATACATAGAAAATTCATCTACAAGAACATAAACATAGTGCTTCCAATTTAGACTTGAAACTCTTGATGGTCCAAACAAATCCATGAGAACTAACTCAAGTGGTTGAGAAGTTAAAACTTCTTTATTTGGTTTGAAAGAAACTTTGTGTTGTTTTCCCTTTTGATAGGGATTACACACTTTATCATTTGGGAATTCTAATTTAGATAAGTCTCTAAATAATCATTTCTTAGATAGCTTCCTAAGTGAGTGCACATTACAGTGTCCTAAACTTATGTTCCATAACCAAGACTCTTTATGAAAAGAATTTAAGTAGGAAAATTTTTGTTTGGATAAGGAATTTAAATCAACAACATATACATTCTCATTTCTACATGTAGTAAAAACTAGATCATTTTTTGAATTAAAAACATGGAATGCATCATTTTCAAACTTAACATTAAAGCCATAATCACACAACTGAGATATGATAAGTAAATTATACTTTAGTCCATCAACAAAATATACTTTAGAGATTAATATTGTATCAGGGTTACCAATCTGGCCTAAGCCGATGATTTTTCCTTTTGCATTGTCACCAAATTTGACATGACCACTATCAAATTTAATTAGACTCTTGATGCAAGAATAGTCTCCTGTCATATTTCTTGAACATCCACTATCCAAGTACCATAGGGTCTTACAGAAACTCTTTAAGCAACTTCCCTGCAAAACAGATTAAACATAGGGTAACTTTGGTACCCAGATCTTCTTGGGTCCATAGAGGATAGCTTGTAAAACTTTGGGAACCCATATTTTCTTTATAGGTTTTCTAAAATCAAAAAACATATTTTGAGAAATAAAAACTTTTTTAGGTCCCTTAGAAAATTTTTTCTCAAAAGATGGTCCAGAGTTAGAAGTGAACTTTCCAGATTTTGGAACAAATTTGGTTTTTCTAATCTGTCTCTTTCCTGGCTGATATCCTAGACCATTTGTATATTTAGGAGCAATATTTTTTCCTAGAAACTGTGTCAAGGTATCCCTACGAGCAGTGAACTTCTCAATATCCTTTCTTAATTGTTCATTAGATAATTTGATTTGAGTGTTCTCTTTCAACACTTGAGCATTCTTTTCTTTTTCTACACTTAGATCTGTTTTAACATTACTAGTCAAGGCACGTTGTTTCTTCAAAGATTTATATTTATCTTTTAGATCATTGCATGTATCTTCTAGCATATTCCAATATTAAAATAGTTCATACTTAGACATATTTTCATCATTATATGAATCACTGTTATTTCTAGAATAATAATCATTTAGAATAGGGAAAACAGGTACCTCAGATATGTTAGTCATGAAGCACTTGTTGGCGTGATTCTTTTCAGAATCAGTAGCTTCTGATTCACTTGTGCTGTCTTCCGAAGAACTCTCGGTTTCTTTCATGGCTTTATTGTACTTCTTGTCCTTATAATCATATTTCTTTTTGAATTTTAGCTTCGGACAGTCAACCTTGATGTGTCCTTTCCTCTTGCATTCATAGCAGACTATATCATTTTCCTTATCAGATTTCTTCCAATCCTTCTTCCACTTACCTTGTTGATCATACTTACGCTTGTAGTTTGGTTTTCTGAAAAACTTCTTCTTCCTATATAACATCTTAAATCTCCTAGCTATTTGAGCCATTTCTTCATCACTGTATGAATCTGAATTTTCATTGGTAGAACTTTCAATAGGTACATGTATTTTCTACTTGTATTTGCTCTTTGAAGAAGTAGTTTTGAATGCCATGGATTTTCTCTTGGGTTCGTCATCATCTTCTTTTTTCACATTCAATTCTTCTTCATACATCATTAGTTTACCAATCAACTCCTTAACAGGTAGCTTGCTGATGTCACATGACTCTCAGATAGACACATACGTGCCTCTCCATCTATCTGGAAAACATCTCAATATTCTCATGATCTGCTCCTTCTCTAGAATAGCTTTTCCCAGTGAACTCATGGTGTTGAAAATCTCATTAAACCTGAGGTACATGTCAGAAATGGGTTCATCAGGTCTCATATTAAAATTATCATATTTAATAGTATAAGTATTTAATCTCATTTCCTTCACATTGGTTGTTCCTTCATGAGAAACAGCCAAGGTGTCCCAGATTTCTTGAGCTGTTTTACATGAAAAAATGCGGCTAAATTACTCATCTCCTAAAGAGCAGTAAAGGGTATTCATAGCTTTACAGTTATTGTTATAGTACGACTTTTTAGCGTCATCCCAGGTAGATCTGGCAGTTTTGGGTATCTCATATTCTGATTCTATAGCAGACCAAATATCAAAACCAATACTTTCCAAATGAATTTTCATTTTAATTTTCCATTGAGCATAATTCACACCATTAAAGAAAGGTTTCCTGTTAGTAGCTGCACCTTCTAGTCTATTGTCCATAACTAGATTTTAGAAAATGCATTAAAGAGATAAAATTTAGAAATAACATAAATTTTAGATCTTTAGGATAAAAATAAAATCACATTTTGAAAAACAGAGAGTTTGAAAACTTTTTATAGATAAAAATGTCACCTCTGATACCAAATGTGGGTCGGAGTGGATACACAAGAGGGGGGTGAATTGAGTTCCAATCAAAATTACTGTTAAAAACTTTTAGGATTAAAATCCCCCAAATGAAAACAGCCCAGTAAATTAAGCCAGTAGAGATATAAGTGACTTATTGTTCAACAGGTTTCTCAAAGGTAGCTTACTCCTCAGTTGAATCAGTATGAGAACTAATTCGACTTTTGAAAAAAGTTTACTAAACAAATCAAATATACACACTAACCAGAACAAACTATTAGAGTGAATTTAAAAACAGATTTATGACTTTGCAAATACAAACAGCAGATAAATGTAAAATAGAGTAAATGAAAGATGAACACAACAATTTAAACAAGAGGTTTAGTCTTAAGTCAAGACCTAGTCCTCTCTACTTTATGATCACCTGCCACCAAGAAATTATATTAAAAAGTGATACACAACCTATCTCGGGCTTTACAACAGTTTTAAAAAACCGCCCAGGTTTTTCAACCTCTACCATAGTTCTACATGGGAAAATAAACTACCAAGCCACACTAGGCTTATTCCACAGTTATACGTGGGAAACAAATGTAAAGAGAGTTTGGTATGGGGATTTTCAGTATCCCTCAGTTCAAGCACAAGAGTCAGTGTGTGTAACAGAAACACACTACTCACAAATGTAAAATACTAAAACACAGTAGAGATAAAGATAGTAGGAATAAGTTTAGAATGCTCTGTTTTGTTGGTAGATCAGCTCTAGACTCGTTGGAATGAATGAAATGAAGTTTTGGTCCTTCTCTGCAAGTTGCCTCTAAAACAGAGTGTCGCAACTTCCAGGTTCTGACTTCCAGATATAGAGATTATCATCTTCTTGGGTTTAAAGCTCCTTGTAGCACACCACTATAGCTTGAAAAAGGTTCTTTCAATGGATCTTCGTAAATATATCTTTTCTTTAGAATATGTACTCGAGTGTTCTTTTCTTTCTTGTATTTTTGGGTGCTGTATATGTCTCTCTTATATATATTCAATATATTTTGTGTGTCTATTGGTGTCTCTTTCTTCTCATATATTTATACTCTTTTCCAGTTCAACCTTTTCTCATTTGGTTTAGCAAGGGCCGACAAGAGAAATGTTTCAACCACGTGTGGTCTTCCTCGTACCTCGTACTGTCTCCTGATATGCTTGCAAATAACATTAAATAATGTCAGGTGCATTAATTTGTCCATACATGACCGTTATGATAGTATAAAGAAAATTGGTAAAATTAATAATAGAATTTCATCAGATTTGTAGTAGATGCATGTCACTCGGTAGACTTCAACGGTAGTCTCTCCAATTGTGAACTTCATCGGTAGGCTATTCAAATGTGAGCTTCATCGGTAGGCTCTCTGTCTTTAGGCTTGTAATGGTGGCTATTACTTTATGTAACAGAAACTCCTCATCAGTGGACTTCATCGTTAGGTCTGTAACATCAGACTATTGCAATAGTTACATTTCCACTGGTAGACTTATCTCAATAGGTAATTTCATTAACAGTGGAATATGTCCATCAAATGACTTTTAACAAAAGTCAACTATCTCGATAGTAGGAGTTTTCTAGCGGTATCCTTCTACTAACGGTAGACATGTCCAACTATAGACTTGAACAGTGATGCTCTCAACATAAGTCTTGAGAAAGAGTCTGACAGTGAACTTCTAATAGAACCTTGTGATGGTGACTCTTTGTCTGTGAGCTTTGATAAACAGATCAACAGTAGGCTTGTGACAGTGACCTTGTACTGGTAGCTTATACTAGTGACAATAGATCTTCAACAGTGACCTTTTAGCAATAGTGATTCCAAATGACAGTGAGTTTTAATGGTGACTTTGAATAGAAGGTTTTTACCAGTACCCTTTAACATTGTACTTATATTTAGATAAATATAAACTGTAAGATGATGTGACAAAGTCATGAGACTAAGAATATAAATTGTTCAGGATAACACAATATAAATGTTGATTAAAAAGATTAGTAAATGGATTAATATATCATGATCAATATTTAAATATGATTTGGGATTATCAAAACAGGTGAATCCAACAATATCAGTTATATATCCCCACAATAAATTTGTTTTAGTAAAAAGATACATGTTTATGTTATATTTCTCTTAATTTTAAATTAATTATTAAAACATGTCATTATTATACCCAAGTGGTTTAAAAATTCCAAACGTTCAGCTTATGGATTTTTTTTGGTCACCAATGACTTATAAAATAATATTATTACACTTTTTAGGGTTGTTTTATATTATCATAATATTATTTTTACCCTTATTTACCTAATTTTCTCTTTAACCATAGTAATTAAAAAATAATTACTGGAGTTACTATTCATAATGTCCAAAAATAAAAGTTACCAAAATAAAAAATATGGACATTATGATTCCAAATATGGAATAAATTTTTACAAATTCAAAACACATAAATTGTAGTAATTAATTTAAATTTAATTCATGTTGTCAAAACCAGGAAGCTGGTTTTTAAGAAATAAAAACTTCAAAAAGATTTGCATGTTTTTATGTCCAATTTAAAAGTAAAAAAATTCAAATGAAAAACATTTAATTAAATTATAAAAAATAACCCAATTATACTTTAAAAACCAATTATAATGAAAATCTAACTATATAAAAAAATGAGACGAAAGGGCAGTTTTGAATGAAAATGTAGTATTTTTCACTATTCATTAAAAAATTAATTTTATCACAAAAATACAAAAAAATAAGGCAATGTAAAATTTTGATGTCCTGATTCTAAATAAGATGTTTATTATACCAAATATTACATATAAATTTTACAAAAACTAGATTTAAAAAGGGTTCTCCATTAAAAGGCGGTAAAACATTATTTATTTGAAAAATACTTCTTTTACTCCAAATATTGAATTTTTTTATATCATATCTATAAAATATATAAGATAATGTTTTAACATTAAATTGAATATATATAATATATATTTTTTTTAAATAAAAATCCATAAAGGGTGATATGATTTTATAAACACAATTATTCCCTTTTATAAAGGCTTTCATAAAAACACATCTTTTATATTCAATTTGTTTTTATTTCCATTTCAAATTAATTTTGTAACAAATGAATAATTATTTAAGGATTTTTAAACCATATTTTCATAATTCAGTTGATATTATTCATTACCTCCATTCCAACATCTGGGTTATAAGAAAAACATTTAAACTATAATATTTAGTGGTTCGTTTAAGCTCGATGTAGAATATCATGTACTCTATTGAACATAGTGTTCATATTTTAAAACCTATGATGTTACTATTAAGTTAGTGGATGGAGAACTGCTAGCGCATTGTTTTTCTAACCGTGTGGCTAACCATGCACAATTTGAAAGCAAGATACTCAAATTGTGGATCCAAGATGGGATTATGAATTAATCTTTATTTTTCCCAAAACATCCCTAACTCAATATTTTCTCCTCCCATAGGTATTATAGGATTCTCACATAAATTAAATGGGGATATGAAGGCTTTTATTGGTGTGCTGAAGATGGATTCTCACGGTAAGTCATTGTTTGTGGTAGTTTTTTTTGGTATTACTTCTTTTACTTTCCTTTATCTATAAATTTATTAGATCTAGTTTAGTTGTGGATAGATATATGATTTTTGATCCAAATATGAATATATTTGGATTTTTGATGCTAGGGTAAGAGATATATGGTGGTTTTTTGGAGTCTCAACCCAGTTTTCTGGATGTTTAATTCGTGTTCTTCATTTGTTCCAATGTTTCTGAGGTAGGTGAATTCAATCTCAGCTCCTCTTCCTAGAACAAGAAGGGTTGATTTAGATTTTTTAGTTTTTCACAAAATTGGTTGTGAAGATTATTTTAATTTCTTGTTAAAAACCCTCTTCAGTGGTAATTTAAATAATTTTGGAAATTGGGAATTTTTTGAAAAGTGAAATAGAAAATTTTATTTTAAAATGGATATGTTAAAATGATTTTTTGGTTTTGTTTCATTAAAACGTGAATTTAATATAATGTTTCTTTTATTGAAATGGTTTATTTGAAAGGTTTTCAATGAAAGTTTGGTTTTATTAAAATGGTTCATTGGAATGTTTTTAAATAAAACAACATTTTTGTTGAAATGATTGAAGTTGTAGTTTTGGAATTAGTTTTTTTCATAATGGCAGTGTTTGTTCATTTGGATTCGAGATGGATAAGGGAAAGTAGTCTAACCCATAATTAGTGGGATGGATAAGTTTCTGGGCTTTCCCAAATCAAATGGTTCACTATGTGATGAATTAGTTAAAATATTACAAACTACATGGGAGTATTGGGAGGTGTAGTTTTTCTGTATGGTTGAATGTGTGGATAGGTGAAAGGAATAGATTATGAAAAATGGATATTGTGAAATGGTTTAAAACTATTGTTTCGCTGAATTCCTTAGAAATTGGTTGTTTTGAGAAAACTATTCTAGTAAGGAAAATTAATTATAAAATTATAAAAATTATTTTAAAGTATTTTACAAAAAAAAAATTATATAAATGTTCTAACATGGTCTATCCAAGTGGTGGGAGTAGGGTGGTCATTTGGGGAAAGCCAAATAAGTTTCATCATTCACCCCTACATTGAAAAAATGGGGATTTTATAGTTTTTTATTTTCTAGGAACAAGAAAAGGTAATATAATAGTCTATTCTTGTGGTTTATAGGGATAAATTGTTTGTTTTTAGATTTATATCGTGGGGTATGTTGGAGATCTGGAGTTATGTTGTTCTCATTGAGTTTTTTGTTACATCTTTCGATGTGTAGTTGGATCATTTATAGTATTCCATTCTGAAACTCCTTATAGTTGGGTTTGATATAAATGCAATTTCATCGATTTTTATATCATTGATATCAAGAATTATGTAGTGGTTTATTTGGTTATTCCCTGCCTATTTGGGTGATTTATTTTGAAAGGGAAAATCATCCTCCAACTATTAAAGTGTCAATATTTATTTATTCCTAGCCTTTGGAATATTGGGGATGTCTCTTAAGGCCACATGATTTCATCCACCATTCTCAAGCCAATTAAGAAGTGAGACATTACATTTCTTACCATAAACATGATAATCTATGTTTTCTCATGCTATGATTGGAGAAAACCAGATGAATGACCGAGTTCTTGAAAACTACTTATTTGGATGAACTCTTACACTTAGTATTTGAGTAGTTTTGTTTTAGGGTCTCCCCAATTTAACATACATCAATTCAAATTAAATTTAAAATGGGTACATTATATATAATATTCATTATAAGGACCCAGCCTTAAAACATTACTTAATCTTGAATTAAATGAATAATTCATATTGAGGATCTTTTCAGGTTTAGAGTTTTAGAGAATTAGGTTATAACTATTACATCTCAAAAGTTACAAAGTAGACACTTTTACTTAGTTTCCATTTTTTTCAAAAAAATAAAAACTCTTGAAAAAAAGAGTCATGTATAGTTCCATGTTTTAGACAGCATAACTTTCCTTGACCCCATCCTTGAACCTATTCCAATTTATGTCCTGTGAAAAACATTTCAAAAACATAGGATGAGCATAAAAATCTCAGTAAGGAATACACAAAGAAGGAAACTGTTAGTTTTTCAAAACAATAAGAAAACCATGAATACCTAATAATAAGTAATAATTTTCACTTATATGAAGTATTAAATACTCTTTACTGAATAAAATATCATTTTTTACCCTTTTGTTACCAAAATATCACCATAAAACCCATATAAAGAACACACAATATATATAGGTAACTTGGAACATGATCATACATAAATGGAATAACCATACAGTCGACTTCCACACATATCACTAAATGGAATAGCCATACGACTGACTTCCATTCCCAATGCATTGGATTTTATAACGTAACCACCATTCTTGGTTTTCACGGCACCAACCGTCATTTGGTTTATCACGTAACCACCCGTCAAATGTCCAAGTACCATTATAAAATCATAACACACACAAAAAATATAAATAAAATAAAAAATTTCCACATTTCAATCACAATATATTGACATATCAAATCCATTATCAAAACCATTTTCAATACCAAAATTCATAAAATAGTATATGATATTTAATTTCCTTTTAAAAATATTACGGCTTGTTAAGGAAGCCAAAGAACAAATAATACTCACGGTGGTGGAAAGGTCGTTGTCACCGCGTACGTTAAAAAGAAACATAATTTCTGTCATTTAGTAAAATGATTTGTAGAGAAAATATTCCTTTTTAATAAAAGTAAAATTCAAAGGGGTTTATACAGCGTATAAAAGAAAGTCTTGTATTAAAACAGAATATGCATCAATGAAAGGATATTGAGACGAAGTCCCTTACCTCGTGTCTGACTTGACTCGATCATTCTTTAATATCTTGAATAATAAACTAAAGTTAATTTATACTTTCTTAAGAACCTTTTTCATGTTCATTATCCCTTTTATATCACTTATTACCATGTTATGAACATTATGTAACCATTTAAGTTAACAACGGTCGTTTTGTTGATATTTGGTACTTGAGTCAAAAATAAACTTCTTATAATTACAAGTTGTTCATGTGGTAAAATATCCATTATATCCATAATGATATTCATTATGTAGATATAATATATATCATATATATCTCGTATAATATGTATTTATAACAGTACATAACATTTGAAGGTATGAAATGAAATGCACCGTTCATGGAGACAGTAAACCGTACGTACGCATGAACGCTACATTCATTTCTATTCCGCATTTAATGGAATGAAAACATTATGATATATAGGTACATTATAATTCCAGTATAATATCATATATAATATTATTAACTCTATCCTTTATACGTCCCACATATGGCATTAATGATTCAAATCACTTTGAGGTCGCAGTAGTCCGCATTTCCTAAAATGAAATTATCGCGTTTAACCATTATGGAAATCATAATGGTATTCAATAAATGAGAAATACAGAAGAATAAGGAAAAAATAAACATAATATATATCATATATAAATACAGTTACATCTTAATGGCCACCATGAGAGGCGGTAGGAGATAATTAAACAATCACCGTTTCGTGAGGCAATAGATTGCCGTCCACAGAAATAGTATGTTCTTCACCCATTATATGGAGGTGTGTGTAAGTATAGATCTAATAATTCTCATAAAAACATACTATTATAATGAAGATACTGGTGTTGTTACAAAATAAATGAATAAAAAGAGTTTAGGGGGTTGTAGAAGTAAAATAAAACAAAAGAACATAAGAGAAGACCTTACCTTTAAATCGGGTAACTCCCCTTGGTTTGAACCAAAAGGGTTTCATGAAGAACTTTCTCCCTAAGGTAAAGCTTCTTGGATTAATAGTGGGATGTGGAGAGATAATATGATCAGGGGTTGGACGAGCCAATGGCTTGAGAGTTGTGGGAAAGGGGGTAGAGGTGGGGGCCTTTTATAAGAGGGAGGAGGGTTGCATTTGGAAAGTCTTGAAATGTTACTTTATTATAAAATTATTTTCATAATTTTAAAGGTCCTATAATGATATATTTCGAGGATAAGGTGATAAGGGTTCGAAATCCACACATCCAATAGGTTTTAGAGAAGTTTAAGTCTTATAGTTTACCTTATCATTTCATTTTATTTAAATCGTTCATTAATGAGGTAATAACTGCATCATCATGGTGTCATAAATAAATTTATTTATTTAATGTCTAAAAATTATAAAAAATACCATGATGTAGGAAATATTTTTATATTTCCAATGACTATTTATAGTCTAAAATATCATTTATATAAACAAAACTAAGATTGTTTTACTTAGATGATACATACTTTGGTTATATTTTCCATTCTTTAAAAATAATATAATAAAAGGTCACTATCACAGTAAAGTGATTAAATGGGGTCCCAAAGTTGGCACAAGGAATACCATGGTCATCCATGAACCAAAAAAAAGGATTTTGACCGAATTTGGGGTCATTTTATATTATTATTTTATTATTTTATTACCCTTAACTACCCGATTACTAATTAATCATGACAATTAAAGATAATTGTTGTCGTTACTATTCATAATGTCCAAAAACAAAAGAGTATTAATTATATAATTTGGACCTTCTGATTCCAAATATGGAATCCATTTTACCAAATTCTAAACACAGAAATTGCAGTAATTAATTTAAAAATAATTCTGGTTTTCAAAACAAATAGTGTGTTTTTAAGAAACAATATCTATCAAAAAATTGACAATTGTTTATGTCCAATTTTAAAGTGAAATTAATTCTAATGACCACCATTGTATTAAATGGTAAAAATATATTCTAATTACAATTTAAAACCAATTAAAAATATAATATAACCATATAATTATATTAGATGAAAAAGAAGTTTTGAAGTAAAATGCAGTATTTTTTACTATTCATTAAAAAACGAACATTGTCAGAAAAATAAAAAATATTTATCGAAAGTAAATTTCAATGTCCCAATTCTAAGGAATAAGTTTATTTTAAAAAATAGAGCTTATAAAATTGCCCAAAGTTAGATTAAAAAATGGCCTTCCATCAAAAGGTGGTAAAACAATCTTTTAAAAATATTAGAGTATTATATGCCTAAGATTGGATTTATTCTCATTTTAAGCCTCTAAAACACTATCTAATTCATAAATAGAAATAAATATGAAAATCAATTATTCTTTACTTACTTGGGATGTTACATCCTTCCCCCCTTTAGGAAATTGCGTCCCCCCAATTTATTTACCTATCAAATAAGTGGGGGTATTTATCCCTCATTGAATTTTCAGATTCCCATGTTGCCTCTTAAACTATATGTTTTTTCCATAGAACCTTTAATTGATGAATCACCTTATTTTGCAACACTTTCTCCTTGTGGTCAAGAATCTGGACCGATTGTTCCTTATAAGATATATTTTCTTCTAGCTGAACTATCTCTGGACTCAAAACATGAGATGGATATGACATGTACTTCCTTAACATTGAAACATGAAAAACATTGTTTACCTGGGACAAACTGGGAGGTAAATCCACTCTGTACGCAACTGATCCAACTTTCTCTAGGATTTAATAAGGTCCAATAAACCTCAGACTCATCTTTACCTTCTTAACAAAATGCATCACACTTTTCCATGGAGAAACTTTGAGAAAAACATGATCACCTACCTCAAAAGAAAGATCCTTCCTCCAGTTATCTGCATAACTTTTCTACCTTCTCTGAGTTGTTCTCATGTGCTTCTGAATCAATTAAACTTTCGCTGCTATCTCTTCCACCAATTCTGGTCCCATCAACTTCCTTTCACCCACTTCATCCCAAAAATCTTTTGTTCAACACCACTTCCCATATAATGCCTCAAATGGAGCCATCTGTATACTAGAATGAAAACTGTTATAATAAGAAAATTCAACCAATGAAAGATGTTGGTCCCAACTTCCACGGTAATCCATCATGAAAGAATGTAACATATCCCCCAAGGTATTAATTGTTCATTCTGACTTCCCATCTGATTGAGGATGAAAAGTTGTACTAAAATTTAATTTAGTACCCAATGACTTCTGAAGGACTTTCCAAAAGTTAGAAGTAAACCTGGGATCACGATAATATACAATAGAGAGGGGAACTCCATGTAAAATGACTATATCTTTAACATACAACTGATATAGTTGATCTAGAGAGAAATTATCTCTAATAGGAAAGAAATGAGCAGATTTAGTCAATCGATCAACAATAACCGAGATTGCATTTTTACCTCGAGATGTCTTTGGTAATCCCACAACGAAGTCCATGGATATATTTTCCCATTTCCGCTTTGGCATCGGTAAATACTGAAGCATCCCTTTCGATAACTACCGCTCTACTTTAAGTTGCTGACAAGTTAACCACTTCACAGTAAAATTAGCAATATATCTTTTCATTCCATCCCAGCAGTAATACTCCCAAAGATCTCTGTACATCTTAGTACTGCCAGGATGAACTGAAAACGGGGTACTATGAGCCTCACATAATAACTCATTATTCAACTATGAATCAAAAAGCACACATAATCTCTTCCTAAACCTAAAAACACAATCATTATCAATGTTAAATTCAGGAAACTTACCCTTTTGAACCAACTCTACCTTTTTCTGCAACCCACTGTCTTCCTTCTATGCTTGCTTAATTCTGTCTGATAGAGATGATCTCACTAACACCTGAAACAAAATTTAAGAACTTCCTACACCATCAACTTCTATGACAAAGTTCATCAAATCAAAAACGAAAGGATATCATTCCAAACTTAGCATGGTTAATGAATCATTACATTTTCGACTCAAAGCATCGGCCACTTTATTTGATTTTCCTGGATGGTAATGAATTGTACAATCATAATCCTTGATTAATTCAAGCCATATCCTCTATCTCATGTTAAATTATTTCTAGGTGAATATATACTTTAAAATTTTTTGATCGGTATATATTTCACACTTTACTCCATACAAATGACGCCTCCCAATTTTTAAATAAAAAATAGCCGCTAATTCCAAATCATGTGTAGGGTAATTGAACTCATGAGTTTTAAACTGACGTGAAGCATAAGAAATTAACTTATCATTCTACATAAGGACACTACCATGTCCTTTCAACGAAGTATCACTATAGATAACAAACTCCCCATTTCTGGAAGGTAGTTCCAAAACTGGAGCATTCACCAATCTTCTTTTTAATTTCTGAAAACAATCATCACATTCTTTTGTCCAGATGAACTTAACACCTTTTTGAGTTAACTTAGTCACTGGACTAGATAGTCGTGCAAAATTATCAACAAACCTCCAGTAATAACCTGCCAAACCAAGAAAACTAAGAATCTCGGTTATATTTGTAGGTCTTGGACATTCTTCAACAACTTTTGTTTTAGCAGGATCAGCAGTTATGCTGTTGTTTGAAACAATGTGACCAAGGAAAGAAATTTTTTGTAACTAAAACTCACACTTGCTGAATTTTCCATACAGTTTATTTTATTTTAAGGTTTACAAGACAACCCTTAAATGAATTTCATTTTCCTCTTTACTTTTGGAATAAATCAAAATATCATCAACAAAAATAACCACAATCTTATCCAATAACTCATGGAAAATTATATTCATAAGGTCCCTGAATAAAACAGGTGCATTGGTTAACCCAAAAGGCATAACTAAAAATTCATAATGGCCATATCTAGTATGAAACACGGTCTTCGGAAGGTCTGCTTCTTTCACTTTGAATTGATGGTACCCTGACCTCAAGTCAATCTTCAAAAAATACTGAGCTCCATGGAGCTGATCAAACAAATCATCGATATGACGTAAATGATACTTGTTCTTAACAGTGATGTTATTCAATGCTCTATAATTAATGCAAAGTTTCATTGAACCATATTTATTTTTAACAAACAAGACAGGATCATCCTATGGTGATGTGCTAGGTCGAATGAAACCTTTATCTAATAACTCCTAAAATTTCTTATTTAACTCTAAAATTTCAACTTCAACCATTCAATAAGGGGGGTTTGAAATTTTATTAGAATCAAGAACTAAGTCAACAGTAAATTCAACTTCCCGATCATGTATAATACCAGACAACTCATCGGGAAATACATCAAGAAACTACTTTACCACTGGAACATCATTAATCTGAACAGTTCCTTTGTTTTCAACAATATGTGCAGGGTAACATTCATTTCCATTGTTTACTAGTTTCTCAACTTCCTGATATGTTATCAAAAGTAAGGGTTCATTCTTGTACAAAAATTGAAAATCTTTCTGAAAAGAAACCTCTTTAACAATGTAGTCAATTTTAGCATGATAAATAGAAATCCAATCCATGCCCAAAATAACATAAAACTCTACTAGAGGAAAAAAATAAGGTTTTCTGGTAGATTCTTTCCATACACAAGGATATGGAGGTTCTTATAATTTCTTTTTTGTCTCAACATTTCCCCTGGTGTTTTTACCATAATTTCATGATTCATATCTTGAGATGGAACTCCCAATTTACTAGAAAAATTATCAGAAAAGAAATAATGTGTAGACCCTGAATCAAACAACACATTGGAATAATATGAACAAACAAACAGTGTACCTGATACTACTTCATTAGATGGACCAACATATGCTGAAGTAGTTGCAAAGTATTTCACCACCCCTTTCTGCTTGTAGTCTGGCTTCTTTTCCTCAGTTGAGTTCTTCGTTAGACACTCATTTTCATAATGAACCATTTCATTACACTTAAAACATCTTACCACTGGCTTTTCATTTCCTGATTGACCATAATTCTTACAGTTACGGGAAATATGACCAGACTTACCACACCGAAATCACTTTCTATACATGGATAAACATTCTCTAGGATTCATTTTACCACACTTCTCACAGGATGGATATTTCGTTTTCTTACCTCCAGGCTTCTTTGATGAATTCTTTCCCTTTACCTACCAACTGGACCTCTTATTTGGTTGTTTGGAAAAGAACACCTGATCATCAGCAAACTCCATTTCCACCTCCTCTTCACATCAAACAAGTTTTTCATAACTCTTGAACTCACGAGAAGCTAAAGACCTTCGATACTTTTTCTTTAACCCTGAGTAAAAATGGTTGATTTTGCTATCAATATCACGTATGAAATTTGGAGCATACCTTGCCAGTTGAGTGAACTTTGTTTCACAAGAAACCAATGAGTCATCCTCCTGCCTCAATTCTAGGAATTTTTTTCTATCCTAAGAAGAACCACCTTAGGAAAATATTTCTCAAGAAGCACACCTTTGAATTAAACCAAGTCAAGATCATCAATCTCCTCACTATCCCTGATATTTTTCACCATCGACCACCATTGATCAGCTTCACCTTAAAAATGGTAAACAACGAGACTAACCTTTTGATGTTTTGAACACCCCATGAAATAAAAAATCTTCTCCAGTGCTTTAATCCACCCTTCTACTAGCACAAGGTCTGATGATCCTCTGAATGAAGGGGGATGTTGACTCATGAAATGATCCACTACCGACATGTTCCTCTGTGGCTGATATTGCTATTCTCGTGTATGGATACCACCACCATTTATAGCCTGAGTTAATTGTGCCATCATTGCAACAAATTTTTCAGTTTTGATTCCGACCGTTTAAGGTTGCTCATTTGGAAGGTTGTTTTCCTCCTGATGTCATCCCAACATAGCTGCCTTGTTTCCTTTGCAGAAAACCATTCTTAACATAGAAATATCTTAGGCGAAGCAACATGGTAATCTTTAAATGCTATATCATTTTAGTCATACCATAATTTAATTTATGGACACGAATTTAAAAATATCCAAACTCATAAAGTTGTCTAAACGAACCTTTGATACCAACTATAAGTACCCAACCTTAAAACATTACTTAATCTTGAATTAAATGAATAATTTACATTTAGTATCTTTTCAGGTTTAGAGTTTTAGAGAATTAGGCCATAACTATTACATCTTAAAAGATACAAAGTAGACACTTCTACTCAGTTTCCATTTTTTTCATAAAATAAAAACTCTTGAAAAAAAGGGTCATGTCCAGTTCCATGTTTTAGACAGCATGACTTTCCTTGAGCCCATCCTTGACCCTATTTCAGTTTATGTCCTGTGAAAAACATTTCCAAAACTTGGGATGAGCATAAAAAGCTCAGTAAAGAATACACAAAGAAGGAAATTGTTAGTTTTTCAAAACAAAAAGAAAACCATGAATACCTAATCATAAGTAATACTTTTCACCTATATGAAGTATTAAATACTATTCATGGAATAAAATATCATTTCATACCCTTTTGTAACCAAAATATCACCATAAAATACATATAAAGAACACATAACATATAAAGGTAACTTGGAATATAATCATACTTAAATGTAATAACCATACGGCCGACTTCCACACATATCACTAAATGGAATAACCATACGACTGACTTCTATACCCAATAAATTGAAGGTTAAAATGTAACCACCCATCCTGGTTTTCATAGCACCACCCGTCATTTGGTTTATCACGTAACCACCAGTCAAATGTCCAAGTACCATTATAAAATCATAACACATACAAAAAATATAAAGGAAAGAAAACATTTCCACATTTCAGTCACAATATATTGACATATGAAATCCATTATAAAAACCATTTTCAATACCAAAATAAATAAAAGAGTATATGGTATTTATTTTCCTTTTAAAAACATTACGGCTTGTTAAGGAAGCCGAAGATCAAATAATACTCGTGGCGGCGGAAAGGTCGTTGTCACCGCGTACGTTAAAAAGAAACATAATTTTTGTAGTTTAGTAAAACGCTTCATAGAGAAAAGATTCCTTTTGAATAAAAGTAAAAGTAAAAGGGGTTTATACATCTTATAAAAGAGAGTCTTGTATTAAAACAAAATATGCCTCAATGAAAGGAGATTGAGACAAAGTCCCTTACCTCATGTCTGACTTGACCCGATCGTTCTTTAATCTCCTAAATAATAAACTAAAGTTAATTTATACTTCCTTAATAAATTTTTTCAATTTCATTACCCCTTTTATATCACTTATTACCATGTTATTAACATTATGTAATCATTTAAGTTAATAATGGTCGTTTTGTCGATATTTGGTACTTGAGTCAAAAATAAACTTCTTATAATTACAAGTTGTTCATGTGGTAAAATATCCATTATCTCCAGAATGATATTCAGGATGTAGATATCATATATATCATATATATCCGGTATAATATGTATTTATAATAGTATATAACATTTGAAGGTATGAAATGAAATGCACCGTTCATGGAGAAGGTAAACCGTACGTACGCATGAACGCAACTTCATTTCTATTTCGCAATTAATGGAATGATAAAATTATGATACAAAGGTAAATTATAATTCCTGTATAATAACATATATAATATTATTAACTCCATCCTTTATACATCCCATATATGGAATTAACGATTCAAACCACTTTGAGGGGGCGGTAGTCCGCACTTTCTAAAATGAAATTATCGCGTTTACCCATTATGGAAATCATAAAGGTATGCCATTGATGAGAAATATAGAAGCATAAGGAAAACATAAACATAATATATATCATATATAAATACAGTGACATCTTAATGGCCACCATGAGAGGCGATAGGAGATAATTGAACAATCATCGTTTCGTGAGGCAGTAGTTCACTGTCCACAGAAAAAGTATGTTCTTCACCCATTATGTGAAGGTGTGTGTAATTGTAGCTCTAATAATTCTCATAACAACATCCTAGTATATTTAATATGTTGGTGTTGTTACAAAATAAAGGAATAAAAATATTTTAGTGGGTTGGAGATGCAAAATAATACAAAAGAACATAAGAGAAGACGTTACCTTTAAATCGGGTAACTCCCCTTGGTTTGAACCAAAAGGGTTTTTTGAAGATCTTTCTGCCTATGTTAAGGATTCTAGGATAAAGAGAGGTATGTTGAGAGAAAATATGAGTAGGGTTTGGATAAACCAATGGCTTGAGAGGTGTGTGTAAGGGGTAGAGGTGAGGGCCTTTTATAAGAGGGAGGAGGGTTACTTTTGGAATGTCTTGAAAAGTTACTTTATTATAAAATGATTTTAGGAATTTGAAAGGTACCAAAATGATATATTTAGAGGATAAGGTGATAAGGGTTCTAAATCAACCCATAAAATAGGTTTTAGACAAGTGTAAATCTTAGATTTTACGTTATCTTTTCATTTTATTTAAATCGTTCATTAATGTGGTAATCACTGCATCATCATGGTGTCATAAATAAATTTATTTATTTAATGTCTAAATTTTTTAAAAAAACTACCATGTAGGAAATATTTTTATATTTCCAATGACTATTTATAGTATAAGATACCATTTATATAAACAAAACTAAAATTGTTTTACTTATGTGATACATACTTTGGTTATATTTTCCTTTCTTTAAAAATAATTTAATAAAAGGTCACTATCACACTAAAGTGATTCCATGGGGTCCCAAAGATGGAACAAAGAATCCCATGGTCGGCCATGAATCAACAAAAGGATTTGGACACAAGTTGAGAACATTTTATATTATTGTGATATTATTTTATTACCCTTAACTACCTGATTACTAATTAATCACGACAATTAAAGATAATTGTCATCGTTACTATTCATAATGTCCAAAAACAAAAGAGTATTAAATACATAAATTGGACCTTCTAATTCCAAATATGGATTAAATTTTACCAAATTAAAAACATAGGAATTTCAGTAATTAATTTAAAAATAATTCAGGTTGTCAAAATAAATAGCGTGTTTTTAAGAAACAATATCCATCAAAAGATTGACAATTGTTTATGTCCAATTTCAAAGTGAAATTAATTATAATGACAACAATTGGATTAAATGGTAAAAATATATTATAATTACACTTTAAAACAAATTAAAATGATAATCTAAATGTATAATTAAATTAGATGAAAAAGAAGTTTTGAAGTAAAATGCAGTATTTTTTACTATTCATTAAAAAATGAACATTGTCAGAAAAATACCAAAAACTTATCCAAAGTAAATTTCAATGTCTAAATTCTAAAGAATATTTTTATTTTGAAAAATAGAGCTTACAAAATTGTCAAAAGTTATATTTAAAAATGGTCTACCATCAATAAGCGGTAAAACAATCTTTTAAAAATATTAGAGTATTCTATGCCTAAGATTGGATTTATTCGGTTTTTAAGCCTCTATAAAACTATATAATTCATAAATAGACATAGATATGAAAATATATTATTATTTACTTGGTATTTTACATCTATAATCTAATTTTTTATACAATTTTAATAATCCGGTTGCTAATGATTTTTTTAGAATCTATATTTCAAAAACCAAAATAATGTTTCAAAATACATTAATGTGTAACTCATTACAGAAAGCCAATGATTTTGTCCCTCACCCAAAAAAGAGTCCAGATATATTATCATATATCTAAAATAATCATATTCATAAGATATATGACATTTTCATATTAAGGAATATAGTTATATGAGATTGAGAAACTCCACATCAGTAAGCTCAAACTGAAAGATAGCCGACCCAATTTACTTTTTCAACAATGCAGATGTATCTAGGGAAGTTGGAGGTATAAAAAAAGTCACACTACCTGAGGATACATTTCCCATGGGAGGATTCAATTAATAAAAATTCAATCACAAAACGTGAAAAAAAAAATATAGAATAACGATTCTAAAGCTCATAACAATAATTTCAAACCCAAGTCATGGATTATGAAAACGACATTTTATGATATTAAACTTGATATTTTATGTAGGAATATATTATATAAGAAATATATCCAATTATTATAGAAACCAAAATAGAGAAATTTCACCCAAAAAAATTACTCATGAATAATTTTGGAATTTGTAAAAAAATTTACATTTTGTTTATTATCCAGAAATTAAGATATTTATAAACTATTCCAAAATATATTCTATCTATAAATATTTTAAAAAATTTATAAAACCTAAATATAAACATAATAAATTAAAAATAATAAATAAATATCCATATTTTTATGAAATGGAATTAAAAATATAATTAAAACTTTTAATCATATTTATCATCAACAGTGTATTGGTGAGGTTTATATAATACATTCAATTAAGTTATTCCATTTAATTTTCAATTATACATATTAATTAATTATAAATAATGTTTTATTATAAATAAAAGAACCTTTATATTATAACCTTATAATTTTTGATCGTTTCAAAACATTATTATGTTGTATTAGTAATAAATATTTATACAACATAAGATATTCTGTATAAATTGTAATTGGTATTTTAAAATTTTAAAATTAAAATTTTAAATTTTTTACATTTTTCAAATAAATTTATGTAATGTTGAACAGTTTAAAATTAATTCCAAAACCAATTATATATCCAAATACATATAAATTCCTTTCATAATAATTTACAAACATTTTTTAAATCATTTATTTGAAAATGTGATTTTTTTAAAATTATATTCCTAAACACGTATTAAATTACACATTGGATTCTAGGTTCATTCCAATTTTGAAAATAAATCTATGAGGTGAAAAACATGGTACACAATAAGGAATCAAAGCCTTGATACCAACCATAGTGCTTAGAAAAATCCAATGAAGAACACCACAAGATGTTCTCAACTATAGTGATGGTCATTTAGGAATTTAAATGTCTACATGATAAATCCACTTGCACTAGAATTTCATGGTTATGGTGATGTTTATTTGAATATATGGATTAACTAATTTTAAAACGTGATACAAATATCTTCAATATAACTAATGGTTTTTTATCATCTAATGATAACTTGTATTGAAAGAAAACCCAAAACATATAAGTTTGTATATAAAAGAATCATACAAAGAAGTGTACATTAAAAAATATAATAAAATATCACACCATAAAGTATCAAATAATATTATATTATATCTTCTTCATTGAGTTATTATTATTAATAATGGTGACAATGAGAAGTAGACAAGTGACATCTACCATCATGGGTGAAATACTAACCGATAGATCAACACAGACTTTGTAAGGAATATCGTACTGTTGGATGGGTGTTATTACATTCATCTAGTGATGAATGAGATTTATAAGGATATGAGAGTATAATGACCCTCACATAAAATACAATAATATTACTTCATTTTTTGAAATACATAATAAATTTCATAAACATACACCAAAAATATTGTATTAACTAAGAGCCCTTGAAAAAAAAGAAATATAACACTGATACATAAGTGATTTACATTATCTCCCATAAGGTTATCCATGACTAGAACCCATCTTAAACATATAATAAATAAGACATATCTTAATATCCCGGGGAAAGGAAACACAAAATAGGTGTTCTCAGATGATTAGTTAGTGTAGAGAAGGGTGATATATGTGTACAAACATGAGCCTAAGGGTATGAGAATGTGTTCATATCACTAAAATATCAAACCCTATATATAAAATATAATAAGCGTGAATTATAAAATTAATATTGTGAGTTCATTAGGCTTGAATAATAGGGGGATCGCGAGAATAATACATGAAATAATAATAAAGGAATAAGACATGGAATCGTGGTAGACATATAAACATGTAACATCATTCCCCATAAGATGAGGTGAATTTCTAAAACATATCAAGGAACTTTAGGGATACTACACCAACTAGATGGGACACACTGAAATCCCAAGTTGTAATCCTTTCCATGTAAGGGACAGAGCTTACCCATCTTCCCATAGTGCATCAAGTTTCCCAATATCTACTTGATGGATCATGTTTTCCCGTCATCTATAGTGGATTAATCTCATTGACAATAATACCATCATTTTATAATGAGATATACATATTTACCTAATACATTGGTGGGAGATATAGATCACACCCATATCATAATGAAATCATATATATATACGACACAAGATCAGAAAAATTAATTAATAACCCATGAAATGAAATGGATTTCATAAACATGTCATCACATCATAACCATTGGAAATAAAAAAAGATTCATAATAATTTCATCAAAGCATAACTTCTAAAAATAAGTGGGAATTATAATCATATAAACCATTAAAAGAAGTGGATTTCCTAACCATCATAACATCAAAACAAAAAATTCATTGAAATAATATGAATTAAACATTTGGATAACTTCACCAAAAAGGAATTAGTAACAAAAATGTATGTTATCTTATATTTTATGTAAGTTGGAATGATATTTTATGAAAATTTCTTGAGGAAAAGATCATTTATTCTTTGAAAATTCTTTTTAAAACCTTAATAATTATTTAAAACATTTTTATTTGAAAATATCTTTAGAACATTGAAAATAATATTTAAAACCGATTAAACATTTTTAAAAACATTTATCCTGGAATAATAATTTCAAAATATTATTTTGAAACCATTTTTGAATATATTTATGAATACATGTCTTTTTAATAAAACATTTATCTGACCAAAAAGATAGAAATAAGGTCATATTATATAAAAATCATTTTATTATTTATCTTAAGTAAAAATGAGTTGGAAAATGGTACCTATACATTAATTAGTATTGATTAACTAGTGTAAAAGAAAAAAACAATAGTGTTCTTGAAATATGGATCATAATATTTCATCAATGAAAGCATAATCTTAATCAATCCTGATAAATGATGTGATTGTTGCAATAAATTCATACAACTTGGTAAAATCGATTCAGACTCCCCATGTAAGTAAATTAACATGCTTGAAGCATAAAATATCATTAAAATAATAATAGTAATGATATAAAATATCAATAAATATTGTATATTTATCATAAAAGAACATAGATGCATTTCATGTGACGTGTCTTGAGGAAAAAAAATTGTGACAAAAATAATTTACACATTTTGTATCTTTTGAATCATAAAACCCATTAAAATGATATAATAAAATGGATACATAAATAAACATAAATTTAATGGTAATAATCATAGTATATATTCATTGGAAGTATTTAAAGCACACAAAATAAATAAGTGATGAATAAGACATAAATCACACAGAATTAATGGTGAAATAGAAATCCCTTTACAGAATGTCATGAATTTCTTCATACTCATTCAAACATCCTTCATAATAATAATTATAATTTTATTATAAATATACCAAGTAAGAATATTATTATATATGACACCATATATGGATTTATATTAACCTCATATTAATAATTCCTTGTTAATGATACACTTCGGGTAATATTCACTTTATTTTTCATACATGTTTTGAATAATTATTCTTCATCCTCGTACTTATATCATGATTTACATAATAAAAATAATTTAAAAAATGATATAAATATAATATATATTAAATATATTTTTTTTATTATAATCTATGATATACTTAAATGTAAAATGGATTACATCGTTCATGGAAACAGTTGGCCGCACATATGCGTGAATGTTGTTTCCTTTTAATTACAATATTTAAATACAAAAATTAAATGACATATATATATAAATTAAAGTTGAATTATTATATATATATATTTATATCATATATTTTTATGAAATCCAACTTTAATTCAATCCATGTAATTCTTGAATGAATCATATTTCATTAAGGAGGAAGTAGTCCACATATCCAAAAATGAAGTTATCATATTTATAAAACATATATGGAAAGAATTTATGTGTTATAAAATATTTCTAGAATCATAAATAAAAAAATATATCAAAATATCATATAATAAAATAATTTTCACCGTAATTCCCAACTATGAGAGGAGGTAAACCAAAATCAAACAACGTTGTTTTGATAGATGATAGTTCGTTGTACACAAGAATAGTAAGTTCCTTAACTATTTTATGTAATTGTGTATAATAGTTAGAATAAACTTTATAATAATAAAAATATCATTATATCAAGGTTACTTAGAGTATTATTTAATCTTTTAATAATAAGATTTTATGGAGGTGGATAATTTAATTAAAATAAAAGAGCTAAAGGAAGTATGTTACCTCTTCTTTTTGTAACTCAATTTGGCTTGAAACAAAGGGATTCATAGGATGTATTTAATCACAAAGAGATCCCTATAAGATGAATTTATTGATTCAAAGATGATATTTGGGACGTTTTTTCTTCAAATTTAAATGGCTTTGTATGTTTGAATATATGGGAGGTGTGATTTCATTTCTGTTATAGAGGACTGTAATTCTTATAAATTTAAAATGTTAAACACTATGAAGTGGTAACATACACATAAATTTCCCCTAATAAATGTCCAATTTATCTAAAAGAGGGAAATATTTAAAAATATGTTCATAAAGTGGATTTTTTAAATGTGTCTGGGTTATTTTGGTCCTAATGTTTAGGATTAATCTTTTTTAAGCTAGTTTTTCTCGTAATCGCTTTAATTAATTTTAATCACTTTCACTAGTCATATTGGTCAAAAAATAAGTTAAAATTTTAATAAATTATAAATTATAAGGATTAAAAATATGGAATCTATTTTTCCAAATTCTAATCATATAACTTGTAGAAATGAATTTAAAATTAATCCCATAGATGTGTGGAGATAATGGATTTTTGAAGCGTAATTGTTCAAAATATTTGGTTGTTTTTATATCCAATTTTAATTTGAAATTGGACATAATGACATAAATGTGATAAAAAGATGTTAAAATAATATAATTAAAATTTAAAACATAATTAAAATATAATTTATCTTTATAAATAAATTAGATGAAAATGATATTTTGAATTAAAAGTCAGTATTTTTAACTATTTATAAAAAACGTATAGTTTTTTAGAAAAATCCTAAAAATCCATTTTAAGATAATGTTAAAATTATAAATTAAAAAATTTATTTTTATTTTATAAAATTAAATTTCTAAAATATTCCAAAGTTAATTTTTTTTTATTTCTCACGTAAGGACATAAAAATAAGTTCATTTGAGGCAATAATGTTTTTAAACATATTAAGACATTATAAAAAATTACATATATTATTATCAATATTTATTATTTATATTAAAAAATTATAGATATTTTTTAAATATTAGTTATCATTATTCATATTAAAATGTTTACTAAAAACTTTATAACAATATTGTATAAATAATTATAATAATAAAAATATGTTTCATAGAAACACAGTGTTGTGTCCAACACAAGACATGTCTGTGTTGCATGTAGAGTAAGAATATCTCATAATATCATATAAAAATTCACAACATGGTGGAGTGTGGAATTAAATACATCAATTTAAATTAATTTATTGGAGAAAATGTCCAAAAAATATAGTGATGTTACATTCTACCCCCATAAAATTAATTTCACAATCGGAATTCAAAACTTTGATACAAACAAATGAGGAAACTTCTACCTCATCATATCCTCAAGTTCCTATATAGATACCTAGAAATGATGGCTTCTCTATAAAACATTTTCCAGTTGAGAAGTCATGTTTCATAGAATTTTATACGTAAGATCTATAATTTCAGTTGGTTGTTTCTCATTAGAATGATCATGTTCCAGTGGTTTAACCTATGAGTTCAGCATATGTGAAGGGCCAGGTATGTACTTCCTCAAGAGAAATATAGGTAACATATCAAGGACATGAGATATATTTAGAGTAAGCTCCAAACAATAGTCTACCATCTCCATAAGATCATTAATTTCAAAGGGGCTGATATAACTAGGCCTCATATCCCCCTTAATGTAGAACCTCATAACCTTATTCCATAGAGAAATCGAGAAAATATTATTCTCATTTACTTGAAATTCTAGATCACGCTGAAGATTATCAGCATTATTTTTGTTTCGACGGTGATCTATCATGATATTCTTATTAATAGTTCAAAACTTATCTATTTATTATTCAGCAATCTCAAGTCCCAATAACTTTGTTTCCCTAACTTTATCCCAGTAAATTGGAGATATACATTTATTTCTATAAAAGTATTCATATAGATCCATCTGAATTCTTGATTGAAAGCTGTTGTTTTAAGAAAAATCAACCAGAGGAAGGTGTTTATCCCAACCACCATTGAAATCCAACAAACTAGATATCGACCTATACTTTAGGATTAGAATTGTTTTTCTTAATTGACACCTTTCTAAGGATTATAAGAAGTAATGAAACTCAATTCTTTATCATGTACTTTTTTAATACATCACCAATTCTTCAAGGTAATCCTTAGATCCTGATAATATACAATGGAATATGGTACTCCATGATAATATAAAACACATTTAATGTATATCCTGAAAATATGATCTAGAGATACATCTTATTTTATAGATATGATGTGTGATTAATTAGTAAAGAGATCATCTATCACCCATATACCATTAAAACCTTTAGATGTTTTGTGGAGTCTATTGATACATAGTGAGGTTTTCTCATTTCCATTCTGATATTTGTAATGGATGAAACACCCCCTTTTACATTCATTATATATCCTTAACTTACTATAAAAACTATCACCAAGATACAAAAATTATGATATCCCTCTTCATCAATCCCACCAGATGTATTATTTCAAATCTCTATATGTCTTGGTATTTCAATGATGTATAGTGAATTAAGAATTATGAGATTCCTATAACATCTCCATCAAATATGGTATAGAAGGAACACATACATGGTTCCTAAAAATTATCATTTCATCTTGATCCAACTTAAACATAGGAATATTTCTAACCATATTTTACAGATCTATATATTCCATCTATGCCTCATTTATATACACATGGATAAAGGGTTGGACATTCAATTGAAAAGATAATATTTTTCCCATTCCTTTAATATTTCCACATCCATCCTTTTCAAATTCATAAATATTTGATCATTTTTGATCCTCAACGTGTATAAGATAGAATGATCCTTTCGTCTCAAATAATCAACAACCATGGTCACTTTCCTAGGGTTGTAATGTATACAGTAGCCACAATCTTTTATCAGCTATTAAAATCTTTCCTAGAACATGTTCAACACCTTCTATATGAATATAAATTTTAAACACTTATGATTGGTATATATATCAAATTTTGTCTATAATTATAATTCATCCATATAATTACTGAAAAAATTACTGCTGTTAACTCCAAATCATGATGTGGGTAATTTTTCCCATTAATGTTCAACTATAAATTTGCATAAAAGATAAATATGTTATTATGTATAAGAACACATCACAATACCATCATGGATGTATCAATATAGAGAAAAACCTTCTCAACTATAGTGTAATTGATGTACAAGTGTACTTACCAATCATCTCTTTAATTCCTTGAAATTTTTCTCACATTCTTCTATCCAAAGGAACTTCTCACCCTTCCGAATTAACATGTTTATAGGAATAGAGTGTCATACAAAATTACACATAATTCATAGATAACATATTTTTAAACCAAGAACGATACAAATCCCATTCATCATGGTTGGTATAAGACAACATTCAATAGCCTCTATCATTGATGAATATACGGTTATACCATCTCTTGAGATTATGTGACCCAAAAATGAATCCTTTTATAGGAAAATTTCATACTTGGTAAATTTTTATTATATTTTCTCCTTTGTTGGGGTCATTAGAAAATTATAATGTTATTTTCATTATCTTCCTCACACTATGAATAGATGAGGACAACATCTATAAGGAATTTCAAAAACTTGTTGAGGTAATCTCTAAAGAATCTATTCATCAAATCCATGAAGATAGAATGGGAATTAGTAATAATGGAAGATATCACTATATATTCATTGCGTCCATAAATTTTTTGGAATTCCATATTGGGTATATCCTACTTCTCAAACCCTAATGGATGATATCCATAATGAATTTCAATCATGGATAAGTTCTGATCTCCTTAAAGTGGATAAAAATAGTAATTCAGAATGGGATAGGGATACATTGTCTTGATTTTAATCTCATTAAAATCCTAGCAATAAATGAAGAGTCACATTTATCCATCATTATTCTTCACAAATAAAACCTGTCCAACCCAAGGATACACACTTTGCTGAATGAATCCCTTATCATGTTTTTTGGGTGTTAATTCTTCAATTATTGGAACTTAATTAGGCCTAATCTATAGGGATTATATAATTTTTTTTTGGAAGTAGGTATGAGTTATATCAGAAAGTAAACATCACGTTTTGTGGTAGTCTAGTAAAATATTCCAAAAATAAATTCAAAAAATATAGAAAAATAGGCATACCATCGATGTCAGTTTTATCACTAACCATTTCAAACAAACACATCTTCTGAGTGGGAATTAAGACCCATATAGTAGATGTATTATCCGTATGATGCTCATAATTATAACCAAGTTGTCAGATGATCATATTTTTTTATTTAATATCAATCATACCTTTATTTTCAGGATAATTGATGTGGGATTTATGTAGATAAATCGAATCCATGACTAAGATGAAATCAAATTCAACTAAAGGTATAATGATAGGATTTGTTGGAATGAAATTTCAACAAACATCAATAGGGGGAATCATGGACTTGATATTAAATCATCATACCATTAAGGGTCTACACTACTAATTCCACATCTAATCAATTTGGTGGAATCATAATACACTTAAAAATTATATACATATGAAATAGTGGATAAATAATGAATCAAATAACACATTATTTGTTCTATAGTGGATGTTATGTTCACCTTTCACCATTTCATTATTACACCCCTCATTAGAAATAGTGATAACATGATATCTCACCTTTTACTTTGATTTTAGAGGTTAGTGACACTGATCATTATCTTCTACCCCTAGGTTTTGGCATTGGTTAACATAATTACCATTATCCTTACACATAAATAATTTATGTGCATAGGTGTATTATGTTCATCTTTCCCCCTATTTGCATCATTGTCCAACTTATTCCCATCAATTCAAAAATCCAATTTTAATGGCCTTCAATTAAACTCACAAAAAAGTAATTAGACTGAATAATACAATTACCTATATTCTTCTTGCCACACATAGAGCATAAGTGAAGGCACATATTCTTTTCTCAATGGTTTTTAGATTTTAATTTGAACTACATAATCATTTTCTTGTAAAATCCATGAGATTTATATAAATAACAAACATCCATTTTGAATTTTATTTCATAACTCACAATCTATTCATAGCTACAAAATCCTCTTATGAAAAAAACCCTTTTGAGACTTGGATTTAATACACATATGAATTGGTCAACCTTACTTTTTGGTTGGATGATAACACCATAGAGTACCTCATAAGTTTTGTGAAATTACCCTTATAGGTACTAACTGATTCATTATTATTTTTCTTTAACTCACTACACATTTTTCTATATTTGTATGAAAAACTCTAGGGAATTACTTTGAGGCACATGTTCTTGAACTCATTCCAACCCATGGATTCAATTTTATCTTTCTTCCCTTTGTTCTTAATTAGAGTCCACCACTAGTTAGATTCACCTTCTAAATGATAATAATAAATAATGAAATTCTCATGATTTAAACTTTGGAGAATGAATAATATATTTCTTGTGGTATAGATCCACTGTTAAAAAACAAGGGGATTAGATGATCCACAGAAAGAAGATGGTTGTTTCCTCGTGAAGGAATCAATTAAATTTTGTTCCCCCTATTGATCATTTGTAAGTCCATCATGATTCATTTCTTTATAAATATTAGGGAGATTATAGTTGAAAATATTCATTTGAGTTCTAATAGAATTTAGTTTATTTAGGAGACAATCAGTACATTATTTAATATAATCACCATTAACGTGATTTCTTCATGTTCTATCAATTGAATAAATGAAAAATTAATATAGTAAGAGACATTATTCATCATGATGATCCAAATAATAATACAAAACTATGTTTATAATGTCTAAATATTGAAACATTTTTTAATCTATGAAACTTAAGGTTAATCATAGGCTGTTAATGGAAACTTATTTTTAAACCCTTCTTGATGGTTCATGAAGAGTTTGCAAACTCACAAATCATATCACCAAGGAGTTTCAACCATGGTGTGTAAAAAGGACTATTTCCACTCATAAGTTCCTGATTGATTCTGTCTCAATATAGTCTTTTTTGGGGTTGTTACCACTATGTACATATGTTCCGGAGCCACTTCCACTTGTAGTATCTAGACAAGGAAGTATTTATAGGAAACCACTAATTGTATCCTTTAAAAAAATTATAATCCAATATCCTATAATTTTTCCTATCCTTAGACATGTCCTTAGGGTTCTCACTAAGGTTTTATCATACTATTTGTCAAATTTTAAATAATATTATGCTCTAATACCAACTATAGAACCCCCCTATTAACATAAATTAACATTACATATTCTTTTGTGGAATACTAAACACATTACAAAAATAGAAACACAAATAACATATTAACTTAGATACTTTCAAGACAAAAATACATAATAATTGTAATCAATTGAGATACATTGTCACTTACTATGTTATATATATCATCATAACATGGGGAAAGTAAACATTAAAAGGTGTGATATAAGATTATCAGTAAGGGTAATCAAGGTATATATTTATATTAATAAACTTGATTATAAGGGTATGAGAATATGATCATAACATTAGATGATCATACCTTTCAAAAATAATATCATAAACATGAATCATGGCATAAGGACTGGTTGTTCATAAGACATAAATCAAAAGGGAATAATGTGAATAATCCATAAAATAATAACATATAAATTAGATATATAATTGTTTCAGATACATAAAAATATAATTTCATTCCCTATACGTCCAGGATAACTTCCAAAACCAATCAGGGAACTTCATGGGGACAACACCTACTGAGACAGACACACCACCATCCACAGTAATAGTTCATTCCTTAAAACGGTCAGGGTTTCCCCATCATCCCATTACTGTTTTGGTTTCCCCATCATCCCATAGTGGACCATGTTTCCCTATCTTCCATAGTACATTAATCCCATTAACTTTATTCCCATAATTATATCATGAGATATGAATATTTACACAATTCATTGTATGGAGATATAGGTCCCACCTATCTCATAACGAAATCATACAGACAAGTGACACAAGATAATTAAAAATAACATCATAACCCATGAAATGAAATGGGTATAATAAATATTTAATCACATCATAAACTATAAAAAGTATACATGGTTCATTATCATTTCATCAATTCATTGCCTCTGAAAGAAAGTAGGTTTCATAAGAATATAACACATGAAAATAAGCAGTTTTCATAACTAAAATACCATCAAAACATAAATCATTCATAAAAATAATATGAATGAAACCATAGGATAATTTTTCCAGAAAGTAATGAGTAAAAACAACATATTTTATCATAGAAGTAAAATAATTATGGAATATCTTTTAAAAACATTTCATGACGAAAGTATCATTTGTTTATTGGAAAAAATATTTTCAAAACACAAAAAAATTTGGAAACATTTTTCTTTGAAAATAGTTTGAAAATTTATAAAGGGAGATTTTAAAAAGGTAAAAAAAATTAAAATCCATTTCCCTTGGAAATTATTTCAAAATATCATTTTATATTTTTTTAAAACAGTATTTATTTATTTTGAATAAAATAAGTATCTGACTGAAGAGATAATTAAGGCCCTATTTTATTAAAAGAATTTTATTAATTATCATATGTAAAAAATACTAGGAAAATAATACTAAATCATGAATATGTCATGAATAATTATATTATATGAAAACTAATGAGTTTTCATGAAAGATGGATTATAATATTTCAACAATGAATGCATAATCATAAACAATCCCGATAAATGATGTGATTGTTTTAATAATCTCTTACTACTTGGTAACATTGAATCATACTCCCCATTATATTAGAAAAATAATATATTATGATTAAAATATCATTAAAATAAGGATATTAATGATATAACTAGTAAATGATCACGATATACACCTTGTAGAAGAACATAGGTGGATATCATGAATTATGTCTCCAATAAGGCTTATTGAGAAAAAAGTACTACACAGATTTTGTAAAAAATGAAACATATACCCATGAAAGTGAGATCATAAAATTTATATTTATATGACCATAATTTTATGTATAAAAATAATAGGAAATATTTGCAGTGTGTATATACACCACACAAAATAAACCAGTGGTGAATAAGGAACAAATCTCTCAGAAATAAAGTTGATACTAGATATCCCCATATTTTATGTGTTGAATTTATATGTACTCATTAAATACTCCAATATAATAAATTTATGTTTATTATAAATATAAAAAAGAATTATATTAATATATACAATACTATATAGTTCATTATATTACCAGATTATTAAAAATTCCATGTTAACATTAGGTTATGCGTAATATCCTCTTTTTTTTTCTTGCATGTTTTGACTTATTAATCATGATCCTGTTACATAAATCATGATTTAATTATTTAAATAATGAAAAAAATGATATAAATATAATATATATATCGTATAAATGTATTTATCTTATTGAATTAAATATTGAAATATGAAATGGAATACACCGTTAATGGAGACTGTAGGCATACGTATGCATTAACGTTGTTTCTATTTAATTAATGCTTAAAAAGAAAGAAACTAAATTAAATATATATTTATAATAATTAAAGTATCAAAATTATTTCATATATATCATATAATTTTACTAAACACTTCCTTAATATATTCCACATAATGTGTGAACGGATCAAATCACTTTGAGGAGGCAACATTCTATACGTCTGTAAAAACTTCTTTCATATTGACCAAAAATTTAAATGATGATGTTATACATTATAAAATAATTTTAAAAGAATAAATACATGATAAATTTCATATATATCATATAAAAACCTATTTTACATAATAAATATCAAACATGATAGGTGGTAAAGAATAAATAAACAACATCGGTTCAGGAAGCAGTAGTTCTCCATACACAAGAATGGTAAGTTTGTTACCCTTAGATGTAAATGGGTGAATGTGTATGTAAACCAATTAAAATAGAAAAATATATTTATATTTAGGATACTTAGGATATTATAAAATAATGTAATAATAAAATTTTTCGGGGTGGATAATTAAAATAAAATAAAAGAGCTTGAGGGAAAATCTTACCTCTTCTTTGGGAAACTCCTTTTGGTATTCACTAATGCGCTTCCATGGATAGATTTAATCCTAATGGGACGATTCTAGGGTAAAGGTAGTAATGTTGAGAGGATATTTGGGAAAATTTATTCTTGTAAAAATTTATTTGGAGGTGTGAATAAGTGGGAGTGGTGAGTACCTTTTTATAGTGGAGGAGTGACATTCTTTTAAATATAAAAAAGTAAACACTATTGAGTAGTCTCCCTTACATATTTTTCCTCAACAAATAGTACCATTTTAATTAAAGAGAATAGTGTTTCTAAATATGTCAATAAAAAAGGGTTTAATCATGGTTATAGTTTATATTAGGCCTTAAGAATAAGGTTTATTCTATTGAAAAACTAAATTTTCTCTTAATTGTTGTAATTAATTGTAATCACATTCACTAATATGTTTTGGACAATAACTACATTGAAATTATTATAAATTATAAATTATGTTTATTTTGAATATGGAATAAAAATTTCCAAACTCTAATAATATAATTTGAAGAAATTAATTTAAAATTAATCCCAAAGACATGTCACAACAACTACTTTTTAAAGCTTAAATGTTTTAATGTTGGTATTGTTTTTATATCATATATCACTGTGAAATTGGTTAAAATGGACTACATTGGATAATTTTAAAAAAATTAATCTAATTAAACTTTAAATCCAAATTAAAATATTATTTAACTTCATAAATAAATTATATGAAAATGTTTAATTTATATTCATTATTTTTAACTGTTCATCAAAAAATGAAGGTTTTCAAAAAAAATACAATAAATTAATCCTAAGATTAAATTTCCACTATTAATATTAAAATAAAGTTTATATTATCAAATTAATATTCTTTTAGTGAATAAAATTAATATTAGCATTTATTTTAGTACATAAAAAGTATTTCTTTTGAGAAAATAGGATTTTCAAACATATAATGTATTTACGAAAAATTACATGTTTTGTTATAAATATGTTGTATTTTTATGAAACCATAATAATAAATATTTTAATTTTTTTTAATATTCATATTACATATTTTAACACATATGTTATAACTATATCGTTTAAATAATTAAAAAAATAAGGTGTTGTTCTATAGAAACCCTATGTTGCATGTAACAAATGCCAAGTTAGTGTCATGCAAAGAACATGTTTAATTCATTGTACTGTGAAATGAAATATTTTCTTGGTGTAGCGTGAATTCAAAGATATCAATGAAAATTAATTTATTTGAAAGAAAAGGTTTATAAAAATTCAGCGTGTTATAGAGAGTCTCAATTATCCGAGAGTCATCCTATGTTCCGCACACACACATCCACAACATGAGAGGATCACCAACTTTTATATGGCCATATATGAAACTCTTCATTTTTTATGAGTTTTTACTATATATGACATATTAGGTCCCACCATACGGGATCCACCTATTTAATTCTATTTATGTTCATTAATTGTGAAATCTATGAATCAGGTTCATAGTCTATAATTGAACCAACTATTCAGTTCAAAACATATGAAAAACCATTCAAGGGAAATACACAGAAATAACATGAATCACATGAATGATAAAATGGATGTAGTTGTCAAAAATGAAATCACATGCACAAGTACATTTTATTAGTGCTCAATTATGATTAAATTCAATACCAATTTCTATATGTGTTAAAAATTACTTCTAATATTAATATGTTGAATGCATACATAATATTACAACTTAATTTTTAAAAATGAAATGTATTTTACTCAAAAATAATTTTAGAATTTATCCCTTGATATTTTTTGTGTTATAAAAAAATAAATGTGTATTATGTGTAGTTAAATAAATTAAAAATAATATTATTAACTTTTAATTATATATTTCATTAAAATGATTAAAATAGTTCCTTTATTAGAATAAATAATCATTTAGGTTATAAAATTTCAAAAATTGATTAGTAAATTAAATGAAGAATCTATTAATTAATATTTTTTTTATGAAATACATGTTCTACTATTTTTAAATTTATATTTTATTATAATCATATAATACGTTGAAAAAAAATATTTAGAATAAATACTATTTCATTTTCAAATCCAAAATTATATTCCTTCCATTTAATTGACTGAGTTATTTAATATTTTATCGTAATAATAAATTTGTATTAGTATTTATATAATTAACATAAATATCTTTTTTAAAATATCTAATAACAATTCATTTCATATATTATATTTAACATTTAAATAAATCACTTTTCAGTCATAATGCAGAACTAATAGTATAAATAGTTAAATGTGTCTTTAAATGATTAAATTATATATATTTTAGAAAACACTTAAAAAAATTTCTCAAAGAATATATATTCAAAATAATGAGTATCAGGAAACTATAAATGAGATAACCTTTTAAAAATAGATGGTTTTTTACATTATTCCCTTCTTAAAAAAATTATATCATGGAATATTAATCATTAGTTAAAAGAGATGTAGTTAATGAAGAAATAAGGTCACACATATTTAAAATCTGGAAGAGTGGGAAATAGACTATAAATTTATGAAATTAATTTATTTCACCATTTTTTATTTTTCAAAAATAATAGTGTTTTGTAGAATAGATAATAAATGTCATTAACTTTTATTTCTAATTCAATTTAACAATTTATCATAAATTTAAAAACTATATGAATATTTTTATGGAATATACTTGTTAATGTGTTTCTATATTGTACTGAGTTAGATTCTTAATATTTCCCATATATGAATTTTTATATTTTTAATCCTTATTTCAATATTTGTGGAATTTGTTTCAGTAATGATAGGTAATATGAAAAAATATAGTTACTTTATTTAATTCTTTTTATCATATGTAAATTATAATACCTTGGTTGTGTGTTTCTATGAGTTTTTTCCACTATTTCATTAGACATTCCAAATAGTGAATATCTAAGATTAATTTTTCTTTATTGAAGCAAAAAAATTAATATATAATAGACAAGGAGATAGTGAAAATTATAACAAGTTAGTCATCCAATTTTAATTCATTTTCCAAAACCAAAATGGTTAACATAATACAAGATAAAAATAAACATGAATGTACCTTAACATTAAGAAATAATATATTAACTTCAAAAAGAATAATCAACAAAAAAATATTTACCTTGTAAATTATTTAAAAAATAATTAAAATTAATATTATTCATAATTTTCTTTTCAATTTTATATATTAAAAAATCACAATGATTTGATCACATATTATTCCAAAATAAACAATACATTTATTAAAAAAAGGTCATTAATAATTTCTAATATGAAAAATTTATATACCATTATCATATAATCTATAAAATATACCAATCCATTAAAAATATAACCAACTCACAATGACATAAAACAAAAACATGTGATACATGGTTCCAAAATTTAACTCAATCTTTATTCATAAAAAAATTCCATTCTCATTGAAAGAAAATCAACTGCTTTCCAATAATTTCCAATTAACCATACATCTACAATTTTACAAAAAGATTATTATATTATTCCCAAATAATTCTCACACTAAATAATATGTTAAACCAAAAGGATACATATACCACAATCATATATTATTTCTAAAACGCAATGAAAATATTAAAAAATATCATCAATCTCCATAATGTACCATCACATTATCCCATTAATGGGTAACTCAAACACTAAACTTATAATCCACAATAAACATTTTTCCCCATGATTGTATAAAAAAACATGAAATATCCTATTCTAATAACATATTAACATTTACAATTTTCAAAACCCATCTCTGACACCAAAAATAATATCGTATACCTACAGTGTAAGGTCATGAATTTCTACGGTCCTACCATTGTGTTTAATAAAGGATTAGAGGTATAAAGAGGATTATCAAATTATAATTCTTTATTAACTTATATTTTATTTCATTGGGAAATTTTATTGTTTTTATAGTATATTGTTGCACTATTTGTTTATTCATGTCAACAATCAATATGGTCCATTAACGTGGTTATTTTTTTGTTCATCTGGTTGATTTTTTTTCAAAATGGTCTATCAATGTGGTATCATATGTGTTCTTGTAGTCAATATATATGGTTGATCAAAATAGTTGATTGTTTTTTCATAAAATCAGTCAACTATTCATGTGGTCAATCTATTTCTCATATAGTAGATCCATTATGTGGCCACTCATTTTTCATTTGTCTGATTATTTTATTTTTCTTTTGATCCCTACAATCACTCATCTACTCTTATAGCTAATTGTTTGTTTTGTTCGATTAATACATAAAGTCACATCACATAGTCCATTTTGATAGTCGATTCAAAACTTTTGGTGGTCACTATATGTTGTCATTGTGTACATTAAATCGTCATGGTAGGTCATCTATTGGTGCTACAAAAACAATGTTTTTTTCGAGAATAAGAAAAAATTATATTCAAACAAAAAATATGGGAATAAAATCAATATCATGTGTTTTAATTCTATAATTGATTAATATAAATTATATTATTGATTTCCTTGATATTAGGGGATATAAATGAGTTGTAGGGATGGAACAAAATATTAACTAAAATATGGATGGTTTAAAAGGAATATTGTGATAGAGTTTTTGGAAGTACCCAGGGGAGTCCCATTCATTATTCTAAATTCACAGTTCATTCCACTCATTCATTTTCAACATTATCTCAATTCTAGGAGGTCCATGCTTCTTTTTTAGATCCTTTCAAATACTTCTTTAATTCCATAAGCCTCTCCTGATGAGTTTTTATCCTATAAACAACTCCCTCTATCCTCTATGCTTAGATTTGAAAAATATTAATGATTTCATGATTTAGGGTTTTCAATTTTTTTATTTTTATTGGTTAAATGTGTTATCTAATCATGATTTACATTGTTTGGATTGAATGACCTGATAAAAATTAAGAAATATAATAATAAACATATTCGAGTGAGGTAATTTTTTTATGATATCGACTATTTTATGGGGGATGAATGTTTAATTTCATAATGTTTATGATGAATGGCATTTTATTATTATTCTAGAAAAGACATAAGAATGGGAAAATCAAAATTAACATGTATTATAATTTATATATATTCAAATCATGAGACAGTAAAATAATTAATGGAATATCGTATATTGTGGTATTATTTTTTTTGGAATTATTATTATTATTCTAAATATTTGAAATTAGATATTAATGAATTGTATAATGCTATATAAAAATTATATTTCATGAATTGGTGATAAAATAAATGAACATATAGAAATATCTTATGTTACAATATTGTAACTTCCTTAATATTTTCCAAGACATGGTGTGATTATAACTGACTATTTTTTTTCTTGCTTCAGGGTAATATTAAATGTTTTCTGAAAATGTATAAAACATTATTTATCTGTAATTATGGATTTTTTTTAGTATTTAAGTAATAAAATAAATATTTTTCATTTTAAAAAAAATTAATATGGAAGTATATATTAATTCATTATTTTGAATCATACCTATTTTTAGTTATTTCATGTAGAATTCATGATTATGAAATTATATACAAAATAAAATATTTAATTCAAGATAGTAATTATTTTTTTTCTAAATACAATTATTTGGGAATATCCAATCCCATATTTATTTTCAAAAGTCTTGAACAGTTTGATTATATGGTGTTAGTTTTAATTATTTTTTTATAAAATAACTTCAATTCATTTTTATGTGAATTAGGATATTTTAGAGTTGTTGTAATTTATTGATAATTGATAACCTGATATTTTTGTTAATATTTTATGACAAATGGGTTTCAAGACCAAGAATGAAATGATCATTGATGTTTATGATGTATATATGAATTATATTATATATATTGGTTTTAGGAATGATGATAGGGAATTATGGAAAAGTTCAAATCCCATGTATCTCATTGATTTATTATTGATTAATTATTTTTTATGTATTATTGGGAAAATTGGTTATGATTTTCCTACAAATTTGTGAAATAGTTATACATTTTTAATGAAACATTATTCCTTATTTTGTTATGTAAACATAATTTCTAGAGTATCCAAATAATTATTAATGATTAGAGTCATTAATGAATCAATGGGGTAGATTCATGGGGTATATAGATTATGATAAAATATTTGAGAATATATATAGGAAAATTTTATTTCTAATGTATTTTTGTTTTGTAGAATTACATTATTAATATATAAAATGTAACGCCCTGACCCCAATTACCCAGAGTCGGTGCATTATTACATAACATTATCATGATCACAAAAGATCAAGTCTTGAAAGACCAATTAGTTTAGTAGCCTTGGAAACACTATATACATTCATAAGTCTTACATTACATTATAAAGTGAAAACTACAAAACAATATTGTCTCCACACTCATATCCCCTTATACTATCCCTGCAGGTCATTCATAAAATATTTCTTCACATCCTGGAAAAAATAACACATAGAAACGGGTGAGCTCAAATACCCAGTAAAGATAACAATATAGAGGAAACTTTAATAAATAAGTATAAACATTCAAGGCAATGTATAACTAAAAAAAGCCTTTTAAACTTGAACTTCAGCATAATATGGAAAAAATAAAATGAAATAATTACATTTACTTATTCACATGGATATTCTACGAGTCGAATAATCACATGCAATATCAATAACCACTTTCATAATGATGGAATGCATAATGCCAGACTATCATAACCACGTAGTCAAGGCATTGCACCAAGACTATAAATAACATTTTGTCAAGGCCTTGTTCCAAGACACTAGCTTGTCTCATGAGACCTACCGATTCATCGAGGAGCTATAACAGGCTCCACCCGTCACTTATTAAGTCCAATGCATTCCTCATATGAATAGGTTTAAACATAACATAAAAATTCATATTAAAACTAGCATACGAAATTTCAATACTTTCTCCATAAACCATGAATGGTATAAAAATAACACATCCATAGGCAAACATATCACAAAACCTTCAATACAATATGGAAGTTTAGTATCATAATAAATCAACTTCAAATAAACTTAAAATACATCAAAGGATGTTGACATAGATGAAAATAAAAACTATTTGAGAGAAATATCTCCTTTTTGAAATCATTTAAAATTCACATATTTATAAAATAAAACATTTAATTTGAAAATATTCTTATTATCTTGTAAGGGAAGCTTTGAAGATTTTATAATGGTGGAAAATAGCCGCATACGCCGTATAAGTTAAAAACATTCTTACCTTAGTTCTGTCGAAAAGGTTAAAAAGGATCTTGTTTGGAAAACGACGGAAAGATAAATTTACAAACTTCTTATAAAATTCAAACAAGGGTATAAATGAATTTAACCCATATTTTGTAAAATAGTAATATTGTTTTGAGATAAATTTTTATGAAACATGGATGTGGATGATAAAGAGGTCCCAGTAGATAATTACATAAAAAAAACCTCAGATAATGAAGAGATTGTGAAAAAAACCCTTACCTTGTACTTTTCCTTGGTTGAGGGTAGTTTAACCTCCTGTATAATGGTGAAATAGTTGTTATTAAATTACAAAAGAATCATATTCATTAATATGATATCATATATGATCTTTTAACATTGCTTTGTTAATAATATCTTAGTATTATCGTCGTTTCACATATTAACTTACTAGTTTTCCTTTATATGAATTGTTACGTAAGCCATGTTTGTTATGGATAGGCTTTATATTATTCATATAAATAATGATATCATGTCCTTAAAAATTTTTTTTAATCATCAAATGAGAATTATACTTGCATAGATACAATGGAGAATGAATCTCATCGCGTTCGTGGAGACGGTAGTCCGTACGTACACATGAGCGACAATATCATTCTTTTGATATTAGAATAATATATAATTGGATGGTATATCATATATACAGAATAATTATAATTTTATATTTATTATTTACATAAATTAAAAATCATTATCATACCCATCCAAATAATAATGTTTTGAATAACAATTACACCACGACGTGGATACGGTAAGCCGTACGTACGCACATATGGTGACATGTCATTCAATGGATGGATTGAATACTGAATATGGTTGTAACACAACTATAATAACATCACAGTCTATAAAAGACACTGGATTTATTATTTTTGAATGGAAATAACAAATAAATAAGAAGTTGAAGAAGAAAGGAACTTGAAAGAGGGTGGTGAAAACATTACCTCCTTTTCGGGTTCTTCCTTTTGATTTGATCAAAAGGGCTCCTTAGGTTGGCTTTATGGTCAAACTAAGGCCTCTAGGTTGAAGTGAGGTAAGTTTAGAGAATATTTGGGCAGGGTTGGACCTATCGAAAATTATTTCAAGGTGTGAAGAATTGGTTAAAATTATTGTCCTTTTATAAGGGGGAGGAGGGGCTCTTTAGAAAAAACTTAAAGTATTATTTTATAATAAATTCATATTCAGTTTCTAATGGCTCAAAAGTGGATTATTCAAAGTCTAAGGTGGGTATGGGTCGAAATAATTTCAACCAATATATTTAAGATAGGTTTGGGTCATTATATTAACCTTATCTTTTAGTTTTAACTCTGAGTTAATTAGTTTGACATTACCATGTCACTTTGTATTTTTATATTATATAGTTAATAAAAATACTATATACATCCAATAGATCCCCCAGATGTTCATTAATGATAAACCTATCATTATATAAGTCTCTTGTCCGAACCTTAGATTTTTATGAATTTAATATCAATTAATAATATAATATTTGTTTTAAAAACTCTTTTATGTCAATTTTGACACTATTTGTTATTTGATTTTTTTGAAAATCATAACAGACTTATTACTTAGAAAAAACTTAATTAAATAAATAATAACATGTCATATTAACTTATAAAATTAGTGTAATTCATAAAAAGTCTCAAATTACATTTATTTTTATATTTATAGTATCAATTATTTTATTATTTCCTTAATTAGGTAATTACTTAATTACCATTGTGTCATAAATAAATTAAATTATTTAATGTCTAAAAATTAAAAATAAAATAAAATTATGTATAAAATTTATTTATCTTTCTAATGAATATTTATAATCGAATTTATCTTATGTATAAACCTATATTAAAAATGTTTTATTAATTAAACTGTGATTTTAACTCTTTTAACTCTTCTTTGAATTAAATAATAATAAATGTCCTAATCTAATCCTAGTTGACCTAAATGATAATATGTTATTCCTAAGGTTGTTTTTGGCCGAGATAAACTTGTGAAATAGAATTAGGACATGTGTTAGGGTAATATTAATATCATTTTTACCATTAATTACCCTATTTAGTTTTAACTATGGTAAATAAAAGTAAAAAGTTACTATTCACCAAAAATTATTTTTATCTTATTGAACCACATTTTACTCCTTGATATTAACCGCGTCTCTCGGATTTTCGAAATTCCACTCATAGAAGCGGTAAAATTATGTGTTACGTGAATTTCCAAATTCTCCTAAGAGGTGGGTAAAAGACGGTGAAAAGTTCAATAAAATTTATATATATATAAATTATTCTAAACTAACTCTAATGAATTACATTGAACTTATATAGGTATTATGTATCTATTTTGATCTTAATTAAATTTAAATAAAAATTCATTTTTAAACTATAACTCAGTGTTTTTTCACTATTCATCAAAAATTGAAAGTTTTCAAAAAAATACCAAAAATTCACCCTAGGTTAATTTCGATATTCCAAATCCAAATATGAAGTCCATTTTGAAAGATAAAATTTATAAAATTTCAAAAAGTTGGTATTACTATTCATAACGGCTAGTTTGATTGGTTGTGGTGTGTTAGAACTCAAAGTTGCGTACAACACATGCTATTGTATTATTCAAAGAGAAGCGTACCGTAGAAGCTTGGGGTGTTACATTCTCTTCAACTTCAAATAATTTCATCCTCGAAATTTCTAGAATATTATTGCATAAAAATACTTGGGTGATTCTTCATCATAAGTTCCTTGGGTTCCCACGTTGCCTCTTCCATCTTATGGTTCCTCCATAGAACTTTTACCAGATGAGTCGTCCGGTTTCTCAACACTTGTTCTCTGGTATCAAGAATCCTGATGGGATCTTCGCAATAAGATAGATCAGGTTCCAGTTCTACTTCCTCATAGGTGAGTACATGCGTTGGGTCGGGCATGTATTTTCACAACAGTGATACGCGAAACACATCGTGAACTTTGGAGAGGCTTTGCGGCATTGCCAACCAGTAAGCTACAACCCCAATTCATTCTAGAATTTCAAAAGGTCCTATATACCTAGGACTCAATTTACCTTTCTTTCCGAAACATATAACTCCCTTCCATGGAGATAGCTTTAAGAGAACATGATATCCTACCTGAAATTCCAAATCTTTTCTTCGGTTATCGGCATAGCTCTTCTACCTACTTTGAGCTTCTTTGATGTGGTTTTGGATTACCTTCACCTTTTCGATCGTTTCCTCCACCAGTTCTGGGCCTACGAGTTTTCTTTCACCAACATCATCCCAACAGGTTGGTGTGCGACATCACTTTTCATATAACGCTTCATATGGTGCCATTCGAATACTTGAATGGAAGCTATTATTATAGGAAAATTCTACCAGAGGTAAATATTGATCCCACATACCCTAAAAGTCAAGCGATCATGATCTTAACATGTCTTCTAAGGTTTGAATAGTCCGTTCTGATTGTCCATCTGTTTGAGGGTGGAAAGCAGTGCTCAAACGGAGTTCCATATCTAGGGCTTTCTGAAAACTTTTCCAGAATCTTGATGTAAAACGGGGATCACGATCTGAAACAATCAATAGGGGTAGTCCATGAAGTCTCACAACTTCATTAATATATAGTTTTTCTAGTTGTTCAAGTGGTAGATCTTCTCTTATAGCAAGAAAATGTGCTGACTTGGTAAGACGATCAACAATGACCCATATTGCATTATTCCTTCTAGGAGTCTTTGGTAGTCCCATGACAAATTCAATCGTGATATTATCCCATTTCCACTCAGGTATGGGAAGAGGTTTCATGACTCATCCAGGATGTTTCCTTCCATCTTTCAATTATTTACAAACAATACATCATGCCACAAAATCATCAATCTCCCTCTTCATATTGTCCCACCACAAATGTTCCTTCAAATCTCTATACATTTTGGTGCTCCCCTGGTGCATAGAGAAATTAGAACTATGAGCATCGTCCAACAATTCCCTTTTTAGATCAGGTATATTGGGAACACAAAGTCTCTTCCCAAATTTCAAAATTCCATCTTCATACACAAAGTCTCTCAATATCCCATCATTCACAGCTTTAATCTTCTTTTGAAACTCTTCATCATCGGTCTGAGAACTCTTTATCCTTTCTAGTAAAGATGGTTTAGCAAAAATTTGAAAAATTATTGATGTTTCACCTTCCAAGGTGATTCCCATATCCATCTTTACTAGATCCATGAAAATAGGATCCCTCTCAACTCTCATCTTGTTCAAAACTCCATGACCTTTTCTACTCAAAGCATCTACAACCTTATTTGCCTTCCCTGGGTGGTAGCGTATCGTGCAATCATAATCCTTGAGTTGTTCAATCCATATCCTTTGCCTCATGTTGAGTTCTTTCTGTGAGAAAATATACTTCAAACTCTTGTGATCAGTATAAATCTCACATTTCTCAACATAGAGATAGTGTCTCCATATCATCAAAGCAAAGATCACAACTGCTAACTCGCGATCATGAGTAGGATAGTTTTGCTCATGAATTTTCAACTGTCGTGATGTATAAGAAATAACCCTATCATTCTATATAAGGACACAACCATGTCCTTTATTCGATGCATCACTATAAATAACGAACCCATCATTCCCTGACAGTAGTGTCAATATAGAAGCATTGAATAATCTTCTCTTAAGTTCTTCGAAACATTATTCACACTCTTTTGTCCTAACAAATTTAACCCCTTTACGTGTGAGCTTTGTTAATGGGTTAGCCAATCGGGAAAAATTCTGGACGAAACGTCGATAATAACCTGCTAAACCAATAAAACTACGTACCTCATTTTTACTCGTCGGTGCTGGCCAGTCTTGGATTTCTCTTGTCTTAGAAGGATAAATAGTGATTCTATCCTTAGAAAAAATATGGTCAAGAAAAGAAATCTCATAAAGCAAGAATTCAAACTTTTTGGACTTCCCATATAATTCACATCTTCTCAGAGTCTTCAATATAATGCGCAAGTGATTTTCATGATCTTTGTAGCTTTTGGAAAATTCCAAGATATCATCAATAAATACCACTAAAAAGTCATCAAGATATTATTTGAAAAATATATTCATTAGATTCATGAATACATAGGGTTTATTAGTCAATCCAAAAGGCATTACTGTAAACTCATAATGCCCGTACTTGGTTTGAAATACAGTCTTCAGAATGTCTTCCTTCTACACACACAACTGATGGTATCCAGATCGAAGGTCAATCTTTGAAAAGTATTGAGCTCTATGCAGTTGGTAAAATAAATCATCAATGTGAGGTAGGGGATAATTGTTCATTATTGTTATAGCATTTATCTCCCTATAGTCAATGAAAAACCTCATAGATCCATCTTTCTTCATAACAAAAAGGACCGGGGCTCCGCATGGAGAAACACTAGGGAGAATAAATCCCTTATTACTCAATTCCTCTAGTTGATTATTTAGTTCCCACTAATTCCACAGTGGCCATTCTATAAGGGGTCTTCGATATGGGCCTTGATCCAGGAATTAAGTCAATGGAAAACTCAATTTCTCATTCTGGAGGATGTTCAGGTAAATCTTCTGGAAACACATCAACATATTCTCTCAAAATACGTACATCCTCTATTTGAACATTCCTTTCCTCACCCATATTCATTTCATTCTCTTCCTCCCCAATAATTGAATTTAGTTGAGCTACTGGGGGTGGATCTAGATAAGAATTAGGTGGTGGTGATTCTTCTCTAAAGATAAGGTGTTCCTTATCATCATCATCAAAAATCGTAACCTCCTACTTCTTACAATAAATCATTGCATCATGGTCTGAAAGCCAATCCATACCGAGGATTATATCAAACTCAATCATAGGTATGATGATGAGATGAACAAATAAAGAACATTTATATGCTCTAATGGGAACAGATTCACAAAACTTTTTTGCGATGATACTTCCCTTAAAAGTTTTAACTGAAAACTCCATTGTTAAATCAAATTGGAAATATCTAATTTTCTTAGAAAACTGGGAAGATATGAAACAGTGCGATGATCGAGAATCAAATAATGCATTTGCTAAACTTGAGGAAACCATTAAATTACCCACCACCACGTCTTTCAGAGCTTATACCTCAGTAGTAGTGATAGCATAAGCTTGGCCTTGATCCCTTGTACTTTTCTGAGGTAAGTTCCCCTAACGCATAGGACATTAATTTGTATAATGTCCCATCTTTCTGCAGTTGTTGCATTGAACATCGGTAGCTTCTTTCTTCCCCTTGCAATCACGAGCATGGTGGCTTTTTTCACCACACTTGTAACAGACTCCCATTCCCTTCAAGCAAGTACTGGGATGTTTCTTCCCACATTTACTGCTAGACTAGTATTCAACATTTCCCTTCTTCCCCTTATTTCCATTTCCAGATTGATCAGAAGATCTATTATTCTCTTGCTTTTCTTTAAAGTCATAAGACTTAGAGAATTCTTTTTATATCTTGATAGTACATGAGACAATATCTTCGTACGATGAGAAGGATTGTGAGACTAATTCTTGACGAAGAAATGGTTTTAACCCATTAATGAAATGATCAATATTAATTCTTGGGTTACGTATATAATCTCCAACATACCTTGCTAACCTTGTAAAGTTAGCCTCATACTTTGCGACATTCTCATCCACCTTTTGCCTTAGACACAGAAATTGCCTTTCCATATCCGCTCGATGGTCACGAGGGAAGTATTTTTCTAAGAAAGGCTCTTTGAACTCCCTCCATTCCATATTTGATACTTCATCATATTCTTTTGTGTTTTGAATCTATGACCACCATTGATCAACATCTCTAGTCAGGCGGTAAACTACCATGATAACATTTTCCCTTTCACTACTCCCCAAGGCATGAAATATTTTCTCTAAATAATTTATCCATTACTCAGCTACTAAAGGATTTGTACTCCCATTGAATGTTGGTGATTTTTTCCTCATGAAACGATCTAACATTGATCCTCCATGCTATGGATCAGGGTGCTCCATACGGTTAAGGTTATTATTCATAAACTGAGTGATTTGTCCCAGTATGGTGATTAGCTGATCCGCACCAGTTGCATCACCAACACCAGTATAATTATCCTGAGCAGGAGGGAAATCCCTACATGGAGTGCGTGTATTGACACAGTTTCCATTCCTTCCACTAGGTTCCATTTCTAAATAATGGCTTAAACAAGATTAGTTTATGAATCAAAATACATAATTCCATACTTGTAAAACACTTAACATAAATTGAAATATTTATGGATATAATCCATAATAATAATAAAAAAATTTCTTTGAGGATGTATATACTCATAAACCCGTCAAAATGATTTGTAAAAAAATGAGAATAATCCTAAGCATATCCCCCGAGAGTGTCATAACCAAGAGTGCAGCAAGGCCCGTTGTCGTGCACCAGTTCCTGTTCGAGTCAAGCTCAAAGTGGTGTTTTCAGGTTTTACCCCTAGGTACATCTGTGCCAGAGCTGCCTCTACCTACTCGTATCCAGATAGGGATTTATTGCTCAGAAAACTCACAAAATCTCTATAATACCAAAATTCTTGGAAGTTCTTCTATACTAATCCTAAAATTATATCTTAGTTATATGTGATATAATCAGAGTTTATCTAAATCTAGCTTACAAGGTTTGTACTAAACTTCCTCTGATACCAACTGTAATGCCCCAACCCCAGTTACCCAGAGTCGGAGTATTATTACATAACATTGGAATGATCACAAAATATCAAGTCTCGAAAGACCGATTAAATTAGTATCCTTGGAAACATTAGATAAATTCATAAGTCTTATATTAAATAATAAAGTGAAAACTACAACAAAATATTGTCTCCACACTCATATCCCCTTATACTATCCCTATAGGTCATTCATAAAACATTTCTTCACATATTGGGAAAAATAAAACATAGAAAGGGGTGAGCTCAAATGCCAAGTAAGGATAACAATATAGCAAAAACTTTCATAAATAAGTATAAACATTCAAGGCAATGTATAACTAAAACAAAATCCTTTTAAACATGAACTTCAGCATAATATGGAAAAAATAAAAAGAAATAATTCCATTTAATTATTCACATGGATATTCTACTAGTCGAATAATCACATGCAATATCAATAACCACTTTCATAATGATGGAATGCATAATGACAGACTATCATAATCACATAGTCAAGGCCTTGATCCAAGACTATAAATAAGATTTTGTCAAGGCCTTGTTCCAAGACACTAGTTTGTTTCATGAGACCTACCGATTCATCAAAGAGCTATAGCGGGCTCCACCCATCACTTATTAAGTCCAATTCATTCCTCATATGAGTAGGTTTAAACATAACATAAACATTCGTATTAAAACTAGCATACGAAATGTCAATACTTTCTCCATAAACCATGAATGGTATAAAAATAACACATCCATAGTCAAAAATATCACAAAACCTTCAATAAAATAAGGAAGTTTTGTATCATAATAAATCAACTTCAAATAAACTTAAAATCCATCAAAGGATGTTGACATAGATAAAAATAAAAACTATTTGAGAGAAATATCTCCTTTTTAAAATCATTTAAAAGGAAAATAATTATAAAATAAAAGTTTTACTTTGAAAATATATTTATTAGATTGTAAGGGAAGCTTCAAAGATTTTATAATGGTGGAAAATAGCTGCATACTCCGTATAAGTTAAAAACATTCTTACCTTAATTCTGTCGAAAAGGATAAAAAGGACCTTGTTTAGAAAATTAAGGAAATATTCCCTTACAAACTTCTTATAAATGTCAAAAAAGGGTATAAATGACTTTAACCCATATTCTGTAAAATTGTAATAATATTTTGAGATACATTTTTAAGAAACATGGATGTGGATGATAAAGAGGTCCAGTAGATAATTACATATAAACAACCTTGGATAATGAAGAGATTGTGAAATAAAGCCTTACCTTGTACTTTTCCTTGGTTGAGGGTAGGTGGAACTCCTATATAATGGTGAAATAGTTGTTATTAAATTATAAAATAATCATATACATTAATATGATATCATATATGATCTTTTAACATTTCTTTGTTAATAATATCTTAGTATTATCGTCGTTTCAGGTGTTAACTTACTCGTTTTCCTTTATATGATTTGTTCTTTAAGCCATATTTGTTATGGATAGGTTGTATCTTATTCATATACATAATGATATCAAATCCTTAAACATTATTTTTAACCATCAAATGAGAATTATACTTGCATGGATACGATGGGGAATGAATCTCATCGCGTTCATGGAGACGGTAGTCCGTACGTACGCATGAGTGAAAATATCATTCTTTTGATATTAGAATAATATATAATTGGATTTTATATCATATATACTGAATAATTATCATTTTATATTTATTATTTACATAAATTACACATCATTATCATACCCATCCAAATAATAATGTTTTGAATAAGAATTACACCATGACGTGGAGACGGTAAGTCGTACGTACGTACGTATGGTGACATGTCATTCAAAGGATGGATAAAATATTGAATATGGTTGTACCATATTTATAATAAAATAAAATTATATAAAAGATACTGTCGTTATTATTTTAAAATGGAAATAACAAATAAAGAAGAAGTTGAAGAAGAAAGGAACTTGAAAGAGGGTTGTGAAAACATTACCTCTTCTTCGGGTTCTTCCTTTTGATTTGATAAAAAGGGCTCCTTAGGTTGGATTTATGATCAAAAAAATGACTCTAGGATTAAGTGAGGTAAGTTTAGAGAATATTTTTGTAGGGTTTGGCCGAACCAAAAGGCTTTGAAGGTGTGAAGAATTGGTTATAAGTGGTGTCCTTTTAATAGGGGGAGGAGGGGCTCTTTAGGAAAAACTTAAAGTATTATTTTATAATAAATTAATATTAGGTTTATAATGGCTTAAAAGTGTATTTTTCAAAGTATAAGGTGGGTATGGGTCTAAATAATTTCAACCAACAGATTTTAGACAAGTTTGGGTCATTATAATAACCTTATCTTTTAGTTTTAACTCTTAGTTAATTAGTCTGACATTTACCATGTCACTTTGTATTTTTATATTATATAGTTAATAAACATACTATATACATAAAATAGAATTCCAAGTGGTTTATTAATGATACAATGATCATTATATAAGTCTCTTTTCTGAACCTTAGATTTTTTGGAATTGAATATCAATTAAAAATATAATATTTGTTTTAAAAACTCTTTTATGTCAATTTTGACACTATTTGGTATTTGATTTTTTTTGAAAATAATAACAGCATGATTACTTCTAACAAACTTAATTAAATCAATACTAACATGACATTTTAACCTCTAAAATTATAGGAATTCATAAAAAGTCACAAATTAAATTTATTTTGATATTTATAATATTAATTATTTTATTATTTCATTAATTTGGTAATTACTGCATCACCATTGTGTCATAAATAAATTAATTTATTTAATGTATAAAAATTATTAATAAAATAAAATTATGTATTAAATCTTTTTATATTTCTAATGAATATTTATAATAGAATTTATCTTATTTATTACCCTATATTAAAAAAAATTAGTAACTAAACTTTGACTTTAACTCTTTTAACTCTTCTTTGAATTAAATAATAATAAATGTCCTAATCTAATACAAGTTGACCTAAATGATAATATTTTATTCCTAAGGTTGGTTTTGGTTGAGATAAACTTGTCCAATAGAATTAGGACATGTGTTAGGGTAATATTAATTTCATTTTTACCCTTAATTACCCTATTTACTTTTAACCGTGGTAAATAAAAGTAAAAAATTATTATTCACTAAAAATTATTTTTTTCTTATTGAACCACATTTTTCTCCTTTATATTAACCGTGTCTCTCAGATTTTAGAAATTCCACTCACAGAAGCGGTAAAATTATGTTTTACGTGAGTTTCCAAATTCTCCTAGGAGGTGGGTAAAAAACGGTGAAAAGTTCAATAAAATTTTTATATATCTAAAATTATTGTAAACTAACTCCAATGATTTAAATTGAACTTATATAGGTATTATGTATTTATTTTTACCTTAATTAAATTTAAATAAAATAATTATTTAAATAAAAAATTGTTTTTAAACTATAACTTTGTGTTTTTTCACTATTCATCAAAAATTGAAAGTTTTAAGAAAAATACCAAAAATTCACCCTAGGATAATTTCGATATTCCAAATCCAAATATGAAGTCCATTTTTAAGAATAAAATTTATAAAATTTCAAAAAGTTGGTATTATTATTCATAACGGCTAGTTTGGTTGTGGTGTGTGTTAGAACTCGAAGTTGCGTACAACACACACTATTGTATTATTCAAAGAGAAGTGTACCATAGAAGCTTGGGGTGTTACATAAAACATGTATAAGGAAATATTAATAAATTAGTTGATAATTAATAGTTAATATGAAATTTTATTCTTGGGTATAATTTTTAGATATAGTCCTTGATAGTGGTAGAAATGTGTTGGGTGCTACGATTAGTGCAGATGACTCTAAGGTTAGGTAGTTTCCATTAATGTGTAAATGTGTGATATACACTTATATTTTTTGATTTGAATTTCTCCACCACCCATATCTATTGAAAAATAGACACAAAAATGTTTTTATGTGGATTTTTCACCAACATTTAGGATGAAAAGGGATCATATGGCTCACTTGTCCATCTCCCCTACCCTCCCATCCTATATAGAATTATGTAGGATAACATTAGTCAGTAATATCTAATAATATATGGTGTGTTTAAAAAATCCCATGTGATGGATCCCAGTTCACAATATATTTATATTCAGGTTATATTGGGATGAAGTTATATCACATACTTATACATGGTTATGGAGGATGATTCATCCTATTGGTTTGCATGCATGCGAGATGATTTCTTGAGGGAAAATGCATTTATATATGATATGTTATTTTTTAATCAAATAATTGGTTATAGATTTTTTGATGATTATGAGGTTGCATTGGTATGTATTGGAAATATATTATTTATGGTATGATTTCACATATTTTAGTTTGACATATATATGGGATGATCATAGGATGTGAATTGTTAGGGGCATGAGAGAAAAAAATTATTTGGTGAAGTTGATGTGGCATACATTAATTTTTATAAATTATTTTTCTAAATGATGATTTTATTTTATTCATTATATGTTTAAATATTTGTGGTGAGGAAGAAAAAAATTAGCACTTCATATTTAGGTGATGAGCATTTTTCTTTATTTATTCACTAAGAATTAATATAATTATAGATAAACTGTCATGAGTCATTTTGGGGAGGATCCTATAGTATGTAAAATAACTGATCCCCCGATGTATATAATTTTTTTTTCTTTTCAATAAAATATGTTTAGGTATTGAGCTACTAATTAATTTCTAGAGTCGTTTTTTAAGATTCGGTGGAGTTTTTTGGCCATAGCCAAGGATTTATTTTGAAACTTTTAGTTCAATCGTTTTTTTTGGTTTTATTAAATTACATCAAGTATTATGATTTTTAATTTATATAAAAACGATGTTGATTTTTTTTATATTTTTAATTCATATTCTCAAAACTATATATATGGGAAACGATTCCCAATTAGGTGGATTATATATCCTCAATTCTAATTTCCAACTCATAACCTATTTGAGGTTGGCTTCAGGGGTCATTATCTGTCCTTTTTTATTATTGGAACGTTTGGAGTACCTTTAAATTGAGGGAAAATTATAGAGGGTAATAAGAGATGATGGCTAAGAGATATAATAGATATTAGAGTTTAGAATTGATGAATATGTATGGGTATTAGGTCAACTGTATTACATGGACATAACATATTTTGTACACAAGGGAGACTAGCTTGGACATGGGATTTTCATCCCACCAAAAATATGATAAGATGAACATGATGTTTACTTAAAATTAGAAGTGAAGAGATGTATCCAACAAGTTGGAGACCTAGTTATGGATTCGTAATCATTATTTTATGAATATATGATTTTAATTTTTGAAGACAATGTGAATAATGTTTAAATGAAATAATTAGTCAACCTAAAATTTTAATATCCTGTGTTTACAAGTACACTATTTTTTTATTTTTGATATATTATTTCATGTCGATGTACCCATTATATTTATTTTTAATATATTCAACAGTATGTTCTGAAATATTCCCATAGTATGGTGGTTGATAATGATAAAAATTGAAGAGGTAACTCCGAGAGTTTTAGTAATAGTGAATGATGTTGTTTAGGTGATCTATTTTAGATTGGGAATGAGTATGTGGAGATAGCCTTCAGTTTGATTCACACATGGAAATATGATTTGATGACTTTATTGTGACACTACTTCATGTGATATCTCACTAGTGTTGGATTTTTTTCCATAGGGATCATAAGGAGTTAGATCCCATGTGGGATAAGTTTTAGGATTAGTTCGTGGATATGTCTGTTTCTTCAATATATATTATCTTATCACCCAAATAATATCTCCCTTCAACAAGATATTTCCAATTTTAGGATTTATATAGATGTTAAAATAATCTTCTATGTCTGTCTCCATGAATTCTTCAAGACGAGGTGCCTACATTGAAGAATATTGTAGATCTTTTAATCTAGATATCCAAAATTGTGTCACATAATTAAATTTTTTGTAATGTATTGAGGTGATGTAAAATATAGAATAAATCAAGAGGATATTTTTAGGACCATGTATTTTATGGGATGTGAGTAAAATGATGCTTTATATAGTAGATCTATAACATGCTCTTAGTTTCCCAGTGAGAAGAATATTTTTTAGTCAATAAGGTGTAGGTATCTTCCATCATCAACATATTTAGTCAGAGATAGTATTTATTGGAACTATACCAATGTTTTACATTTATTTTATTATTCTAGAAGAGGAAATTGTGATCATATTTGAGAGTTTCTAACCATCTAAAATACTCATCTTGTGCTTGGAGGCCCATTTTAGGATCTGGAATTTATGTAATATCGACTGAAGATATATCTATTATAGGGTTATCCATCATATGTTAAATAGTGTCAGATTTTGTTTATTGAGGTAAATCATATTATTCCCCCTTATCCACATAAAAATTAGTTTAGAATAACTTTTTTGGCAGTTTTCAATATTTTCAGAGAGACTGTGAAGAAAAAATAGTTTATAATCTTTCCTTAGGTTTTCTAAATCTTAGTGATGGAAACATCATATGAGGTACTATCTATATTTATTCTACATGGGGTTATGAATTGTTTTATTTAGGATGTATATAATCCTATATTTCATTCTCTATAGTTAATGATTATGAAAAGTGGTGTGGAAACTTTCAGTGATCTTGGAAGTGAAAACAGTAATTAAAAGTCAAGATAGAATGTTTAATTTGCGCACTGACTGTGAGCTTCTTATAGGGAATAACCAAAATTGTAGTTATTTTCATGGTTTATTAATATAACTATAAGAAATAACACATATCATGTATTATTAGTATAATGTGTATGATATCATTTATTTCACCAATAGAAATATCATATTCTTTGATTGATGGTATCAAAAAATTTATTTCTGGCACTTTTCTACATGACTGATGATATTATCCTCACTTAGGAAAAACTGTCGTGTTTGAGTAGATATTTTTCTCTATGATGGATGTATAATCTGGTTGATTTCCTATTTTCAAAATAAAACTGCACAATGAGGGATAATTATTCTTTATAAATGCTTCCGAATCTGGTGGTTTAGTAGAGATAACCCTGACCGCGTTGTCGAGCGCGTCAAATTATTTGTTTAATTTTGACTAGAATTTCTGCAGTACAGCAGCAACCCTAGGTCGTCTCTCGACGGAGCCTTAGATCATTAATTCTAAAATGTGGTTCTGATTATGAAGTGAAAAAGGGAAATGGGGTTTTATAATACTTGGGTTTGATGATTAAAGATGACAATAGAAAATAGAAGCTATAAAACAAAGTAGAGATTAACAAAATTAATTAAGCGTGATGAACCCGGGGTACTCGTATGATGTTTATCCTTCATCGCTTCATGATATAAGGTTATGATCTTTTAATACCTGGTTTGTAACACCTATAAGTAGAATGTTACTGAGTTTATACTAGGATACCTCCTAGGGTTCAGTAAAAAACACACAATGATTCACCGGACACCGCCGATGATTGAATGAATTGTGTTTGACTTCATAACCAAAACTCACCAAGGCAACACATGAAAAACTCGATGCACTGTCCAGATTTGTATGTTATTTCTTTGTGATACCATGACTTAAATGTACATGGCCTTGACAGTACTTGTGTGAGTTCAATTTACCAATATAAACCACACAAACACTGCAATTGAAAGGGGGAAAGAAAGTGGTGAACGGTGTGTGAAGCATCACATGAATGGGTACCCCCAAACATGATCATATGATTTGAGCATGACATACCAGTACATAACTCAATAAAATAAGAATAGAGGATGATTAAAAACAACACAAAAATCTGGAATTTAAAAGATCATTCAAATATTACAAACATGAAGCTCGGGATGTACATCACATTCCTCCCCGGGTGATCACAAGGGGTTTAGAAACCCATGGGAGAGGAGGAAGAGAAAGATGTTGGGTTAGAACTTCCCATAGCCTCCAGAACCTCTAGGGATGTTGAGAAGACTCCTTGGGGACTCCAAAATGGCAGCACCTTGCCTCTTGGCCGAACTTACAAATGGGGAGCCCAAGGTTCCATTTTATAGGAAAATTGGAAGGTGGTTTTAGGCACACAGATTTCATCAATCCACTTGCACAATGCGTTTCGGCCTTCAGAAAGACTTATCTCGATTTGGAGAAAATAGAAAAGTTGTATCCCTGCCTCTTGTCTGTCTCCAACTAAAGTTTGGCACCGTTTGGACAACTATAGCACAAGATATTGATAAAATACAGAACACCGCATTTGACTTGGTCCAAATTCGGTGGCTTGGACAGATCAGTTCGGATTGGACCCATAGAAGCCGAATCAGCATTGTGTTCCTTAATATGAAATGTATCCTATTACATTTTGGACAGGTCCACAAAAGTTCAGCCCATTTGGATGCACGGATTTTGTGTACTATTGAAAACAGTGGACAGATGTCCATGGATCCATGCAATTTTGGCCCATTTTTCTTCCACTTCATCAAAGGCCATCCAAATAACCTCCACCTACATTGAAACAATAAAAAAAAGTAACATTGCCCATTATAATATTGATTAACATTAATTTAATTATTAAAACATGAAGTGCAATTTATTATTATATTTGGAATATTCATTACAAAACTAGTTTAAAACTGCGGTGTAAGGGTGGAATAAAACAGTGAATCGTGGTACGGTCACACCCCCACACATAAACATTTTCACTCCTGGGCAAAGTCACATATCCAAATACAATGATTCATATATATATATATATATATATATATATTTCCAACATCCTAAAGATTTATCATTTGAGTAAATTTTATTTAAAGTAAAGTGATCAATGCACGAACCACACCAAGGAGTTCTTCCTAGTGAAAATAGAAAAAGATGTCTCATAAATCATATCATAGTGAAATTCAAAAAGATTCATGATACCCAATTGAGAAAGGAATTCAAAAGTAAACCATGACACTAAATCTTCATGTGTGTGTGTGAAAACCATTCCATGCTATTCTTTCCACATGATATCCAATAAATATGTGTTATTTTAACATTTTTCAGCTTAAATGATTTTGTCACCGAACCTGTCCTACATCCTTTGCAATCATATTTCAAGACCCACTCATTTAAGCATTCCCAAAAGTCAAACCATAAGCTCCTGTCCTAGATATACCCATATGTTTCACATTTCATCACTCCCCTCATTTTTTTTGAAGTTGCAATTGGAACAAATCTCACACTCATCTCTTAACCCTTGTTTGATCTCCTCACGACACTAATTGCAATAGTTATAACAAGATCAAAGGTTGAGGAGAAGTGGTTTTTGACCTGCCCAAGACACAAAATTTTTTTTTGTGTTTTTTTGAGGGCGTACAACAGTCGGACATTAGGTACACACGCATAGGTGAATCTGGTACAGTAATGAAACAGATCAGATAAGGAACGAACGTATGGAAATATCATTTAAAGCTGAAAAATATTAACCCAATATATATTTACCTTATATTAATTAAGAAATAATCACACTTTGTGGTTTGGTGAAATTTTTTTTGGAGATATTAGTGACACAGTTTTCCCAAAAACTACTCACACGATGGGCATCAATCATCTCAAAGGTTTCACATAGATACAACCATTTATATCATTGACAGAAAACCAATTCACTAAAAATCACTCCTTGATGGTAAACTCATACACTTTCTCTTTATAGCCTTCGTTATGGTATTTTTACTTTCCCCACTTTATGGTCGCCACATCATGGAATTTCGAAATTGTTGATGGGGAAAAATAAAAATACCATAAAGAAGGCCAGAAAGGGAAAACAAAAGGAGAAAAAGATGAAAAATCTTAACTAACCCAGGAATGTATCCACCCCCCACACCTAGAATGTGCAGTGTCCTCACTGAAATAATTGAAAATGTGAGAAGGAATGATAAAACCTGGTGTGTTTTATTGGTATGATGCGTCAAGAAGGTGGATTTCCTCCACCGGATTATTTGGAAAATCCTCATAGAAGTGTTTAAGTAACTGCCCATTGACGGTAAGACTTTGTCCACTCTGCTCATGCAAAACCGGTATTGCACCAAAAGGGTAAACATTAGTAACAGTATAAGGACCGAGGCATCGGGAATGAAGCTTACCTGGGTGGAGCTTAAGCCTGGAATTGTACATGAGGACCTTCTCACCAATATGGAACTTCCGCTGGTGAATCATGCTATCAGGAATAGACTTTTTCTTCTCTTTATAGATTCGGGAGTTTTCATATGCATCACGTCGAATTTCTTCCAAATCTTGAATCTACAGCTTTCATTCCTCACCTGCATCTGAAAGGTTCATATTACATTGTTTAACAGCCCAATATGCACGGTGTTCTACCTCCACTGGGAAGTGACAAGATTTTCCAAACACAATCCTATATGGTGACATTCCGATCGGTGTTTTAAAAGCAGTATGGTACGCCCAAAGTGCATCATCCAAGCGCAAACTCCAATCTTTCCTATTGGGTTGTACCATTTTCTTCAAGATTCACTTAACTTCCCGATTTGAAATTTATGCTTGTCCGTTAGTTTGGGGATGATATGAAGTGGAGACTTTATGAACAACCCCATACTTACGAAGCAAGTTTTTCATGTTACGATTGCAAAAATTCGAACCCTGATCACTAATGATGAATCTTGGAAGACCAAACCTACTGAAAATCTGGGACCTCACAAAATCAACAACCACTCGAGAGTCATCGGTCCTGGTGGCCTTTGCTTACACCCATTTAGAAACATAGTCAACAGCCAATAATATGTATACAAATCCAAATGAATTTGGAAAAGGCCCCATGAAGTCAATGCCCCATGCATCGAAGATCTCACAAAATAACATGGGCTGTTGGGGCATTTCATTCCTCTTGGAGATATTCCCTGTGAATTGACATCAAGTACATGATTTAAAAAACCTATGGGCATATCTATACAATGTTGGACAATATAATCCTGATTCAAGGACCTTTCGAGCTGTTCGTTGAGAGCCGAAGTGGGCCCCACATGCCAAGGTGTGGCAGAAGGTCAAAACAGAGGTGAACTCATGGTCAGGGACACACCGATGAACTACTTGGTCACTACAAATTCTCCACAAGTATGGGTCATCCGAAATGTACCAACAGGAATCATGCTTAAGTTTCTGGGATTGTGAAGTGCTAAAATCAGGGGGGACCCTATATGTTGCTAGAAAATTCACAATGTCCGCATACCAGGGGGTAAGGTCCACAACATCACAAAGGTTCTCATGAGGGAATAATTCTCCAATGGGTAGGGGTGAGTCAAAATGATGGTCCAATGGTGGGGAAATCCTAATAATGTGTTCAGCTACAACATTCTCCACCCCTCTCTTATCTCTAATCTCAAGGTCAAACTCTTGGAGGAGGAGCATCCACCGAATGAGGCGAGGCTTGGCTTCAGGTTTCTTTAGGAGGAAACGAAGGGCAGCATGGTCAGAAAACACAATCACTTTTGACCCAAGAAGATATGAACGGAATTTTTCCAAGGCAAACACAATAGAAAGGAGTTCTTTTTCTGTGGTTGTGTAGTTTAACTGGGCAGGGTCAAGGTTATGCGAGGAATACACAATGACATGAGGAGCCTTTTCAACCCTTTGTGATAAAATTGCCCCAACTGCAAAGTTAGAGGCATCGAACATAAGCTCGAAGGGGAGATCCCACCTAGGTGGTTGGATTATGGGAGGTGATGTGAGACTCTTTTTTAGTGAATTGAATGCATCTTCACAATTTTTATCAAACACAAACTCAGAATCCTTTTGTAATAACCGAAATAAAGGAAGTGCGATCTTACTAAAGTCTTTAATGAATCGTCGGTAAAAACCAGCATGACCCAAGAAAGACCGCACCTCACGAACACATTTTGCATATAGAAGGGATGAAATCAATTCAATTTTAGATTTATCAACCTGAATTACCTTATTTGAAATGATATTCCCAAGAACTATCCCCTGCTCAACCATAAAATGGCATTTTTCAAAAGAAGAACCGTAAATCGTGAAATCATCCATAAAGACTTCTATACAACTCTCAAGGTACTCAGAAAAAATACTCAACATACATCGCTGAAAAGTACCAGGAGCATTACATAGACCGAATGACATCCTTCTGTATGCAAATGTTCCAAATGGACAGGTAAATGTTGTCTTTTCTTGATCCTCAGGGGCTATATGGATTTGAAAATAACCCGAATAGCCATCAAGGAAACAATAATGAGACTTACCAGCCAATCATTCTAACATTTGGTCAATGAAAGGTAAAGGAAAGTGGTCCTTCCGCGTGGCTTGATTCAGTCGACGATAGTCAATATAGACTCGCCAACTGTTTTGCACACGTGTTGGAACCAATTCATTCATTTCATTTGACACAACTATTACTCCTATTTTTTTAGGCACAATTTGCACTGGGCTAACCCATTTACTGTCAGATATAGGATAAATGATCCCTGCAGCAAGTAATTTACTAACTTCCAATTTTACCACTTCAAGGAGAGTGGGATTCAACTGGCGTTGAGATTGTCTTACGGGTTTAGCCTCATCATCCAAAAGTATATGGTGCATACAAATAGATGGGATAATCCCGGGAATATCAGCCAATGTCCATCATATTGCCTTTTTACACTCTCTCAAAAGTTTGAGCAGTTTCAATTCCTGTTGTGGAGAGAGGTTATTGGCAATAATGACGGGAAATTGGTCAATACCCTCAAGATATGCATATTTTAAATTAGAAGGAAGTTGTTTAAGTTCAAAAACCGGTTGTTTCTGGATTGAGGGAGGGGATTTAGGGGGAGCGAGGTCCATGAAACTATCTATATGCTCATGTTTATTCTCAAAGGAAAGAGAATCTATTGAAATGAGATTTGCAGAATCATCGATAGTCATGGGTACGTCAGAATAAACACACTCATCAATTAAAGCAAAAAATTTACATTTTTCTGAACCCACACAACATTCAAATGAAGAACCAAAACTCAAATCATCCAAGGGTGAAGAAAAAAAAAGAATCATAGTTTGGGTTGAGGAGAGAATTGTGTGTGTGTGCATCATTTGATAGCACTTCCATCGAATAGACAGGAAGAGTGGAGTGCTCTTAAACGGGGTGTTTCATAGCCTCAAGGATGTTAAAACTTACCTTTTCTCCTCCGAATTCCATGGAAAATGTACCATTGTGAACATTGATGATCGTCTTTTCTGTTTTGAGGAATGGAATCCCAAGTATGAGAGGGGCATGTCCTTGGGTTCGGGTATCTTTCATCTCAAGAATGTAGAAATCAGCGGGGAAGATGAGATTCTTCACTCTAACAAGGACATCCTCAATCACTCATTTTGGATGTGTTGTACTCTGGTTGGAAAGTTACACGATAATTCCTGTTGGTTTAAGCTCTCCAACCTGTAGAGAAGTATATACGGAGTGAGGCATTACATTAATGGAAGCACCTAAATCTAGCATAGCATCAGAAAAGAAGGTCTCCCCTATGGTACAAGGTATGGTGAATGTGCCGGGATCCTTTCATTTGGTTGGCATTACTGGTTGAATCAAGGCCGATACATTCCTCCCCAGGTTGACTCTCTCATTCTCCTTCAACCTCCTTCTATGGGTGCAAAGCTCTTTAAGAAATTTGGCATAACGAGGAATTTTCTTGACTGCATCCAACAATGGAATATTAACTTGAACTTTTTTAAATGTATCCATTATTTCATTATCAATATCATTTTCAAAGTTTTTCTTAGATTTAGAGAGTCTTTGAGGGAAAGGAAGAGGAATTGATTGTTCATTTGAATCATCAATGATAATTTGATTGCCCTTTTTGTTTTGTTTTTCATTACATGAAATTTTTGAGGGTTGGGAAGGAGTGTTTTCAAGAGGGGGACATACCTGTTTCATAGGATCAGTAGAAGGAGAAGCTTCTTTACCACTACGAAGTGTAATTGCACATACATTACCTTTATCCTTCAGATTGGAAATGGGTTGGGATGGTAGTTGTCCAGAACCTTACATCTTAAGCTCACTGATGGTGTTCGCCAATTGTCCCACTTGAGTTCGTAGGTCTTGAATTGCCGATTGTGTGGTTTGTTGGAACTGAAGGTTCTGGGTTGCCATTTGTTTCACCATGTCCTAGAGGCTTGGTTCAGATTTGGGAGGAGGAGGAGGATGATTGTTTTGCGAAGTTGAAGGATAAGAAGGTTTCATACCTTGGTCTTGTTGATACCAATTCTGCTTTGGGTAGCTTGAGTTTCCTCCTTGTCGGTATTGTGGTTGTTCTTGCCACCCGGGGTTTGGATTTGGCCTGAATGGTTCTTGCTTGAAGGGAGGTGCTTGTTGGAATGGACGCCCTGGGAACACAGCTGCACAGGACTCAGATGAATCTTGAAGTTGTGGGCACTGGTCAGAAAAATGAGTGTTATCAGAACAAATACCACAATGCAATGGAATAGAATTAGAGTGTGAGTTACCTTGTGCTTGAGCTAATTGCCTTAGAAGGGTATGCATCTCATAAATTTTAGTGTCTACCTTTTGTTCTAGGGCTGAATGAATCACCTCATGAACTCCTCGGGTTGGTGCAATAGCTCGTGTACCAAATTGTTGTGCATTTTGAGCCATGTTCGCTATTAAGTCACGAGCAGCAGAAGGAGTTTTGTCAACTAGGGCACCACCAGCTGCAGCATCAATCATTCCACGATCCATGGGGATAATTCCCTCATAGAAGTATTGGATTAATAGTTGTTCACTAATCTGGTGGTGGGGGCAGCTTGAGGAAAGTCTCTTAAATCTCTCCCAGTATTCATGAAGAGTGTCTCCTTGTGATTGCCTAATTCCACAGATTTCTTTCCTAATTGATGCAGTTCGGGAGGCAGGGAAGAACTTCTCTAGAAAAAGTCTTTTTAGGTCATTCCAGCCCCCAATTGTGGAAGGCAAATAGTATATCCAATCTTTGGCTACACCATCAAGGGAGAAAGGGAAGGCCCTAAACTTAATGAGGTCCTCAGACACATTTTGGGGTTTCATGGTGGAGCACACTATGTGAAACTCTTTTAGATGTTTGTGAGGGTCCTATCAGGGAAGACCATGGAATTTTGGAAGAAGGTGGATGAGACCTGATCTAAGCTGAAAGTTGGTTGCTTCCTCGGGATATTGGATGTACGCAGGTTGGTACTCCACATCAGGGGTAGTAAGTTCTTTTAAAGTTCGATTATTAACAGCCATGTTTTCTTGGGTTTGATTGGGTTCAATTTTGGGTTTGTTTAGAACCAATTGAGGTTCTAAATGAGGTTCCACAATTTTACTTGATTGACCTTCTCTAAATTCCTTGATTTGTGTGTGAAGTGACTTTTCAATTTCAGGATCAAATTCAAGTAGTGTTCCTTTACCAGATCTTGTCATGCAACAATGATGTCCAGTTTGATTGATTGATTGTTTGTTGTGTTTTTTTATTTGAGATGGATATAAAAAACTTAATAAGCATGAAAGAAGAATATAATGTTACACTATAAAATTAGATAGGGAGATTGAGAAGAAGAGAGAGAGATAGAGAGAGAGAAAGAACACACCAAAAACAACAAAAAATAAAGACAAAACCCAAAACAAAAACAATCAAATGGGGGTGGGGTATTTAGAGGAGTACTAATAAAGAAGTAAAATGACCCAATAAAAATAAAATAAAATAAAAAAAATTATCTTGGCTCCCCGGCAACGGCGCCAAAATTTGACCGCTTTGTCGAGCGCGTCAAATTATTTGTTTAATTTTGACTAGAATTTCTGCAGTACAGCAGCAACCCTAGGTCATCTCTCGACGGAGCCTTAGATCATTAATTCTAAAATGTGGTTCTGATTATGAAATTAAAAAGGGAAATGGGGTTTTATAATACTTGGGTTTGATTATTAAAGATGACAATAGAAAATAGAAGCTATAAAACAAAGTAGAGATTAACAAAATTAATTAAGCGTGATCAACCCGGGGTACTCGTATAATGTTTATCCTTCATCTCTTCATGATATAAGGTTGTGATATTTTAATCCCTGGTTTGTAACACCTAGAAGTATAATGTTACTGATTTTATACTAGGATACCTCCTAGGGTTCAGTCAAAAACACACAATGATTCATCGGACACCGCCGATGATTGAATGAATTGTGTTTGACTTCATAACCAAAACTCACCAAGGCAACACACGAAAAACTCGATGCACTATCCAGATTTTTATGTTATTTCTTTGTGATACCATGAATTAAATGAATATGGACTTGAAATTACTTGTGTGAGTTCAATTTACAAATATAAACCACACAAACACTGCAATTGAAAGGGGGAAAGAAAGTGGTGAACGGTGTGTGAAACATCACATGAATGGGTACCCCCAAACACGATCATATGAGTTGAGAATGACATAATAGTACATAACTCAATAAAATAATAATAGAGGATGATGAAAAACAAAACAAAAATCTGGAATTTAAAAGATCATTCAAATATTACACACATGAAGCTCAGGATGTACATCACATTCCTCCCCGGGTGATCACAAGGGGTTTAGAAACCCATGGGAGAGGAGGAAGAGAAAGATGTTGGGGTAGAACTTCCCATAGCCTCTAGAACCTCTAGGGATGTTGAGAAGACTCCTTGGGGACTCCAAAATGGTAGCACCTTGCCTCTTGGCCGAACTTACAAATGGGGAGTCCAAGGTGCCATTTTATAGGAAAATTGGAAGGTGGTTTTAGGCACACAGATTTCATCAATCCACTTGCACGATGCGTTTCAGCCTTCAGACAAACTTATCTTGCTTTGTAGAAAATAGAAAAGTTGTATCCCTGCCTCTTGAATGTCTCCACCGAATGTTTGGCACCGTTTGGAAAACTATAGCTCAAGATATTGATAAAATACAGAACACCGCATTTGACTTGGTCCAAATTCGGTGGCTTGGACAGATCAGTTCGGATGGGCCCCATAGAAGCCGAATCAGCATTGGGTTCCTTAATATGAAATGTAGCCTATTAAATTATTGACAGTCCCACAAAATGTCAGCCCATTTGGATGCACGGATTTTGTGTACTATGAAAAACAGTGGACATATGTCCATGGATCCATGCAATTTTGGCCCATTTTTCTTCCACTTCATCAAAGGCCATCCAAATCCCCTCCACCTACATTGAAACAAAAAAAAAGTAACATTGCACATTATAATATTGATTAAAATTAATTGATTTATTAAAACATGAAGTGAAATTTATTATTATATTTGGAATATTCATTACAAAACTAGTTTAAAACTGCGGTGTAAGGGTGGAATAAAACAGTGAATCGTGGTACGATCAAACCCCTATATGATTAGGTAGTGGATTTCTAAAATAACTGATAAAAAGAGTTTTTTTACCATAAATAAAAATTCTGAGGGTCTTATGGGTAATATTTGGAATTATAAACCATCATGATATTGTGTATATAACATATAAAGTGGTATAGTTCCCGTTGTAATATTTGATTTGACTATTCATGGAGAAAAAATTGACTTATGATTCAAAATTAAAGACAGCAATAAGTGAAACATTTTTTATAACGGAAATAGATTTCTGATGTAGGTATCTCTCCTAAATAAATCATAAATGTCACATATCACTTTCATGTAGCTCAATATTGTGAATTTCCACCTACATTATTTGTCCTCTTCATGTCCAACCTATGTGGCACTATATGTGAGGCCAAATACTCCTGAAAGTCTCATCTTCACAAGTGTCTTGTGCGAGTCACATAACTGAGATGCCTCCATCACCAAAGGATCTATTTTTTTATATACATATGAATTTTGGGGTCATCATTCCCATTAAATTAACAAATTATTAATCCTATACTACTATCTCACCGTATTCCATCGTTGAAGTGCTTCAAACCTTCATGTAGTTCCTTGTATCTTGAAATGAAGAGATAATTAGAAATAATCAATAAATCGAGGTCCCTCAATGTCTAAAAACACCATGAACCTTGAAATAAAACATCCTCATATTAAATAATAATAGGGTATATGGCCCTTTCATAACTCAAAATGTGATCACCAGTCGTCCAATGACACCTAAGCAGATCCTTAGATACAACAACATGTCCTTTCCCAACTATTTTTACCATAGCTGTCAGCCAACCCAAATCATCATCATTATTCCTAGTTGTATTCTGAGTGATCCATATTAATCTATCCTTGGTCTACCCAATTTATTACATTTTCATATCATTCATGTTTATCCTACACAAACCACTTTTTTCTCATCAAATACCCAACATTGCGAGACACCTTCAACTCACAAAGACCTCACCTTCAAGAGCCACCCTTAAGCCACCTTTAAGACAAAAAATGCCTAGAAATCTATTCCCATGGATCAATTATCTAAGGGTTATGAAGGTATGACCTCATCCAAATCCTCCATATATGTGTGATAAGAGTACTTGGAGCGTTATCATGTCCTCTCGATCATACATTCCTATTGTAAATGTAGTCTCACTGTTAACCTACAAAACAATGGGAATCATTGGAATGTTCTCGATCATAGATTCATATCGTAATGAGAATTCTAAAATTAGTCATGGTGAATTGTGGATCTATTGTATTGGTAGTAATATCCATTATTAGTATCACCTCTCTTACCCCTCTTCCACATATCAAAATGGGGGGAGGGGAGGATATTTCTTAGGGAACACCACTTGGAGTAAGCCCTTAATATTTCATTCATGTTACTCCCCAAAATTCTATATATATGAACTTATACTCTATTATATTAAAGATATTGTGTAGTTTTAAAGATCATCAACTTCCTCTTTTTTCTCACACCAAGCATGAATCATGTGGCTATAGAGGTTAGTGATGATCAATACATCAGATATTTTAAATACATGTATTGGAATAAATTCATTTTTACAATCTAATTCTATTCAGGACTAATGATATTATAATAGTTTAAATATATTAAACCATATTATCATCACCTCAGAGGGCCATATTTCATAAAATAAAAACCTTTGGAGATCCTATTCCCAATGAATCGGAATTAAAAATCCTTTGTAGTTGTAAGCCCCAGCCCTTATAAACTTCATATGGTTTCATTCCAACCCAAATTGGATATGTTAGGATCCTCTGCTATGTCCAAAAAAAAAACACACTAAAAACACCCTAATCTTTACCTAGAAATATTTTTTTTTCATTTTAGATCCATCCTAGAATGATACATCCCATACAAGACCCCATGGGAGCTTCTTTATAAGTCCCACACTAGCCATTCACTTGGTACATTTATCAAAGACGTCCCAACTCCATAATACTAAAATACAGGAAATGTACCTCATCACATGATCATAAAAGGTATGATGGGTCAAATTATGTTTCACTAAACTATGTGGGTTGTGATTCATTTCACATGTATACATAGTAATCCTAAATCATGGGTTCAATCTTGACATCAATATGACTCATGTCTTCCCAGAGGACAATAAAATCTAAATCACATCAATGTGGGGATCAAAACCAAAAACATGTTAAAAATGAAAAAAATAATATCTAATCTACACAAAAATGGATACCATCGATAGATAAACTCATACACATATAGATTTAATTATTTATGAAGAACCTTAGGTGCATAGAGATTATTCTAAAATCCAATACATGATAATAATTTATTTTTAACTTAAGGGAATCTTATTTAATATTTTGGATTTAAAAAAGGATTCTTGAATATTTTTTTAATTATAGAAGAGATTCTGAAGGTAGGGAATAATACCCATAAAAAATATTTGATGTTCCCAACCACCAATCCACCAGACCAATATGAGCCGCAAATCATCATTGGATCCATTTCAAAATTACCACCTACATTTGGAATGCAAGATCATGTAACATCTTATATAATCGAACAATTAGGTGTTTTTTTCTCTACAAATAAAACATATTGTAAACCTTATAGAATAGATGCAGACATATGTATTTGAAAGGAATTTTCATGACACCACCACAAAAAATTTCATTCATGCCCCATCATGGATTTTAGTAGCCAAAACAAAAATGGAAAACCTGATGTTAATCCATACACAAACAGAATGTGTATCTCACAAGAAAGGACACATTCATTCTATTAAAAAATTATATTTATCCAAATAGGGATTTAATAAAATATATTACAATTGTTTTTTTCTTTTTATGATGAATCATTGAAGTGGGTTTCATGTTTATGATTTCCATATTTATTCCAGGCACTTTCATTTAGAAATCCCTTCGATCCAAATTTCAGATTACCAATATAAGAAGACATATATTTCACCTATTGTATAGGGATGATACTCATCCAGACAAATGATACTTTTTTCATCTCATCAACTTCAATACTAGGTGTAAAATGATCTTATTTGAGATTACAACATCAATGGTACTCTCCCAAATATGGAGGCTACAAAAAAATAATTTAGATCATGAGGCCCCACCAATCATCCAATCAGATATTATTGGTGGACTAGAAGTCGAGGACACCATTATATGTCTCAAAAATATTTTGGGAGCATATCCACATAACATAACAATAGGTTCCTTCCTTATTTTAATAGGGATAATCAATGTCTCACTAATGAAATCATCTAGATCACACATGTTTCACCCCAAGTTGACCCTACTAGCATACTCTACCACCAATATCATGCGGAAAATAACCCTCATCATGAGGAGGGTATTACCATTATGAGTCTGACCTAGGTCACTTAGACTTAGTCACTCGGTATAACCCTCCAAGGGAAGTGACTAAGAAAAGGAAATATTCCAATACATATATTCCATCCAACAAATATTTTCAAACAATTATGATAGAAAATCATGAGAATGTGCACACCACTGCCTGTGTCTGCAATGCCTACCGGCATATTTTGGTATCATCCAATGAAACTAGCCCGAAGATCATGAGAAAATATGGGAATGACCCATATTAATTCCCAAAACTTATTATTTTTGTTATATAACAATAGGAAATAGAGTACAAGAGCTTTCCAACACCCCTTCTCTAACCACAAAATGGACATATATACATGTTCATTCCATTTAAGTCCCATTACTTATCATAAAAAATGATGAAAGGGAAGGCAAAAATTTATACCCACATCCTGATTTTTTTTATGAAATATAATAATAGAATTGATAGTGGTAGAGGGTAAGACACACAAACCCTCCAAAACAACCAGGGTATCTCATCGACATAATATGTGGTTCACTCTTGAGTAGACTCATATACACACATCTATCTAGGAAGACTGTTGTCTAAAACACATGATAAATAGAAAACTAAATTAGTTTGAAAACCATGATCTAAATGGATTTCATAGTTATATCCCAATGTACCCTCAATTCTAGGACTATATACCACCTAAAATTATAGAGATCTACTAGAAAATTATGGAAATAATTCAGGAGTTAATCAAATAGGATTCCATATATGAAATACTATATCCAAAATATTAATCCCCCATCACCCCTAAGAGAGCATCAAAAAATTAATCCACACCAAATGTTATTATAAAATGAAGAGAAATTATATGATCCCACTATAATCAATGATGTAGTTCCTAAATACCTCATACATGTATATATAGTGTCTTAGGATCATAATAATCAATTAATATATTAAGGAACTAATAGATACAATTGTGAAGGTATACCCCACTACATTGCAACCTGCAATATGTGAGTGCCTCCACTTATATATTAAGATGAATATTAATTCATATCTATAATATGATCGATCATTAGATCTCATATCATGATGGATGCTAGGAAAACCATCCATGCAGCCATAAGATCACCCAACAAGGTGTCCCACCCCTAGACACATATTTAACTCATAGTCCTCCTTATGGTACACACTGTGTGAATTATCAATATAGTCATATATTAATACATGATGGTAGTCCTCCCCATGACGAATTTAAAATTGAAGTTCCTCCCTATAGTGACACTTAATTTCATCATGAAGGACCCCCATGTTGAATCAACTATAAAATATTCATATTATCATGTGCCACTAGGTAAAATGAGGTCATTCATGACTAATGCCTCATCACTATCAATTGAAATCAATTTTCAACACGAGGATATCCCAAGGAAATGGTTATTATTTGAACGAACCAAGGATTTTCTGGATTCCAATGTGATAGATGAAATCCCCTTCAATCATGCTATTTATAATAAAATGGTGGGAAATTTCCACTCTGAATGGATCATGTTGAGGAACCTTTTTCCATAGCTGCTGAATACATATTACTAATGAAGATATAGTTGGATGAAGAAACTTTTCCACTCATGTTATGGCCTTTATCCATTCCCAATATAGCGTTGTAATATTTTTTTTAAAATATTGTGTGAACAACATCTTCTTGAATAAATGGAGGAATAATCATCACATGAGAACATGTCTATTTTCTTACAATATTTATCTTAAAAAATGTTATACAATAAATACACATTAAAATCAAATCTATAATGAATAATACGTACACAACACCTGAAAATAGGAAAATATTTATAATCCATACACCACTCATCTATCAATGCATAAAAAGGTTTGTTTCATATGATCACACAATACCCATTTTGTGTTCATATTTGAAGATGGGGATATCATGGATCATTACACTTCACCATACTCACCGAACAACAAATAACACAGAATGTGATAACATGTAATGTCATAACAATTTCATAGCTTTGAGAAATGAGCTCATTCCATTTCATATGTTACAACACAAAAAAAATCATCGATGAGTGACTCTCGAAGACATCCGGCCAGAAGAGAGTGACCCATCAAAAAAAACATACAAAAATAATTAGAAAATATTGACCAATCATCCTATATAATTTAATCCACTCAACAAGAAGTACCAATATCATTGGATGTAGGTGGATCAGGTGAAAATCATATTATGCACCCACTAATGGTAGAGATCCTCTTTCCATTGATCCCTCTCCCAAGGGTCAAATTGTTAAGGCCTCCTAAACAACCTCTATATATGTGTGATATATGTATATGTAACTTCATTGTGCCCCATTATCATGAAATATCTTGGTAAATGAGGTCTCACAATTAACCTACCTAAAAAGGGGAATCCTCAAAACGTTCATGATAATAAATTCATCATGTAACAAGGATTCCAACCATAAGAATGGTAATAGGTTGTTACTCTGGCCAAGAAATGAAATGCATCATCTGTAGCCCCTATATCATACCATCTTCAACCATTCAAATGGGAGGATGGGTAGATCATTATTAGGGAATAATAGAGTAATTATATAGTCTTCCTTGTAGTTTATTCCACTTCTTTCTTTAACCCCAACCTCATCAAACAATAGATGAAAAAGATTGTTCCTTTTTACAAATATTAAAATTCCTCTTATTGTACCATTTGATAAATACTCAAGATAGCATGAAGGTTATTGATGATCTCAACTTCCTTACAATCAAATTTATTTATTGATAGTGCATCCTTTTTTAGATCATCCTATTACCTTACCTCTATGACTCGTAGTCATTAGAAGACTCAAAACCATTTATTATCACCTAAAATGGCCATATTCCATGTGAGAAAAACCTTCAGATATCCATATTACAAATGGAGAATAACTAGGACTCCTGTATAGGTGTATTACCTAATCATTCTGAACAATGTTGACATTGATTCCTACAAAAAAGGGATATACAAGGATCCTCCCTAAGGTCTAAATTCAACATCCCAAACTCAGACTAATCTTCTCTAAGAAATTTTTATAGTATGGTCATATCTAGATTATAAGGCTACTTCCCTTCTCGATCCCCATAGCTACTTTGGGATGAGTCCCACACAAACCCCTGACTTGGCCCATTTCACCAAGATGTCCTAACCACATGATGTTAAAATGCATGGTATAAGGACCCAACCATATACATTACATAATATTGAATTAAATGAATAATTCACATTGAGGATATTTTTATGTTTATATTTTTAGAGAATTAGGACATAACTATTACATATCAAAAGATTACAAAGTAGACACTTCTACCTAGTATCCATTTTTTTACAAAACATGAACTCTTGAAAAAGAGAGTCATGTCTAGTTCCATGTTTAAGACATCAAGAATTTTCCTTGATCCCATCCTTGACCCTATTCCACATTATGTCCTGTGAAAAACATTTCAAAATCTTGGGATGAGCATAAAAATCTCAGTAAGGGATACACAAAGAAGGAAAACTGTTAGTTTTTCAAAACAATAAGTAAACCATGAATACTTTAACATAAGTAATAATTGTCACCTTTATGAAGAAGTAAATACTCTTCACTGAATATAAGATCATTACTTACCCTTTTGTAACCAAAATATTACCATAAAACCCATATAAATAACACATAACATATAAAGGTAACTTGGGACATAAACATACTTAAATGGAATAACTATACGGTAGACTTCCACACATATCACTAAATGGAATAGCCATTCGGCCGACTTCCACACCCAATGCATTGGAGGTTATAATGTAACCACCCATCCTGGTATTCACGGCACCACCCATCATTTAGTTTATCACGTAACCACCAGTCAAATGTCCAACTACCAATATAAAATCATAACACATACAACAAATATAAAGGAAAGAAAACATTTCCACTTTTAAATTAAAATATATTACTTAAATATATTGTCATAACAAATCCATTTTCAAAACCATTTTCAATAACAAAAATATTTAAAAGAGTATAAGACATTTATTTACTTTTAAAAACATTACGGTTTGTTGAGGAAGCCAAAGATCAAATAATACTCGCGGTGGTGGAAAGGTCGTTATCACTAGTTCCGTTAAAAGAAACATTCCTTTTTTTTCGTTTAGTAAAACGCTTCATAGAAAAATATTCCCTTTGAAAAATCAAGGGTGTTTATACAGTGTATAAAAAAAATTCATGTATTAAAACAAAATATGCCTCAATGAAAGGAGATTGAGACGAAATCCCTTACCTCGCGTCTAACTTCACTCGATCGTTCTTTAATTTCATGAATAATAAACTAAAGTTAATTTCCTATTTCTTAAGAACCTTTTCAAGTTTATTATTACTTTTATATAACTTATAACCATGTTATAAAAATTATGTAATCATTTAAGTTAATAACGTTCATTTTGTCGATATTTGGTACTTGAGTAAAAAATGAACACCATATATTTACAAGTTGTCCATGTGGTCAATAGTCCATTATATCCAGAATTCTATTCATGATTTAAATATCATATATATCATATATATTCAGTATATACATGTATTTATAATAGTACATAACATTTGGAGGTAAGAAATGAAATGCACCATTCATAGAGACGGTAAGCCGTACGTACTCATGAACGCTACTTTCATTTCTATTTCTTATTTTAATGGAATTAAAATATAATGATACATAGGTATATTATAATTCCAGTATAATATAATATATAATATCATTAACTCTATCCTTTATACATCCCACATAAGGCATTAACGAGTCACATCACTTTAAGTGGACAATAGTCCGCACTTCCTCAAATGAGATTATTATATTTACCCACTATAGAAACCATAAAGGCTTGATATAATTGGGAAGTACATAAAAATAAGGAAATCATAAACATAATATATATCATATATAAATATAGTTCCATCATAATGGCCACCATGAGATGCGGTAAGATGTAATTGAACAGTCATCGTTTCGTGATGCGTTAGTTTTCCATCCATAGAAACATTATGTTCTTCATCCATTAGATGGAGTTGTGTGTAAGTGTAGTTTGGATACTTCTCATAACAAAATCCTAGTATATTTAGTATACTGGTTTTTTTACAAAATAAAGGAAATAAATATATTTTAGGGGTTGGATAAGTAAAAGAAGAGAAAACAATTTAAGAGAAACCGTTACCTTTAATTTCGGTAACTCTCTTTGGTTTGAACCAAAGGACTTCTTGAAGTGACTTCTGCCTAAGGTAAGTCTTCTAGGAGGAGGAGATGGATGTATAAAGTGTAATTGTTTAGAGTTTGGACGAGCAACATGGCTTGAGAGGTTTGAGTAATTGGTTATAAGTGGTCTCCTTTTATAAGGGAGAGGAGGGGCTCTTTAAGAAAGTGTGAATATATTATTTTATAATATAATGATATTTGGTTTCTAATGGTCCAAAAATCATTAAGGTCAAAGATAAGATGACTCATATTCTAAATAAAATCATCCAATTTTAATTGGACATGTTTTGGATAATAATTTAATCATTATAATCTTATTTATTTAAATCATTTATTAATGAGGTAAATACTACATCATTATTGTGTCATAAATAATTTAATTTATTCGATGTCTAAAAATTATAAAAAAATACTATCATGTAGGAAATATTTTTAGATTTAAATTTAATATTTGAAGTTTAAAATAGGACTTATATAACACCATATAAAAATTAATTTCTAAAAGGTTCTTGTTAATGTCAATTTTTCCTTCACATTAAATCAATTAATCTAAATTGTCATTTTCACTCCCAAGTGGCTCCATGGGGTCCCAAAATCGACCCAAAGATGCCCATATTCGTTAATGAATCTAATAATAAGGTTTGAACAAGTGTTAAGGTAATTTTGAATTATTATAATATTCTTTTTACGTTGAATTACACTATTTACCTTTAACCCTGGTAAATAAAAGTCAAAAGTTACTATTCACCAAAAATTATTTTAATCTTATTGAACCACATTTTACTTCTTGATAACAACCATGTTTGTCGGATTTTCTAAATTTAATTCACAGAAGTGGTAAAATTTCATTTATATGAAAAAGTGAGTTTTTTAACTACCACTAAGTGGTTTCACTATTCATAAAAAATTGATGTTTTTCAGAAAAATACCAAAACTTCAGCATAAGCTATATTTGATATTCCAAATTCAAAAATGATGTCTATTTTTTCAAATTCAAAACATAAAAGTGGTATTAATTAATTTTAAAATTAATTCCCATTATCAAAACAGATAGCGTGTTTTCAAGAAAAATTAACTGTCAAAACATTGATACTTGTTTATGTCCAATTTCAAAGTGAAAGTAATTCCAATGACCAAAATTGGATTAAATGGTAAAAAGATATTTTAATTTCACTTTAAAATCACCTAAAATGATAATCTAACCATATAAATAAATTAGATTAAAAGACACTTTTGAATTAAAATACAATATTTTTCACTATTCATTAAAAATGTACTTTATCAGAAAAATACCAAAAATTTACCCAAAGTAAAATTTGATGTCCCCATTATAAAGAAGGATTTTATTTGGTCATATAGATGTATAAAAGTAACCAAAAATATATTTAAAGAGGGTTCTCCATTAAAAGGTGATAAATCAGCCATTTAATGTAAATTATGCTTAAAATTAGATTTATTCACATTTTAAGACTCTACCTTTTTATTGGATAATGTAAATACATTTAAGAATCATGTATAATCATATTGTAGTTAGTTTTGTTCATTCCCTCCAATACAACGGCTAGGAGTTAACTACCATTTAAAATAATAATATTATATTATTAGTGTGCAACGTAAGATTTCAAAGAAACTCGTTGTTGCATATCAGGTATGCTTTCGAACATAGAAACCCCTTTGAAGTAAAATTAATATTTAATTCACAAATAATAATGAATATAAAAATATCTTATTCTTCATTTACCTGGGATGTTACATCCTTCCCCCCTTTTGAAATTATGTCCTCGCAATTTTTATTCACTTATCATAATACATGGGTGTATTTATCCCTCATAGAATTTTCAGATTCCCACGTTACCTCTTCAACCATATGGATTTTCCACAAAACCTTTACCTGGTGAATTACCTTATTCCGCAACACCTTCTCTCTACGGTCAAGAATATGAACTGGTTGTTCTTCATAAGAGAGATTGTCTTCGAAATGAACTACCTCTGGGCTCAAAACATGAGATGGATCTGGTATATAGTTTCTCAACATAAAAACATGAAAATCATTGTGTAACTGGGATAAAATTGGAGATAAAGACACTCTGTACGCAACTAATCCATCTTTCTCCAGAATTTCATAAGGTCCGATGAACCTCAGACTCAAATTTACCTTCATACCAAAACGCATCACACATTTCCATGGAGAAACTTTGAGAAAGACATGATCACCTACCTCAAAAGAAAGACCATTCCTCTGGTTATCTGCATAACTTTTATGTCTTCTCTGAGCTGTTCTCATGTGCTTCTGAATCAACAGAACTTTCGCTGCCATATCTTTTACCAATTCTAGTCCCATCAGCTACCTTTCACCTAATGCATCCCAAAAGATGGAGTTCGACAACACTTTTCATATAATGCCTCAAATGGAGCCATCTGTATACTGGAATGAAATCTATTATTATATGAAAATTCAACCAAAGAAATATGTTGGTCCCAAATTCCCTAATAATCCATCGAGCAAGCACGTAACATATCCTCCAATGTCTGAATTTTTCATTCTGATTTCCCATCTGATTGAGGGTGAAAAGTTGTACTAAAATTTAATTCAGTACCCAACGACTTCTGAAGGGCTTTCCAAAAGTTAGAAGTAAACCTGGGATCATGATCAAATACTATGGATAGGGGAACTCCATGAAACCTGACTATATCTTTAACATACAACCGAGCAAGTTGATCTAGAGATAAAGTATCTCTAATAGGAATGAAATGAGAAGATTTAGTCAATCTATCAACTATAACCCATATTGCATTATTACCTCGAGATGTATTTGGTAATCCCACAATGAAGTCCATGGATATATTTTCACATTTCCATTATGGCACCGGTAACGGCTGAAGCATTCCATTCGGTAACTATCGCTCTGCTTTAACCTACTAACAAGTCAAACACTTCACATTAAAATCAGCAATATCTATTTTCATTCCATCCCACCAGTAATACTCCCAAAGATATCTGTACATCTTAGTACTGCAAGGATGAACTGAAAACGGAGAACTATGAGATTCACATAACAACTCATTCTTCAACTTTGAATCACAAGGCACACATAATCTCTTTACAAACCTAAAAACACAATAATTATCAATGTTAAATTCAGAAAACTTAACCTTCTGAGCCAACTCTACCTTTTTCTGCAATTCAGTGTCTTCCTTCTGCACTTTCTTTATTCTGTCTGATAGAGATGATCTCACTGACACCTGAAACAAAATAGAATAATTTCTTGCACCAACAACATCTATGAAAAATTTCATCAAATCAAAAACCAAAGGATATTATTCCAAACGCATCATGGCTAATGAGATATTACTTTTTTGACTCAAAGGAATGACCACTTTATTTGCTTTTCCCGGATGGTAATGGATTGTGCAATCATAATCCTTGATTATTTCTAACCATCTCCTCTATCTCATGTTCAATTATTTCTTAGTGAATATATACTTCAAACTTTTGTGATCAGTATATATTTCACACTTCACTCCATACAAATGATTCCTCCAAATTTTTAAAGCAAAAAACAACAGTAGATAATTCCAAATCATGTGTAGGGTAATTTAACTCATGTGTTTTCAACTAACGTTAAGCATAAAAAATTACCTGATCATTCTATATAAGGACACATCCAAGTCCATTCAATGAAGAAACACTGTAGATAACAAACTCACCATTTCTGGAAGGCAGTTCCAAAACTAGAGCATTCACCATTCTTCTTTTCAATTCCTGAAAACAATCACCACATTATTTTGTCCAAATGAACTTAACACCTTTTCGAGTTAACTTAGTCATTGGACTAGATAACCGTGAAATATTTTCAACAAACCTTCGGTAATAACCTTCCAAACCAAGAAAACTAAGAATCTCAGTTATATTTGTCGGTCTTGGAAATTCTTCAACAACTTTTGTTTTAGTAGGATCAATAGTTATGCCATTTTTTGAAACAATGTGACCAAGGGATGAAATTTATTGTAACAAAAACTCACACTTGCTGAATTTACCAAATAGTTTTTTTCTTTTATGGTTTGTAAGAAAACCCTTAAATTACTATCATGTTCCTATTTTCATTTGTAATAAAAAAATATTATCAATGAACAACTTCATTTATCACCTGAGTCAACTAAGCCATCACTGCATTAAACTGCTCAATTCTGATTCCGACCATCTCAGGATGCTGATTTTAAAGGTCATTTCACTCTGTATGCCTTCCCAGAAAATCTTCTTTGTTTCCTCTACGAAAAACCATTCTTAACATAGAAATAAATTAGGAGAAGCAACATGGTAATCTGTAAATGATATATACTTTCAATATTTCCATAAATTAATTTATGGACATTAATTTAACAATACCCTAACTCCAAAAGTTATCTAAACTAACCTCTGATACAAACTATAAGGACCCGACCATAAACATTACATAATATCGAATTTAATGAATAATTCACATTGAGGATCTTTTCAGTTTTTGAGTTTTAGAGAATTAGGACATAACTATTACATATCAAAAGATTACAAAGTAGACACTTCTACCCATTATCCATTTTTTTACAAAACATGAACTCTTGAAAAAAATAGTCATATATAGTTCCATGTTTAAGATAGCAGTAATTTTCTTTGATCCCATCCTTGACCATATTCCACATTATGTCCTGTGAAAAACATTTCAAAAACTTGGGATGAGCATAAAAAGCTCAATAAGGGATACACAAAGAAGGAAAACTGTTAGTTTTTCAAAACAACAAGTAAACCATGAATACTTTAACATAAGTAATACTTTTCATCTTTATGAAGAAGTAAATACTCTTCACTAAAAAAAAGATCATTACTTACCCTTTTGTAACCAAAATATTACCATAAAACCCATATAAAGAATACATAACATATAAAGGTAACTTGGGACATAAACTTACTTAAATGGAATAACCATACGGTCGAATTCCACAAATATCACTAAATAGAATAGCCATTTGGCCTACTTCCATACCCAATGCATTAGAGGTTATAACATAACCACCCATACTGATATTCACGACACCACACGTCATTTGGTTTATCACATAACCACCCGTCAAATGTTCAAGTACCAATATAAAATCATAACACAGACAACAAATATAATGGAAAGAAAATATTTCTACATTTGAATCACAATATATCACTTAAATATACTGACATAAAAAATCCATTTTCAAATCCATTTTCAATACCAAAAATATGTAAGAGACTATAAGTTATTTATTTTCTTTTAAAAATATTACGGCTTGTTGAGGAAGCCAAAGATCAAATAATACTCACGGCGATGGAAAGGTCATTGTCACCACTTCCGTTAAAAGAAACATTCCTTTTTTTCATTTAGTAAAATGCTTCATAGAAAAATATTCCATTTGAAAATTCAAGGGTTTTTATACAGCTTATAAAAGAATGTCGTGTATTAAAACAAAATATACCTCAATGAAAAGAGACTGAGACGAAGTCCCTTACCTCACGTCCGACTTGACTCGATCATTATTTAATTTCCTGAATAATAAACTGAAGTTAATTTCTATTTTATTAAGAACCTTTTTTAAGTTTATTATTCCTTTTATATAACTTATTACCATGTTATAAATATTATGTAATCATTTAAGTTAATAACATTCATTTTTTCGATATTTGGTACTTGAGTCAAAAATGAACACCTTATATTTACAAGTTGTCCATGTGGTCAATAGTCCATTATATCCAGAATGATATTCATGATTTAAATATCATATATATCATATATATTCAGTATATACATGTATTTATAATAGTACATAACATTTGGAGGTAAGAAATGAAATGCACCGTTCATGGAGACGGTAAGCCGTACGTACGCATGAAGGCTACTTTCATTTCTATTTCTTATTTTAATGGAATTAAAACATAATTATACATAGTTATATTATAATTACAGTATAATATCATATATAATATCATTAACTCTATCCTTTATAAATCCCACATAAGGCATTAACGAGTCACATCACTTTAAGGTGGCAGTAGTCCGCACTTCCTCAAATGAGATTACTGTATTTACCCACTATGGAAACCATAAAGGCTTGATATAATTGGAAAGTACATAAGCATAAGGAAATCATAAACATAATATATATCATATATAAATATAGTTCCATCATAATGGCCACCATGAGAGGCGGTAAGATGTAATTGAACAATCATCGTTTCGTGAGGCGTTAGTTTTCCATCCACAGAAACATTATGTTCTTCATCCATTAGATGGAGTTGTGTGTAAGTGTAGTTATAATCCTTCTCATAAAAACATCCTAGTATATTCAGTATATTATTTTTGTTACAAAAAAAATTAAATAAAAATAGTTTAGGGGTTGTAGAAGTAAGATAAAAGAAAACATTTTAAGAGAAACTGTTACCTTTAATTTCAGTAACTCCCTTTGGTTTGAACCAAAGGACTTCTCGAAGTGTCTTCTACCTAATTTAAGGCTTCTAGGAGTAGGAGAGAGATGTAGGGAGTGTAATTGGGTAGATTTTAGATGAGCCAAGTGGCTTTAACGGTGTGAGGAATTGGTTAGAAGTGGTCTTCTTTTATAAGGGAGAGGAGGGGCTCTTTAGGAAAGTGTGAATGTATTATTTTATAATATAATGATATTAAGTTTCTAATGGTCCAAAAATAATTAAGGTCAAAGATAAGATGACTCATATTCGAAATAAAATCATCCAATCAGAATTGGACATGTTTTGGATAATAATTTAATCATTATAATCTTATTTATTTAAATCATTTATTAATGAGGTAAATACTACATCATTATTGTGTCATAAATAATTTAATTTATTCTATGTCTAAAAATTATAAAAAAACTACTAACATGTAGGAAATATTTTTAGATTTCAATAGAATATTTTTAGAGGAAATTAGGACTTATATAACACCATATAAATATTAATTACTAAAAGATTTTTGTTAATGTCAATTTTGCCTTCACATTAAATCAATTAATCTAAATTGTCATTTTCACTCCCAAGCGGCTCAATGGGGCCCCAAAATCGACCCAAATATGACCATGGTCATTAAAGACTCAACCATTATGGTTTGGACAATTGTTAAGGTAATTTTTAATTATTATAATATTCTTTTTACCTTAAATTACCTTATTTACCTTTAACCGTGGTAAATAAAAGTCAAAAGTTACTATTCACAAAAAATTATTTTCATCTTATTGAACCACATTTTACTTCTTGATAACAACCATGTATTTCAGATTTTCGAAATTCAATTCACAGAAGTGGTAAAATTTTATTTAAATGAAAAAGTCAGTTTTTTTAACTACAACTAAGTGGTTTCACTATTTATCAAAAATTGAAGTTTTTCAGAGAAATACCAAAAATTCAGCCTAATATATATTTGATATTCCAAATTCAAAAATGATGTCTATTTTTTAAAATTCAAAACATAGAAGTGACATTAATTAATTTTAAAATTAATTCCTGTTATCAAAACAAATAACGTGTTTTTAAGAAACATTAACTATCCAAAGATTGATGCTTGTTTATGTCCAATTTCAAAGTGAAATTAATTCCAAGGCCCAAAATTGGATTAAATGGTAAAAAAATATTTTAATTTCACTTTAAAACAAACTAAAAAGATAATCTAATGATATAAATAAATTATATTAAAAGTCACTTTTGAATTAAAATACAATATTTTTCACTATTCATTAAAAAATGAACTTTATCAGAAAAATACAAAAATTACCCAAAGTAAAATTTGATGTCCCCATTATAAATAAGGATTTCATTTGGTCATATATAATGTATTAACGTAACCAAAACAATATTTATAGAGGGTTCTCCATTAAAAGGCGATAAATAGGCCATTTAGTGTAAATTATGCTTAAAATTAGATTTATTCACATTTTAAGCCTCTAAAATTTTATTGGATAATGTAAATACATTTAAAATCATGTATAATCATATTTTAGTTAGTTTTGTTTAATCTCGAAAATACAACAGCTAGGAGTTAACTACCATTTAAAATAATAATATTATATTATTAGTGTGCAACGTAAGATTCCAAAGAAACTCGTTGTTGCGTATCAGGTACGCTATCGAACATAGAAACCCCTTTAAAGTAAAATTAATATTTAATCCAAAAATATTAATGAATATTAAAATATCTTATTCTTCATTTACCTGGGATGTTACACATAGGTTGTTCCTCATCACATGACCTCAAAATTTATGACCTGTCTAGTTATGTTGCACTAAAATACATGGGTTCTAATACCCTTGACATAGATAAATAGGAATCCCATCTCATGGTGTTTAACAAAACATCAAAAGAACTAATGTCTTCCAGTATGATGTAAAATTATAGACCACCCTATAGTGTGTCTTAATACTGTCATGAGAATAATAAACAACATAAAACTCTATAATACACATAAACAATGATACCAATGATTGTTAACCAAGGAGACATACATATATAATCATATATGAAGAACCCTATATACATACAAAGAATTATAGAATCTAATACATGCTAATAATTTATTGTTAATAAAAGGGTGACATATTTTATTTTTGGGATTTTAAAAAGGATTCACGGATATGTCTTAAATCTATAAGAGTGTCCTGATTTAGGAAATAATTCCCTTAAAAAATGTGTGATGATACCAACATACAATACTCTCAACCAATTTCTCTAAGAGTCATTGGATGTATTTCCCAATGACCACCTACCATTTAAATGTATATTCTTAAAGCATAACGAGTAAAAAAACAGTTGTCTATTTCTTTCTCCATGAATTAAACCATATAGAAATGAAAAAATGGATGTGGAATTATTTTTCATACATGATTGGTAATTCCCACATCCCTACAAAACCAAAGTCACACCCCACATGATTTTTGTGAATGAAACAATGGTGATCATAGACATTAGGTGGTTTTTTAGTGAGTGAGACCCTAAGTTGGACTATAGTTCCATTGAGTCTCTATCGTCCTTCATGAATATGATGATTTAAAGTTATATGGATGTTCAACTAGTGGTACTTATTAGGATTTTAGATGAATACCCTAATATCATCAACTAATGTGGTGGTTCCACTAATACCATAGTGAGATTGTTCATTTTTTATAGAGCAATATTTGTGTGTTTCTATGACATCAGTTCATTTTTATAGGATGTCCCCTTTTATATTAATGGATCTATGGATCTTGGTTGATTATATCTTATATAGAGTATTCATTTATCATATTTTTTCACCTGAGGGATCTCAACATCAGATTCTGTATAAGGAATATGAAAGTCTATGTGTAGTTGGGGTTTGGATTAGTGGTAAAAACCCCTTAATTCTACATAAAAATGGGGGTTTAAAACCCATTGGGTGTAGGGGACTGTAGCAGCACTGTAGCACACTGTATCAGCGACGACACTATAGCACCGATGGGCACTCTAGTGGCGGAAGGTAACTGTAGTAGTGGCCGGGCACTATAGCAACGACGGGTACTCTGCAGTACTGTAGCAGTGTGGGTACTGTAGTTGTACTATTCACAGAATGGGCATTGGGAAAAAAATGAGCCTATGGGACACGTAATGGGCTAAATGCCCACTGGGCCTTTAGGCTATGTAATGGGTCTACCTCTACCCAGTTAAAGAGGTATTTTCTTTGCTTTAATAATTATTGAGGCTTCAGCCCCACCCTTTAAAAAAATATGAAAGTCTGTGTATATATGTTGATTACAATATTTTTAATTAGGTTATGGTGAAGAACCCCTATAATATCCCATGTAGTAATTACTCATCAAGTCATATGAATTAGATACATGGTTCATGAATACAGACATGATTTTTAGATACAGTAATATTTGGGAAAATTATAAGGATATCCTAATGATTCCATTACAATTTTGTTTTGTGATTTATGAGTTCATTGTAATATTGTTCATAGTGAAAAACACTCTAGGTTTGTTCATGGGATTAATGAATGAAATGTTTCATGATTCTATAACTGGTTTATTAAGGTATTTATTTACAACATAATTATAGTCTCTTGGTCGGAGGAGGATCACACAATTCATTTATGAGATGTCTTTTAAGTTCTTTAGTTCTATTAGTTTATCAAGAATATTATAAAATGATATTTTTAGTCTCATAAGGCACGATTATTTGGGTATGAAATATATAATCATTTAGAAACTATATACAATTCAACGTTCGAAGAATTTTTTCCTTGGGTAGCATTTGAATTTTTTTTAGTGATATAGAGTTCAATTTTTATCTCTAGATATTAAATGAGTTTGTTCCATTAAATTCCCCTTTATTGTAACACTGATTAAAGGGGTGAATAGGAAGCATTAGGAAATATTTTGGACAAACGAAAGCCATTTTTATTTCAAGTATTTGATGGAGAAGTCAGACTATGCTTCGATTCTTAATAATTTGAAGTAGCTAATTATTTTCATGGATTATAGTGATAGCATTAATCATATATTGGGACATGTGTTGATTATTATAGGGTTTTCATATATTTTTAATAACATACCAATTCTATAACAAACATTATTTCATGAGTATTAAGACACTTTTCTAAAAATATATTCAAATGATCTTGTGGAATAAAGTATTTTAAATATAAAAAATATAAATATACCATCTTAAACATAAAATTTGTATCATTATTTAAAAATAATAGTAGTAATAAAAACTCCTAATTATATATTCGAATATAATTGGATATTATTTAGAAAATATGTAAGGAAAAGGTTAAGGTAGAAATTACAGTAAGGGAATTAACATAGAAATGATACATAACAGGGGAGTCAAAAATGATAACATGATATCATAAATAGGATGATCATATGCATAGGAAAATGACATAAGGAAATGACATCATAAGATCATGAAATCATAAATTTTTTGAAAGAACATAATCCCTTATATTATAAACATATCTCTATGTTTACATATATGATCATCATAATAACATGGATAATGTCTCATGATATATTTTTTCCACTCACCAATCCACTACATAAAATATCCTTTAAAATAAAGCTATAACCATTGAATTATAGAGATATATAATAGTTTTTACACATATCACATAAATTGAAACCTTACATATGGTTTCCACATGTGGAAAATAATGCATACTTAAATCATAAGGGTGATCAGGCCAATGAGAAGTAATCGAGCTTCATAATTCTGATTCCTGGCATAAACAATAGATAAATCATAAGGATTACCCATAGAATTAGAAATTAACTCTCATAATGTTTCATAGCTAAAAAAGTTAATTCGGTATTTAACATGGGTAACCATCAATGGAAATTCATGTTAATGTCATAGTTGAAGAAATAACAGAACCAAACTACCTGGATGGTGCTTTGGGAAATATATAAAGTGTATTATAAATGAAGGAATGAAATTATTTTATTCCCTAAAATTAATGTTGATCCAAATGGGTTATCCGTAATATAATGAGGGATTTTATATTATATTAATGGATTAAAAAAATTATATGGGTGATTCTTGGCGTGAGAGAAGAAATATGAAATTCCACTTAAATAGGGTTTACATAAAAGTGGTAATTTCGAAGGGAACTAAAAACATGTATAACACCAAAAATGAAGAGTATATTTAATTTTTTTACATATAAAAGGGACCTATATATAAAATTATAATAGATACATGAGAATAATATTTCATAAAAATTGAAAAATAAAAAGAGAACATGTAACCTAAATATCCTGAATGAGGTACATATAATCCCTTACTATGATTTCAAGAAACATTTTTTGAAATAATAAAACATAAGTTAAATTAAGAAATATAAATTGTGAGAATAAGAGAATATAAAAATATTGTTCAATGTTGTTATTACTAGTTATGATTCTAATAAAAAAAGATAAGATTAGTGGGAATATAAATAATGGATAAGGTAGGGAACCCATCATTTAAATGGATGTGATTATTCGGAACATAGTTTATTTTCAGAAATTTATTAGGTATTATGAGTAAATATTATTTGAGTTCATGTGATATCTTAAAATATAAATAGGTAAAAAAAATTAAATGAATGATGAAACTCAATAAAAACCATTATAACTCCTGAAATGAGAATAATACCTAAAATGGCCATATATTTTAAGGAAGACACCAATCATAGAACACATGAAGGATGATATTAAATAGAAGGAACATATCAATGTTCCAAAATAATTACAATATTATATTTCATTAATGAAGTAGATACACTATAAAAATGAATATTGGTTCATTATATCAAATCATGCATCATTGAAGGGTGCTTGAGGAATGAACCGTTACAGCTTCATAACATTCTTATAAAAGAAAATAAATGATATAAATGTTGAATTTCATGTTCAAATATAACAAACAAATAAAATTCATGATAATATATATAATTTTTTTTGGACATAGAAAAAGTTAATGAGATTAAATGCATAATAGAACATGTGTCCCAAGGAACTGTTGACAAAAAACTTTTACGTAGTTCAATATTCAATTTTTCCATTCATCTAATATCCTGAATAATTAAATTGATATAATTATATACCACATTTTTAAAAGTCGTATTATTTATTAAATTTAATATGTTTCATTTATTATATTGATCTATTTATTTATTATATAATTTTTTTCCAACATCGGTTACTTGAAGTAGTGTGGTCAATATTCCCATATCTACTTAGGTATGATTACCTTGTTTGAATGTGTTTTAAAATCCTTTTATAAATTTCTCGATGTTGGAAGTTTTATGGACACACCATTAATATTTTAATCATATTTATAACATAATAATTGATTGGCAGTGAGGGAAAATGGATCTCATTTCTCTTGGAGGTTAGTGTTCGCATGTACACACGAATAATGTTCCCATTTCAAATCGAATAAGAGGGAAATATGTTAAATAATTATTACAAATTCGGGGATCATGTATATATTATATATATAGTGAGAATTATTATATTATATCCTTTTAATAACTCATGAATTAATGTGATGGAAAATTGAAGTGGTCTCTTTATGGTGGTGGTACTCTGTGAAACACTCTAAGGATACTTATTTTAGCGCATGGTGGGGAATAAATAATTTTTATTTAATTAATATAATAACATAGTTTTATATTATTGATAAAAATTTAAAATATATTTATATATATATATATATATATGATACTTATAAGATATATATTATGGATAAAATGTTACAAATAGTTTAATACTTACATTGGAGACACAATATTATATTAGTTATTTCCCTGGAAGTGAAGGCATTAAGATAAAATATAGATAACATGGGATTTGGGATGAGATAACGACTAAGAGGGGTGAATATTTGGAAACATGATAAAAGGAATTTCAAATGGGAGGTGTAACCAAGGAGGGCTGGAAGTGATACACTTTTATGTGAGAGGAAAAATGAACTTTTAAGAATGCCCTTTTCACTTACATGATAACATTACATTATTCATTGGTAAATGGATTCAATGATTTGAAAAAATGGAGTTTCAGGTGTATTAGGATTTATAATGACTTAATAAATTATTTCTACAATTGTTTAAAAATTTTATAGGCGTTTTATTATTATATATTTACATTATAATATTTTACATTTAAATTATGTATCTAGTTTATAAGTAAGTGATAGTGTGTCTAATTAAAAATATAAAATAACCCACATATCAAAATTTGGGTGATGTGGAACCAAATTTAAACAATATTTTATCAAATTATGTTTTTAATCATGATAAAATTAACATTTAGATGAAAATAGTTAATATGTATAAAAGTTTTTTTGTTGAAAAATTACATTTTTATCATTATGGATTATTGATTTTGTTTAATATTGATTAACATCTAATTGAGATTAAATATAATTATTTATAGATATAAAAAACTTATTAAATTAATTAGTAAATGTTTATTAATTATATTTTTTAGTAAAAAATTGAAAAATATTAATGAAACATCCATTTAAAAAATGTTATCACCATCATAATGGGAATTAACACAAATATTACTAATAATATCATTATGTCTAAAAATGATCTTTTAAATTTTATATAATATTTAAATTTTGGAAAAAGACCACAAATAATTTGTCTTATAATATTTAAAGTTGATAAAATCAAATACTAAAAAAATTCATCATAGTGTTAAAAATGTGTTTATAATTTCATCATAGTGTTTATAAATGATTTATTTTACTTATTAAACAAATATATAATATATAAAAATGATTAATAATCATTAAATTTATTCTTATATTTTAAAAGGTATAGTGTTCAGCAAAATCGATAATTTATCTATTCAACCAAATATTTATTAATTCCGAAAAATGTAAAAAAATTTATCTTATGGTAAAATGGTTTTGAAAAATCATTATACAATTATAATTTTTTCATATTAATCTGAAAAAATTTAGAAATTAAAAATTTTATTAAAATAAAAAATTATATAGAAACCCAATTTTTGTTATAAAATGAAATTTTAATACTAAATGTTATTATTCATATTTCATACCAATCAAAAACAAAATTGGCATTGAACAATTATTAATATCAAACATAACTGATCATCATTAATCATAAATTCCCTATAATATAAAACCGTATCACATAAAAAACAAAATTTATATAAAAAATAATTTTCTATTGAATAAATTTTCTTAAGTTTCATTTTCGGAAATATATTTAAATTTTACTCATATTAAAAGTAGAATTTATTTTCATTCTATAAATATCTCATAAAATGGTTAATTTTATTTATTCCTACAAATTAGTTTTCTATATTTTAATAGGTATGTTTAAATATTCATATTCTATCAAATTATTTTGGTTTTTCAAAGATCAATGGTGCATGTTGATCCAACTATCAAACACATTAACATATTTTGATGAAAAAATATACTAAAATCTTTGTTTCATTACATTATTTGTCAGGGAAGTTATGAACTAACGAATATAACTCTTCCATTAATGATATTAATCATTCAATTATGTTTTTCTTGATGTTATGGAATCAATTTATCATTAGTGAGTGCTTCATGTTTTTCACATATCAAAAGATTCTGATGTATATATTCTACCAACATGACTAATTTTTGTAGTTGTGGTTGTATATGGAGTTCTTATAAGATTAATAAATTGAGAAATACTTTAAAACTACTAATGCGAATGTTATAATAGATTCCATGAGAAGGAAATGATTTCATGGTGTTTTATATTATTCTAGATATTCATCGAGTGTGATAGAGGTGCTGGTTATGATGCACAATAATTTGTATGTAAACGAGGGTATTTTTGGTATTCAACAAATAAAAATGTTATCTTACATTAGGAATCAAGAGAAAGAAACTTATAAAGGGTATTAAAAAAATAATTTTAGACTGATCAAATATTTTTATAGTGATTCCCATAGGGAGGGGTGGTGGTATAATAGTGGTCTTTATCAGGTGTTGTTTTTTGGGGAACATTTACATACTTTTGGGATGAATGACGTGGTAACCCCTAATTTTCAAATTTTACCTTTTACATAAATCCTAATGAGGAGATAATGTATCATTCCATGGGATTGTAGTTACAGTTCTTTGGTATGAAGCTCACGATTGTTGATATTTTCACTCCATGTGTAGTATTCTTGAGGGTGACAGATGATTGTCTTATTCTAATTAGTTTCTATCAATGTCCTAATATTCCCCAATGTACTTGGGAGGAAATGTTACTGGACTTCATAAATAATATTATATTATATTAAGGACGTTATGAATTGTGACCTAGGGTTTTCATAAACAAATATCACATCATATTATATGAATATTCAATGCATTTCATAAAAACATAGCCAAAGTGTAATGGCTCAAACCTCCCCAGTTTTTTACTTTGTGAACATAGGGTGTTTGAATTGTTCTAGGTGGTAAATGATACATACTATAAAAAATTGAAAAAGGTCCCAAAATTTCATTTTCTCAAATGGTGACTCACCGAATGGTATCTCACCGAATGGTGACTTTCCGAATGGAAGCTTATTGAATGGTGGCTCACTAAATAGCATCCCACAGAACAGTGCTCACTGAATGGCGCATTTCCAAATGGTAGCTCACTGAATGGTGATTCACTAAACTATATCTCAATGAAAGGTGACTCTCCAAATGGTATATACCCAAATGGTGACTCTCCAAATGGTTTATCAATGAATGGTGACTGGTGAGCGGTGCCTCGTGGTGCAGTTAGTCACCCAACAGTGACTCACGATGGTGACTCCCTGAATAGTGACTCGCAAGCGGTGCCTCTTCGAGCAGTGGGTCATCTAATTGTAGCTTTTTAGTGGTCAATCACATTGGAGAATAACAATGGTGACTCATCTAATGGTGACCCATTTCTAAAATATTGTCAAATTTATAGAATTTTATAGTTTTTACAATTTTTCTATTTTTACCTTTTTTTTTGAAAAAATGAGATTAATTCCATATTTACATTGTTTTGAAGGATTTTAAAGGGCTATAAATCATATATTTGACTTTTTTAAAATTCACTAGTCATTTAAATGGAAAAAACGTGTGGTCTGTGTTAGGATCTATCATTAATGGAAAATTCAAAACCATTTTGTATCCCATTAGTATTGGATCTAATCCATCTAGTTTTGGAACCATACCTTATTTTATTCCTTCACTTTTATCTTACTACTAGACCTGCCTAATCCCTCTATGTACTGGAGTTGTGTTTACAGGTTAATACATTAAGTTCGTGATTTCCCAGGAATCATTTTCAACTGCATTCCTTCCCCATGTGTTTTTTCAATAAGAAATTGTTAATCGTGTCTTCTTCTAAGTAGGTATCCTTCATCCCACTTAATTTTGCATCATTCGTAGTGGGTGTACAAAATTTTACAATGTTAATATAGTAGAATCTAAATTAAATAAATATAATTTAATTGGTTTAAATAATTAAATAGGGGCTGATAAAATGTGTTTCATGTTTCTATTTTGTTGGTTTCTCTGTTATTGTGACCTGTATGAGCTAACTAACCACAAAAAATCATATCCATTAATGGAATTTTTTTTAGCATGGGATGGTCTATGGAATGAATTTTGTTTTATTTTTTTGGTTTATTGATTATAGATGAAATTTTATAACCACATATACTTGAATAATAAATGGAAACCCCAGAATCATACCTCTTATAATAACCCTAGATTTTAACAATTGGAATTATATAACGAATGACTTGTTAAATCATAATATTTTTTTATTTGGTATGTGTGGTTATGTGTCTATGATAACAGTTATGTGTTGGGGAATTTCATGGTTGGTGAATTTGATTCTCAGGTTGAGAGATTAATTGATTGTGGAATAGATGAGAAGTGTTGTCCAACAGGGCTACGATCAAGCTATGTGCTAATGTGTAGTTGTGTTTCTTGTTATGTGATTTTCTTGGTTGTTTTCTAGATCGTAATATAATAGATGAATAAATAATTAGTTAATAATGTTTGAAAATTTATTTTTTGGTGTAATGGAATTTCAGTTTTAGGGTTTAATTGATTTTGGAATGGATGAGAAATGTTGCTTAGTGGGGCTGCAATCAGGATGTGAAGAGATGTGTTGTTGTTTTACTTGTTATGTACTATGCATGGATGTCTCATAGATAGTAAATAAATATATGAATAAATAAATGGTTTATAAATTTTGGAACTATCTTGGATTGGTTTGGTTAACAAAATTAAAAAAATGAGTTTTGTATAAATAAGGGTAATGATTTAACAAAATTGTTTGGGGATTGGAAAGAAGTTATGGGTTATTTTGTGATTATTGCATTTATAAGTAGCATCGATGTTGGATGTATCGTGATCTAGTTATTTTTTTGAGAACCCATAGGTTGGAATTTTTTATTATATATATATATATATAATTATTTTCCATTTTTGATTTCTATATGCACCACGCCCTAGTTGAGAATAATATGTCAAACACCCCCATCGTCACGTGGGAGATTTTATTTCCAAAACATCCTTGCAAGAGGATGGATGGTTGGACACCTGATCATCCTTTCCCTTTCTTCCATGTAGAGGCTTCCAAATAATCTTTACGCAGGTTGTGGTTTTTAGGTCATAGGTGTGTGTGGGCGAGTTCTGTTTCCCATGTGTCTTCTGGATGAGATGGGGTGTGTTTTCCCAAGTGTCTTTCAGATGAGATGTGTTGTTCTTTCCCATGTGTTTTCAGGATCTGATGTAGTATGCAGCCTAGGTGTCTGCAGGAAAGAAGTGATGTGGTATGGGGACTAGGTGTATGAGGGGGAGATGTGTTGTGTATCATGGTCCCATTGATGGGTCTTGGTGTGGTCGTGTGGATCATTTGTGTGTGGGTGGGTTTTGATGTGGTGTGTTCATAAGAGGTTGGAGTGCCATGAACTTTTCTATTAGGGTGTGAGAGCGGATAATCAAAGGTAATGTGGTGTAGGGTACCCTATTTTTGATGTGCATAATATTACATTAATTTAATTAAGTTATTTGGTGAGTGTTCCTTGTTGAGGTGGGGATGGTTAGTATACATTGTTAGGTGCTATTTTTTTGGTTTCCCATGTATTCATTATAATGATTCTCTCAATTGGGCACACAAGAATTTAGTTTTAATACTGATTATACATGTATTCTCACCCAATATATATAAACTTCTTTTAGGTTTCTATGTGGATTATGTGGATTGTTCTGGACCTTTCTATCTTAGATTTTCAGATAACTACTGTGTCAATGCATATTTTTACTTTCTGTAAATACTTTGTACTTTTTATTAAACATGTAACTATTTTATTTTAAACATGCACGTGGGAAGTATTTCTGATTACTTTTATATATTTGTTGTATTTTTTTTTGAGTTTTATACATCTAATCTCCGAATCCTTTTTTTTCAAAATAAAAAAGGAAATTCCTCTCATTATGTGATAATATATATACGTTTGGTTCTCTTCGCCACTCTAGGGCCTACTAATGGCGAGACATGGGGGTCATTATCTCCATTTCATAATTTCCAACCCAAGAGGGGTATATTTTGAGGGAGGTGGTCATTACATAATAGTATCATAGGTGATGGTTAAGAGATAGAATGGAGTTTGAATTTAGGCACATTGAGGATTACTTGGGTTGGTAGAGAAACTGTGTCTAGTGATCTTGGTGCATGACATAGGCAAGGAAGAAAATCTAGGACATGGGATTTTAGGCCCCCTATGATCTAATGTATGGACACAAAACCTACCGAACGACTAAGTGAGGCTACACTATTTGCTAAGTACAGACCTAGGAAACCTACATGCATCATAATAACTTGTGTTCTTGTCTGATATAGGTTGTCTTGGGAAGGTTAAAATGGATTGGATGGAAGAATTAATTAAAATTAATGTTAAATAGAATTTAATACTCCGTCTGATAAGGAATTAATTTTTACCGTTCAGATATGTTACCCAATCATCATCCACATGTGGCTCAGGTTGTTGAGGCTCAATAGGTTGATCTGATTGATCGGCGGAGTGTTGATCCAATAGAGGAGGTACACCAGTGGAAAATAACATTACATCATTTCTATAGGAATTCCATAAGAAGGACCGAAGGAACTATCTTAGACATTGTTATGGAGATCTAGCTCTAGGATATTGAGATCACCTTCAGTTTGATCTAGGAACCAAAAGAGTACTTGAAACTATTGGATGTTAGACAGATGTGGGGATCTGCGCGTCAGCGGTGGATGCTTTATCTAGGGGAGATGAAGGAGGAAGACAGGTTGTGGGTCAACTTTCTAAAGCAGTTATGGGCAGGGTTCCTTTCTTTGACTACGAAGGCTGAGAAGAGGAATGAACTAATATCCCTTCTTCAGGGGAGTATGTCAGTCCAGGTATGTGGGATCCAGTTCAAGGATATTCTTCCCATCACCCCAAATCTCTTTCTGGATGAGGAGTATTTTGAAAGACGGCTTGAGGAGGACCTCACCCTTCTATCCAGTATGTTGATACTCCATTTACATTGAAAAAATATCTAGAGGTTCAGAAAATGGTGGAGGTAATAAAGCAGATGCACTCACGAGGAGATCTGCCGTGAGGAGGGACCCTACAAAGTTCTTCGAGGGGAAGGCTGTCAGTAGAATGTTCCAGTGAAAATTCCTTTGAGGTTTCAATCAGTAGGTAGTGCACCTCGGTAGTTTCCCTTCACAACTTCTAGTGAAAGTGGTTCAAGTGACCTTTATATGGGGTTCAGTCCATGGGTTTTCACATATGGGGTCCATATACATCTTTAGGTTCAGTACCCAGTGGCTTATCAACCTCAGTTTGGTAGAGGAGGATAGGTTCATCATCATCCTCAACATCGGTTTCAAGTCAGGTAGTTTCATAAATAGAGAGAATATTATTTTTTTCTATCGAAGGGAGATGGTTCTGGTAGAGGATGACCTCAGGGTGTTCCTTAGAGACCTCAACCCAGGCGTGGTCATGGAGGCAGTCAAAAAAATAAGGTTCTAAGATATAGGTAAGTTCAGTTGCACATAGAAAAGGTATAAGATACAGTGGGACTAGATATCATTAGATTAATGATCGGGTTTTTTAGTAAAATTTTTTGTTCATTGTTTGATTCATGATATTTTCAATCCTTTGTTTCACCCATTCGAGCCTAATATTTGGTACTAGAAATAGAGATTCGTCCCGTGACCCTGGGGTTTAGAACGTCAGTCGAAGGTCATAAGAACTTCTTTGATGTGTGTCGGGGATGTAGACTAATGATGGTACCACATCAGACCTGTGGGGATCTCTTTTTCCTAAAAATATTACCATAATATTTCATCCTCAACATCAATTTATTGAATTCCTTGAATTCTTTTATCAACAAATTCTAGCGGAGATTTCTATTTTCATAGGTGGATGTTCAATTTGTGGCTTTCATTGCATAGTGAGGTTGCCAGGTGGGCTATCAGCATGCAGAGCCTCTTCTGTAGTTGATGGTTGTGTTGTCAGTTGATTCAGTGGACACTAAGATGGTGGAAGTCCCAATTGTTTTTGGGGAGTTCTAGGATATTTTTCCAAGGAGGTTGTGACTCTACCCCCTCGACATGACATTGAGTTTGGGATATAATTGAATCCCAGTGCTTCTCTAATTTTGATGGATATATATCAGATAATACCTTATATGTTTTGGGATACGAGGATTCAAATGTATGATCTAAAGAATAAGGGTTTTATCCACCCCAATGTGTCATCGTTGGGTGCTTTGGTTTTGTTTACAATGAAGGATGATGGTGGTATGAGGCTATATGTAGACTACAGGAGGTTGAATCAGGTGAATGTCAAGAATTGTTACCCTATTATGAGTATTGATGACTTTTCTACCATATAAGAGGGGAATGTTCGGTTTCTATGTTTGATCTATGGTTGGGGTATCACCAGTTGCGGGGGAATTAGGGAGATATCCCAAATCATACTATCAGATGCAGGTATGGGAACTTTGAGTTTGTATTCAGGTAATTTGGGGATTATGAACTCAGTATTCCATGAGTTCCTATACCCGTTCTTGATCATATTCATTAATGATATCCTGATCTACTTGATTTCATAGGAGGATCATGTTAAGTATCTCCGAACAGTCATACAGTTTCTTTGACTCCACCATATCTATATATAGTTGTATAAGTGAACGTTTTGGACATGGGAGGTGAATTTCTTTGGATATGTGGCATCTCAACATGGCGTGGAAGTTTACCCATCAATGGTTGAAATGGTTTTTTCTTTGGGGGAACCCATTAATGTGGAATATTTTTCACTATTTTCATGGTATCACATACTATTATTAGATTTCTCATATGAGGCACTATTATGAATATATTCTATTATTTTGTTAAAATAATGAGCATGTAATATAATATATTTAATATTATTATTCTATTTGTACTAAGTTTCTACATTCATCAAAACACAATTCTATTTTAGTTCCTAACTCCAAAAATATTCCAAAATAAATTTCATTGTGTTAACTGGGATTATAAACATACTCAAAACCTTAAAATCATATATGAAATTATTTTCATAGAAAAATTAATTTTTTTTTCATAAATATAATGATATATTATTATAAATGAGGTTTTGTATTATCTTTAAAAACTGAATACACTATAGTACTATTAGAGGGAGTAGTCATGACTTTTACAATTAGATTTTATATTAATAATTGGGTCCTTACCTAGTTGATTTTATACAATCTACTCAGATTTTTTCACTCATAAAAAGAATATCAATCACCAATATTGTGTCACTAACACATTCATTAACATGTAGGTTTATAGTTATATAGATTTAAGAAAACCCCTTAACCTAATAAAACATATTTATTTATCTTAAAATGTGAAATTTTGCTATTATACCATGAACATAATATTTTATAGAATTCCATCAGCATCTCTGATAAAATATTTCTGTACATGATATTCCTATAGATATATGCTAACTAATTTCATTCTTCATCACCATGGAAAATGGAAACATAATAAGACTGAGATAAAACACATAGTAAGTATAAAATTAAGTAATGAAAATCATATATCCTAAGTCTGAATTAAATGAAAATATAGGTATGAGAGAATAACAAAGGTATATATTCTTAGAATTTTAAATTCATAAAAATTATAAAAAAAAATAATTTATGCATCCTAGGATAATGATTTTAAATATTATAATACAAGTGTTATATAATTCAAAAATTAATAGTCATTAAAAAACATTTTCACAAGATAACCATCAAAACACATATCATTAATATAAAAATAATGAATGTATATTGGGGTATCATACTCTTATAATAAACTTAACAGTTAAATAACATTCCTAGTTAATTACAACTTTTTCATAGGATTAGATTATGTTCTCCAAGATATATTATATTTAAATATTAATAGGAGTAACATATATCTATTCAACTAATTCTACATAATATGAGTAACTTATATATACTTATCATTGCCTATTCTATTCTTGTAACCTAAAAAAAATTATTTTCTTCCACTTCACAGGGGTAACTTATTATGTGTTTTATCTGTTGACTTCATAGGTTTATCTTATTACTTGTTAAATAATTCAACATTACTCAATGCATTGGCGGGATAAAATGACCCCACCATTCATCATGGTAAATTTCCATGAAACATAACACAATGAATAAATAAAATACTTTAATTTCATAATAAATCCCATAGAAATAGTCATAATTCCTTTATATTATTATTATCTCTTAGAAAATAAATGTGTTCCAAAAACCCTCCATTAAAAAAAATCATAATCCATCAATAGAAATTATGTGGATGGGATAATTTTAATATTTATCCAGTGATTTTTAAAAATATTTTAAGGATTTTTCTATATTAAAAAAAGGTTTTGTATAAGTATTATAAATATTTTTTGTAAAAAGAGAACAAATATATATTCCTTTTTGTTACATTGTAAAAATAAATATTTAAAAAAAATTTCAATGATTATCATTTAAAACACTTGTGACTATATAGTGTAATACTAGTGATGAATAATCATCATGATTGTGTAATAATTTGGTCATGTTGAAAATGTTTAAAAAATGAATTTCATACTTTTATAAAGAAAGTTAAAAATCATAAGGAACATAATGAAAAAGTTAATTTTAAAACATTTTTAGAGAATGTAAAAGATATTTCAAAAATTCATTAAAAATAATTGATGTATAATGAAGAATATTTTTGAAACCAAATTATTAATTTTCATATAAAAAAGAAAATATTATCAACACAAAAGAAGATATAAAGATGGTTTCTCTGATAAGTTTTCTTTTAAATTGATTCATGAACAAAAGAGGAATGAAATCATAAGAAGGCATGTAAATCCCAATGATAAAAATTATAAATAAAAATATGGTGTTTATTAGTTAAGTATTATGTAATTCATGAAAATTAACTATAAATTATATCAATCCAAATTATAAGTTATACTCAATCACAAAACCACAAATAGAACATCTGATACATTTTATATAATATAGTTCCATGTATAGAAAAATTAAAATTATTATAAATATATTTCAGATAAATTTAGACTTTTTTAATAAATACCATTAAATTAATATTAATCTTACACAATTATTAATATTTTTTGTTAATGTAAATATTTTTGTGTTAATTGTTCTATTTTACATGCATGTTTTAGTTCAATCGTTCTGAATAATGTACCATAGTAATAGTTTGATAATATTTTTAGTTATTATCATTTCATAAGCATCATATATGTTTCATAAATAAAATATTATAACCATCCATTTATGATGTTTATAAAAATGTTTTTTTAATTTATAGAGGCAGTATTCCAAAAGTACAAACAAGTGACATTGAATTTTTAAATGAATGGTAGGTAAATGAGGTAATCAATGTTTTAGTGATATAGAGTAGTTGTAATTTTTTAAATGACATAATTATTAATTTAATTGATCATTATACCTCACTATGTGAGGTGGTGATGAAAAATTAGATACACTTTTATGTTGAGGTGGTAGTTCACAAAAAATAAAAAAGAGATGATTTTATTTGAAAATGGATCAAAATAATTAGATAATAGTTTTTTCATCTTCAAAATAAAATTTTATGAATATATTTGTTACTATTTCATTATATTACATTGGTTTTTAATGGTTTCAAAAAAATATAATTAGCAATGAACATGAATGATCCATGTTAAGAAAATTACCAATTATTTTAATATATTACTTTTAATTGAAAATGAGGTCATTAGAAGAGATGATTATGTTTACTCTAGGTGATTGAGAAAATTATATTGGAATTTTCTATGGTGATTTTTATATATGTTTTAGAGAAAATTAAACCCATATGTGTATTTGGATAGATTTTATATAGTCCCACTCTATAGGAAAAAATTAATGGTGTTTTTAAAAATATTCATTCACTAATGGAAAATAATGTTTTTTAAAAGGTAGGGGAAGTACCATGTTTTTATTAAACTAGGAAATCCATCTCATTTTACTAGGAAGAAAGTTACCATTACATATCCTATTGGACCAATTGGTAAAGAGAATGAAAACATGAAAACAGCTCCTCAACTTGTAGTGTTTTATACCCCAATAACAGGAATGTACAACATTATCCTCCAACTTGTCTTCATGGAATACTCTACTTCTTCCATTAACGACCATTTTCACATTAATGATCCTATGAAAACTCTATCATCACCCATCATCGACTACATGTATGATGACCATCACCACTCGGGGAGTCTCTCTACTATTACCATTTTCAAATAAAGAATAAAAAATTAATTATTGAAATCATGTAGTATTTAAGGTATGAAAGATCTAAAAAGGGAATTTTCAGTGATATTTGAGGCCATATCTCTTAGTTAAATCCCTTTTTAACCATTTTACAATTTATATTGGTGACTAACTTTTTCCATAGTTTCTTCATTTATGGACTAATAATAAAATATATCTTATTTAATGATTTTTTATAAAAAAACATGGAATAAAATTTACACAATTAAATTTATAGTTGTTTCACACATTCATTTTACTATAAACACACTCAAAACAATGAAAACATGTTTTTATTAAAATGCATTTTAAGACATAAAAATGAATTTCTACAAAAATCATGAAGATAAATTATCCCCACGAAATTTATTTTTTTATTAATAAAAAAATATAAGATATTTTACTTTAGAATCATTCTTAAACCTTATATTACCTTTTAATTACTTAATAAAAAATTATAAAAATAAATTTTTTATATGAATAAAGTGTAACTTTGTTACTAAAATCCCAATCACAGGTCTAAAAATATAAATAGTCATTTTTATATGTTTTATGTGACATATAGAATAAATATAATATCTATAAAAATAATTTATAAATATTAATGTCATTCATATATCAGAATGTTGTCACAAAATTGATAGTGTTTGTAAAAAAAAACCTTTTTCACTATTCACTAAAACTATTGAATGTTAGAAAATCCAAAAAAAACCTCACCCTAATTTTTTTGATTTGATTAATAAAAAATAAACATTATTTTATCAAATTTAATTCCTAAAATTATCATTTTTTAATTTTACATAAAATCAAATAATACAAAGAGATATAATTTATTATAATGAAGTTTTTCTTTTTTATATGAAAATTTATATTCCTTCATCCAAGTTTGAAAAATTTAATTATATGATTTTAAAAATAATAAACATTAATATATAACTATATAATTATAATATATATCTATTTATAAAATATATAATTAGAAATAATTTTAATATAATAATTGTATCATTTAAATAAAACAATTTTTCTTTCACAACGTCATAATAATAATAAAAAATATTTAATGACTATATATTTGATTATTTAAAACTATTTTATACATGAAATAAACATAAAAAATTATTTACAAAATATATATAAATTGTTTATCATGAATATTGATATAAAAAAAATCATATATATTAAAAAAAAAAAAAATTGGTTGTTACATTTTTCATTCTACATAGGTTTTGAAATTTTATGTCTTATATTGTAATCTTATTCTTGAATTATATTTTATGGTCTATTTTAATTTTAGTATTATCTCATAACGTTATGTTCATGGAGATTTATTAATTTCTCATCCCTATATGATTATCTTAGGATCAATTCGTAACTTCATTTTTACCCTTATGATGAATCAAAGCTCAACCTTTATTCTATTTAAATTTTAGAGGATGTGAAGAGTATTACTATGAATGATGTAACTAAATGATAAAATGTGACTAAAATTTTGGGAAATAATTAAAAAATTCTTTAAATAAGTTTTTTTTTGTATCCATTTCTCAATAAAACAAGACTTTAGTAAATGGGGTGTTATTAATTTTGAGATAAAAGTAGTATTCATGTAAAATGATATAATATGAATATATGAAATGACTAGGTTACTATAATTGGAATCAGGGAATGATTTCTTTTTTGGATTAGGACATGAGAAATTATGTGAAAACACTATAGATAAGACATAACCATGAGAATCATAAAAATATATTGATAATATATAGAGTGTAGTTTCATTGAAATGAAATACATGGTTGGATAAATAGATGTTGACATGGGATCTTTTATCGATGAAACTAGGGGTAATAACCATAAAAATGATGGTTATTAAATAACTCTATATTCACATAGTGCAAAAAAAGTGAGTCTAATTGAACACATAATTTGAAAAACTGGTGTAATATTCTTCAAGAATTCTCATTTTCTTTAAGAACTATTATAATATATTTGAATAAATTTAAGATGGATAACCAAATGGTAAGTTACCGCCGAATACCTAAATTTAAAAATAAAAATTCATAAAAAAGGGTATAAACATTAATTATGAGTTTTATCTTCTATGTTTATAGTATTGATTATATAAAAAAGAAAAATTAATATATTCTTATACCCATCATTCCTTTACTTATATAATGAGGGGAGAGTGCAGAAATTGTGATAATAATAATTAAGATGGTATATACAGAGAATGTCTCCATGAGTAACAAAAACGTGTTGATACCATTCTTACAATAAATTTGGGGGATTCTTACCTATAACTCCCAAACCCCAGAAGCCAGGAGCTGGAGCATTAAGTTATTACATTTGAATTATTACAAGAAATCAAATCTTGAAGGACTAGTCAATTTAGCAGTCCCAAAAATCCAGATTACATACATGATAAACACAATACATTGGGAAATAGAAATTGAAAACATGATAAATAATAAATTAAATAAAATACATCCTTCAAATCATATTCATTGATTTCTTCTTCATTACCTGGAGAAATGAAACATAATAAGGGTTAGCTCAAATTCTCACTAAGGGTATGTTATGTGGAAGAAATAATGAATCAATAGAAATAAATTAACATTTCATGGTAAATAGATGATAACATATTCTGTTAAAAAACTAGATAAGGGAATATCAATTTGGAAATGTAAGAAGCTGGAAATAAATTCAATTCAATAAATGTACTGAAAATGAAATGCATCCATACATATATCGACAAAAAATTTCATGTGTAAATAATAAATGAATTCTTAATAAGGTAAATGCTTAATTATTGGATTTAATTTTTCCCGATAACATTATAAATTTACCATCAAGAGGTGGTTTAAACTATTTTCCAACTATTTCACCTGATGAGACTACTGACGCATCGAAGGGATTTCCATAATCGGTCCCCAACTACTGGGGCTCACCTTAAACCACCCCAAAAACCATTTATTTAATGTCCATATAATTTCTCATATATCTAATAAAAAATTTCATTATAAAATACCCATATTTAATAATTTATGTGGATTTATCATTAATACCTCAATGGGGGACAAGTAACAATAAGGGTTACTTACACCAGAGCAAAGCTAAACAGATTGCAAGAATGAGAGGGTATGGAACCATCCATTGGGACAAGCCTATGAATGAACGAAAAAGTCTAGCCGATCAGCCATGTGAAGGTGGAGAGCTGATTTCACGATGAAGATGCTTGGGAGGAGCAGTTCCAAGTAGTTAGTTTGGGTTTCATGTAATGTTTGAAGCCTATGGGAAATGCATTCCTCTAAGGCCTACGAGCTATGTAATACATTCAGCTACGGGCCTTGTAAGGGTTCCACCTCACCCCTTTAAAGGTGGATTATCAAAAATCAATAAAAAATGAAGGCCTTCAGGCCATTGGAGGAAGGTTTGTTTACAACAAAACATTCTTGATGAAAAATAAACATTAAAAATTCCAAAGTATCCCATACCATTTGAAACCATTAAATCATAATTCCCCATTAATTAAATTAAAATTATAATATCATGAAAATATTTATATTAATGATATAACCTAACTAGTGAATTATATACTCCATATAAGAGTGAGTTGGTGCACAATAATAAACAAGACTCAATGAAATGTAAATTGAGATGAAATCTCTTACCTTATCCTTCATTTTTTTGTTGTGTGGAATTTAATCTCATATATGGTGGTTCCAAATATGTTACTAAATAATATAATAACCATATTAATATTTTTAATACAAAATATTAAATTTTATTAATATCTCATTAACTATTTTTTAACATCTATTATTAATTTTACTACTTTAGGTGTTAATTTCCATGTTTTCTCGAGCATGTTTTAACTTATAATTTTAATAATAATTAATTATATCAAGGTTTCATCATATCCATAATATATGTCACGACCCGTCCTCGGGGCCCGTGCCGTGACTACCCCAAGCCCGCCTTCCATAGGCCAGGGGCTGGCGACTAGCACGAAGGTGTGAATCTCGGTAAAAAGGGAAGGCATTGCCTTTGTAAAGTAAACAAGCACCACAGAGTAAGCAAGCGGAAAAGTAAACACTAAGAAAGAACAGAGTACAACTAAAAGTGCGGAAAAGTAAATGGGCCAGTATACAAACCCAAACTGAAAGTAAAGTACAACTCAAAAGGGAAAACAACAACTGTAAAGTAAAAGCCACTACACCGAGCTGTCCACCGGAAATCCCACCTGAAGGGTGGGTACAAATAGCTCCTCTGCTCCACGGGTCCCGCCGTCCGCCCCGAGTATGTCCCGCCCAGTGGTCCTCCTCGAGGTACCGTCCTGCTCTACACACCTCAACCACGATCAACGTTGTCCGTCATCTGCAACCAACACAACGTAGTGCGGTCTTAGCCCGTGCAGGGGTGAGTATAAGCTACTCAGTAGGGACCCCGAGACCCCTGAAGGTCTCCAAAAATCTATAAAGGATAAACCACAAAGGAAGATACAATCACGAAGTAACAACCGACGCTGCTTAGGTATATGCCCATACATATACCAAAGTCATAAATTCCTATACGCTCCAACCTTCGAGCCCAATTACAACTCAGTCCACATAGGAAAGTAAACGTATTCCACACAGGAAAGCAAAACGAAATCCACACAGGATAGCACAACACAATCCACACAGGAAAGCAATAGGATTAAGATCACTCAGGTATACTTATTCAAAGGACGACAAAGATGATCTCTGATCCATCTTGGTCGTCGGACCCACGAAGGATCGATAGGTAACTAACCCCCGCAAAGACCCACACAGGATCGGGCCCACACAGGACCTGTAGGCGCTGGTTCACACAGGACCGCTGAGCGCAATGACCCACACAGGATCAGACCCACACAGGATCGGGCCCACACAGGACCGGTAGCACTGATCCAGTAGGATCGCTGAGTACTGTAGTTGTCGTCGTCGAATCCACTAAGGATCTCTGTACTGTCGTCGTCACAGTCACAGTATTAGTAGCAGTAGCAGTAGCAGTCACAGTTGCAGCCAGCTCTAGGGTTCCCGCACACAGTAAGCTCTTTCGGGAGAGTCCGCTCCACGAGCCGAGAGGCTGATACATCAACTGCCACTAAGTCCGGAGTTGATGTATCCAAAATTTCCGTATCGTTAACAGGAACTCAACGCAACAGACGGCGCGTCGATCGGACGCCCGGTCTGAGAGTTATTGGCTTTTTCGTCCCAGGGGCCCGGTTGGTTTTTAAGGCAAAACCAACCCGACCATACTCCACCTACATCCAAACCTCTGGCGGAGTATGCCAAAAGATCCGTCTCACTAAGAGGAACTCAACAAAACTGACGGCACGTCAATCGAACGTCCGTAGCTTAAGATATGAGTGTTTCCGCTCCGAGGGCCCGATTGGTTTCGTGTACGAACCAACCCGGACGAACTCAAAGTATTCCAAAACTTTGAGTGCGATATACCGAATCGACCGTCTCGATCCAAGGATCGTATCGCCGCTGACGGTTCATCAATCGGAGGTCCGTAGCTCAAGTTATGAGCAAAAGTCCGAAGTTGATTCGAAAACGGGGGGTCCGGGTCCGGGCCGACCCGACCCGACCCCCCTTGGGTCGGCCCGCACCGGGTTTACCCGACCCGGGTCCGACCCGGCCCGGCGCGGCGGCGCGGCTCGGCCGGCGGCGGCGCGGCCTTGGCGCCGCTCGGGTGCCACGCGCGGGGGGCAGAGCCCCTGCTTCTCCTGCCTGGCGGCGCGGCAACTTGTCGCGCCCCACTTTAATAAACGGCCCCCCCTCACATGGGGGGCCTGATTTGAGGAAAACGGGGGGCGCTGCCCCCCCTTGGTGTAACTGCGGCCCCCCCATTATGGGGGGCCAGTTTTGGCCAGCCGGGGGAATTAATTCCCCCAGTTCTTCTCCCTTCCGGCCGGCCCGACCATGCCGGCCGGTCCTTCCTCAACGGGACCGGCAAGGCGGGTCCCCCTTCCGGCTTCTGACACCAGTGGCCCGGCTAGCCGCCGGTCTTCCCGTTCCGCTGCGGCCCGGAACCGGCCGCGGCCTTCGTCGTCCGGCGCAGTGCGACGGCACCGCGCCCCTCTGCCGCGGCCCCGCTCCGGCCGCGGCGGCTTCGGTTTCCTTTGACGCGGCACGACGGCGTCACGTTCATGATAATCTTTCCACGGCGCGGTGCGACGGTGCTGCGCAATATTTGCTGTGTGATTCCCGCGTGGTGCGACGGCACCACCCCATCTCGTTCATTCGTAAGAATATAATATTCAAGAACAAAGGAGGGGGGATTTGGCCATGTTTGTGCGGTCCAGACCCCCTCTCGTTAGACGATATCACATAAACATTTATCCTCAAGTTTGACATGCTAGAACCAAGAACGAGAATAAATAAATAAGCAACAACAAACCCCTACCTCGATTTCAAGAACGATGATCGTCAACGACCCGTGGAAGACGAGCGTCGCGGTGGTCGGCCTCACGGAAGAAGAACGTCGATGTCGTGAAGCGAGGATTCGAAGTTCTTTGATGACGATTTCATCGCTGGAAATCGTCGCGGAAGAGATGACGCGGAAGAAGACGTCGTCGGTATCGCGGTATGACGTCGCGGAAGACGGTTCCCGAGAACGTGGCGTTCTTCGTCGATGTCCGAAGGTTCTTCGTCAAAGTTTGAACAAAAAGAAGATGGAGCTCTCCAATCCTCTCAAGAGCATAGGGAACCAACCCAAAATAATAAAATAAGCTTAAGATTATTTTATTACACAACCTTCCTCTTTGAATTCCAAAGGTTTGAAATTCAAATTAACCCTCCTCAATTAATTAATCCAAGTTGTCAAACATTAATTGAAATGGGTTAAAGGGGAGTTTTTGAGAGAAGTTGAGGAGTTGGGGTTCGTGTGGGCCCTACCACACTTAATCCTCCCAAGGGAGGTTGAGTGGTTGTGGGTCCCACCCCTAACTCCCTTTGGGAGGTTTTAAAAAAACAACAAGTTAAAATAAAAATTTGTATTTCACAAATTTTATTTAACTTATTCTAAAAACCCATAAACTAACTTTCAACCCAAAATAAACGCAACCTCAAAAAAGGTCTCCTTAAGAGATTATTGGCACTGCGAGTTCATCGGTGCCCTCAAAATTTGATTCCGGGCACCGGTTCAAAAGTTAGAAATTCCCGCTCGTTCGTTCACTGAAGGTACCCGAGCCAAACTTCGGAAAATGATTCCGGGCACTCCGGGCCTCAGGATCAGGTTTCGTCAGAAACCGCGTTCTTGTAAAATTCCAAAGAAAATTAATAAAAAAATTCCCTTGAATTTTATGGGTCTTTACATCACTCCCACCTCAGGGCTTTACGTCTCTGTAAAGATACATAAAAAACTAGGGAAACAAATGAGGGTACTGAGCACGCATCTGAGCCTCCCGCTCCCATGTGCTCTCCTGGAGGTTCCCGTGCTGCCATATGATGTGCACAAGAGGAATCGACCATCCACATAGGACCCGCTCCTGTTGATCCTCTATCTCCATCGGAACCTCCGTAAAATTCGCCCCATCATCAACGTCAAGATCCCCATTATGTAATGTCGCCATGTCTTCAGAGCGAAGACCACTGATGCTAACTCCAGGTCATGGGTAGCGTAGTTCTTCTCATGCGGCCTCAACTGACGTGATCCATAGGCGATCACTGCCCACTCCTGCATCAGAACACATCCGAGTCCGGTCCCTGATGCATCGCAGTAGACTACGTACCCTACTCCCTCCTCAGGCAACCTCAAGATAGGTGCACTGGTCAATCTCTGTCTCAGCTCCTGGAAGCTCTGCTGACATCTGTCTGAACACATTAAGGGTTTCCCCTTCTTCATCAAAGCTGTGAGTGGTGCCGCAACTCTAGAGAAGTCTGGCATGAATCTCCGATAGTATCCAGCTAGTCCCAAGAAAATCCGAACCTCAGTCACGCTCCTGGGTGGCTCCCATTCTAACCCAGCCTCGATCTTCACAGGATCCACTACAACTCCCGCCTCATAGATAACGTGTCCCAAGAAGTGGACCTCACGTATCCAGAATTGGCACTTCGAGAGCTTACCATAAAGCTGGTGCTCTCGGAGTGTGTCTAATACAACTCGCAAGTGATAGGCGTGCTCCTCCTCAGTCGTAGAGTAAATCAGAATGACGTCGATAAAGACCACAACAAATCGATCGAGGTATGGCTGAAAGATCCTGTTCATGAGGGCCATGAACACTGTTGGAGCATTGGTTATGCCGAAAGGGATAACCAAGAACTCATAGTGGCCATACCGACATCTGAAGGCCGTCTTCTGCATGTCCTCGTCTCTGACTCTGAGCTGATGATAGCCTGACCTGAGGTCTATCTTTGAGAACCACCGTGCTCCCTTGAGCTGATCAAAGAGGTCATCAATCCTCGGTAGCGGATACTTGTTCATCACTGTCACCTGGTTTAGGCAACGATAGTCAACACAAAGTCACAAGCTCCCGTACGCCTTCTTGGCGAACAAAATCAGGGAAGCCCAGGGTGAAACACTGGGTCGGATTAACCCCTTGCCCTGCAAGTCCTCCAACTGTACCCGTAGCTCTCGAAGCTCGGCGGGGGCCATCCGATATGCTGGAGTGGATATCGGGGCTGTCCCGGGGAACAGGTCAATATAAAAGTCTACCTCTCTGCGAGGAGGTATCCCTGGAACGTCATCGGGAAAAACATCCGCAAACTGATCCACCACTGTAGGAAAACCAGGAATCCGCACGTCAACTGCTCCAAGGATGAGGCTAGCCAACTGATGAGTGATGGGCTTTCCTCTCCTCTGTGGAAGTCCATCCTGTGCTGCAAAGGCTACCTTCTCGCCGGTGAAGGTGAACCTGCTCTCGTCGGTGCGTACACATCACACCTTGCGCCTAAAACAGTCAATCTGTGCATGGACCGTAGATAGCCAATCCATGCCCAAGATGACGTCGTAAGGCCTCGACGCTGCTACAAGAAGATCCCAGCCGAAGCTCTCGCCTCCTAGAGTAAGCTCGTACTGCCAGCACGAGTGCGTAATCATCGAGTCTGCTCCCGTAGGAGTCTATAGCCGTAAGGATCGAGCCAACGGCTCTGTCGGAATCTCCGAGCTCCGAACAAGGGCAGCGGCTATGAAAGAGTGACTCGCTCCTGTGTCTATAAGAACTGCAGCAAGGGTGGAATAGACACAGATAGTACCTCGAATCATCTCGGGTGCACCGTGGTCGTAGGCCTCTGCTGCCTGGAGCTGTGCCTGTCTCTACCTGCCAGCTCCCTGTGGTCGGGGTGGACCTCCTGGTGGTGGTGGTGGCAGAGCCTCAAAGCGTCGCCCACCACCTGCTGCTCGGCCAGCTCCTCTGCCTCTTCCACCTCCTCCCTGCGGACCGCCACGGTCGACCCTCTGCCTCTGCCTCAGTGGTCCCTCAACTGTATGCTGTTCCTCGGCACGGCGGGTCGGGCAGTCACGAGCCATGTGGCCCTGCCCGCCGCACGAGTAGCACTTCCTGCCTCTTGAAAGACTGGCTCCGCGCTGTGTGCCCTGCACTGCTGAGCCAGTGTCCTGAGGTCGTCTACCTGAAGGTCTGGTCTGCCTGGACCCCTGAGTCATCCGTCGACTGCCTGCTGCAGATGACTCTGCCACGTGCTGCCCTGCGGTGGGTCTCGGCGCTGGTGTAGACTCAGCAAGGAAACTCTCGATCAAAAGGGCCCGCTCCAGTACTCCTGTCTGAGTCGGTATGCTGAGGGAGATCAGCGATGCCCTGATGTCTTGTCTCAAACCCTGCTCGAAGGTCCGGGCCCGGAAGAATGAGTCCCGTACCATGTCGGTCGAGTAGCGCGAGAGATCAGTAAATCTCGCCGAGTACTGAGCGACCGTCATGCTGCCCTGCCGCAGCTGAAGAATCTCCTGGATACGCAACGCACGAAGGGTGGCTGGGACGAACTCCAAGTGGAAGAGGCTCTCAAAGTCTGTCCATAGAAGAGATGCCTCATTGTGCACCTGGAGCATCAAGCTCCACCATCGGCCCGCTGCTGTGTGCAGTAGGCTCGCAGCGAGGATCACCATGAGGTCTGCAGGTGTCCTCACTAGCCTAAAAACTCGTACCACTGCCTCCAGCCAGTCCTCTGCTGCCTGAGGGTCCGTCTCCCCATGGATCCTAGGAGGTCGCTGGTGCTGGAACTCGTGCAGAGCTCCAAGGCGACGTGCATCGTCAACGGCTGGTGCTGGAAGCATCGGTGGCTCGGCGGGTAGAGCTACCATCGGTGCCACTGCTGACAAAGGGCCCTGCACCGAGGCCTCGTCGCCCGGTGGGCTGTCATCACGCTCGACTCTCGGAACCCTAGCTGGATGCCGTCGTGGGGCCATCCTGAAAAGGAACAGGTGCGCCACGGTAAAACAGTATACCTGGTGAGCTGATATAAAGTAATCACAAAGAAAACTTTGAAACACACACGCAATCAATGTTTTCATGCATTAAGTCGGAAATCAGTAGTCAGGGTCATGGTGTACGGATACGTCGGCCGCCGCACCAACACTGGACTCCCTAGACTGATAACCACACTCAATACGCTAAACATTATTTCTTCACATAGAAAAGATCAGAGTTCGCGGTAGAACCGAACTCCTCTGATACCAATTTGTCACGACCCGTCCTCGGGGCCCGTGCCGTGACTACCCCAAGCCCGCCTTCCATAGGCCAGGGGCTGGCGACTAGCACCAAGGCGTAAATCTCAGTAAAAAGGGAAGGCATTGCCTTTTTAAAGTAAACAGGAACCACAGAGTAAGCAAGCAGAAAAGTAAACACTAAGTAAGAACAGAGTACAACTGAAAGTGCGGAAAAGTAAATGGGCTAGTATACAAACCCAAACTAAAAGTAAAGTACAACTCGAAAGGGAAAACAACAACTGTAAAGTAAAAGCCGCTACACCGAGATGTCCACTGGAAATCCCACCTGAAGGGTGGGTACAGATAGCTCCTCTGCTCCACGGGTCCCGCCGTCCGCTCCGAGTACGTCCCGCCCAGTGGTCCTCCTCCAGGTACTGTCCTGCTCTGCACACCATAACCACGATCAATGCTGTCCATCGTCTACAACCAACACAACGTAGTGCGGGAATAGCCCGTGCAGGGGTGAGTATAAGCTACTCAGTAGGGACACCGAGACCCCTGAAGGTCTCCCAAAATCCACAAAGGATAAACCACAAAGGAAGATACAATCACGAAGTATCAACCGACACTGCTTAGGTATATTCCCATACATATACCTAAGTCATCAATTCCTATACGCTCCAACCTTCGAGCCCAAGTACAACTCAGTCCACACAGGAAAGTAAACGTATTCCACACAGGAAAGAAAAATGAAATCCACACAGGATAGTACAACACAATCCACACAGGAAAGCAATAGGATTCAGCTCACTTAGGTATACTTCTTCAAAGGACGATAAAGATGATCTCTGATCCATCTAAGTCGTCGGACCCACGAAGGATCGATAGGTAACTAAACCCCGCAAAGACCCACACAGGATTGGGCCCACACAGGACCTGTAGGCGATGGTTCACACATGACCGCTGAGCGCAATGACCCACACAAGATCGGGCCCACACAGGACCTGTAGCACTGATCCAGTAGGATCGCTGAGTTCTGTAGTCATCGTCATCGAATCCACTAAGGATCTCTGTACTGTCGTCGTCGCAGTCACAGTAGTAGTAGCAGTAGCAGTAGCAGTCACAGTCGCAGCCAGCTCTAGGGTTCCCGCACACAGCAAGCTCGTTCGGGAGGGTCCGCTCCATGAGCCGAGAGGCTGATACATCAACTGATACTAAGTCCAGAGTTGATGTATCCAAAAGTTCCGTATCGTCAACAGGAACTCAACGCAACAGACGGCGCGTCGATCGGACGCCCAGTCTGAGAGTTATTGGCTTTTTCGTCCCAGGGGCCCGGTTGGTTTTTAAGGCAAAACGAACCCGAACGTACTCCACCTGCATCCAAACCTTGGGCGGAGTATGCCAAAAGATCCGTCTCACTAAGAGGAACTCAACAAAACTGACGACACGTCAATAGGACGTCCGTAGCTTAAGATATGAGCGTTTCCACTCCGAGGGCCCGGTTGGTTTCGTGTACGAACCAACCCGGCTGAACTCAAAGTATTCCGAAACTTTGAGTGCGATATACCGAATCGACCGTCTCGATCCAAGGATCGCATCTCCACTGACGGTTCGTAAATCAGAGGTCCGTATCTCATGTTATGAGCAAAAGACCGAAGTTGATTCGAAAACGGGGGGTCCGGGTCCGGGCCGACCCGACCCGGCGCGGCGGCGCGGCCTGGCCGGCGGCGGCGCGGCCTGGGCGCCGCTCGGGTGCCATGCGCGGGGGGCAGAGCCCCCGCTTCTCCTGCCTGGCGGCACGACAACTTGTCGCGCCCCACTTTAATAAACGACCCCCCTCACGTGGGGAGCCTGCTTTGAGGAAAACAGGGGGGGCGCTGCCCCCCCTTGGTGTAACCGCGGCCCCCCCATTATGGCGGGCCGGTTTTGGCCAGCCGGGGGAATTAATTCCCCCAGTTCTTCTCCCTTCCGGCCGGCCCGACCAGGCCGGCCGGTCCTTCCTCAACGGGACCAGCAAGGCCGGTCCCCCTTCCGGCTTCCAACACCGGCGGCCCGGCTAGCCGCCGGTCTTCCCGTTCCGCCGTGGCCCGGAACCGGCCGCGGCCTTCGTCGTCCGGTGCGGTGTGACGGCACTGCACCCCTCCGCCGCGGCCCCGCTCCAGCCACGGCGCCTTCGGTTTCCTTTGACGCGGTGCGACGACGTCGCGTTCATGATAATCTTTCCACGGCGCAGCGCGACGGCGCTGCGCAATATTTGCCGTGTGATTCCCGCGTGGTGCGATGGCACCACTCCATCTCGTTCATTCGTAAGAGTATAATATTCAAGAACAAATGAGGGGGGATTCGGCCGTGTTTGTGCGTTCTGGCCCCCCTCTCGTTAGACGATATCACATAAACATTTATCCTCAAGTTTGACATGCTAGAACGAAGAACGAGAATAAATAAATAAGCAACAACAAACCCCTACCTCGATTTCAAGAACGATGATCGTCAACGACCCGCGGAAGACGAGCGTCGCGGTGGTCGGCGTCACGGAAGAAGAACGTCGATGTCGTGAAGCGAGGATTCGAATTTCTTTGATGACGATTTCATCGTGGGAAATCGTCGCGGAAGAGATGACGCAGAATAAGACATCGTCGGTATCGCGATATGACGTTGCGGAAGACGGTTCCCGAGAACATGGCGTTCTTCGTCGATGTCCGAAGGTTCTTCGTGTTCTTCGTTAAAGTTTGAAGAAAAAGAAGAAGGAACTCTCCAATCCTCTCAAGAGCATAGGGAACCAACCCAAAATAATAAAATAAGCTTAAGCTTATTTTATTACACAACCTTCCTCTTAGAATTCCAAAGGTTTGAAATTCAAATTAACCCTCCTCAATTAATTAATCCAATTTGTCAAACATTAATTGAAATGGGTTAAAGGGGAGTTTTTGAGAGAAGTTGAGGAGTTGGGGTTCGTGTGGGCCCCAACACACTTAATCCTCCCAAGGGAGGTTGAGTGGTTGTGGGTACCACCCCTAACTCCATTTGGGAGGTTTAAAAAAAACAACAAGTTAAAATAAAAATTTGTATTTCACAAATTTTATTTAACTTATTCTAAAAACCAAAAAACTAACTTTCAACCCGCAATAAACGCAACCTCGGAAAAGGTCTCCTTAAGCAATTATCACCGCTGGAAGTTCATCGGTGCCCTCGGAATTTGATTCCGGGCACCGGTTCAAAAGTTAGAAATTCCCACTCGTTCGTTCACTGAACGTACCCGAGCCAAACTTCGGAAAATGATTTCGGGCACTCCGGGCCTCGAAATCAGGTGCCGTCAGAAACCGCGTTCTTGTAAAATTCCAAAGAAAATTAAGAAAAAATTTCCCTTGAATTTTAAGGGTCTTTACAATATAATACACGAATTATTAACATATATAATAATTATATATGTATTTATTGTAATCCACAATATTTGGAGAGTAGAAATGAAGTGCATCATTCATGTAGATGGTAGGCCATACTAATCCATGAAGGCAACATTCATTTATTTGTTGTATTAAAAGAATAAAAACTAAATGACACATATGTATATTAAAATTCAAGTATTATATATTTGTTATATATATTACATAGATTTATAGATAAAATCATTAATATGTTCCATGTATGGAACGAACAACTCATATCGCTTTACGGGGGTGGCTGTCCACAATTTCTTAAACAAAATTATATTATTTACACAAGATGGAAAGAATAAAGGAATGTTATAAACAATAATTAAAGAACCATATTGAAATTATAAATATAACATATAAAATATATAATTTTTTTCTATAATAATGGCCACCATGCTTTGTGCTAACTGAAAAATGAGAAATCATCATTTTGTGTGATAGTAGTTCCCCATAGACAAAAATAATAGGTTTGTTACCCATTAGATGGATGTGTGTGTAATTTTAGGTCAAATAAATTTAATAAAATCTTCCTAGTATGTTGAGGATACTGGTTATTTTATATAATATTTTAATAAATATATTTTATGAGTTGGATGGTGGAAATGAATATAGAGAGCTTGAGAGAAGGTGTTACCTATTAATCGGGTAACAAATTTTGGATTGTAGAAAAAAGATTAATAGGAAGTCTTCTTAAAAAATGGAGGATTAAAATTCTAGGTTAGGGATTTTGGGAAACTATTTGGCCATAAATTGGCTGAACATTTGTGGTTTGAGAGGTATGAGAAATGGGGATATGTGGTCCCCTTTTATAGGGAAGGAAAATGACTCACTTGGAATTTTTTTAAATAAGTAAGGTGTACACATGTTATTAAATAAAAAAAGTCATACAAACAAAAAAACCAAATAATTTATGTTTTACGTCTAATATAAGTCAATAAAATAGGTTTTCAGAAGTTTCTAGGTCATTTGGGTGCTTAAGATAATGATTTACTATTTTTAGCATAATTTTTATTTAATAGTTGTAATTAAATTTAATTACATTTACTAATATTTTTGCAAAAAAAATGTTTAAATTATTAAAAATTATAAATTATTCTGATACCAAATAGGGAATTAATTTTTCTAAATTAAAATCACATGATTGGCATCAATTAATTTAAACATAATCCCATAAATGGGATAACAATGGAACTATTGGAAAAAACGTTTTTTATGTTGGTTATTTTTCATTTTATATGTCTGTTTTTGGCTGACATTATTGCAGGGGACAGTATAAATATTTTTTTACATCGGTTATTTTAAAAGTGACATAAAAACTGAAATTCGAAGCCATTTTCATGTCGGTTCCTAAATTACCGATGTGGAAAACGGTTTGTAGTCATGATTTATTACGTTTGTTTTTAAATAACCACCATTATAGGTTGGTTATTTCAATGGTTATTATATAATAGACGAAATGAAAAACACCACTGAATCATTTTTCACGTTGGTTATTAGAAAACCGACATGAAACACAAGGTTACCATGTCAGTTATTTTCATAACCGATGTGATAAACCAGTTTGCGAATTGGTTTTTCACATCGGTTGAAAAATAACCGACGTGAAAACATATATACTACGCCAGTTATTAAATAAATAACATAAAAAACCATTCCCATGCATTTATTACATCAGTTATAAAAAAACCGACATAATGTTTTTTAATAATATAGTTCAACCATTACAATGCGTTGCTAAAGAGGACTAGAAACAAGCAGAAAACAGACCAAAACCAGACCAAACCCACTGGACAACCCCCCACTACCTAGGATACCCCTACCCACTTGGACAGCCCCCCACCGCCCTGGACACACCCAACACCCATGGACACCCTACCACCCCTAGAACCCCCACCCCATGGATAAACCCCACCCCATGGACACCCCACCCCCATGGACACCGGCGCACCCCCCGAACAACCCCTCCCACCCCACTTGACACCCCACTCTTAGAAACCCCAACCGCCTGGACACCCTCCCACCCACTGGATTGCCCCCACCCCCTTGAACACCCCCTACCCCATTGGATAGCCCCACACCCTAGACAACCATCTCCCCTAGACATGCTCCCACCCACTGGACACCACCCCACCCAACTCGACAACCCCCAACCCCTGGACCTCCACCCCATGGACACCCTCCCACCTACTAGATAACCCCCAACCCATGGACACCCCATACCCCCTTGGACAACCCCCACCCCCACCCCACCCCACCCCCTTGGACAGCCCCCACCCCTCGACACCCTCCCACCCACTGGACACCATCCCACCCCACTGGACAACCCCCACCCCCTGGGACACTCGCCCACCCCCTAGACAGCCCCCACCCATCGACACCCTCCAACCCACTGGACACCACCCCACCACACCTTACACCGCCACCCCCTGGACACCCGCCCACCCCACAGTACAACCCCCTACCCACTGGACACCACCCCACCCCACTGGACATCCCCCACCCCCACCCCCACCCCCTAGACACCCCAACCCCCTTGGACAACCCCCACCCCCTGGACACCCCCAGCCCCCTGGACAACCCCTCCCAGCCCACCCCTAGAAACCCCCACCCCTTGGACACCGTCCCATCCACTGTACAACACCACCCGCCCCAGACACCCACCCACCCCAGGACATCCCCCACCCACTAGACACCACCCCACCCCACTGGACAACCCCCACCCCCACAAACACCCTCGGATCCCTTAGACAACCCCCACCCCTAGACACCCCCACCTCTAGACAGCCCCTCCCACCCCCTGGACACCCCCACCTGTAGACAACCCCTCCCACCCCCTGGACACCCACAACCCTATAAAACCCCCACCCACTTGACACCCTCCCACTCATTAGACAGTACCCCTCCCCACTGGACTACCCCCACCCCCTAGACAACCCCCCTAGACACCACTGACCCCCTTGGACACCCCCAACCCCCTGGACACCCACCACCCCACAGGAAAACCCCTCAAACAACCCTGTACACCCCACCCCTAGAAAAACCCCATCCCATGGACACCCTCTCACCCATTGGACATCCCCCCTGAACACCCCCTACCCCCTTGGACAACCCCCACCCCCCGACAGCCCCCAGCCCCTGGACAACCCCCCCCCCCCACTCCCTGGACCCTCCCACCCCCATGGATAGTCCCCCTACCCCCTTGGACACCCGCACCCAACTAGACACCCCTACCCCTTGGACAACCCCCTAGACACCCCCACCCCCATGAAACCATTACTATGCTCTGCCAAAGTATGAAACAAGCAGAATCTGGAACAAAAGCAGACCAGAATCCAAACCAGAAAAACATCAAAACTAGGGCACAACATGATTAACCAGAGAAAAATAAAACATTCACATATGTAACATTCAAAAATTAAAATTTCAACTAAAAAGACCTATATCCAACCAACACAACTACCAAATCCACAATTATAATTACAATTTTCAAAATTACATTTTACATTACAAACAAACTATAATCCAATAATACTTGTAAAATAATTTGACCATTCCACTTGTAAGTGTTTGAACAATTGAGCACTATAGGTTTGAGGGTCATAAAATAGCTACAAATTAAAAGGATAGTTGTTAACATGTATAATGAATAAATAAAAAAATATTATAGTAATGTTTATAAATAAATATTATGAGGTCAAACTTCACAAGTGTTCCAGTTGTAATTATTTCATACATAAATCTCAACATATAATATCTGTTTTCAGTGATGCCTTTTTTTTCATTAAAATTTTGATTAAATGAGTGTCAATTAAAAATATCATTTTTATGTAATACATAAAAAATTTCAAATTATAAAAAGATATTTACCTTTACTTTTACATATTTGATCTTGGCACTCTTTTTCTTTGTTTTTTTCTAAAGTAGACCCATCCCATGTTAGAAAATAATACGAATAGGATAAATTTAAAATTCATTATAATATAAACAACTGTTAAGAAATTGAAACTTACTTTTCAAACATATTTTGAAAACATTCCCCCACATCGCCATGGACAGAGCATATCTAATAAAGTGTTTTCTACCTTGAAATAAAACACCTAAAATCCAATGATCATTGATATAAAAGAAAATTTAAGGTTATTGGCCTTTTATGTTAAAATATAAGGAACGCTTTCCCAAATATATGTTTCACATCCCTCATAAAAAGGAATCATCCAACACCACGTGACAATATTCTGTTCAAATCTTTCAGCAATATAAAGTGTTCTTTGTTCTTAATCCAATGAATGTCTTTTAGGGGAAATAAATTGTGGGTCCATGAATCCATATACATCTGTTAGCTTATTCTTCTTACACAGGTTATAAATATACCTAATAAAAAAAGACATAAGTATACATTTTTAATAAATATAACACTGGGAAAGGTTTGAAGTCTTACATGGAAATTTTTTTTACCACATTGATTCCCATATTATCTCCAGTAACAAGCTCCATGATATCATTTTTCACAATCCCCACATTGATTGCACGTCCAAAAACATGTGCTTCCATTGGAAAATCATAATGATCCACCAAAAAATTTGAATATCCTGATAATCGGTCAAGACTACTAGAATATATATCTAATTTAATAGCCAATTGTCTTTGTTTTTGTCTATACAGTATTTCATTACCTTTGAAGTATTCCTATAAAAATAAATAGAAAAATTTATTTGTTTTAAATTGTTAAAATTTTAATAAAAAATAAAATAAAAGATATAACATACATACCTCTATGGTAATGAGTCACAAAAGTTTGGATGGCCAAAATAAGAAGTGGAGGATACTATGTCCAAATGTCTTCACCTCATAAAAAGGTAATGGTAGTCGAGATGATCTATCTATAATATCTTGTACAGTGACCCTATAATGCTCTACCTCTAACTATTGATGATGAACTGTATCTCCATTACAATATACCAACCCATATAATATATGATGGTGAGTATCATAAAAATACAATTAAAAATATGTAGGAAGCTATGGTGGAGTATTAGCAGAAAAAATGGGGTCCGAAGGCTGAGGTGGGGGAGTGGGATCTACTAGCAGAGTTGGATGATAAATAATGGGGTCTGCAGGGGGAGGTGGAGGAGTTAGAGCGTCAGTCTGAAATTGCCTTTGAATATTTGTAAACATAGACTGTACCGATTCTCTAATCTTTTCCTCCATAATAGCATTAATATTATGAACTTCAGCCACCAAGGATTCTATTTTTCAATAAACACCCTCAATGTTAGAAGTTGAAGAATGTTGAAACACTTTTCTTACTGATACACCCGTCAGATTTCCTCTTACACGACTGGGGTGTTTGGGCTTTCCCAATGCTGCAGATAAAATATATTACCTCCCAGAAAATTTAAACACCCCTATGAGCTATGCTCCTCAAGTGAATCCTGTATTAATTAATTGAACATTTATATAACAATTTTATTTATATAAATAATATAATTAACATAAATAAATAAAATAAATATCTTATAACCCTCTCAGGTACGATTCTCGATTCTAATGAATGATATTGTCCCTTTTTGATTGTTCGAGCTCTTTTCCATTTTTCATGTCAAGATGGAGGGGATGGAGGGGAAACCTCTCCAGATCTTGAAGACTCAGCTCTCAGTTTTTGTAATTTTTCCACCATAATTTGTTCTTCCAATAATGTATACCCTCCCCGAGATAAACTAGGAGAGTATAAATTTTTAGATTGGATGTCATGATAATATTTCCTTGTTTTCTAAAAATTAAAATTAAGAAATAAATAACAAAACATTAATAGGATCATTTATTTAAGAAAGATTATAATTATTTACATTTCCTTTACCACGAATGAATCATTTCTTCTACTTTCAAAAAAGTACCTCCATGTGTCTTTATCTATAAAATGAATTATATGACATGGATTTTCATGATTCATATGACAAAAAATGAAATTAGATGTGAGGGTGGATTTGAAATCCCTCCATCTTCTGGTATCCATCAATAAAAAATTCTTCCTAATTCCTCTAGTGTCAGGAATTTCAAATGTCATCTGATAAAGAAGAGGTAAAAAAAATTACACTAGAAACATTTAAATATTAGTCAAACAATAAAAAAAGATCTTACCCAAATATTCTCCCACAACTAAGATATTATTTGTTAGTCCACACTTCTCCAATCATCATACAAAATACATACTTTTATTTTACCCTAAGTTGATACAAAACTCTTAAAAAATTTTCATTTGGACCTCTAGGAATATAATTCTCATAAAACTCAACCAGTATCCTCTGGTCCTGGCTACGGGAAAGTGATAATTTTGGTAAACTCGTGAATCCACATTTACCAACTTTTGAACTCTTCTTTTTTGTTATGGTATCACATGAGGAAGATTGGGAACATCAAGATGAGCATTTGAATGTTCCTACCCTGAGGTATGATCATGATGCTCATCCCCAGAATCATGTGGTTGATTAACTAATTGATATTCCATTATCCTTCAAATCAAAAAAGAAAACATTAGTTAAAAAATATACATATTCCAATATTAAAATACTATTGTATACAAAAAAAGGAAAACTGAACTAAGTTACATAATAGTAAACATGGTAAATTTGGTAAGAAAGTTAAAAAATGGTAAATATGGTAAAATTTTAAACATGGTAGTGTATTTTTCATTCAAAAAAATAAGTAAATATATAATTTCGGTAAAATTAAACTATGGTAAACTATGGTAAACTATGGTAAAGATGGTAAACATGGTAAACATGGTAAATTGATTTTCATTCAGAAAAATCAACAGATATATAAGTTACGTAATGGTAAACATGAAAAACTAAACTAAAGAAAACCAAAATAAACAAAAATTTCTACTTATTTGGTTTAATAGGCATTTTTATAAAGAAAAAAATTACAATATCTCTGATTTAATTAAAATAATAAGTGTAAAAAAGAAATAAAGATATGTTACCTATAAATTTAGGAATGTATAAATACATTGTTATCCCAAATTCCTTCATCATGATCAATCCTTATGGCACAAACCATGTCTTCAACAAGCTCATAATTATTTTCGGCTAATCTTTCCATAGAAGTAGGGATCTCACATAAATCAGCATCTTCATCAAGTTGATCCTCACTGACATATTGTTTTTCCCATATAAAACAACAGACCCCTGCATATCTCATTGACAAACTACATAGAAAATATTTTTTTCATGTACTTACATTATAAAATAATCTGTTGTGTCTTCTAATATATTAAGATTAACAAATGTCATTCGAAATTCATCATGTTTGACCCTATTGTTACTGATTAACCATTTGCAGTTAAAAATAAGAACTTTAATTTTAAAGTAATAAACCTCCCATATTTCTTCAATGGATCTATAATATGAACTTGATGAAACAATTGGGTTTTTGTATTTAGAACTCAAAAAATGCATTGCTTCTGCAAACAAAAATACCCCACTATTCTAAACTGAACTTCTGTTGTCCTGATCTTTCATATGAAATGTATAGCCATTAATTTCATTCACAGAACATGTTATCAAATCAAAACATGTACCACCCACAAACCATCTTAATGTCTCTGATACATCTGATCAACTGAGCATGGTCTTTTTAAACCTTGGATTTTTTTTTGTGCTCATTCAAAATCCACATATCTTTCATCATTGGATGAAATTGTTTAAACTTATAAACATGCAATGTGATATATAGTTGAGCATAAACTATGTTATTAAAGATGTATAATTCTACCTTATTCATCTGTTCAGCTGACAATGATTTGACTTTTAACCCATTAATCCCCGACCCACATTATTAACTCATTCAAGGAAGGATGGAGGCAAATCTATATGTTCCGCCGCAACCAAGTAGCTCATTCAAAACACCGAAAACTCCTTAGAAATATAATTTTTAAAAATGGATGCTTTAGGTCAATATGGATTCTTAACATACCCCTTCAATATTTTCATAAAACATTAAAAAGGATACATCCAACAAAGATAAACAAGTCCATAACGCTTTATTTCTGAAACCAGATGAACCCTTAAATGCACCATTATATCTAAAAAAGATGAAGGAAAATAAATTTCCAATTAAAAATGTATATTAATTTCATCCTTCTCTAAAATGTTCAAAGCATTCACATTAATCACCTTAATATAAATTTAACTGAAAAAATAACACAACTTCATCATAGTTTTTCTAACACAGTTGGGCAATATTCTACACAATGCATGTCACAAACCTAATCTATTCACCATCAAAAATGGCACTTGACCCGACCTACGACAAGGCTCTAAGGGCATTCCTGATCCCCATGGGTTGGCATAAGTTCCCGGGTATCATAAAATTAAGTTTGGGAATGATTCACTCGATTTTATAAACATTAAACAACAAACACACTCAATAAAACGAATCTAGATTTTTCAAGTAAACCCATCTTTTACAAAATTCAGAACTGAATTACATGTTTTAAAACAACTCAACAAGACTGTATAAAAAAATACAAAATCAAAATGAAACATCCCAAGAACCCTAATGGAAAGGGGCACCGCCCTTAAGCCATCTCCACAAGACTTCACCCCCAAGGACCTGCTAGAAACCCGAACCACTAGAACTAAAAACTGTATCAAAACCAGCAAAAACAAAATTACCAAGTCTTCTTAGACCCAAGGGTGTAATTAGGGTGTAATACAATGCCTAGTATGATACCACCACTAAGAGATTCCATGTGATAAACATTCAAAGACAAAAAGCTTGCAAGTTTTCATAAACAGAAAATGCTAGTTACAATTTCTAAAAGATGAAACTGAAAAAAAAAATTAAAATAGTGTTAAAGTGGGCTATCATTAAGAATCAAAAATTTTAAAAATAATGTCAACACTATTGAATTTTCCATCCAACCATATCGTATGCCGATGGTAAGCACAAAGTAACAATGAGCACAAGCAATAGGAAATAACCCCCAGGAACTAGCTCGTTGTGGGTCCCAGGTACCTCGTATCTTGGTGAGAGTAACCATCATAATATCTATTCTCGTGCATGAGCCACTAGTAGGGAACATAACTATAACCTAGTGGTCCCCAATCATCATCATAATCATAGTTTAGTAAGAGTTGTAAGCATCAATCTTGTTAAGTGAAACTGAGGCCAAACCCCACAGATTCACTAGCATACTAGTACACGTCCACCCACCTAGATACCCAGGTTTTCCCCTTGTTCTCAGACAAGTTCAACAAGTAAATAAATATAATTTACACATGAAAATATGTTTTTTCACATCACAAGTTCACCAAACAGGCCACATGTATTCCACACTAGTCTAAAAAATCAACTTTTTCATTCAAATGAATTTTGAAATCATACTCGCACCAAAAATAGCCCACAACACATTTTTCACATCTTTCACAATTCAACAAATCCGTTAACAATTTTAAATAAATCATTCCCAAGATGATAAACATCACATAACAGCCCACTCACATGTTAAATAATACCCTTTTAATAAACAAAGTCCATTTTTCACATCACACTCACGCAAAGTATCCTGAAAACATGTTTCGCACCCACATCCCAATTTCATAAATCACCTCGAAAAATTACAAAACATTAACAAAATTTTTACAACATAACTGACCACTCTATATTTAAAAAACTCATTTTAGGAACATACTATCACCAAAACAGTACATAAGAAACCATTTCATACTTTGTGTAACTCATTAAATCAATTACACTTTTCAGAAAACCAACCCAAGAGGTACAACCATGGTTTTCATACAATACCCATTTCAAAACCCTAATTAAAGACCAAAACAGTACCAATAAGAATACAAAGAAGAATTTTTATCCATAAAAAAATTTATTAAACCACCCCCTGTTTTATACAAATACCACAAACAAAACCACAAAAGGCACACATGAAAAACACATGTTTTCACAAATCATGTTCAAGAAGTACAACATGTTTTCACAAATTAGAACCATTCAAAAACCCCATTAAAAGGCCCACATGACATTAAGGCATTAACAAACTAGAATTATCATCCCCTTTAAACACTAATAAATCACTTTCATATGTTATAAAATACACCCAAACATTTCCCCAAGAGCCACGCATAAAAAGCACCCAATTCCAAGAAAAACTGCAACTATAAAATTAAACACATAACCAAGCCCATAAAAAAATAGTTCTAACACAAAAAAAAAACAGATTTGAAACATACTAAATTAATAAACCAAGCAAGATAACTCATCAAAAAATTCTTATACATGGAATCACCTAACTTTTATGTCGAAACACTCAAAACATGGTACGAAACATAAACCGCACCACCGCCACACCTCAAGGAAGTGAAATCCAACCTAAACCAGAATATTTCACAAAAAATATAAGAAATAAAACCCTATGTTCGAACCCTAACTTATTTACATTAGGAACCTTTTGGATAAGGTAAGAAACCCTAATCACATTTAATGTAACCCTAAGAAAATTTAAAGAAGAATGAAGAAGGCCAACTTATTTGAGAGATCTTGTAGAAATCGCCTCACATATACTAGTATCTAAATTTGAAAACATAAAAAAATTTATTAGAGTCTCTAACATGGATAAATAGACCATTTATGAATTTGAATGGGGAAACAAAAGTGAGAATTGAAGGAGTTATGAAGGAAACAAATTACCTTTATAAATCTGCCCGAATTGAGAATTCTTAAGAAGTTTCGACATGTTCTACACCGAAAATGAGCTCCAAAGAGGGGGAGAAGAGATTGGGGGCGCACCTCGATTCAGTGGGCTTGGGTTAGAGGGGCGTCATCGAAAAATAGTTAAAATCGAATAAGTTATTAAAAAAACAAAATGTTTTTTTTAAAACTGGAAAAGGGATTTCGAGGTGGCCCAAATCCTTAAATAAAAATCCAAATCCACCATGATTATGGATTTATAAATTCTCTAAATTTAAATTTTGGTGTTAATAGGTAAGGGAATCCCAAGTAGTAATTGGAATGGTTGAAAAATGTTGAAAAATTAATGAGTTATAAAAGAAACAAAATTTATTTTTAAATCTGGAATTGGGCTCACGGTTTGGCCCAATTCATAAAGAATCACCCATTCATCCATAAAATTATGGGAAACCCCCAAAACAAAGAATGAATGGAAAATAAATTAAAAATACCTTTAAAATAAGTTATGTATGTGACAATTTTCCCCACCAATAAAACTTTCCACCTCAGAAAGTCACAGCAAGGACAAAGCATCAACCAAACCCAACTGAGAAACCAAGAGGTACTCCATTGCCAGGTTTCGCCCCCAAAGGCCAAAACACCTCCAGTGATCAATGAAGGATTACTCCAACAACCAAAAATTACACCAATTTCATAAAAGGATCAATCAAATTCATACTTTATCCTGAAATAAAACTCTTCAAACACTATCTGAACAAGAATCATGTAATTCACCCAAACGAACAACAACTTCGAACAAGGTTACACTTACCTTACTTTAACTAAACCATTGGGCGCTCTCCAATCCCAACGTTTAATCAAGGAAGATGTTTGTAGCTAGATAATTCCGAATGGGACTACCTACTTCCAAGCCAAGACCATGGATAAATCTATGTTATTGGTATAGGGGGACACAAATACGCTCCCCACCATAAGAGATGACCTATATTTTTCCTAGACAGAATGATCAAACTAACAGGGGAGGCTTGAATGGTCTCCCTAGCACAAAGGGTAGACTTCCATTAAAAATTTATAAAGGAACATACATGAGAATCATAGTGTGTCTCTCCACCATATGAACTAGCCATCTTAACTGACTAACATGGTCTGACACCGAAAGACCCAAAATAATTTAAAGATTTGGGAAGGGTGCACGGTTAGTCTGTACGGTTTGGTAAACCGTGCACTAACTGTGTGGATCATTATTTCTGCATGGATTCCTGGAACATGGTTACTACTAATCATGCAAAAACTGCATGCTTAGCCTCTCTAGCCAAATTTCCTACCATTCTCCAATGAATCAATGGAAACCAAAGGGGGAGGGAAAGACATTAGATGATGACATGGGTACAAGGACCTCAACCTATTTCCACCGAATGAGAAAAATAGAAGAAAGATGATGAAACCAGTGGTTTAAAATCATCATATATTTCATACTGAGGATAGAACATTATACAAGGGTTTAAACAACCCTGGGATTTCCCCTGACTACGAGCCAGCTTCTCTCCGAGACCTATGGCTGGAGCTCAAATGATTGAAGCATCTTTGGCCTCACAGTTAGGCTTTGGAAACCCCCCGAACAAGAATTCTTATTTTGGTTCCACCAACAACTACACTACAATCCCTGATAATATTTCTAAGACATAACACATTCCAAACTCACTTTACCCTAACCTGATATTTCACTAAAACAAGGGCTTAGAAGATGTACACACATCACACCTTGTTTCTTAGGGTGAGAATCAATTGAAGTAAAGAACACCTATACTCACCTTTCTCTAAAATGGATGATTTTGATGTTTTTCCGAGGGAGTAATTCTCCCAACATAACAAAGACTCTCAGAGTATTGCACGACTTTCACCATTACGGTCAATAAAGAATATGAAATCACAAGGCATCACCGAACATGACCATTGCGACTGATATAAACAATGAATGGAGAGGGACCTTATATAACATCCCCAAAAAACACTAAATTATAGAAATTGGGAAAAATATCCTATCGTGACCATATTTCCCACACTAGGGGTTTAACATGAACTCATTCTTCAAAGAAACTTTGAAGAACCCAGAGTCCCTCTTAGACACCATTGAGACACTCATCCCCACTAACAACCCTAGACCACTTCCAGCTTTGATGAATTAGGATACTTAAGAAACTAAGGTCTCTTTCAACCTTCCACGAGCACTCTCCCACTACAAGAGGATCTAAAAAAGTCAAATAAAGGAATGGGTGTAGACTCAATCAACAAAGATCAATAAAATATTCCTTATATTGATCAACTGGAGGATTTTCCAATGGTAAAACAATCTGGGTTGCACTTCAGTTATGCATTAACCCTTAATGGGGGCGTACATTATCCAACAAGAGAACCCAAGGACCCAACCAAGCTGGTCTATTTGTCAAAAAGTGCCACAAACCAGATCCAAACACATGAAGGGAACAACCATAAAGGTGTCCCAAAACATATCTCATTGGAAACTACTAACCGATCCTTTTACCCAACTTACCGACCAAACACAAACCCAAAACACAGTTCAAACAGGAGGGGTTCTTGGACTCAAAACATCCCACAACATCAACATTTTCCAAAAACACATAATATAATCCATCCCAAACTATTCATGAAGACATCATGTTTTCTTTAAAAACATTTCTTTAAAACAAACGGTTCAGTGGTTAGCGTATCCACCAATGGTACCACATGAGCCTTACACATGCATGTTTCTATGCCACACCGGGCACCCTCCTCATATCCATCCCAAAACTCATCCAATCATTCCATCAACCATCCATCATCCCATATAACCCCATGCATGTGGTTTCTCATGGAAATACAAAAGGTTAAAGAAAATCTTTCCACTTTTCAAAACCAGAATAGTCAACCAACACATCCTTCTTCTCAATACTGCTAACCACAAGATCAAAATCCCAATTCAAATCCTAAAAAACTTTTCAGAAAGACACAAACATTTATAAAATAACTCACTTTTAAGATATTCACATCAATTTCAGAACATCTCATCCCATGAAAACACGCTTTTATTGTTTTGAAAACTCTATTGGAAACACTTTTCAAAACCAACTTCAATATAGTTTCTGCATTCAAAAGAGGTGTAAGCACACCATTTTCCATTTCAAAACAATTCTGAAAATTCAGTTCCACCATTTTATAAATCAAATCATTCCCTCTTTATTTGAAAATAATTTCACAAAAACATTATACTTCTTAAAACCAAAGTGCAATGTTTTCAAAACTAAAGCACAAAACAATGTGAGAGGAAACCTATTTCAGTGGGTGACTTGGACATATGGTTGGAGGCCATATTACAATCAATTTACTATCATAGAGAGTGTTCTAGGAAATATCCTTGGCTCCACATGTCTTGCTAGGCCCTGTGAGCTCGCTAAGACAATTAACTCAACTCTCTTTTCATTTCCCTTAATCATCATCGAACCATGAAAACCAAAGGACTTAGATAAATCCTGACTTCTCCAGGAAAAATGAATCACATCATGAGGTGTGGTTATCAGGCACAATACAGATAACTAGAATTCCAAGTCCCAACAATCCTAACTCTAGACTATCCTGACTCTTCCCCAAATAACATGACCCAAACAGTTAACCTGAACCTCCTCTGATACCATTTTGTCACGAACCGAATCTGGTCTCTATCAAAACCGGCACCTGACCCGGCTCGAGACAAGTCCCAAAGGGCATTCCTGATCCCCAAGGGTTGGCAAAAGTGTCCGGGTATAATAAAATTAAGTTTGGTAATGACTCACCTGATTTTTCAAACATTAAACAACAAACAAACTCAATAAAACGAATCTGGATTTTTCATGTAAAACCATCTTTTACAAAATTCAGAACTGAATTAAATGATTTAAAACAACTCAAGAAGACTATAAAAAAAATACAAATTTAAAATGAAGCAGCCCAAGAACCCCAATGGAAAGGGGCACCGCCCTTAAGCCATCTCCACAAGACTTCACCACCAAGGACCTGCTAGAAACCCGAACCACTGGAACTAAAAACTGTATCCAAACCTGCAACAAAAAAATACCCAAGTCTACTTACACCCAAGGGTGTAAGTAGGGTGTGATCCAATGCCCAGTAGGATACCACCACTAAGAGAATCCATGTGATAAACATTCAAAGAAACAAATCTTGCATGTTTTCATAAATAGAAAATACCAGTTACAATTTATAAAAGATGAAACTGAAAAAAAATTGTTTTCAAGTGGGCTACCGTTAAGAATCAACACTTTTAAAAATAATGTCAACACTACTGAATTTTCCAGCCAACCATACTGTATGCCAAAAGTAAGCACAGAGTAACTAATGAGCACAAGAAATAGGAAATAACCCCTAGTCACTAGCTCGTTGTGGGTCCCAGGTACCTCGTATCTTGGTGAGATTAACCATCACAATATTTGTTCTCGTGAACGAGCCACTAGTAGGGAACATACCCATAACCTAGTGGTCCCCAATCATCATCATCATAGTTTAGTTAGAGTTGTAATAATAAATTTTTCTAAGTGAAACTGAGGCCAAACCCCTCAGATTCACTAGCATACTAGTACACGTCCACCCACCTAGATACCTGGGTTTTCCCCTTGTGCTCAGACAAGTTCAATAAGTCAATAAATATAATTTGCACATGAAAATATCATTTTCATATCACAAGTTCACCAAACAACACACATTTATTCCACACTAGTCTAAAAAATCCACTTTTTCATTGAAATGAATTTTGAAATCATACTCACACCAAAAATAGCCCACAACACGTTTTTCACATCTTTCACAATTCAACAAATCCGTTAAATTTTTTTAAAAAATCTTTCCCAAGATGATTTAAATCACATAAAGACCCACTCACATGTTAAATAATACCCTTTTCATAAAAAAAGTCCATTTTGCACATCACAGTCACACAAAGAATCCCAAAAACACGTTTCGCACCCACATCCCAATTTCATAAATCACCACGACAAATTACAAAATATTACCAAAATGTTTTACAATATAACTGAACACTTTATATTTCAAAAATTAATTTTAGGAACATACAATCACCAAAATAGTACATAAGAAACCATTTCATACGTTGTGTAACTCATTAAATCAGTTACAATTTTCATAAAACCAACCCAAGAGCTACAACCATGGTTTGCATACAAAACCCATTTAAAAACCCTAATTCAAGACCAAAACAGTACCAATAAGAATCCAAAGCAGAATTGGAAGCCCTAAAAAATTTTATTAAACCACCCCCAGTTTCATACAAATACCTCAAACGATACCACAAAAGGTACACATGAAAAACACATGTTTTCACAAATCACGTTCAAGAAGTATAATATGGTTTAACACATTAAAACCATTCAAACACCCCATTAAAAGGACCACATGAAATTAAGGAACTAACAAACTAGAATTTTCAGCCCCTTTCAACACTAATAAATCACTTTCATATGTTATAAAATACACCCAAACATTTCCCCAAGAGCCACGAATGTAAAGCACCCATTCTAAGAAAAAATGCAACTATAAAATTAAACACTTAAGCAAATCTATCAAAAAATAGTTTTCACACCACAAAAAACAGATTTTAAACATACTAAATTAATATAACAAGCAAGATAACTCATCAAAAAATGGTTATACATGGAATCACCTACCTTTTATGTCGAAACACTCAAAACAAGGTGTGAAACATAAACCGCACCACCACCGCACCTCAAGGAAGTGAAATCCAACCTAAAACGAGATGATTTCACCCAAAATATAAGAAATCAAACCCTAGGTTCGAACCCTAACTTTTGGACATTAGTAACCTTATAAATAAGGTATGAAAACCTAATCACATTGAATATAACCCTAAGAAAATTTAAATAAGAATGAAGAAGACCAACTTACTTGAGGGATCTTGTAGAAATCGCCTCACATACACTAGTATATGAATTTGAAAACATAAAAATTTTTACGGGAGGCTCCAACAAGGATAAAGGGACCATTTAGGAATTTGGGTGGGGAAACAAGAGTGAGAATTGAAGGAGTTATGAAGGAAACAAATTACCTTTATAAATCTTCTTGAATTAAGAATTCTGAAGAAGTTTCGACATGTTCTACAATGAAAACGAGCTCCAAAGAGGGGGAAAAGAGATTGGGGGCGCGCCTTGGTTCAGTGGGATCAGGTTAGAGGTGGAATCCCTAAAAAATAGTAAACATTGAATAAGTTATTAAAGAAACAAAATGTTTTTTTAAAACTAGAAATGGGCTTTCGGGGTGGCCCAACTCCTTAAATAAAAATCCAAATCCACCATGATTATGGATTTCTAAAGGCTAAAAATTTAAATTGTGGTGTTAATAGGTTAGGGAATCCCAATTAGAAATTGGAATGGATGAAAATTGATAAAAAATTAATGAGTTATAAAAGACACAAAATTTATTTTTAAATTTGGAATTGGGGTCACGGTTTGGCTCAATTCATAAAAACTCACCCATTCATCCATAAAAGTATGAGAAACCCCCAAAAAAATCATGAATGGAAGATAAATTAAAAATACCATTAAAATAAGTTATGTATGTGACAATGCAACTGGTAGAAGTTGTTGCATCATGATGTGACAGTCTTGAGATTTCATACCTATCAGCTTCAAATCCTTCAATGAGATAAATTTTTTTACATTTGAAGAATTACCTTGAGGCACTTTGACATCATGAAGACACTAAAAAAGCTAATTTTCTTCATCATGGATAATATATGAAAAGTCGGGGGAGGAAATGTTCGTCTTTAATTAAGAGTGGGAGCTAAATCCAAATGTATTCCCATTGATAGTAAGTCTAATCTTCCATTAAACCCATATTTAGTCTTTCCTATAATATATAACATTGTTCCAATCAAACTGTTGCATATATTCTTTCCACATTCATGAAATCAATATTATGTTTCACTTCATGATATCTGTAATATGGTAGCTCAAAAAATACTGACCTTTTCTTCCAAATATGTCTATCATTACCAGATTTATGTGTCTTTCCCAATGACACATCATGGTTTTTCACCCTCTCAAAATACACATCAGGGGATAAAGGTTTTAGAGCAATATAAAATTTCTGTGAGCCATTGAATTATTTTTTTAGTTTTCTATAAGAGTGATCCATAGGCAAAAAATTTCGATGACACATGTATACTATTTTCCTCCCATGATATAATTAACAATATGAAGTCTATTGTTTTCCAATTGGACATGCTTTATGCCTCTTAACACTGTATCTAGATAGATTTACATACACTAAGAAGTCATTTATAGTGAACATAAGAACTGCATGTAGTTGAAAATATTCAATTTTATAAGAATCATACACCCTTATACCATCCTCCCATAAAAGTTTCAAATCATCAATCAATGGTGACAAGAAAAGATCAATATCATTTCCGGGTTACTTCAGAGTAGAGATCATTATACTCAACATGATATATTTTCACTTCACACAAACTTCAGGAGAGAGGTTGTAAATTACCAATAAAACATGCCATGAACTATGTGTGCTACTGATGATTTAGTATGGATTCATTCCATCTGTGCACAACCCAAGTATTAGATTTCTTATTTCATGTCAAAATGTACGATACTGGTCATAAATTTTATTTTATTATGGACAATAATCTAGATGTCATATTTTTCTGTCACAAATCTGCTCATCAACATACCATATTAGCCTTTTTGTATCATGTGAATTAGAAAATAAACATTTCAAATGATGAATTATAGGAATATTCCAAAATACCTTGGTAGGGATCTCTGAAATATCATATCAGCCTGCGATTTTTCTTTCAACTTATACCATGATGTCCCACATTTAGGACACTCTGACAGAAATTCATATTCCTTCCATTATATCATAAAGTCATACAGACATGCATGTATTTTCATGCATCCCAATACAATCGGGCATAATATTTTCTTGGCATTATAATGTGAATCTCAAAGATCATTGTCTTTTGGAAGAAAGTAATTAAATAATTGAAGCAGCTCTATAAAACTTTTGTCACTCTATCCATGTTTCACCTTCAGGTTAATCAATCTTAATATCACCAACAAAACCGTAAAATCTGCACAACTTGGATATAATGTTTTTTTAGAATCACCATATAGACGCGCAACTGTCAGTTCTATCTCAATTTGTTCTGATCCAATATCATGAATCATTTTTTCAATTCCATCGGAGTTACCATCTTAAAAACCATCATCATTAGTAGATCTAACATTGTGTCAAATTTCGCCATTCCAAATCCAAGGGTTGTAACTAAGATTAAAACCACAACAAACAAGATGATATTTGATATCTCTACTTTTCAACTACTTCATATTCAAACATTTCAGGCATGGAAAAAAAACATGTCACTGCTTGGAACATTTCGTTTAGAAAATTCCAAAAAGGCATAAACACCTTCCTCATATTCATTAATCATTCAATGTGCTGTAATCCAACTTTGAATCATTTATTAACTATAAAAAATATCAAAATTATATATCTTGTTAAGATAAGCCAATTTTATCTTTATATGAAAATATCATAATTTGAATGTAAAACAATTTTGAAATATAAAAAAAATCTATGTTTATTTGAAAAATATATTCATGAAAATGATTTTAAAAAGAAAAAATATCTAGATATTACATTTTTAAATTCATCTTGGATCCTTTCTTCTTAAGGCACACAATGAATACATCCTGGTGCCACTGGATACCAAATTCACCCTTCCATAAACAAGAAATATGAAGTATAAATATTGAAATATGTATAAATTCACTACTAAAACTTACACTTATCCCAACGATTTGAAACCATTGGGTATCCCTTAAAAGCATTGGGATAGAATATCCCAATGGTTTCACAAACCATTGGAATGATGGTCATTTCAATAGCCATATACCAACGGGGGGTGGGGGTGGTGTCCAGGGGGGTGAGTGGGATGACCAAGGGGTTCAGGTGTGTCCATGGGGGTGGGGGTGGGGAGGGGGTATCTAGAGGTGGGGGGAGGGGGGGTCCAGAGGTTTGGGGGGTTATCCAAGGGGGTAGGGGCTGTTTAGGGTGGTGGTGGGGGTTTTCCAAGGGGGTAGGGGGCCGTCCAGTGTGTCCAAGGTGGTAGGGGTGTCCAGGGGTGGGGGTTGTCTGGGGGGGGGGGTCCATGGTGGTGGGGGTGACTAGTGGGGTGAGGGAGTGGTGTCCAGGGGGTGAGGGGGTTGTTCAACCCCTACTCAATTGGACACTACCTCCACCCCCTTGGACAATCCCTGGACACCACCCCCTGGACAACCCACCCACCCCTAAACAGTACCCCACCCCTCTGGACACCCCACCCCTGGACAACCCCACCCCCTTGATACCCCCACCCCCTTGGACAGCCCACTAACCCCCTGGATACCACCCCCACCCCCTGGGAACCTCCCCTGGACACCACCCCCATCCCTACCCCCTTGGACACCCCCTGGACACCCCCACCTGCCTGGACAACCCCCTCACCCCCTAGACACCACCCCACCCCATGGACACCCCTACCCCCTTGGATAGACCCCTCACCCCATGGACCCCCCTGGACACCTCCTGGACACCACCACCCCCTTGGAAAACCCCCACCCCTAGAAAAACCCCCACCCCTGGACATCACCCACACCTCTGGATAGCCCCCACCCTTAGACACCCCCGCCCTCGTGGACACCCCAACCCCCTTGGATAGCCCACTCACCCCTAGAAACTTCCCCACACCCTGGACACTCCCACACACTAAACATCCCCTCACCCCTGGACACCACCCCCACCCCATGGACCCCTACCCCCTTGGAAATCCCCCTCAACCCCTGGACACCACCCCCACCCCTTGGACACCCCTAGACACCACCACCCCCTTGGACAACCCCCACCCCTCTAGACAGCCCCCACCCCCTCAGAAGCCCCCACCTCTCTGGATAGCCCCCACCCCTGGGCACGCCAACCCCCGTGGATACCCCCGACCCCATTAGACTATCCACTCACCCCTAGATACAACCTCCCAACCCCATATATACCCCACCCCCTAAATAGACCCACCCCCTAAAAAACCCCACCCCTCAGGACATACCCACCCCTGGACACCCCACCCCCTAGATACCCCCTACCCCCTTGGACAACCCACTCACCCCTAGACACAACCCCCACCCCCTGGACACCCCACACCCCCTGGACACCCCCACCCCTAGAGATCCCCCTCACCCCTAGACACCCCACCCTTGGACACCCCCTGGACGCCACCACCCCCTTGGACAGCCCCCCAAACCTCTAGACAGCCACCACCCCCTAGACAGCCCCACCCCTCTAGATAACCCACACCCCGGGACAGCCCCCCACCCCTCTGGATAGCCCCCACCCCCTGGACACCCCAACCCCCTCGACACCCCCTATCCCCTTGGGCATCCCACTCACCCCCTGTACACCACCCCCACTCCCCTGGACACCCCTATCCCCTTAGACATCCCCCTCACCCACTTGGACACAACCCCCACCCCCTTGGAAACCCCAACCTAGTTGGAAAGCCCCCACACCCCCTGGACACCACCCCTACCCCCTTGGACACCCTCTGGACACCCCACCCCTGGGACATCCCCCACCCCTGGACACCCCCACCCACTTGGACAACCCCCACCGCCTTGGAAACCACCTTTAAATGCACACACACATGATAGAATACACAAAAATCATAAACATTCATGATATCACTTCCAATGTATATTTTACCGGAAAAGAATTTATCATGGTATAAAAGAACACCATGAAACTTACCATGACAGCAAGAACAAAGATAGAAAAACAACACCTCAAAAAATTTGTATAGGGAATCATGAAAAATAAAAAACGAAACCAATCTGTTTGAGGATTACATGAGTGTTGCAAGTCGACCTGATAGATCTGGTGATAATAATGATGATGAATGATGTTGTAAAAATGATGCAGGAAGGCACGACTTCAAATAATCCTTTCAACATTTTCTGTTCAAGAGAGACGAGTCGCTGGTCGCCCGATAGAAAAAAATAAAATAACTGAATACGGGGTGCGATAAATAATTTAAAAGCTTTATCATGTCGATTATTTAATAATGGACATGATAAGATATTTTTTTTATGTTTATAATGTCAGTTATTTAATAACCAACATAGAAAATTATTTATCACATTAGTTATTTTATAATCGACGTGATAAATGCTTCTTTATCACGTTGGTTCTTTTGATAACAAAGGTGATAAATTGTAAAGATTTTCTTTATAAAGTATGTTATAAAATAACTGATGTGATAATGTTCCCAGACTCGATATTTCACATCGGTTATTTTATAACCGACATGATAAAGCTAATCTCAGCATTTTTGACATTAGTTATAAAATAACTAACGTAAAATATTGATTCTCATGGATATATCTCGTCAGTTATTGTATAAACAATGTGATAAATTGATTTTTACAGCTTTTCACATTGATTATATAGAACCTTCGTGAGAAATACCAATGTTTTAAACGTTTTTTCCACTAGTGTGGTGGGTTTTAAGTTAAAATTCCCAATAGTTTTCTGTGTTTTTATATTCTATTTCAAGGTGAAATTGATCCCAATGACATAAATTATATTAATTGATATAGATATTTTATAATTAGACATTTAAAACCTTTTTCAAATATAATTTAACATTATATATAAATTATATTAAAAAGAAGTTTTGAACTAAAATTCGGTATTTTTAACTATTCATTAAAAAAATTAAATGGTACCGAAAAATATCAAAAATTAAAAATAACCTAATTATTATGTCTTTATTTCAAAAATGAAGATTATTTTTACATAATGAATAAATTAATATGTCAAAATTTAGATTTAAAATGGGTTCACCATTTAATGGTGGTAAAATGCCTTTATAAAAATATAGGGTTTTTGTATAAAATAGGGTTTCTTTTTTTATTATGCGTATCAAACATAATGGATGAAAAACTAAAATATATGACTGAATATATAACATATATTTTTCGTCAAAATTATTTATTAATTGTAATTAACAATTTTTATTGAGTAAAAAATCCTTTGGAAGCACATAAATAATAATATTTCATTATATATCCAATTTGTTCTTATTTTCATTTCCTATTAGTTGGTAACTAATGAATTCATATTATATTTATATATCCACAAATTTTTATATTTTAGTTAATAATATTCATAACTTCTAACAAAATATCAAGGATATATCATATTATTTTAAATACTAATAATTTAATGATACATTGTTATTTGGTGAAACACTGTCTTGTGTGTAAAGGAAGCTATCGAGGAAGGAATCTCTTGAATAAAACTAAAGATTTCATGGTGATGCATTCATTACAAGATATATAATTTATTGAATATATTTTAAATAGTAAATATATAGTAGAGTCTCAGGATATTATATTCTCTAACATGCTTTGTGATATATGTCATGCATGATATCGAATACAAAGTTGTACATTAGAATTTTGGTGTCTCACATTCTCCCTACCTTAATTAAATTGCATCCTTGCAATTTAAACATAACCTCATTAATCTAGGTATTTAATTAAATTTCCCCTTTGAAATATGGTAATAAATAAAATCTCAATAAAAACTTATTAGAAACAAGCTTTCTTCTTTATTACTTGTGTAATACACATTTTATTAGTTATATTCCATTAATCCAAAAGTATTATAAACTACATCAAAAATAGAATAGAACACATATTAAAAAGTCATTAATAAATCCCAAGGTATTATGATCTTTTCCAATTCCCTAATTTCATCATCATTATATCAACATTAGGAACATATTATGGGTTGTATTTCTCTCAATATTGTGCTTTCCAAAAATTTTAACATTCAACTAAATAAATATTCTTGGTAAAATTCATTATATGATCTATATTCCTAAAACAATTAATTCAGTATAATACATATATATTTCATAAATAATATGATTAGAACATCATAAAACAATTATTTTAAAATATATTTCCTACATCAAAATGTAGATGTTCATTAATAAACCCACTATTGTTGTGTTAATAACATATGATTGACCTTGATACCTTATCTTCTTCTGAGGTATATTCTCTGGTTCTTTTGGAATTATTTTCAGTAGTTACCCATATCCCTGTAGTTTTGACATTAAATAACATTATTTTCCTTCTTTCTGTTTCATTCTTTTTTCAGGCGATCCTTTTCCCCCACTTAAAACAATCTCCCAATCATTTCAAGCTTTTACCAGGGTGATTCTTTCCATAGTTATCACAACTAGGAAAATAATAATTTTCCTTCACCCTCATTGAATCATTCCCCATTTCATGGTGTTCATAAAACATCTTTTTCTCTTGGTTTCCCTTGAACCCATAGGACTTGTAGAATTATTTCTGATCCTTAATATCAAATAAAACTATTTCATACTATAAAGAAATATTTTGGGACACTAGTACCCTCAGGATATTTTTCTTAAGTCCTTTAATGAAGTGTTCGATAATTCACTGATTGTTGTATTTATATTCCATCACATACCTAGATAACCATATAAAGGTAGCTTTAGAGTATTCAACAAACTCTTCTTCCCTTTACATTAATCCAAGGAACTTACTCTTCATCCCAATTTGTTGATCATGAGAAAATTATTTATCAAAGAATTTATGCCTAAAATTTATCTATTCTTAGAGTTCAATTTCTTATACCTCACTTTTATTATGGATCAGAGACCACCAAAAGTCGATATCACATCAGAGAAATATACCACAAGTGTAAACATTTCCTATTTGATGCATTTCAAGCAAGTAAATATATTTTCTAGAGACACAATCCATTACTCAACTATAATTGGATTAGTATTCCTACTACATGATGGTGGATTCTACCATATATAGTGATCCACCATAGAATATTATCTCTATGGAATAGGTTTATCCATTTGGGAAAGGATAATTTTTATAACCTGACTATGCTTCCCTAATATATCCATAAATTTATTGGTTCAAAAGAAGTTGTATTTGTTTCCTCTATAAGACAATATCTATATTTTCCATGAGTATTGATACAATTCTTCCTTTTAGGTGCCATTTCTAAAAAATGGAATATGTTGGAATATCTTAAAATGTGTTGGACATTGTATAACTCTAAATATAGTATAACACATAAAATTAATTTATGCATCATGAATCCTATAATCATAAACTTTGGTTACTTTGGGGAAATATTTACATCTAAATAATTCATAATGTTTGGTAAATAAATTGTATTATTTCCTATTAGTATCCCCCAGTAGTGTTAACGTATGTGCGTAGTAAGGACCACTATCAGTTACCGGTTTACCCCGAGTCCTAGTTGAAACACCTTGTTGGAGTTATTACTCTTAGATGCACAATTTCCAGAACTACATCCATATGTAATATCTAGACAAGGATGTATTTCCAAGAATTCCCATATAATGTATACCTTACAAACATTCTAGGGTGTTTTTAAATAATCATACTCAAATTATATCTTAGGTTTATCTTCCCTAAAATATGTTTTCTAAATCAAGTTTCCAAGGTTGTTTCTAAACTTCTTTGGATAGAAACTATATTTCCCTAACCTAGAATCTTGGAGCTGGAAAACTAAATTATTACATTGAGATGATATCAAGAAATAAAATCCCAATGGATAAATAATTTTAGCATCCTTAGAAACCCATATTACCAAAATGATACCAATAATAAATTTTAAAATAGAAATTACTTAAATGATACATAATAAAATAAAATAAACCGCATCATTGAAATATTTTTCAAATATTTCTTCTTCACTACCAGGCGAAATGATATATAATAAGGGTGAGCTCAAATGCTCAGTATGGGTAAGTAAAACAGAAGAAATAATAAATCAATAGGAATAAATTAACATGGAATAGTAAATATATGATAAAACATTCCATTAAAATAACTATAAAATTAAATATCAATATAGAAAGGTATGAAACTAAATTCACATTCTATTTAATCAATTAAATGAAAATTAAATGCATCCATAAATATATTGATGCCAAATCACATGGATAAATAATAACTGAATTATAAGAAAATATAATTCTTAATTGTTAGAATCATGTTTCTTAGGGACATGATAGCATTATAATTAAGAGGATGTTTGAAATATATTCTCTATGAAATTCACCTCATGATACTACCAATGCATCAAGGTGATCGCATTAACTAGTCCCCAACCTGTAGTGCTTACCTTAAACGGTCGCTAACCCGTGTGTTGAATGTCCAAAGAATTATTCATATATCTAACAATAAATGTGACTTATAAAATATTCATATTGAATAAATAATATGGCTTTATTAATAATACCTCAAAGAAGGATAATTAACAACGACAGTTGATGACATTACAATATTCACGAGGAAAAATAATCATTAAACATTACGAAGTGTCCCATACCACATTAAAATTTTATATCATTATTCCCCATTAATTAAATGAAACTAATAATATCATGATAATATTTATAATAATGATATAAATTGAAAAGGGAAGTATGTACACCATATAAGAGCAATTTGGAGAAAAACAATGATCAGGTTTCAATGAAATGTAAATTTAGACAAAATCCCTTATTTTATCCTTCATTTTTGTGTGTGTTATTTATCCTATGGTATAATCGATTAAAATATGTTACTAACTAATATAATAAACATAATAATGTTTATAATACCATATATTGACTTCTTATAATATCCCATTACCCGTTTGTTAACAACAATCATTAATTTTACTATTTCGAGTATTAATTGCCTAGTTTTCTTGAGAATGTTTTATCTTGTTATTTATTGTTATAAATAATTATATCATAGTATAATCATATATATAATTCAATAAATTACTTAATTATCATATATATTCAGTATATATATTTTTATAGTAGTTGATAATATTTTTTTGATTAGTAATGAGGTGCATCCTTCAGGGAGACGGTGGGTCATACGTGTGCAAGAACACTATTTTCATTTCATTGTTATTTTAAATGAATGAAAAATAAATGATACATATTAATATAATAATTAAATTATCATATATATGTTATATAATTTACCTAGATTTATTAAATCCATTATTTATATGTTCGATGTATGGAATGAATGAGTCATATCATATTGAGGGGGTGGTAGTCCACACTTCCTCAAATGAAATTATCATATTTACTCAAGATGGAAATCATAAAGGTATGTTCTAAATAAAAATTACAGAAGAATAAATAAATTATAAATATATTTTTTAACTTATACAAATATAGTTTCTATTATAATGTCCACCAAGATAGGGGTAAAAGAAAAATGATTAATCATTATTTTGTGTTGCAGTAGATCACCGTACACCGAAACAATATGTTAATTATCTATTTGATCGAGGTGTGTGGATGTGTAGGTCTAAAAAATTACATAAAAACATCCTAGAATATTTAGGATACTTTTTTATATAATAATTGGATCATGATATTTGAGGGTGTGGATAATAGAAATGAAACTTGAGAGCTTGAGAGAATTCCTTAACTCTTAATCAGGTAACATCATTTGGTTTGTACGAAAATACTCCCATGAAAGCATTAATGAAAAAATGGAGGCATAAAGTACATGGTGAGGGATTTTGGGAAGAAATTTGGGAATATAATTTCTGAACCAATGTTGTTTTAGAGGTTTCTGTAATAGAGAGAGTTGGTGTCCTTTATAGTGAAATAAAAGGACTCACATGGAAGTTTTTTATACAGGTTTGGTATACCATTGTTTTTACCAAAAAAGTCATACCAAACAAAAATAAAACTCAATAACTAAATTTTTATAGATGAGATATTCACATAAAAATGGTATTGGAAAATTTTCTAGGCCATTGAGCCTATAATTTAATGGTTTAGTCGTTTATTAATCTTAATATTACATTAATAATGGTAATTAACTATATTCAATATCACTAATATTATTTGTAAAAAACTATGTTGACCATATTGGAAAAAAATATTATGATTCAAAATATTTAATCAATTTTTCTAAATTCTTATCATATAATTGGTTGCAATTAATTTAAATTTAATCCCATAGACACAACACTAATGTAGGTTTTAAGGTAAAAAAGTCCAAACGTTTTCTATGTTTTAATAGTCAAATTTAAAAGAGAAATTTATCCCAATTACTTATACCTTATTAATTTATATAAATATTATCTACATAAACATAAACATAAATTATAAATATAGTTTAACCTGATAAATTAATTATATGAAAAGGTAGTTTTGAACTAAAATTCAGTATTTGTATATATTCATTATGAATTGAAATTTTTCAGAAAAATATTAAAAATTCACCCCTAACATAATTAATATGTTTCAATTTTAATGATGCTGTTTATTTTTACATATTAAATTAATAAAAGTGTAAACATTATGATTTAAAAGGGGTTCTCTATTAAAAGTAAGTAATAATCCCTTTATAAAAAATATAAGCTTTTATGTGTAAAATAGGGGTTGTTCATATATTTTGCATATGAAACATAATATATGAATATAAAAAATATTGGAATGAATATTTAAACTATATATTTCCTTAAAATCATTGTTTAATTTTAAATAACTATGTTTATAAAGACTAAACTCATTTGGAAGAACATAAATAATAATATTTCTTTATATATCCAATTGGTTCTTATTTTTGTCTCTCATTATTTAGTAACAAATGAATTCAATTTATATTTATATAAACCATAAATTTTCATAAGATAGTTAATAATATTCATAACCACTAACGTAATGGATAGGATATATCTTATTATATTAAATAATAATATCTTAATAATATATTTTTATTTTGTGAAACATGGTCTTGTATGTAACACAACCTATCGAGGAAGGTCTCTCTTGAGTGAAATGAAAGCTAACTCAGTGATGCATTCATTATAATATATATCATGTTTTTAATATGTTTAAAATTTTATGTATATAGTAGTGTCTCAGTATATTATATTCCATTATGAATTGGGTGATGTATGTCATGCACTTTATCAAATACAAAGTTGTATATTAGAATTTTGAGGTGTTACATTACCCATCTCTTCCATGATATTTATAATAAAACATTCCATTTTTATAACCAAAATTCTCCAATGAAGGAGGCACAATATATCAAGTCATTTGTGCATCAATGTACACTATTATATATTGTTTTTTCAAACTCAAAAAAATAGAACTGGATCAATGAAAAAGGGAATTAATTTCATGTTCAATAGTGCTCAGACTATAAGAATTATTATTTCCTATTTATTGTCTTTAAGGTGAGGATGAATAATAGTGGAATTTTTTATGAATATGACTATGATGGTAGAAGTTGAAAAAAAATTAATTTTAATAGTTAAAAAATATTCTTTACTAAATATATTACATGAAATATTCATGCCAAAATTGGAGAGGGTACTCCAATAATTGAAAAAAATGAAATAAATACTCATTGATATATATGAAAAAATCATCATGATACTCAGAAGGTATGGCAGAAATTTTATTAATAAGCCAAAAATAAATAATGAATAGAAATTTAGTTGAATAAAACCAATACCTCCAAAGTTAATAGCTATAATATTCAGTGTAATATATGAATTAATTGTTCTATGTTCTATCATGGTTTAAATATAGATTATAGACTCTGATAATTCTAATGTTTTTTGGGTTAAGAAAAGAAAAAGTTTTGTTAAAAAAAGGATAAATATAATGCAGGGAAGATAGGTAATCATATTGTATGCCGAAAATATTGAATAATGTATGTGGGAAAAAACTTCAAAGTGTGATGAAGCTGTTTTACATGTGAGGAAATAAGGTATTTTACATCTAATTGTTAAAATTAGTTAATATAGATTGATAATGAAAGAGATGACATGAATCCTTATCATAATGAATGATTACTACTCTATTGATTCAATTATATGTAGTATGGTAATTAGTATAACCATTTATATAAATTAATTATTAATGGAGAAAAAACATCAATATGACAATCCAATGGATCATGGGAGACAATATTCTCTAACAACCATAGAATTTGGTCATGAATACAATGTGTAGAAATTAATACTTATCATACACTATATAACTATAAAATATATACCTGAATCTATTTATATCCACCCAATTCTACCATGAATGGCTGATAACGACCCAAAAACATCAAAATAATGAATTGATACTAAATTATCAGTGAACACTCCTTATCCTATAATAACTGAATCACATGTCTAAAAACCCACCATAATATAGATATGTGGGAGTGTGTTTTCTAAAAATATTATAATACTCTCACATGATTAATTTTATGATGTTATAGGCATGAATTATCTCACTTTATATGGACCCCATTTTAATTTCGAAAATAGAGAAGTCACCTTTAATACAAAAAATGAACAAAAAACAATCTATCATAGAAAGAATGAATATGAATCTCATATTGAAATTATTAACATTATCAAAGTCATAATATTAAATTATGAGGGGTATTTGTCTCAAATGGTTATAGATGAATACAAAATTATAAAAATAACAACTATTTGTGAATATGTCGATGTATTTCTTATGGAATTTCTTGGTTGTCCCACTGATCATGAGGTTGAGTTTTCATTTGAAATCATACATTTTGTTATGACAATGAAAAAAGAATATATATAGAATATATTTTATTGAATTGAAAAAAATTAAATAATCAACTAAAATAAATTCTGGATTAATATTTTATATTCTAGAGTTATTCACCATGGGGTGCAAAATTATTTTTATCAAGAAAAATGATGGATCAATGTGTCTACATATTGGATATTATGATCATAACCATATCATGATTAAAAAATATTTCCTCTAGAACATAAAGATGATTTGTTTGATCAACTATAAGGAGACCAATATTTTAAAAATATTGACCTTCAATCTAGATATTGTCAATTATGAGTAAAAAGTGAAGATATACAAGAGTCAAATTTCTTCATATCTTATGCACACTATGAATTGATAGTGTTTCTATTCAGACTTAAATGTTCCCTTATTATCTCCATTGATCATAAGAATATATTTCTTATTGATTATGTAGAATAGTTTTGGGTTTCTTTTATTTATTATTTTCTCATATAATAAAAAGGAATCAAATTTTTTGACCACTTTATGATTTTTCTAAATTCCCTAAAAAGGAGAAATTATATTTCTGGTTCCAAAAGTGTGAATTTTAGATGAAAAAATATTACATCTTGGGTCAAGTAATAACATGTGGGTGTATATTTATGGATCCATAAAAAATAGATGTGATTTCATAATGGTTGAGAACCACCACTGAGATTGCAATCAAAAGTTTTCATTGGTTAGAGGAATAATACCAATAATTTGTGAGAAATTTTTTATTATATCATAATCTTCTATCCATGTTAACAGAAAATGGAGGGAAATTAATCTTGACTAATGTATGTGAAGAACTCATCATAGAGCATAATAAAGGATTGTTCACCATACATGTGCCTACATTACCCAATAATGGATAAGGCTTTGTTATATTTCATGTTGCCTCAAAAAAGGGTTTGGTATTTATCCATAAAAAAAGGAGAAGATAATTTTTTTATAAACATAATTAAATGACTAAAGAAATCATTTACCCAATGCATGATCTCGATCTCAAGAACATAGTCTTTATAATAAAACATTTAATCCATTATATTTATAGTGAAATTTGAGATACCTATACTTATCGAAAGATAATAATTTATATAGTCCCATTTAAATTTTTATCATTAACCAAAGGAGATAGTTATACTAGATTAATTACTATGATTTCGCAATACATTACAATCCAATGACTAAAAAAGTTGATCAATTCCTATTTTATAATGGATCATGTTACCTTATACATGATGAGTATTTGAAAAGAAAAACAATCTGAGATTTCTGAATTATTGATCTTCAAATAATAATGTTTATATATACTATAATTCAGAAATTTTGGATCTACCATCATTTAATGAAATAGTCAAGAAGTCATAAAAGGATGACAAGGAGATATAGAAGAATATTGAGAATAATATTTAGTTCAACAAGAACAATGTAAAAATTATGATAATTAGTAAATGTATATGGTTCCCATTAATTCCAAAATTGAAGAAGGAGATGTTAAAAAACTAGGACAAATCATAATCCCCTATCTTCCCCAGAATCACAAAAATGTATAGAGATATCAGGGAGTATTTTTGGTGGGATAACAAGAACAAAGAAGTCCAAAAATATATAACTCAATTCTTGGTATTCCATAAATTTGAGGACAAATTATTAAAGTACAAGTGGATGTTGAGTCTATAACCCAAATAATTTTGGAAATGAGAGAGCATGACCATTGATTTTGTAGTAGTTCCTCCAAAACATCAATTATCATATTCCATTTTGGTTATAGTCAATATCCATATGAATTTTTGACATTTCATTTCTATTAGATAGATTAATGATATGATCACTATCCTTGATATAAATAATGTAAGAGGTATAACTATATAATAAACCAATTTTCATTACATTGAAATTGGATTCAATGTTATCCTTGAAATTTTAAATATTCATTCATTTAGATTTAGATATAGTTATATGCTTCAATGTTACTTATCCTCATCATAATACTAGTTAATTTTGAATGAATAATAAGCATTAAATTGTTTTATGAGATTATATTTGATGGATTTAAGATAGTATTTATATCAATACTCTTACCCAGTGGAGTCCACATATAATAATAGCATATATTGTAAAATTCAGAAGGTATCATACTATGATCTATTTTTTAAATGATTTAGAACCACAATAATTTGGAAGAAGTATGGGATTGTAACTTTTTGGGACCATAATATTCTTGTGGGATGACATAGAAGAACAAAAAAATATAGTGGCACATTAATTGAGACACATGTAGGAAAAATTGTCAGGTTGATAACTGTTGATTATATTTGGAGCACGATGTCAATGTTAACGTATTATTCTAAATATCACAATATGAAATTTTGTGATATTTTTAGTCATGGTTCATTTAAACAGTAGAAACATTATTCCATTTGAAATTATCATTCATGTGGGGATGATTTATTATCATCCTATATATCCTGTAGAACTCTTAATAGTACATTATTTGTTCCATGTATCAATTTGGAGGATGCATACACCAAATACATCACATATACACAAATCATAGGTTGTAAAAATGTAAATTTATCTATAATATTAGAGAAAACAATAAATAATCATGGATCTTCATGATAAAGTATTGGGAAAAAGTCTGTTGATCTAGTTAATGTTCATTAGGGGAATTATATATGATAAGAATATCCATTGGAACTAGAAGATATAATGAAACATTAGTACCCTCATATATTTTATCCAGAGTAATAAATTATTATAGGGAAATTATTATTATGGGGTAGAATGTTATAACCTATGATTTTTCAATGAATTTTCCTTAAATCAATATGGTTTTTAATAACATGTTTCACACAAAACAGCAACCAAAATCATCCATGAAATATTAAGTCAAATTTTTAAGTATTAAACCTTGGAATTAAATTATAGAAGATGAATAATAGTGCATAAATAAAAAAAATATTTATAAATATATTTATAATAAAAAAGTTGAATTTTTTAATAAAAACTCATTGATATGATTATATTAGTGAATCTAAATAACAAATTAGATCATTTTATACATATAATTTATTTTAAAAAAAATCCTTTTATACACTATGAATACTATATTTTATGATAAAAGAATACGTTATAAATTTTATTCATATGAATAATATATTAATAGTAAATTAATTAGTAATTGATTAAAAATAAATATTAATAGTGAATAGTTAAAAAATATATTTTAAAATAAATATGTTTTTCATTATATGTTATGTTTCCATTTATTGTATAGTTCTTAAATTTTATAATTTTAATTTTAAAAATTCAAAACCATCATTATATTAATCAGAGAAATATTACCTTATGGTAAAGTGTTGGGTATTTTCAAACCATATTTATTTTAGGTCAATAGTATAATATATTGTTTCTACCTATACTATAAATTTTATAAAATAATAGTTTATAAGTATGAGATAAATATTTACCAAACATTATATTGAAAATAGATAAATTTAATAAGTAATGATCTGAAATTGAAAATATTATGTTTAAATTAGAAACTTATGTTTAATAATTTTTTATATAAGAGAAATGATCTAATAATACAATTTTTATGTTTTTTACATTTCTAATTTTAATATTCAAATTAATGAATTTTAAAATTTTTAAATAATAAAATGGATTTAATATTATTAATCATCATCTCTAGATGTATAACTAAGGGGAATTTTATTTCAAGTCGTAAAAATATTTTACTTTGGTTAAAAATGAGTTTTTGTGGAATGTTAATATTATGGTAAAGATTTAAATCAACAATAACATGATTAAAACATATCAAACCATATACCTTTTCTATTTGAATAAGAGGTGTATCAACCAAACTATTAGATATTCTCCATTACTATTCTTTTATGAAGCCACATTCCATGAATAGTGCGTCTCGTATTTATAAATTTCCACTTCTCACACCTATAAAACTAACCACTCACCACACCACTTCTTACCACACTATATGCCTCATCATTTGATAAAAAAAAACCTAATCACTCCTAAACAATATTATACAAATCCCAGAGAACATGGTATCATTAAAAGTCAACCCTTTAAATGATTAATCTTATTTTATATGGAGTTACTCCAATGAGTAAGGTAAAAATTCCCATTCACAACATCTTTATTTCAATTTAATTAATTATTATTTTACACCAAATAATATTATTCCTATAATACAATAATTGCATTAGTATAATTTTTTCGTGAACCAAGATGGAGTTCCATCCATCCTGACACCCGACCCGACCTGTTGTATGGTCCGAAGGGCATTCTCGATCCCCACAGGCTTGAAACATGTGCCTGAGTATCAACATTATGCTTTGGTAATGATTTCACCCATTTAAATAACCATTAATGAACATAAAATAATAAACAAAACAATGATAAAAAATTAATTCTGAACAAGGAATTATCATTTTCATATTTATTGTTTAATACATTTATCAAAAAACCAAAGAGATACAAAAAGGGAATAATAACACTATCTCAAGAAAACAATCCATGCGATAGGATGTGGAACTTACTCAATCCACTACATAGAAACCCACAAGATAAGACCTCTAGCAACTCGAACATCCACCATGACACACGATTCCATTACCCAGAGTCATACAAAGTCTAAAACACACAATGGTGTGTATAGAGTGTTATCCAAATCCTAGTGGGATTCCACACGAAATAAAAGGACCCATGATATAACAATAAAATACAATTAATCCTAATAATTTTCTTTAAAACATTCAGAAAACTACAAAGAATTTATTTTTGGGAATCTATTTTAAAGGGAAAAAATTTAATAAAAATCATTTTTTCTAATAATCATTCTTGAAATAAAATAGTAAACACAAGGTCAATTTTATGCCGATGACTATCAACTTATCACATAGGCGTTATGTCATATTGTTGCACCATGGTTAAATAAATAATGGAAATCTAGCATTAGTGAGATAATATAACCATGTATCTTAGTGAAACGTGGTATATAATCCACAACCATCATCTTTTTTTTGTGCATGATCCCTTAGAAGGGGATTCCCCCTTGTGCCTAGTGGACTCCACTTAGAATACATGTTTACATACTATTTTAATAATCAATATTGATAAGTGAATTCGAGACTAGAAACTTCCATATCACTAGAGTACTAGATCTACTCAAACGACCTAGATACCCAAGATTCCCTTTATGTTTAATACCATTTCACATATTACAAAAACCACCACATTTAGAAATAATTTACATGGATAAAAGGGAAACATCACTTTTACAAATCATTTCATGAAAATCACCCTTTTTCAAAAGTAAATCACCTTCTATTTTAGACACTCTAAAACAATTTAAAAATAAATTTTTACCACTTGAACAATAAAATAAACCCATATGAAAAAACACTGGAAAACAAATAATTGAATCCATCCATTTCCATGGGACATTTACTTTTTCAATTTAACAGATAAAGTATGTTTTCTTTAAAAAATGCTTCACATTATTTAAAAAATTCATAATTCACAAGTGAAGGTGTATAAGAAACTCTTCATGCCAAAATAATCCTTATTCTATTGAAATCCATCTTTTAAAAATGTTTTCAAAATTGGTTCCTTTGAAAACCCATTCTACACTTTCCAAACATCGGACACAACACTTTTAAGAAACACTACCACATTGCTTAAAAAAACCTAACTATTTTCCTTTATAAATTTCACTTTCAATATATGTACTTTCCAAAAAACCAAAAATATACATTTCCCCCATGAATCAGTGATATAACATATTTATAAACACATGCATGAAAGATAAAATTATCTAAAAACTCTAGAGAAAGGAACTACCAACCTTATTTGTAGAAATATTTGATATATGATGTGAAACGCAAACCACACCACCACAATACCCTAGTAAGGCATGATTAAACAAATAAATCATGATCTAACTCAAATAATCAATATATAACCCTAAAATAGAATCCAACCAATGGGAAATCAAAACCCCTATAAGGAAGAATGAAAACACTTGAAAGAGGGGTAATCAAATAAGATAAATAATTACATGAAGATTTATGGGAGGAATCACTCCAAATTCACCCCCAAAATGATTCCCTAATAGAGGAGGAATTATTGGGGAGGGTATTAGGGTAGAAAATATTGAGTGGGGAGGAGAGGGGTAGAATAATGTTAAAAACAGGGATAGAAAATAACATAAAATATCTAATTTTTAATGATCTGGACAAGACACAAGGTTATCACAAATGAGTTGAATTACTGTGCACAAGACATAAAGAATCTCACTATCCAAATCCATCACTTATCTCATGATTAGATAGGCTGGTCCATGTGGTCTGACAAATAGTGCACTAACCGTGTCCCTTATTCTTTCAACCAAAAAATCTATTTTTCTCCAAATACACAATGGTAACTCAAGGGAAAAATCTCGGCTATAGATAAATAGAAAAATTAGATAAAAATTTAGACCCATCACACTCATTTCCCAAGAGAAAATATGAGACCCATAAATGCACTAGTTCAAAGAATAAAATCAAAACCTGGGTGTGACAATTCTCTACACTATAATGATTTATACCCCAGGAAAGTCATAACTTATCTAGTTGATAAATCAAAATAAAAATAATTCTCACAACTGCATAAAAAACATATCAGAAAAAGAAAACATCAGAAATTAAAAAAAACTTATAATTAGTACTTGAATCAAACAAATAAACTCAACCCGATTCTTGGAAATAAAGGGTGTGACACAAGCCATCACTTTGGAAATTATTGATTCAAAAAACACATTTGGGAAAACTTTATAATTCTAAATATTTACTCAATGGAAGAACATGAAGTTATATAGATCCCAAATAGGATAAAAAAATCCAGTACAACACTAAGACCAAAATTAGATTATCAAAATGAGGAGGCCAGAGCAGAATCCCCCTATTATAAATGAGCTCGCACTATTTAACTCTAGGATAAATTTTAGAGAGGCATGTAATAGGTCTTCCTACCATAAAGAAAAAACCAAAAATAATCTAATAACATAAAATTAAAAACCCTAACACTAGGGGAATTAAAATTGACAAGGTAAAACACCCACCCCTGAGACAGAATACAACAAAGGCATCTTGAAAAAGGAAAATTGTAGAACGATATCCAGACATGGATTCTCCTCTAAAAACAAAAGAAAACTGGATTCTCAAGAAGATGAGACTACCATTCCTCCATATAACCAAGGAGAAACTCTTACACCCAAAAGGATCACAATGATTTACAAGGCCCCCTTTCCATTGTCCACATAATGGGACCTATAAAATATATTGGTGCTATAAAAATGAAGATTAAACTTTCCACATAGAATACTAGAGGCTAAGCTAGTTAATGGCCTCATACACCACCAAGATTCCTTAGTATGTTTCAACTTTACTCCAGGGCCTTTAGATAAGGCTTTTATGTTTAAAGCATCTCTTACCACACAGTCTGGAACTGAAGATCATATGAAAAAACATTTTACATGGTGTCATGAATGACCACACAACATTAAAGGCATTGATAAAAGAACAAAAAACCTCATGAGACTCACTTACCCTTAAAATGGAACTTCACCATGACAAAGAGTTATTTGATTCATCAGAATCATCCATTTTCACATTGAATGGGAAAAAAAATAAAGCACGACATAAAAAAATGCCACTGAACACAACAATTACAAAAAAAAACAATTCATTATAAATAAAGGGACACTAAACCAAGTCCCAAACTATACATTATTTCAAAAAACTGATACAATGGATTCTTTTGAAAAGGCTTTCCACCCCGATGACATAGCTTGATCCCATTCGTAAAGGATTCTGATGGAATATACAAATTTTTTTAAGGCTATGACCAGAACTAATATAATCAAACCTCTTTCCATTACTAGAATTTCCCTTATCCATTTCCATGCTGAATCATCATGCTTAAAGGGAGAAAACATCACCATTAAAGACTTGTAAAACTCTTGAAACTACGACTTCTTTTAATTCCTCCCATATTCAATCATCTACTAGGAGGAGAACCTCTTATCCAAAGACAGTGAGGTGGATTCAATTTCCTAAACCGATGGATAGGGTCCTTACATTGATCAAATATAGGGCAAGACAATAATTAATCACCCATGGACGCCCATTGAATATGGGTCAAATTTTTATGTGAGAATAGACTTTACAATAATAAACCGATGACCTAATCAAAGTAGGCCATCGACCAAAATATACCACAAAAAAACAAAATACACAAAGGGAACCAACCAAGAAGCATCCCAAAACATGTTTCATAACTACCAACTAACCATAATCTCAAAACAAAATCATTGACTAGAATGAAATCAAGAAACAATATTTGAACATGAATAGTTATTATTCCCAAAACACAAAACAAGAAACATTCCCAAATTACAATAATGAACATCACACAACCACTGGTTATTAAAACCCCACATCATTTCGGTAATTTTTTTTTGAAAACATAAATTTATTAGTGGGATTAACACCCACTATTTTTATCCCATGGAGACTCACATATTCATATTCTTCTGTTAAACTAGTCTCCCACCACCTTAGGTTTTTAATCATTCACATATGCGTGTGATCACTCATGGAAATACCATAGGTCAAAATAAAATATTTCTACTTTCTAAAATGAAACATTCAACCACAACATTCAAATTTCAAATTTCAATTCCATTTCAAAATTTTAAAAAAAGTTTTCAAAATCTCAATACCCACCAAATTGAAAACCATTTTCAAGTTCCACACTTCGATCCCAAACATTTTATATTTTCTCTATTTAATGTCCCATGGATTTTATCCCAAATTTCTAATTCATCTAATTAAGAAAAATTGCAAGCTCCTAAAACCCCAATTAATATAGATGTCAAAAACCCTCATTGAAATGTTTCACACATTCAAAACAACCCAATTAATTTAACTACATGTTTTGATCTAAAAAATCCAATTTTGGTACTATCAACCCCATTTATTCTAAAATAATTTTCATAAATATCCACTTTTCTATACCTCCTTTCAAAATGATTCTTAAAATCCATTTTACATCCTTCAAAAAATGAAACTTCTTCCACTACCAATTCTATTTTTTCATAATTTTCAAAGAAGTGTTTTCAAATTAATTTTAAGAACCCAAGGATTCACACAGAAATTTACAATGGAAACTATTTTTAGTGGGTAACTTGGACATATGGTTGGAAACCATAGGATAATCCAACTACTATCACTAAGAGTATTCTAGGACCATATTTGTGGATCCACATGTCTTTCCAGAAAATTTAAGCTCACTAAGACTATTATTCCAGACCTCTTTTCATTTACAAACATGAAATATCATACAAGAAAAAAATAAACCAAAGAATCCTTACTTCCCATGGAAACTCAAGTCCCATATTAAGGTTTACTAGCTAGGCACCCTACTCATTGCTAGTAAATAAAGTCCTAATAATCCTAACTTCAGTATACCCAAACTCAATCCCTAATAACATGATTCAAAAAGAGAATGAACTACCATGATACCATTTCATCACAAACCAAGCCAGAGTTCCATTTAACATGACACCCGAGCCAACCCATTTCAAGTCCTAAAGCGCGTTCTTGATCCCTATGGTACCGAATCTAGTTCATTGATATCAAAATTATTATTGTGGAATTCTTTCACCGATTTCAATAAGCATAAATGAACAAAAAATAAAGAAAAAAATGATAAAAAACCAATTCCAAAAAAGGAATAACCATTTTCAGATTTAAGGATTACAACATTTAAGAAAACCTAATGTACAACTATAAAAATGGAGAAACATAAGTATCCCATAAAAATTCTCTATGGAACAAGTGGAGCAACATCATTGATCCCCCACCACCAAATCATTCAAGATAATACATCTAGTTACCTGAACCTCCATCACAAAACACCTTTACTTTACTCAAGTCATATAAAGTCCACATAAACTCAGAGGTGTATATTGGTTTTGAGCCAAATAATATTAAGATTCCACCTAAAAGAAAAGGTTTCATGATATAAAATTAAAATACAATCAAAATTCTCATTTCCTTTAAAACATTTGGATCATTTTTAAGAATTCGTTTTAAAAAAACTATTTAAAGGAAAAATATTTTAATGAAATTAACTTTCTCAAATAAGTTTTCTTGAAAAAAATACATAGAAGGTATACCATATATAGAGGACTAGAACCTTATCAAATAGGAATCATATCACATGAGTGGACCATGGGTAAATTGATAAGGGTAATCTAGATTGAGTGATTCTATAACCAATCCTTAATTATATACCAAATTCTACACATGTTAATGGAATTGATAAAAAAACATGACATCACATTTAATGATAAATATTAGACTATACCCATGTAAAATTATATACACATATAATGGGGTAATAAAATTTTGATCAAAATCAAGTATGAGTCACAAAATCATTCCTATAATGGTGAACATATACATTCTGATCAATTTCTAGGAAAAAAACATATATTAACACAACCTAGTGTTAACTAATTAATAACCTAACTCATAACAATGAGAGTTTAGTCCCAATGATCCTAGGATCCTCGTTCTAATGTAAATATTTTCATTCCTCACATATTGGTTTGTCATGTCACTACATAGGGCATCACCCAAGCCTCTACATCAACATACCACAACAAATCCCCCATTTCTATAAAATATCTAATCGCATGCCACAAACATATAATAATCATTAAACATTTCATTTGAGTATCTAAAAATTATTATCCCCTCAAAGCAATGTATATTCCTTAATCTCAAACCATTTTCAGGATACCCTCACATCATCACAACCTATCATGTTTATTGAGTATGAAAAGAACCTAGCTGTAAGCCTAAACCTATATCACTATGTAGATGAGTATATAACATCAATACTATGATATCCACCATATTCTATTGAAATTACCACTTTAATATGAATACCCATGAATAAAATTTCATCTTCGATTATAAATAACTTTGGATACTCATGTGTTTTGATAAAAGTCAAGGAAAATATCAACAATGATGTCCCTATGACCATAAAAGAACCCTATGTATAGGGTGATAATCCTAAACTAGAACCCAAAATATATAATTTACCCTTTAGGGTCTTAGTAACATCCTATGGAACATCAACGAGTCTTCCCCATGAAGAAAATTCAATATCTACCTAAAAAAATAAAAAGTTGATGTGTAAGAAAAAATGTCCTGTTACTCCATTGATACTCTAAAATACATGGTTATCAAATCAATAAGGTATAATTAAAACTCAAAATACAAACTAAAGGACAAGGTATTAGATAGATATAATATTAAAATTGTTAATTTATAATGAATAATAAAATAATGAATATATAATTCTAATTATGTAGAATTCCATCATCACAATATATGTAGAAACATAATATAAGTTTTGATGGAAAATTAAATAATTAAACACCATAATATAATAAAGGTTCATAATCATAGTCCATAAAAAATATGTCATGTGAATACCATATTCCAATATATTGGTAGACATACAAAAACATTCCCACCCAAACAAAGTGTGAAATCATTAATCAGTAATCTAAAAATAATTAATAGAAAAAATTACCCATCTACATCTATTGAAACCAAGAGAAACAATTCTAAAACAAGTTAAATTGGACATTATATTATAAAATTGTTGGTAATTCATGAACATAATGTACATCACATATTTTACTATCCTTATCTCATAATTCGTTATCCAAAAGTTTCAGATAATAAAAAAAGACTCTGATAACACTTGATAACTCCATGATGAATCTTAGTCAATAATCTTCCATTCCAATTTCTCCATGTGATCATAAATGATCATCCCCATATGAAAATGGATAAAAAAAATATTGTAGAGGTTATATATATAAATTTAGGATAATATACCCTATATTATTGATAACTATAAAATTAAATTAAATAAGTATAATCAATTATCCCCACAGAATTATCCAATACAAAAGAAGATGTACCATATATATTCCATTTTTTAAAAAATAAAAAATACCATGATATAATAAATTAGTATAAATAATGTAATATATTCGTTTTGAAATAAATATGATCTCCTAAGGGAGGATATAAATCCACACACCCCCATGTATGGGAAAACCATGTTCAATATCAAAATAATCTTGAGTTTTCCCCGATAATGTCTCCCAAATCTAGTTGAAAAAAACGCACCATATAATGTAGTTCCCTTACCCATTATCATACATATTATGACATGAGTCTCATGAATATATTATTATTTCATTTTGACTTCAAAAGCCTTAGGAAACAACCTATAAATCAATAGGTCAAGAATATTTGGGAGATCACACACATTATAAATCACCAAAAGATTAATTATTTCAAAATTATATTGATCTCAGTAAATTACCCATAAATTATATTTAAACATATATTAATATAAATTGTGTCTTTCAAATAATAAAAAAATAAGTTTGACATCATATGAATAATCCATCTCTCATTTCCACAAAAAGAGGACATAATGTTGTAGGCTTATTTATCATGAACCACACATAGTATATCATGAGGTAAAAAAATTAACCAATGTATTTGGGGTTTTGATAAATATTTTAATAACTATAATTGAAAAAAATATACATACATATGTTTGTGAAAAATGAAATATAAATCACACATAACACATAAGAATTGAAAAAACATGGAGATAATAATGGGTTATATAAACATTTCCCAAAGCATGAAAATTGATATATCATAATGATTCAAGAAAGAAAGGATTTAATATATTTAGAAGTTCAAAATTTAATAAGTATTATTTTTTCATTAATATGGAGTAAATGTTTAGAAAAAATTATAATAAATGTGTATAAAAGTTGGTATAAAAATGATCTTCTTAAATAATGTATAAAGATATAAATAAAGGGATTTTAATGAAGGTATATTAATATTATATTGCTTTAAAATAGATTTTCAATAGAATATTTTTTCATAAAATATTTTTGGCTTGTAAAATAGGTAATGATAACACATTAAAATAGTGGCACATCAGAAGTAATAGTGAATTTGAAAATTTCTTTAATGGGGTCTTATTTAATGAAAAGACATAGAATGTAACATGATAATCATTTTTATCCCTAAAATGATATGGATATTAAAATAGGAATAAATAAATAGAAAATATTTCATGAATATAATAATTGTTAAGTTGAATAATATGGATAAATATGGGTAAAGATAGAAATAATGTAACCTAAATTTAAATAAGTGTGGTTTCAGAGTTCCCATACATTAGACTATAAGTCACATGATATCTGAATATTACAACAAGAATAATAACATTTTATTAAATAAATGATACAAAACCTTTTTAATTTATATTTTACTCATTATTATTATTTTATATTTATTAATTCTAATTTTATTTGGACACGATATTCATTTTCACAATCCGGAGGTTGTTTCTTCCATGGATTCATGGTTGCACGAGTTTATTGTTAATGATGGATGTCCTATAAAATGATTCCATAACATTATAAGTGTATAAGAATTGTATATTAATCCTTATAGAAGACTTAATTTATCCCAATATCCAAAATTTTTCTCTCATGGGAATGGTATATTAATTATCAATATTATTATTTAATGGATTATTAATTTACGTAGTTTTAGTCACCAATATTAACTTAATTTTTTATTCAATTTTAATTTTATTTAAACATGAGTGAATATTAATAATGGTAAAATATAATAAATAATTTCATATTTAATAAGAAAATTGTTTTTAATAAATAACTATTTATATCATAATAGTTTTTATAAAATATGATCCATATATGTTGTTAAAATAGACCGTGATGTGAATAGTTTTACAAAAAACTTTTAAAAGGGATTACATAAATTATATGATTATATAATTCACATGAAAGATGAATAATATTTTAATTAAATTATTAAATCCATGTTTATTATGATAAAGATGAATATTTTTAAGGAATTAAGAAAATAAATTGAATGTTTTATGAAATATATAACTCACATTTTCACTTTAACATCACTCCCTTACAGTACACATTTAGACAACATATATTGGTTTTTTCCTGAGAAAAATAAACCAAAGAATGGACATGATATTTTCCAAATTATTTTGGTATATATTGGGAAATGAGTGGTTTTTCAAAGGGATGAGAAATTGGTGGAGTATAGTTTTATTTACAATGGGAGTAAAAGGGACATTTAAAATAATCTATTATATCATCCAATAATGATAATTCATTTGATAAAATAGTCATGGGATTTTGATTTAATAGTTAATGGTCTGGTAAAATTTTCATCTAACTTATATAAAAATCAAAAATTCATTTATATAATCTATTACAATATAACACAGATATTTAAAAAAAAGGTTGGGGTCGAAGCCTCATTTATTATTTGAAGAAAAGCGAGGACCTCTTTTAACTTGGTAGAGGGATACCCATTACATAGCCCGAAGGACTATTGGGCATTTAGCCCATTACATGGCCCGTAGGCCCAAATTTTTGTCCCGAGGCCCATTCTGTGAATAGTATCGCTATAGTACTCTGCCTGTTATAGTACTGTACAGTATCCGCCACTACTACATAACCCTGTATCGGCTACAGTGACCTGCCACCACTATAGTGACCGTCGTTGCTACAGTCTGCCACTGCTATAGTACACTATATTTCTGCTATAGGACTATGCACCCAATATAACACACATATATTTTATTATTCAAAACAATATTTTTTAACTTATGAAATTTCCCAAATAATTATATTAGAAAAATATCTACAAACATATTTCAAAAATGAAATAAAATTTATCAAAATAATATTTTCAATATGAACGATTTAATTTTTATGTAAAATATTTATTTATTGAAAAAAATTAAATATTTATCACATTACCAAACATTTGACATTTAGAATAATTACTTATTACTTTATTAAATCAGGTTATACTTTATATTTAAATATATAGACTTTTATAAAAACAATTATGTATATTATATATTATTTTTAATAAATAATTTATCCAAACAGTATATTTTTACCCACATAAAACATATATGTTTTCCAAAAATGAAATTATGGTTTAGTTGAATCAAATTTTTATTTTATTATGATTATAAATTAACTTAAATTTTTTTATTATATAAATCATTTATTTTTAAAATTCATAGTATTTAAAATTATATTTATACTTTTCCAATAGTATACAATCTGTTCTAAAGGTAATGTTTCAATTCATAACGGTCATATTTCGCTAGTTATATAGTTTTTTAATCCTATAGACACCAAAAAGTTCCATCATTAATCATTTATGTCAATCTATCTCATCGTAATATTATTCAATTTAAAAATATTTCACTTACACAATTTTTTTCATATTTTAAATGTTTTCCATTTGGGTGATTATTCAAGGAGAGTGGTAATATTAAAAATCTTCTACTCTAGTTATTTAATTGTATTTATTTTTTACTTTGGTGTCCCATAATATTATCTTTATTTTTAATATGTATATTTATATTATAAATATAATTTTTATATTAATATAATGACATATTTTTTAATACTTTTTATGTGTTTTATAATATATTCACAATTAAGTAATTTATTAATAAGAAAAACATCATATATAAATGTTTGTTTATTTACATTATTTGACCCTTTGTAAATTTTGACCTCAACATTCATTTCACACAATAAGAAGAAATTTTTTGAGGTAATTCTATTTCATTTCATGTTTATGTTATGATTATTCATTCTGGTACATGTAGTTTCTCCACAGTACTCAGACATTATAATTTATCATGAAATGTCAAACTTTTTCCCTATGATCATTGATCTTCTCAAGATTATATTAATGATAGATCTCATGCTCAAACTATAACACCTCTAGAATTAATATACACTTGGGATATGTTATTTAATTAATATAATGTAATTTGTGTTACACAACTTGATTTTATAGTGTATTTATTGTGTGTGAAAATCGATATTCCACATCTCTTATGGGTTTGATAATATCAAAGTGGTTGATGTATGTCTGACATAGCTTTCCATTACCAGAAACATTCATGATGATATTCCATAGAGAAATTTTATGGAAAAAATTTATATATATATATCAATCACTAGGTTTTATCCATTAATTATTTTATAGTTATTTTATCAAAAATATGTAACTTTTATAAATTTTTATGAGAATTTTACCTTTTGTGAAATTTCATTGACTAGTTTAGAGCCCAATTACATACATTTTCAAACATCATCCAAATCTGACAGGGTATTATATTTTTTATTACTATAAGATTCATGTAGAGGAAACTAAATACTTGAGTGGATGTTATTTTTTATATGGACTTGTGAAAAATAAGATATTTTTCCTATCCTTTAAAGGATTTTATAGAGAAATATGTAAGAATATCACGAAGTTTATTGATTGTTCATTAGTATTGGAAATTATTCTAGGGTGATAATATGTATAGATGTCAAACTCTATGTTCATGGTATATTAAATATGTTTCCATAACATAGAGGTGAACATAAGATCACAATTAGATATAATGAATAATACTTTTCATTTTAGCCAAAAAAAATCACTAATGTATATATTATGTTTTTATGAAACACATCATCATGTCCTAAATCACAAAACTGAACCTTTATTAATGTGAAAAATTGAGGAATTTACATTCCTTATAGCATATAACATTTTCTATCTCAATGTATAATAAAAGAATTTTTAATCTTATCCATAATTAATTATTTGCAAATAATTTGTTATAGGAAGTTTTTCTTTTTAATTTACAATTCCCATGTTGATCCTTTTCATGTATATAATGATTGATTATTTTTAATCCTCCTCAAGGACTTGTTTGTATCATATTTTCTATATATATAGTCTTCTAATTTTTTCCATTTCACAAAATGGTAATAGACTGAGAAGTCATGGTCATTGATCAGCACTATCCATATTCATTAGCGCATGTAAATATCTATATTTATCAAAATTTACTTACCTATCTTATGATATATAAATACACTATACCTTTCCTTATTGAGATATATACCTCAGTTCTCATTGAAAAGAAAACTAGTGTGAACACTATATCATGTATTAGATAATAATTCTCATTAACCTTAATCAGTTTTGAGAAATATACTATTTCTTAATCATTTTTCATGAGTAAACAACCCATGATCTTTTTTGAAAAATCACTATGTTTGATAGATCAATCCACGCATGAGGGAAATGTGAGTCAATGTGTAGTAAATACAACTTAATAAACTATAAAATTATATCACAAAATTAATTAATATAAAAAAATTACTATAATCTATGTGGACAAAGTCAGTGTGTTTGAAATCATTAGTTTTTACATAAATATAATTTATAGTACCCTATTGATCTAATGAAATTATAAATCACTATTTTAAATATCAGACATGTATATATTTACAAATTCCATGTTACATTAATGGATTCAGAAATATACCCCTACATGTGATGACATGTCTTGTTAATTTTATTTGATTTATTAAAATGTAATATGTATTTTACATTATATACCTCTACCCCTTTCTCAAAATCATTAGGAAAATAATAAAAAGCTTTTCTTGTTCTCTCTTTATTTTGAAATTTTGGAGAATATTTTTAATAAAGACCACTAATTTTTTTTGATGTAATATCTAAAATATTTATTACTTATTTATATTATAAATATTATATAATTTGTTAGTGTAAATAGAATAACAAGGAAATCATTATGTTTTAATTTTTTGTGAAAGGATATATTTGGAATATCATCCTTTTTGGCCTTAAATTTATGATTTTATTCCCATTTATTAACATTATAGAAATAATAAGAACCACATTGTGAAAGGATGAAGTAATTAAAATATTATGACATTATTGGGTTCTCAATAATTAGTACAGAGATGAATATACAAAATTTATTATTGAAAAATAGGAATTTAATACCCCATAGTAAAGATCAGGGGTATATAAAACCCTTTTTAAGATTCTATTTTTTTCTTCATATATTCTTCCAATTCAATAGAAATAATTATATAGGTACTATTGGATATGGTTAGATATTGGGGTACATGATCAATAAATAATTAATCCTCCAAATTAAAATATAAGACATGAAAACCCACATGGAATACATCAGTATATTCCTTTGTAAGGGGAATGCATTTAAGTATGATCCTCCCCATTGTCTCAGTTATTTCACAAAGATATTATTTTCCAAAAGGAAATAAAATATCTTATTGATAATTTTTTTTCCAAAATATAATAATCATATTCATTAAACATATAGATAATCAGAATGTGATTTAGGATATTTAGTGGCATTTCCATATCATAAAAGATGATTATTTCTCTATATAGATATGGATAATGCATTCCAATTAATAAAATAAACCTAAATGAAGTAGAATATTGTATTGGAGGATATAATTCTAAAAAATTTCAATTGGGGAAGATTTTATAATTTAGGTGAAACAATTGCACTACTTTTTGTTTTTAGAAAAAACCCATTATCCATATAATGAGTTAGAGTTCTGATATTTCAACAGAAACTTCATAATTTAGTGGAATTCATAAAAACATAATCAAATAGAACATTTTCTATTCATTAATGAATATTTAGGGTACATGTCACCACATCAGATTCAGGGTCAACCTTACCTATAGTGATAGTATTAGTTCATCTATTCTCTCTTTGTTATGTAGATTATTATTCTTAGTAATCCATGATGACTGTTATCTTCGTAGAGTGACTTTTATAGTTTATTTGTTCCACTATATTGAAATAGTGAACCACAGGTAGAATATTTATTAGAAACTATATTGATTGTATCATATTTAATAGATTATTCACCTCCTGTCAATATTCATTTTATTTATCCCCTTATTTCCATACATGAAAAATAATTAATTTCTCTAGAAAAAGATTATTAGATATAGATTCCAACACATATGACATATGGGTATATAGATTCACTTCACTATTGCATATTAATTCATCATTTATATATAATTTAATTTTTTAATCCTATTTTCATCTCAATAAATATTGACAATTGAGAATCACAAATATCTATCTCAATTTATGGTAACCTCATCCAATTTCCTCATTATTGTCAATGTTTAAGATTTATATAGCTTCCTGAAGACATATATTTAGTATAATAATTTGGAATTAAACCACATTTTTGGTAAATGCATAATAGAGGCATAAATTGAATGCCTTTTGTATTTTCCTAGAAATACATAATTTATTTTTCAAACATTTTTAATATATAGTGAACTCCCTAACCATTTTCATAGAAATATTATGATTAAATTTTTTATTGAATAATATTTTCAAGAAATATTCAATCTACATTGAATCACTATTTTCCTGTGGATTTTTATTCCAAACATGTTCCCACCACTAATCCTATTTACCCTATGAGTAATACATGAAAAATATAACATTATATTTCTCAAATAATTGGTTGATAAATAGAACCGTGTAAATTTAATTAATTCATTTTTCTATGAACATGTCATTAGAATATATACATAAAGGGTGAATCCACTGAAGACAAAAATATAATATAGTACTTGTTATATATTGGTACAAAAATATCATTCCACATGATTCATGTTATTATTTTTAACCTGTGTGAGTTGTGTGAATATTTTATTGAGCTTCGTATCTCCATTACCAAATAAAGTAGAAATATCAATTAGGAAATAATTTTATTAACCATGAAATGTTTTCTAGAAATGGCTAATATTATTTTAATACATAAATGAAATCAATGGAAAATTACTGATGAGATTAAAAAAAATTAATTTTTATATAAGAGGGAAACCTATGATAATATAAGTAATAACTCATAGATGACATGTATATCCTAACGTAAAGATTTAGTAGTTTTAATATAAATTATTCACAAAGTATTTACTTTTAGTTCCACTGACCTACTACACAAAAACTTTTAACATTATTTGATACACTCTATAATGAGAAACTTTTATACACATAATATTACATTATTTTAACAATAAAATTATATAAAAAAAATCCTAATAACATAATTTTCAAGGTTTTTTGGTAGATTAGATACATCATACAATAATCAAGAAATAATATTTTTAATATTTATCATCATCTAAAAAATGTTCTCCCAAATATCAATGATTTTTTATTACTATAAAGGATACTATGGAGACACACATAACATAAATGTGTTATCTGAAAATATATTAAGGGAAAAATATAGACAATGGAGTAAACAATATGATTCTAGAGGTATAGAATAATGTTAATGAAGTGTAATATTATATATAATCACATTGAAGAATTGTATAGAAAATATTAATTCATAATATCATTAATTCATAATAATTTTGAAACAATGTAAAACATGTAATCATAAACAAAATTGATGGTTCACACCCACAAAAAATAATACATAGTATTCTATGATTACTTCCTGTGGACCATACATAATTTTTTATGGGATGATAAAATCACCTCAAGAATTATGAGTATTTATAAATTTATCTTGACAAATCATATAAAAATAATTAAATTCATATGTTTTCCACTTAAGGAAATGAAATCACATATAAATAATACGCATGTGAAATCCCCTGATAAATAAATAGTTTATGTATCATTGGTTCAAAGAAAAATGAAATGGATTATGAAGAAAATTACAAAGAAAATAGAATATCAATATTTTTTTTGATGATGATGACTTAATAAATAAGAATTATTAAAGACTATAAATTTCATGTGTAAATAAAATTAGAATAATTGACTTTATTAGTAGTTATATGAATGTTCCTCAAATGTAGTGTTTTATAAATTGAGTAAAGTATGTTTAAAAAGGTAAGCATGTAGTGGTTTTCATTAATATTAGAAATGAAATAGAATAATATTCCATAGCATAGTTATTTTTTTTGTAAATAATTGGATGATAATTAATTTAAAATAGTGAAATATGGAAAATGAAAAATAACTTCATCCATAACAATTTTCTTAACTAAAAAAATCATAACATCAACTAAAAATTTAAAAATAAGATAATATTTTGTGGGATAATATAATTATGTTTGGTAAAATTATAAAATAAGATTTATTGGTGAGATTAAACCATTAGCTTGGCTACTAAGAGATAAAATTTGTGGAATAAAAATTAGAATAAATGTTTTACCCACCTAAAAATTATAAATTTCATTCTCAAATTATATTTCATGTGGATGATTAATGGCAGTCGATATTTTTAAAAAGTGCTAATGATATATTATAGTGTAGTTAAAGTAGAATAATAAATACAATAAGTAAAAAACCCAAAGATATATTGGATGAAGATATATGAGGAATCTTCCCTTTTGAATTTTGTGCTCAACTATATTCATATTAATTTTTTTGGAAACTATTTTAGTTTTTATAGACATATATTTTCTCTATTTAATTTAATTTGATCAATTATTTTCTTGTTTAGGTTAAATTGTTGAAAATAAAAAGGTTTTTCATATTGTTTAATCTTCTTCGGTGAGGTCTTCCCCTTGAACATAAAATGTTCAATTCCAACATATTCTGATGAGTTATCCAAGTAGTTAACACACTTTTATAAGAGGGAAACTCTAATTTTTGAGGTTTCAATACGATTTATAGAAAATCTATGAGTTCAATTTGAGACTATTTATTTATCACTGATAAATATAATTGGACAATTGAATTGTACAATTATGAAGATAGTACCCATGTATCAATGACGACCCATTGATGGTTTCACAATTATAGTTTCTCGAGTCTATTTAGTAGAATCTATATCTTAATTATAAAAATGATTTTATTTTTTAGTTTTATTCGATATATTTCAAATAATGACGAGGTTCATCATTTATATTTATCAAAATCAATCTAAAAAATATCTAGTTTGAAAAAAGTGTATATAACTTCCTCATGAGACAACCACACAGAATCCATGACACAAACATTATAAGGTGAAATAATTTTTAAGGAACGTGATGACGTGATCTCTTTAATTATTTGTTTTTGTTTTTAGAGGTATTTTCAAGGTTAATTTTATATTTGTAAATTGTATAATTTTAACCATTAATTTAGATCCTTAAAAATGGATTTTTAATAATGATTACTATTATTTTTTCTTGTGAAATCAATAATTTTGGGAATTTAGTAGCAAAAAATTTTAAAATCAAAAAAAGAAAAAAATAATATAATAATTCAACACAAGTCAGTAATAATTCTGTATGATATTAAAAAGTGTAATTTCTTGTCAAATGAAGTAAATAATTAAATTAATTGAACCCCAGATATGAGTCCCTAGAAAAACATAATCTTATCCTATCAACTTTTCTACTAACGAATCCTCAAGGAATGAGTTGAGAGATGAAATAGGGAATAATTATTAAATTATATATTATAAATAGATCACTATAGTTTTATTTTCTATGGATTTGAAGGTTATATATCCAAAATATCTTGAAAATTATTTGTATGACTTTTTATTAAAATGAAATTCCATTTGAAGCCCAATGTTTGAATGTGAAAATCTTGAACCACTGTATAAATTATTGGAAATAAGAATAATTAAAATTTTATCCATTCATTTTTAATAACCTTTTTAGTAAAACTAGATAATATTTATAATAAATAATCAAGTAATTAAAGAGTAAAAGAGGATCAAATTTTACAATCCATAGTCATATGTGTCCAATTTTGAATCATTTTTATTATAATATATTGATATTCAGTTGTCAATATTTTCTAATTGTGTAAATTATATATATGAAATCATTGAGTATAATGATTAGGAAATTAATAAGAGTAAATTATGTATTAAATAGTATAAAAAATGTATTTTCCATATGAAAATACAATACATTAAAAAATAAAGGTGGGATGAAGTAAATTTTATAAGAATAATTTATTTCTGGGGATGAAAATGAAAAGGAACAGTAAAAAGGAAATAATTTAAATAAAATTTCAATTATCCTTATTGAAGACTAGGTATCATGAATGTTTTCCAATATTCTGCTCCCATGATGAATATTTTATTGGAAAGACAATTTTATGTAAGGGAACAAGAAGAAAACATCTTATGGGAACTTCAAAAAAATGGGAGTTGAAGAATATTAGAGCTCAAAACATTTGGTGTGCTTGGAGGAAGAAATTACACACACCATTAAACTATATAAAACATTCTATAACCATTAAGTTATGGAAAAAATAGAATGAATTTCCCAGATGAAGGATCATACTAAAAACCATTCCCCCATTCGTTCATTATTTGTATTTATTATTTAACTAAATTAAATAATGGATTTATATTTATTTCCTAGTCTCTTTTAAAGAATATAGCGGTCGATTTTTATATAATAACTTGAGGATAATACTAAAAAATAATTTTATGGTTTTTCATTCCATCCAACTTGTTTTTTCATTTTTCATAATACTTGATTTACACATGTCATATGATATGTTCAGAAATAATGATATCATATAATATAAATGTTGGGGTAGGAATTTCATTTAGTGATTATAATATTATATGCTTTCTCTTTATGTTATTCTTTCTATATTATTTTCTAATAGTTACTAAATTATATTATAATGTAGAGTTTATTTCTAGGAAAAATGTTTTTTTTTTGAAAAACATATATAATCAAATGATTATCATAACAATTTTTAAGACTAATGAAAATGATTGTTACAACTTTATCAATGAAACCAAACATAAAATATTGATAAATTACAATTTTAAACATTAAAAACATTTATATTTTCAGGAAAATACATATTATTATTTAATTTTAGGACCCAATTATGTATATTGTTTTCCCTAACCACCTTCATACGAGGATTCATAATTTTTTTGAACTATTATACACTCACCTCATTTGTTGGGATAACTGGACACTATATGATGATTGAGAATAATATTTATTTTTTTTCAAAATCATAGTTCCTGAGATAGTTTTTTGAAAATAACTGAGGAAATTTATTGGATATTCATATTACCCTTTTAAATAAACCTTTTTATTTTTGACTTTACATTACATTTTACCTTTATGAGAATTTAGAGTTCCATTAAAATCCATGTTTGCTAGCCACTATACATTCATGTTTTCCTTATTACATATTTTATAAGGAGTGAAATTTATGATCATGTGGAATATAAGTATGGGGGTATGTTTTCTGGTAGGGTTTTATTTTAATTTGAAGTACAATGAGAAGAAACTATATGGTTTCAGAGATGATTTTGAAATAAAAAACTGATTCTATTATTAGTTTTTTAGGAAATTATTCTAAAAAAATTATGCCAAAAAAGTTTTTATATTGTTGTTTTTGAAAAGTAAATTAATGATTTAAATTTAAAAAATATATATAATAATTATAATTATGGGTTTAAAGTCACACAAATCATTTTGAAATAATAAGAACAATCACTTCATTGAATCTTTAATTTGGAATATATATTGAGTATAAAAAATAAATTGAAGTCTATGATGTTGGATGAGTTGATTAATTAATTCTATTAATATACTGAATTGTTTTTATTTCATGTTTTCAAGACAATTAATCCTGGTTATCTAAATTGGGGAGCGGCTAAGAGAACTATCCCTGTGGTTAAATTACATACTTACATTAATTATTTTAAAATATCAAACCCTCCTTACTCTTCCATATATATATTAACATAAAAAACCTATAAACCATAAGATAGAGAATAAACCTAAATGTTAGATATGTGTTAAAAAATTCCTTGACTCAAATTTGTTATAGAGATTTAGATTTATCAATCTTATGTTATCCCTTTCACTAGTTTTGATGAGTGATTTTTTTTGAATACCTATGTTTCAATGATGAGAGATAATTCATGTGAGGTAAATGATTTTTGGGAATGAGAGAATAAATTATGTGTGAATTAATTGAATGGATTTTTTTAGAGGACACGAGATTAAATTTTTGAGGAGTAGTGCATCTAGCTAGAGATAAATATTAAAAATTATAGTTATTTTAAACTAAAAATGACTATATTTTCAAAATGATATTTTTGGTCAAGAGTTTTATAGATCTATGAAAACATATTACAAAATAAACCCATACTTTATATATGGAAACATATAATCTATATTAATTTTTTTCCTAACCAAGGGAAAACCTATTTATAATAAAATATGTTTTCTTTTAATTAAATATCTTTGGAATTTTCTTCATGGAATCATCCTTATCGCTAGTCTTCCTTAAACCATATAGAAATAATTTGAAAACATTAGATGATGAAACAATCTCAATAAGGTAGATAAAAATTTAAAATAATTAGTTCATTAAAAACACGAAAAAACTCTAAAAACACCTTTCTTATTAATATAACATTGTTCCCATAAAAGTCAATATCCTTACATAAGAAATGTCATAAATTTTTCCTTTGAAAACCCCTAATTCCATTAAAAACAAAAATTTAAGAATAGAAAACTCATAAAGGTGCATTGGGAAATCATCACATAGAATCCTTACATAACCCTTACTGAACCCCTACAAATAGAATAACCATACAGTCGACTTCCATGTCTAGATTACCCAATTCATTGTAGTTACACTTGGGTACAACCATCATATAATCTATAATGGGATCAACCGGTGCTTCTAGGTTTCACCCATAATTTATAATTTCCATGAACTAATACATGCAAGAAAACACTTCTTCATTTGAAATGGCTTTTAAACTCTTATGAAAATCACTTTTAGATATTGAAATAATATTATATTTCAAACGAAAACTTTCAACAGAAAATACAACTTTACATGGTAATTTTTCCAAAAATTAAATACCCAAAATATAAATAGGTTTTTTTAAATTAATGAAATATCAATTACTTAAAATCAGTAAAAAGGTAAATTAATCTACATGGCCGTAGAAAATTCATTTTCTCCATATACATTATGAAAATAACATTCCTTTTATCATTTGTAAAAATATTTTGTATAAAACATTTAAAAATATTCCATTTTTAATCACATTTGAATAAAACTCAAATTATATATAAAATCTATTATATATATATAATAGTATCAAGAATATTTACCTGGATGGAAGGATTTTGAAATTAAAACTTAAAACTTTAAGAAAATATTTTTAAATAAAAGTCTCCCACACCACTTTGAAATAATTGAATTATAAAAATAATTAATGAATAACATTAGAAAAACATTTAATATCATGTTAATAAAAAATTAAGATATAAAATTCCATTAGTGTGTTATATATACCTTACAAATTAATAATGTGTGAAACATCTAGATATGTATCAATGACGGGAGATTGATATAAAATCCCTTACCTCGACTCTGATTCATCAATTATATTATATATCTTCCTGAATAATTAAATAATGTTAATTATTTACTTTATTTATATCACTTTATAAATTTTATCATTATTTTTATGTTACTTATTTCAATTTTTAAAACAATTACTTAAATATTTATTTTCACATTGGGTGTTTTGACCATATTCACCTTATGTATCAAAAAAAATTTGTTAGATAAACTATGGTCAAAGGGGTAATTATATAAACATCTCTATAATAATAATAATAACATCATTAACATATTTATACATCAAATTCACATTTAAAATCATTCATGAATTATGGTAATGAAAAATTAACCATCATAATGATCATATAGATGGTAGGATATACGTACACATGAGTAATATTCCCATTTTTTTGTGATCATTTTTGAACGAAGTTATGTAAAATTTATCATTTTAGAATGATATTATAATACCCAGCCTTAATCATTTCATAATAAGGATTTATGTCAAGATTTCAAATTGAGGATCTTTTTTGGTTTAGGTTATTAGAGAATTAGGCCATAACTATTACTCACAAAGTTGATACAACTAATACAGTATCCACTTCTTCCATAACATAAGAAATTTATTTAAAAATGAATTATTTTGTTGAAAAAAATATTTTATAATTCTTCCTTTCTCTTTTCCACCCTTATACCCTGTGGAAAACATTTTAAAATATTGGGATGAGCACAAAAATATCAGTAAGAGAATATAACATAAATAATGTAAAAAGTTAGTCCACTAATACTTATAAACCCATGAAATCATACATTAATCCAATAAAACATAATATATTTAACATAACCCATGAAATCATAAGAATCATAAAAAACTCATAGAAATCATAAATCATAAAGGTTACTTGTGGCATACATATCAACCTTACATTGTATCTTTCACAACTATATAGGGAGTAACATTTATGGTTACCTTTGGAATACAAATCATAGTGTTTTACATAAATATATTAGGAGAAACCATATCATTTAACTTAATCACATTAACCAATTAATTGGATATGTATCATGAGCTCACCCACCCTATGTTTATCATGAAACCACTAGTATACATAAACAATTCCCAAGAACCATAACATTATCATTACACATAAACCATGCATAATGAAAAAAATAAAATTTCCACATTCCAATCATAAGATATCATTTAGAGATATTTATATAATAAATTAATTCAAAAACCCATTTTCAATACAAAAATACTTTAAAATAGAATATGGTGTTTAATTTTCTTTTAAGAACATTACAACTTATGGAGGAAGCCAGATATCAAATAATAGTTGTTGTGGCGAAGAAGTTGTTGTCACTTCATATGTAATTTTTTTTCGTTTTTTCATTTGGTAAAATTATTCCTATTATAATATTCATTTTAAAAACCATTGAATGAAATTTAATGTCAAAGGGTTTGATTATACAACGAATAAAAGTAAGTGGTGTGTATTATCAAAATATGCCTTAACGAAAGGAGATTGAGAAGAAGTCCCTTACCTTCTTTCTTAATCATCCCATACAATCATTATGTCCATGAATAATAAACTTAGTTTAATTTATAAATTCTTGAGAACCTTTTTAATGTTTATTATTTCTTTTATATTATTTAGTACCTTGTTATTATATAATTATTTGAGTTCATATCAGATGTCTTGTCGATATTCGGTACATGAGACGAAAATGAATATGGTTATGATGTCACTTGTACATGTGGTCATAAGTTCATAATTTCTAGAATAGTATTCAATAAATAATAATAAATTTTATACATTAATAATACTTTTTAAATAAAACCATTAATTATGGTTATGAAAAATGAAAAATGTTATACTCATGGAGATTGTAGATCGTATGTACACATGGGTAGCATTTTGATTTTTTATTAATAATTTTGGAAATAAGGTAGTTATAATTTTATCCTTCTAGAATGATCATAATATTATTAACTTCATAATAATCTTTTAAATATACTTATATATGTATTTATAATCATTATTTAATAGTTAATGTGTAGAATGACTCTCATCACTTCAGGGAGATGGTAAACCTTAAATATGCATGAATGGTGATATTTTTTTTCATCGAATGGAAAGAAGGATTAATATGGTTTTCCAATAAACATAAAAACATCTCAGAATATATTTTATTTTGGAGTTATTACATTAGTTCATAAACAACATAGGAAAAGGAAGAAGAACAAGAAATAACACAAAAACTCTTAAAAAACGACACCTCTTTTTCAATTGATAAAATTTGAAGAAAACCTTAACACATATAATATGGGTGTTCTTCCTAAAATAAGACCTCAATAATGTGGTAGGGGATTGTAGTAATGGGATTGGGCAGATCTTTCCAGAACTAAAATGCATTGAAAGTGTTAGTATTAGAGAAGAGAGGGTACCTTTTTATTGGTGTGGGGCACCATTAGAAAGTATCAAAATATAAAATTTATAAAAAAACATTTTCAATTAAAATGGATACAACATGAGATTGGTTGAAGATATGATGAATATAGTCCTAAAATATCTAATCCAATAGTTTATAGACAAGTTTTTAATTTATTTTAAACCATATCTTTTCAGTTTACACTTTATTGTTTGCTTTTTATTTTAATTGTAGTAACAACATTTAAAATATTAAGAGGTCATATATTTTACTAATATCAGGTCAATTTACTAGATTTGGACACTTAATGAACTTTTTGACATTATAACAGTCACTTTTTTATTTTAAAATATTTTGAGTATTTTTAAATAATTTAATCAATTTTTATTTTTATTAAATATCCATTATGTCAATTTTTACACTATTTAATTTGTTAAAATTTTAAAAAATCCAAACAGAGAGATAACATCAATCCAAAGAATTGAATTATATTTTAACATATAATATTAATCAAAAAAAATTATTTATAACATAAATTATGTCAAATAATATTTATTTAGATATTTATAATATCTTTTTTTTGATACCTTCATTAATAAAGCAATCACATCATCATCATTGTGTCATAATTAAATTTAATTATTTAATAACTAAAAATTATAAATAAAATACCATAGTGTTGAAAATAATTTTATATCTATAATTAATATTTATAGTTTAAGATATCACTTACATAAACCCATGTTGAAATTGTTTTATTGAGAATTTATATGTTTATAACATCTTATCCTTTACATTAAATTAAATGTTATATGTTTCATAATCACACCCAAGTGGATTACGAAGGATAAATTTTCATCCTAAGGGTTTTATAGGTCGTCCACATATCATCTAATAGGATTAGGACAAGTGTTATGTTAGTTTTATGTTATTATAATATTATTTTTACCCTTATTTACCTGATTTACTATTTAACCATATTAAATAAAAATAATTAATAAACTATTCATAATGTCCAAAAATAAAAGGGACCTATTTACATAATTTGGAACCACTAATTCCAAATATGAAATCCATATTCAAAATTTAAAACAAAAAAGTGGTAATAATTAATTTGAAATCATTTTCCATTGTCAAAATGAGAAAACATGTCTTTTAAAAGTAAAATCCACCAAAGTATTGGCATACATTTATATTTAATATTAATTTGAAATTACTTCAAGTGAAAAAATTACATTAAATGATAAAAACATAGTTCAATTATACTTTATAACTAGTTAAAATGATATTCTAACTATATAAATAAATTAGATGAAATGGAATTTTTGAAATAAAATGTAGTATTTTTCATTATTAAATAAAAAATGAATTTTATCCTTAAAATACAAAAATTCAACAAAAGTAAATTTAAATGTACTGCTTGTAATGAATAAATATTATTTTGAAAAATAGATCATATAAAAGTGAAAAAATTAGATTTAAAAATGGTTCATCATCAAAGTGTGGTAAAACTTCCTTTTAAAAATATTATACTATTTTATACTTAAACTAGATTTATTCCCTTTTGAATCCTATGAAAGTAAAAACATTTAATGAAAATGTGTAAACATTATATAGTTAGTTTTGTTCATTCCTACAAATACAAAGGCTAGGCAATAACTACCAATTAAAATAATAATAATAATATTGTATTATTTTTTGGTATAAATCAGTCTTGTGTGAAATATAATATTTCAGAAAAACCCATTGTTGCGTGTTGAGTACGATATCATACATATAATCCAATTTCAGGTAAACATAATATCTAATTCATAAATATTAATAGATATGAAAATATTTTATTTTATAATTACCTATGATGTTACATCCTTCCCACCTTGGGAAATTGTGTCCTAAAAATTTAAACACTTATCAAATAAGTGGGAGTATTTATCCTTAATAGAATTTTCAGATACCCATGTTGTCTCTCAAAAAATGGGTTTTCAACAAAACAATAACATGATGAATCACCATATTCCACAATACCTGCTCTATGTGGTCATTAATCTTGAATGGTTATTCCTCATATGTAAGATTCTCTTCCAACTAAACTACTATTGGACTCAAAACATGATATGGATCCGAAAAATACTTTCTCAACATTGAAACATGAAAAAGATTGTGTACCTAGGATAAAATTGAAGGTAAATACAGTATATAGGAAAATAATCCTACATTCTCTAGGATTTCATAGGGTCTTATAAAAAATATAATCAGCTTTCCCTTGTTACCAAAACATATCACACTTTTCCATGGTGAAACTTTGGGAACGACATGATCACCTAACTCGAAACAAAGATCCTTTCTCCGGTTATCCACATAACAGTTCTTTCTACTCTTATCTATCCTCACGTGAATTTAAATCAACCGAACATTCTTTACCATATCTTCTTCCAATTATATTCCCATCAACTTCATTTCACCTACTTCATCCTAAAAGTTTGGAGTTCGACAATGCTTTCCATATAATTACTCTAATGGTGCCACATATCTACCTGAATGAAACCTATTATTATAATAAAACTCAAGAAAAGAAATATATGGGTCCCATTGTCCCTGGTAATCCACAAAAAAAAATCATGTAGCATATCCTCTAAGGTCTGAATTGTTCGTTCTACCTACCCATCTGATTTGAAAAAAAAGATGTACTAAAATTTAATTCTATTTTCAATGAGTATTGAAGTCATTTCCAAAATTTATAAGTGAACATGGGATCATGAATAGATACAAATGAGAGAGGAAATCCATGTAACCTAACTATTTCCTTATGATAGAACTAAGAAAGTTGATCCATAGGGAGTGTATCTAGAATAGGAATAAATTGAGAAGATTTGGTCAATCTATCAAAAATAACTAAAATTGTATTATTACATTGGGATGCTTTTGTAATCCCACTATGACGTCCATAGATATATTTTCCCATTTCCACTCTAGTACTGGATAAGGATGAATCATATCCTATGGAAACTTTCATTCATCTTTCACCTACCGAGGAGCCAAAATCTTCATAGTAAAGTCACCAATATCCATTTTAATTTCATCCCACCAATAATACACTCGATGGCCTAAGTAAAACTTAGTACTTCTAGGATTAACTGAAAACAAAGAACTATGGGATTCACATAACAACTCTTTCTTCAATTGTGAATCAAGAGGCACACATAATATCTTTCCAATCCTTAAAAAAATATATATCAATTTTAAATTCTGGAAACATACCCTTCAGAACAATTTCTATCATTTTTTGAAACTCACTGTCTTATTTCTATGCTAGCTTAATTTTTTTTTGATAGAGATGATTTCAGTACCACTTGAAACAAAAAAGAAGAATACCCTACACCAATAACTTCCAATAAAAAGTTCATCAAATCATTAACCAAAGTATTACGTTCCAAACATTGAATGGTCAATGTAGTATTAACCTTTAGAATTAAAACATCAACCACTTTATTTTCTATTCCTGGATGGTAATGAAACATAAAATCAAAATTATTAATTAATTCCAAAAATCTTCTCTATATTGGGTTCAATTCTTTCTGAGGGGACATCTACATCATAATTTTGAGGCTAGAATATATTTCACATTTTACACCATATAGATAATGACTCTAAATTATTAATGAATAAACAACAACATCTAATTATATATCATGTGTAGGTTAATTTAACTCATGAGTTTTCAACTGACGTGAAGCATAATCAATTAACTGTTCATTGTGCATTAGAACACAACCAATCCCCTTCAACAAATAATCACTATAGATAACATATTCACAATTTCGGGTAAGTAGTTAAAAAACTAGATCATTCACCAATCTTCTATTAAATTTTTAATAATAATCATCACATTCATTTTTCTAGACGAGTATAAAACCTTTTTGAGTTAACATTGTAAGTGGGATATATAACAATGCAAAATTTTGAAAAACCCATCAGTAATATCCTATTAAACCAAGAAAATGACGGATCATAGTTATATTTGTGGGTCATGGACAATCTTTAAGAACATTTTTAGCAGGATCAATAGTTATTCCATATTTAGAAACCACGTGACCATGGAAAGAATTTTTTTAACCAATACTCACAATGGATGAAGTTTCCATACAATTTCATTCCTTTTATGGCCAGAATAATAACCCTTAAATGACATTCTTGCTCCTCTTTAATTGTAGAATATTCAAAAATATCATCAATAAACAAAAACAAAAAATTATCCATGAACTCACTGAATATTTTATTCACAAGATCCATGAATACCATATTTGAATTAGTTAAACCAAATGACATAACTAAAAATTCATAATGTCCATATCTAGTGTGAAATGTGGTCTTTAGAATCTAATGGTACCCCAACCTTAAGTCAACCTTCGAAAAATACATAGATCCCTAGATATGAACAAACAAATCACCAATATGAGCTAAATGATACATGTTCATAATAGTGATGTTATTCAAGGCTCTATAATCAATGAAAAGTATCATTAAACCATCTTTCCTTTTAACAAACAAGACAAAGGAACCCCATAGTGATGTGATTTGATTAATGAAACCATTATCTAATAACTCCTACAATTACTTCATTAACTCTAAAAGTTCTATTTGATCCATTTGATAAGGGGGTTTCGAAATTGGGTTACCATCAAGAACTAAGTCAAATATAAATTCATCTTCTCAATTAGGTATAATGAAAGGAAATATAATTGAAAAAACATCATGATACTCATTTACCACTAGAACATCATTAATCTAAAAAATTTCTCTGTTTTCAAAAATATGTACAAGGTATCATTTATTTCATTATTTTACTTGTTTCTTATCTTCCTGATACATTATCAATGGTATTTTTTAATTCTTATACAAAAATTGAAATTCTTTCAGGAAAGAAACTTCTTTATCACTAAAATAAATATTAGCATGGTAAATAGAAACCCAATCCATACCCAGAATAACATCTAACTATACTAAAGAAAAAACAATAAGGTTTTCAGGTAGATTCTTTCCATCAATAAGGAAATGAATATTAATATAATTTATTTTCCTCTCAACATTTCCCCTAGATATTTTCTCCATATGTTCTAGATTAATTACTTGAGGTGGAATTCCAAATTTACCTAAACATTTCCTAAAAATGAAAGAATGTGTTGACCCAAAATCAAACAACGCATTAGCATAATATGAATAAACAAACAATATACCTGATACCACTTCATTTGATCGACCAACATCTGTTGAAGTATTTGCAAAAGATTTCACCACACATTTCTACTTATAATTTTGCCACTTTCCATCATTTGAAATCTTTGTTAGACACACGTTTTCATAATGACTCATCTAATTGCACTTAAAACATTTTACTGACAATAAATATAATTTTGTATAGCCACAACACTGAACTTTTTTAGTGAAATTATAATCCTTATATGTCATTTTACCACATCATAATCACTTAATAGAATTCAAAAGGAATTCTCCATTCTTCTTTATACCATAATCATCACAAATTTTAAACTAATTCTTTATATGATCATACATTTTTGAATAATTCTCCCTTTTTTACTTCCACCAAGACCACTTATTCTACTTTTTGTTAAAAAAACACATGATTATCAACAAACTCCATTTCCACCTTCTCCAAACATCAAAAACGTTTTTCAAAACATTTAAACTCATGAGAATCCAATGTCATTAGATACTTTGGATTTAATCATGAGTAAAAATGAATGATTTTACTATCAATATCCTAGATGAAATTTGGATCAAAACTTTCCAGTCGAGTGAATTTTTCTTTGTAAGATGCCACCATGTCCTCATCTACCCTCAATTCCAATAATTTATTTTCTATCCTAATTCAAACCGGCTTAGGAAAATATATCTCAAGAAATGTACATTTGAATTAATCCCAATCTAGATAATCAATATCCTCACTATCTCTGATATGCTAAACCATCGACCACCACTGATTGGATTCACCTTCAAAAAGCTAAACAATAAGACTAACCTTTGGATTATCCTAACACCCCATGACATCTAAAATATTTTCTTCTACTTTAATCCACCCATTTTCTAAAACGTGGTCAGATGATCCGTTGAATTATGGAGGTTGTTGGCTCATGAAATTATCCATTACTTGCATGTTCCTCTATGGTTTATCTGGCTGATCTCATGCATGGATCCCACCACCATTTACATCCTGATCAACTATGCCACCACTATAACAAACAATTTAGTTATGATCCTGACCATATCAGGTTATTAATTTGGAAGGTTTTTTCCTCTTGATGTTATCCCATCACATCTTCCCTATTTCCTCTATAGAAAACCATTATAAACAATCATTTCTTAAATAATGAAAAATGATAATATCCATATTCTATACCATATCAATTTTACCATAAGTAAAAATCATTTATGGATATTTTATTAAAAATATCCTAACCCCTAAAGTTATCTAAATTTACATATGATATCATCTATAAGGCCAAAACCATAAACATTTCATAATCACGATTTAGTTCAATAATTCATAATAATGGTATTTTCTCATTTAGATTTTTAGATAATTAGTCCATAACAATTAAATAAAATGTGGATACCCCTAAAACAGAATCCATTTCTCCAATAATATAAGAAATTAAAGTAAACATGATTTATTATTCTTGATAAAAATTATCTTGACTTCCTCAATTCTCTTATCCATCCTTATACCCAAGGGAAAACATTTCAAAAACATGGTATGAGCAAAAAAATATCAAGAAGGGATACATCCTAAGGAAAGAAAAAAATTAGTCCACAAATACTTATAAACCCTTGAAATCATAATTTTCGCCAATAAAACATAAGCGCATTAACATACCTCATGAAATCATAAGATTCATAAAAAACTCATAGAAATCATAAATCATTAAGGTAACTATTTTCATCTATATCATAAATACATTCTATCTTTCACATTTATATAAAGGGTAACAATCATGGTTACATTTGTAATACCCATCATAGTATATTACCTAAATATCTTAGGATAAAATTTATCATTGACCTATATCATGTTATCCAATTCATTGTAGAGGTTTCATTGGCTCACCCGCCCTTAGATTTTCATGGAACAACCCGTATATAGAAATAATTCCCAAGAACCATAACACAATCATAACATATACACCATGCTTAATAGAAAATTAACATTTCCGTATTTCAAAAAAAATAATTTATTGATTTTGATATAATCAATTAATTATAAAAACAAATTATATTAAAAAATACCTGAAATAGGAATATGGAATTTAGTTTTTTAAATCATTATGGTTTTTAGAGGTACAAGAATATCAAATAATTATTGTGGTGATGGAGATGTCTGTGTCACCGCATATGTTAAAAAACATTCCTTTTTGTAATTTAGTAAAAGGATTCATATAAAAAGATTCCATTTGAAAACCAATTAATGAAATTTCACTTCAAAGGGGTTTATTATACACCGTATAAAATAAAGTGGTGTATATTATCAAAATATGCCTCAATTAAAGGAGGTTGAGATAAAGTCCCTTACCTTGGGTCAAAATCATCACGTATAATTTTTATATTCCTAAATAATAAAATTAGGCTAATTTATACATGCTTGAGAACACAAATTTATTATTTCATTTATATCACTTACTACCAGGTTATTATATAATTATTAAAGTTCATAGAGAATTTTTTGTTGATATTCTATACATGAGTTTAAAATGAACTTGGTTTTGATGTCTCCAGTCCATGTGGTCATAAGTTCATCATCTATATAATAGTATTCATGACATAATAATCACATTTATACATTAATCATACATTTTAAATCAAACCAATAATTATGTTTATGAAAAATGAACAACGTTATATTTACGGAGATGATATGCCATATGTACACATGGGTAACATTTTATGTTTTCATTGACCATTTTTAGGAATAAGGTAATTATAATTTATATTTTAAAAATGATCATAATATTATTAAATTGATAATATTCATTTAAATATTTATATATGTGTATTTATAATCTTTCTTGAGTAGTTTATGTGGGGAATGAATCTCATCGCGTTGTGGAGATAGTAATTTGTACGCACTCTTGCATGGTTACATTGTTTTGAATATGATGTGTATATGGATGAATATGGTTGTACCATAACCATAAAAATAACTCAGAATATAGTATATTATGGATTTATTACATTAGTATGGATACTACTTATTAAAATGATGTGGAATATGAAATAAAACATAAACTCTTAAAAAACAACACCTCTTCTTCAGTTGATCGCCATTGGAGAACACATTAACACCTCTAAGATGGGTATTCTACACAAGGTAAGGCCTTAGGAATATGGGGAGGGATTATAGAAATGGTTTTGGTCAGCTCTTGGCTAAACTAAAAGGATTTATAAGTGTGAGTATTAGAGAAGAGAGGGTACATTTTGATAGGAGAGGGGAGGGGCACCCTTGGAAATTATTAAACTATTATTTTTAATATAAACTAGGTTTTAATTAAAAGTTCTCAATCTTGTGATATATAAAAGATAAGATGATTATAGTTCGATATAATCTCATCCAAGTAATTTGGCATTTATTGAGTTTATTTTAAACCATATCTTTTGAGTTTACCCTTAATTATTCTCTTTTAATTTTAATTGTGGTAACAACATTTTAAATATTAAGAGCTTTAAATTTTACATATATTGGGTAAATTTCTAATAAAAGGACACTTAATGGAATTTTAGAACTTATAATAGTCGCTTTGTGATTTTAAAATATTTTTAGTGTTTTTATATAATTTAATAAATTGTCATTTTTATAAAATATCCATTATGTCAATTTTGACACTATTCACTTTATTGAATTTAAAAAAACCAAAAAGAGAGATAACATCAAACCAAAGAATTGAATATTCTTTTACCATGTCATATTCCCCTAGAATTATTATGTATGGAATAAATTATTTCAACTAATATTTATTATGATATTTATAATATCATTCATTTGATTCCATCATTGATAAAACAATCGCTACATTATCATTATGGCATAATTAAATTTAATTATTTAATATCTGAAAAATATAAATAAAATACCATTATGTAGGAAATAATTTTATATTTTTAATTAAGAATTATATTTGACTATATTATTTATATAAAAAAATATTAAAATTGATTTAGAAAGAAGATATTTTTTATGACATATTTTCCTTTAAATTAAATTAAAATTTGTAAGTGTCATAAACACACCAAAGTGACTCTAAAAGGACAAATTTTTATCCCAAGGGTTTCATTGATCGGCCATATATCATAAAATAAGATTAAGAAATGTTTTAGGGTAGTTTTATATTATTATAATGTTATTTTTATCTTTATTTACCTGATTCATTCTTTCTCCATGTTATAAAAAAATAATTACTAATGTTACTGTTCATAATGTCCAAAAAAAGATACCTATTTATATAATTTGGACATAATGATTAAAAATATGGAATCCATTTTTCAATATTTAAAACACAAAATATGCAGTAATTAATTACAAATTAATTCCCATTTCCAGAATGAGAAAACAAGTTTTTAAATGTAAAACCATCAAAAGAATGACACGCTTTTATATCTAATTTCAATGTCAAATTATTTCAAATTAAAAAAAAATTGATTAAATTAAAAAAAACATAGACCAATTACACTTTAAAACTAATTAAAAGGATAAATTAAATATAATAAAAAAAATATGAAAGGCAGTTTAAAATTAAAATGCAGTATTTTTCACTATTAATTAAAGATGAATTTTTTCATAAAAATAAAAATAACTCAACTAAAATAAATATTGTTATCCCACTTATAAATAATAAGTTTATTTTAAAAAATAGAATATATAAAATTATAAAAAACTATATTTATAAATGGTTCTCTATGAAATGGTGGTAAAACTACCTTTTATTAATATTAGTGTATTTCTTGCTTAAAATTGGGTTTGTTTCCATTTTAAGCCGTTGAATGTAAAAAAAAATTAATAAACATGTGTAAACATAAAAAATTAGTTCGGTTCATTGTCTCTAATAAAAAATCTAGGAAAAAACTACCATTTAAAATAATAATACAAATTATGCATTATTTTTTCATTATAAGTCAGCCTTGGGTGCAATATAATATTTTAAGAAAACCCATTGTTGCGTGTCGAGTATGCTATCATACAGAGAATCACCATTCAAGTAAACTTAATATCTAATTCATAAATATTAATAGATACAAAAATTCCATTTTTTTAATTACACGGGATGTTATACATCATTATATAATATATACCGTATTATTTAGTCAAATAAAAAAATATATAATTCTTCTTATGAAATAGGAATCACATCGTATCAATGAGTTGATAATCCACACGTCCAAGAAAGACTTATATAACATTTTTAGTGTGTCAAATAGTGTTAAAGAAAATAATAGAGTATATTTAATGTAAGGATTTTATTTCATGAATATCATATTAATTATATTTATGTCACAAATTTTTAGTTAAACCCTTCCATAATACATTCCACGTAGTGTGAAGGCATCACCACAATTTGAAGATGTGATAGTCCACACTTTCCCAAAAAAAATTATCATACTTACACAAAATGGAAATAATTAAAGGATGTATTTTATAATAATTTCTAGAAGAGAAAATAAATAATACATATCATAAAGAACATTTAAAAATATAGTTTCCATCTTAATTCCCAACTATCAGTGGTGTTAAAGGAAAAAAAAACAACATCATTTCGTGAGGCAGTAGTTCTCTATACACAATAATGGTATGTTTGTTACCCATTAGATGGAGGTGTGTGTATGCGATGGTAGAACCATATTAATAACAACATATTAGTATATTGAGGACAATTTTTATTATTATTTAACCATGTAATAAATATAATTTAGGTGTTAGAAAAATAAAATAAAATAAAAAATCCTGATGAAGGATTCTACCTCTTCTTTGGGTAACTCTATTTTATTTTCACAATAGGGATTCCTTCGGTGGATTTATACAAAACTTTAGTCCTAAAGGTGGACGAGAGGTATATTTGGAAGTGAATTGGGTATTTTTTGGACACAATAAAGCTATTTTTTATGTTTATTTAAATGAGAAGAATTGGTGGCCTTTTATAGGAGAGGGGAGGGGAACTCTTTGAAAATCCAAAAATACGATAATATGAGAAGGCTATTAGAGAGACAGAGACCAGAAAATGGTATATAAAAGAATAGGGGAAGATATTGTGCACCATATATTATCCCCATTGTTATTATTTAACATTTTATGTTTTTAAAATTATTTAATAATAGATTAATTCAATAAAATATCATTATTGTCTAATTTGATACTATTAATTTAATTTGACTGTAAATATATCAAGACAAAGTTGGAATTCGAATATAATTATTTCAAAAATATTTAATATATATAATATATCTATAAATGTTTTATACATTTAAATTCAGCCAAAATATATCAAAATTAATATTATTAAAATAATTTAGGTTATTTTCCATTTAATTTAATTAATATTTTTAGTATTTATGATGATTTTAAGTTAATTAAATAATTTATAAAAATAAAAAAATAATATAATGAAAATAATTTCATTTTGATCAAAATATAAATTTAGTTTCATTCTTACGTTCATATTGAACCTTTTTGGACAAATAAAATATATTAAATAAAAAGAGAGTGATGTTTTATAACTATCTTTGACTTCAATAAGGAACATGTTATTTTCATGTAAAAGAGTCCATTAAACAACTCCAATTATATATTAAGGCGATAATGGTGAAATATTATTCATGAAATAAGGTTTGGACCCTATTTTTTTAATCCTTATATTTTCTTGTTACCCTTATTTAACCTTTTTAACTCTTACTATGATATCATTTAATTTACACTTTGAGGGTTAATATAATTACCATAACATAAAAAATGACCAATAATTGAGTCATTTGTAATATTTTAGGGCTTATACAAATTATTTTTCAAAATAATAGTTTTTATAATTTTTTTATTATTTTAAAAAATATGATTTATTTTAAAATATAATAACATTCATTTTTTCCACAATTTATTATTTTACATTTTCAAAATAGAATACAACTAGACCTATATAAAACATCAATTTAAGATGTTATGTCTTTAGTTCCACTAACATGAACTATTTTAAGGTGTTACATATATGTTCTCAAATTTTTTCAACTGGGATTTCTCAATTTAATGGTTACTGAATTTAAAAATTTAGTTTATGTATAGAGTTTTAATTTACTGGAATAAAAAAAATCCATAAGTATTATCATCCAATGGATCCTAGAATCTATGTTTACAGTTTTCAAAGAATGGATCTAGATAGATCATATCCATATACATGAAAATAAGGGATATTTATATATGAATAAATTTTAAAATTTGGATTAAACATGTGTTAATATTATTTTGAAGGAAAATTCATAGAGAACTCATTTTTTTTTGTTGAAATAGAATGGGGGATAAAATTATAGAATATCTTAAGGTTAATTTTTTTTATCATTACTGGACTTTTAAGATTAATGGTATAATGGTGGTATATATAATTATTGAATAAAGTGAGAGAGATAGAGGGAATGATAGGTTTTGGCCCGAAAAAGTGGATTTGGTGGAATCATTGATAATAGAAATCTTGTATGATATTTTATCCTTATTTTTGATCAAGACTACCATTTGATATATCCACTAAAAAGTATCCACTAAAACATTATAAATGTATAAAATAATATTTCCTCATTGATATCATAACAAAATTTCAAATACATGGAAGGCACTACACCCAAATTAGTGCATCATAATGAATATACTTCAAACAAACTCAGATGAGATATATCTGAAGAGAAAAATGGGAATTATAACTAAGGTAGAAGAACCAGAAGGTTTTCACAATGATCAGACTTTCATCATAATAAATACATAGAATAATGAAAGTAATTTATTAAAAAAATAATAAATAATATTACAATCATTTATCCACTAGTACCTAAATAGCACAAGAGATCCACCATACTTAATAATACAGTCTAATCAGTTATTTTTGTTGTCTACACCTATCACTACTGCATAAAATGTTTTTTATGGCAGTTATTTTTTAGTTTTTACGTCAATTTTTTGTCGACGTTATTACAGAAAACGTTATAAATATTGTTTTTTACATTATTTATTTTAAAACCCATGTAAAAAACAAAAAACCGAAGCGTTTTTCACATCAGTTACTCAAAAACTGACGTGGAAAACGCTTCAGAGTCATGATGTATTACATCGGTTATTAAAAAACTGACATTTTATATACTTTATCACATCAGTTATTATATAACCGACATCCTAAATCATGCCTCTGAATCATTTATCACGTCAGTTATTTTTATAACTGATGTGATAAAGTAGTCCGCCAAGTGGTTTTCCACGTCAGTTAAATAATAACAGATGTGAGAACATATCTACTACGTCGGTTATAAAATAACCAATGTAAAAAAATATTCTTTTCCATTTATTATGTCGGTTATGAAATAACTGACATTAAAATTAATCTCGGTGCATTTTTTACGTCGGTTATAAAACAAATGACGTAAAAACCAATTTTTTTTTTAATTTAACCGCTCAACCACAATTATGCCCACCTAGAAGAGTACCTGAAATAGAAAAAAAACATACCAAACCCCCCCTCCCCCCTCCTGGACAGCCCCCCACACCCCTGGAAACCCCCCACCCCACTGGACACCGCCACACCCCAGGACTGCCCCGCCCTCCTAGACAGCCCCCCACACCCCTATACCCCCACAACTATGCCCATCCAAAAGAATACCTGAAATCGAAAAACAAATAGACCAAAACCACCAAACCCCACCTGGATAGCCCCCCACACCTCTGGAACCCCCACCCCATTGGACACCCCCACACCCCTGGACTGCCCCCACCCTCCTAGACTTCCCCCACACCCCTGGACAACCCCCACAACTATGCCTAGCCAAAAGAATACCTGAAACATAATAAAAAAACCAAAACCCCCCACCCCACCTGGACAGCCCCCACCACACCCTTAAAAGCCCCCACCCTCTTGGACACCCCCGTGGACACCCATTGGATAGCCCTCCCCCACCCCTGGACATCCCTCCCCCACCCATGGAAACCCCCACCCCACTAAACAGCCTACCCCCAACCCTGGACCCCCCACCCTTCTAGACAGCCCCCACCCCCTAGACAACCCTCCCACCCTCCTGGACACTCCCACCCCCATGGACACCCCGGACACCCCAACACACCTGTACACCCCTCCCACACCCCGACCCCCCCACACACCCCTATACACCCCCTCGACTGCCCCCACCCTCATGGACAACCTGGACACCCCCCACCCCACTGGACAACCCTCCCACACCCCTGGAAAGCCCCCACCCCACTGAAAAACCCTCCCCACACCCCTGGATAGCCCTACCACACCCCTAGAAACCCCCCACACCCCTCGACACCCCATGGACAGCCCTCCCACCCTCCAGGACACCCCTTAGACACCCATTGGACAACACTCTCCCACCACCTGGACATCCCTCCCACAACCCTAGAACCCCCCCCCCCCATAGCCTACTAAACAGCCTGCCCACAACCCTGAACACCCCCAACCTCCTGAACAACCCCCACCCCTAGACAACCCTCCCACCCCAAGACACCTCCACCCCCATGGACACCTTGGCACCTCCCCACACCCCTAGACACCCATAGAAACGCCCCACACCCCTAGAAACCTCCTGGACTTCCCAAAACCTCATTGACACCCTTGACACCCCACCCCACTGGACAGCCCTCCCACACCCCAAGAAATCCCCCACCCCACTGGACAGCCCTCCCCATACCCCAGGACATCTCTCCCACACCCCTAGAACCCCCACACCCCTTGAAACCCTATGGACATCCCTCCACCCTCTTGGACACCTCCATGGACACCCAATGGACAACCCTCCCCCACACCCTGGATAGCCCACCCACACTCATGGAAACCCCCCACCCCACTAAACAACATGCCCACAACCATGGACACTGCCACACTCCTGGACAGCCTCCACCCCCTAGACATCCCTCCCACCCTCATGGACACCCCCACCCACATGGACACCGTGGATACCCCTCCCACACCCCTAGAAACGACCCTACACCCCTGGACACCCCCCAGATTGCCCCCACCCACATGGACACCCTGGACACCCCCACCGCACTGGACAACCCTCCCACACCCCTGGACATCCCTCCCACACCCCTTAAATCCCCCACACCCCTGGACACCCCATGGACAACCCTCCCACCCTCTTGGACACCCCCCCACGGGACAGCCCTCCCTAACCCCCCGGGATAGCCCTCCCACACCCCCTGACACCCCCTGAAATGCCCCCTAACCTCATGGACACCCTGGACACCCCCGTCCCACTAGACAACCCTCCCAAACCCCTAGAAAGCCCCCACCCACTGGTTAGCCCTCCCCACACCCCTGTACAACCCTCCCACACCCCTAGAAACCCGTCACACCTATGGACACCCCCTTGACTACCCCCAAACCCCTGGACATCGCCTGACCTGCCTCCCACACCCCACTGGACAACCCTCCCCCACCTCCTGGACACCCCTGCACACCCCTGGACACCCCTCCCACACCCAAAGAAACCGCCCACACCCCTAGACTGCCCCCACCCTCATAGACACCATAGAGCCCCCCCGGACAGCCCTCCCACCCTCTTAGACACCCCCCATTAAACTGGATAGCCCTCCCACACCCATAGAAACCTCCCACCCCACTGGACACCTCTCCACACCCCTAGAAACCCCCCAGACAAGAATTCATACCAGAAAAACCATCAAAACTAGACCAAAATGATAAGTAGCACAAAATTAAATAGTCACATATAAAACATTCATAACATATAATGTCCACAAAAAAACCCCTAAATCCAACCTAAATGACTACCAAATACACAATTACAATTAAAATATTCAAAATTATATTTCACACTACTAAAAATCTAAAATTCAATCAAACCTGTAAAATAATTTTACCATTCCACTTGTAAGTGTTTGACATCTTGAGCACTATAGGGTTGAGGTTCATCAAATAGATACAAATTAAATGGATAGTAGTTAACATGTATAATGAATAAATAAAATGACATATTATGGAAAATTAAAATAGTAAATATTATAATGTAATAGTTTAAAAGGAAATCATACCATGTCAAAGTTCACAAGTGTTCTAGTTGAAATTATTTCATACATAAATCTTAACATATAATATCTACATTCAATGAAACCTTGTTGTTTATGAAAATTCTCTTTGAATGAGTGTATATTAAAAATATTATTTTTATGTAATACATCAAAAAGTAAAAATTATAAATGGATATTTACCTTTACTTCAACATATTTTATCTTGGAACTAATTTTCTTTGTTTTTTTCGAATGTAGACCCATCCCCTATTAAAAAATAATATGAATAAAATAAATTTATAATTCATTATAATATATACAACTATTACGAAATTGAAACTTACTTTTCCAATATATTCTTAAAACTTATCTGCACATCTCCATGGACAGAGGATATCCAATAATGTGTTTTCTCCCATGGGAATAAAACAACTATCATCCAATGTTTACTGATGAAACATAATTTAAGGTTAGTGGGTTTTTATGTTGAAAGGTAAGGAACCATTTTATAGAGATATGTTTCATACCTCTCACAAAAAGGCATCATCCAACACTGTGTGATTATATTCTGTTCAAATATTTCTGTAATATAAAGAATTTTTTTTCATCGTCCAATGCAAGTGCTTCAAGAGAAATAAAATGTGGGTCCATGAATCCATATACATTTTTCCGCTCATTCTTCTCACATAGGTTATAAAGATACCTAATACAAAATAGGCATAAGTACACATTTTTATCAAATATAACGCAACGAAAAGGTGTTAAGACTTACATGGAAAATATTTTCACCACGTTGATGCCCAACTTATCTCTAGTAAAAAGCTCAATGATATCAGTTTTCACAATCCCTATAGTTATTGCACATCCAAAAAGATGAGCTTCCATTGAAAACTCATAATGACACACCAAAAAATTTGAATATCTTGATAATCTGTCAATTCTACTAGAATCTATATCTGATGTCATAGCCATTTGTCTTTGTTGTTGTCTATACAATATATCTTTACCTTTGATGTATTCCTGAAAAAATAAATAGAAAAATTTATTTGTTTTCAAATGTTAAAACAACTTTAATAAAAAAATAAAATAGAATATATAACATACATACCTCTATGGTATTGAGTCACAGATGTCGGGATGGAGAAATAAAAAATGGCTGATACTATGTCCAACTATCATCACCTCATCTTTAGGTAATAGTACTCAAGTTGATCTATCTATAATATCCTATATAGTGACCATATAATGATCTACCTCTAACTATTTATGATAAACTATATCTCCTATACAATATACCAGCCCATATGCAACTATATGATGTTGAGAATCATCAACAAACAACTCGCAATAAGTAGGAAGCTGCGGTGGAGGAGTAGGATAAGAAATGGGGTCTAAAGGATGAGGTGGGGGAGTGGGAGCTACTAGCGGAGGAGGAGGATAGATAATGTGGTCTGTAGGTGGAGGTGGTGGAGTGGGAGTTGCAGCCTGAAATTGTCTTTGCATGTCTGCAAACATAGACGGTACAGACTCTCTAGTCTTTTCCTCCATTATCTCATTAATATTATGAACTTTAGCCTCCAAGGATTATATTTTTTATAAAAACCCTCAATGGAATAAGTAGAAGAATGTGGAAACACTTTTCTTACTGATACACCCATCAGATATCCTCAAACAGGACCAGGATGTTAAGGGTTTTCCAAAGCTGTAGAAAAAATATCTTGCCTCCTGACAGCTATAAATACCCCCTATGAGCTTTGCTCCTAAAGAGAATCATGTATTAATTAATTGAACATTTCTTTAATGATTCAAATTATATGAAGAATATAGTTAACTTAAATAAATAAAATAAATATATTACAATCCTCTCAGCTACGATTCTCGAATCGTTCAAAAGATATTTCCCCTTTTTTCCCATCCGATCTCTCTTCTATTTTTCATGTCTAGATAGAGGGGTTGGAGGGGAAACTTCTCTAGAGCTTGAAGACTCAGCTCTCAGTTTTTTTAATTCTTCCTTCATCATTTTTTCTTCCAATAATGTATACCCTCCCTGAGATAAACTATGAGTGTATATATTTTTAGATTCGATCTCCTGATGTGATTTCCTTCTTTGCTATAAATTCAGAATAAGAAATTATTAACCAAACATTAATGAGATCATTTATATAAGAAAGCTTATAAAATTTTACATTTCCCTTAAAAAAATGAATCTTTTCTTCTACTTTCAACAAACTGTCTCCATGTGACTTTATATATGAAAGGATATATATGACATGGATTGTCATGACTCCTTTGACAAAAAATGAAATCAGATGTGAGGGTTGATTTGAAATCCCTCCATCTCTTAGCAGAAATCGATAATCATTTCTTCCTAACTTCTCCAGTGTCCGGAATATCAAAGGGAATATAATAAAAAAGTGGTAAAACATATTATACTAGAAAAATTTAAAGAATAGGCATACAATAGAAAAATAACTTACCAAAATCATCTCCCACAACTGAGATATTAATGAATTTTCCACACTTCTCCAATCATCATACAAAATGATTACTTTTCTCTTACCCTGAGTTGATAAAAAACTCCTAATTTTTTTGTATTTGGACCTCTAGGAATATAATTATCATTAAACTAAATGAGTATCCTCTTGTCCTGTGTACAAGAAAGTTATAATTTTGGTAAACATGTGCACCCATGTTTACCAACTCTTGAACTCTTTGACGTTATAGGAGCACATGAGAAAGATTGGGGAACATCAATAGGAGCATGTGAATGTTCCTCACCAGAGGTATGATCATTATGCTCATCTCCAGAATCATGTGGTTGATCAACTGTTTGATCTGTCATTATCCTTAAAATTAAAAAAAATAAACATTATTTCACAAATATGAAAATTCAAATATTACAATACTAATGTAAACAGAAAATTGAAAATTAAACTTAGTTATGTAATAGTAAACATGGTTAGTATGCTAATCATGTTAATAAATGGTAATGATGGTAAACGTGGTAAACATGGTAGTGTAATTTTCATTCAACAAAATTGATAAATATATAAATTACGTAAATGTAAACTAGGGTAAACAATGGTAAACTATGGTAAACATAGTAAACTACACTAAAAAAAAACAAAAACATCTACTTATTTGTTTTAATATGCATTTTAATAAATAAAAAAATTACAATATCTAGCATTTTATGAAATTAATAAATGTAAAAACGAAATAAAAATATGTTACCTATAATATTAGGAATGTACAAAAGGATTTTTTTCACAAATTTCTTTGTCATGATCATTACTTATGGCACAACCCATATCTTCAACATGCTCATCATTATGTTCAAATAATATTTCCATGGAAGTGGGGATCTCACATAAACCTGCATCTTCATCAAGTTGATGCTCAGAAACATATTTTTTCCCTTGTAAAACAACAGACCACTGCATATCTGATTGATCAACTATATAGAAAATATGTTTTTCATGTGTTTCAATTATAAAAAATTAGTTGTGTCTTCCAATCTATTTAGATTAAAAACTGTTATTCCAAATTCATTATGTCTGACACTATTGTTACCGACAAAACATTTACAGTTAATAATAGGAACTTTAATTTTAAAGTAATCAATGTCCCATATTTCTTCAATAACTCCATAATATGCACTTGATGCATAAATTGGGTTTTTGTCTTTAGAACTCAAAAAATGCATTTCTTCTGCAAACACCAATACACTACTATTCTGAACTGCACTTATATTGTCCTAAGCTTTCGTATAAAATTTATAGCCATTAATTTCATAACTATACCATGTTATCACATTTAAACATGGACCACCCACTATCCATCCTAATGTATCTGATATATATGATCTACCAAGCAAGGTCTTTTTAATCCATGACAAAAATGTTTTGTTGTGCTCATTCAAAATCCACATTTCTCTCTTCTTTGGAGGAATGTATTTCAACTCATTAATATGAAATGTGATATACGGTTGGGCATCGACTATGTTATTCAAGATCTATAATTCTAACTTCTTCATATGTTCAGCTGATAATGATTTGACATTCAATCCACAAATCCCCTTTCCCTCATTATTAACTCGTTCATGGTGAGATGGAGGCAAACCTATGTGCTCCGCCATAGCCAAGTAGCTCATACAAAACTCCGCAACCTCCTCAGAAATATACTTTTCAACAAAAGAGGATTCAGGTCAATATGGATTCTTAATAAACCCCTTCATATATTTTCATTTACCTTTCAAAAGGATACATCCAACGAAGATATACAGGTCCACAATACTTTATTTCTTGAACTAGATGAATCACTAAATGCACCATTATATCAAAAAAGGAAGGATGAAAATACATTTCCAATTGAAAAAGTATAGAAAATTCATCCTTTTACAAAATTTTCAATGCATTCATATCAATCACCTTATTAAAAATTTAATTTAAAAAATAACACAACTTCATTATAGTCATTCTGACATGGATGGGCAATATTCCACACAATGCAACTGGTAGAAGTTTTTTCATCATGATGTGAAAATCATAATATTTCGTACCTATCAACTTCAAATCCTTAAATGAGACAAATTTTTTAACATTTAAAGAATAACCTTGAGGCACTTTGATATCATGTTGACACTGAAAAAACCTAATTTTCTCCATCTTGGATAATGTATGAAAAGCCAGGGGAAGAAATGTTCGTCTTCCATTAGGAGTGGGAGCTAACTCAAAACGTATTCCATTTGATATAAGTCTAATATTGCATTAAACCCATATTTTTTTCTTTCCTTTAATATCTAACAATGTTCCCATCAAACAATCAAATATATTATTCTCCACATACATTACATCAATATTATGTTTAGCATCATGATATCTCTAATATGGTAGATGAAAAAATATTATTCTTTTCATCCAAATACGTCTATCATTACCAGATTTCTATGCCTTTCCCAATGTCACATCAAGGTTTTCCACCCTCTAAAAAAACACATTAGAGGATAAAGGTTTTGTAGAAATATCTAATTCTTGTGAGCCATTGAATGCATTTTTTAGTCTTCTATAAGAGTGATCCATATGCAAAAACTTTCGATGACCCATGTAGACTTTTTTATTCCCATGATGCAATTGACAATATGAAGTCTGTTGTTCACAAATTGTACATGCTTTATGCCCCTTAACATTGTATCAAGATAAATTTATATATGCTTGGAAGTCATTTATAGTGAACATAAGAACTGCATCCTACTTAAAATATTCCATTTTATAATAATCATACACCCTAATACCATCCTCCCATAAAAGTTTCAAATCATCAATAAATGGTGACAAGAAAACATCAATACCATTTCCTGGTTGCTTCAGACCAGATATCATTATACTCAACATGACATATTTGCGCTTTATACAAACTTCAGGAGAGAGTTTGTAAATTACCAATAAAATAAGCCATGAACTATGTGTGCTACTGAGGGTTTAGTATGGATTCATTCCATCTGTGCACAACCCTAGTCTGAGATTTCTAATTTCATTTCCCAATGTAGGATACTGCTCATCAATTTTCTTGCATTTTTAACAATATTTTGAATGATGTATTTTTCCATCACATATCCGCTCATCAGCATGCCATCTTAACCTTTTTGCATCATGTGAATTAGCAAATAAACGTTTCAAATGATGAATTATTAGAAGATACCAAAATACCTTAGAAGGGGTCTTTGTAATATCTACATCATCTTGTGATTTTTCATTCAACTTATATCATGATGTCCCACATTTTGGACACTCTGAAAAAAATTCATATTCCTTCCTATATATAATACAGTCATTCAGAAAAGCATGTATTTTCTTGTATCATAATCCCATCGGGCATAATATTTTCTTGGCCTTATAATGTGTATTTGGAAGATCGTTATCTTTTGGAAAAATGTCTTTCACAAATTGTAGCAGCTTTGTAAAACTTTTTTCACTAAATCCATGTTTCATATTCAGGTTAATCAATCGTAACACCACCGAAAAAACTGTAAAATCCGTACAACTAGGATACAGTGGTTTTTCAGCATCACCATATAGACGTGCAACTGTCGGTTCTTTCTCAATTTCTTATGCAAAAATATCACAAATCATTTCTTCAATTCCATCGGAGTTCCCATATTTTGAATCATCATCATCAGTAGATCTGAAATTCTTTCCATTTTCACCATGCCAAATCCAAGGGATATAACTTGGATTAAAACCATGACAAATCAGATGATCTTTGATCTCTCTACTTTTCAACTTCTTTATATTCAAACATTTCAGGCATGGATAGAAAAAAATGTCACTACTTGGAAAACTTCATTTAGAAAATTCCAAAAATGCATCAGCACCATCCTTATATTCAATACTCATTCGATGTTCCGTAATCCAACTTCGACTCATTATTAACCTATAACAAATATCAAAATTATACATCTTGTTATGATAAGACCCATATATATTTTTATGAAAAATATCATAATTTTAATATAAATTTTTTTTTGAAATATAAAACAAATATATGGGTATTTGAAAACAATATACATGAATATCATTTTAAAAAGAAAATATAGTTAGATATAAAATTTTTAAATTCATCTTGGATCCTTTCTTCTTAAGGTACACAAAGAATATATCCTGGTGTAACTAAATACCAAATTCACCCTTCTGTAAAAAATAAATATGAAGTATAAATATTAAAATATGTTTACATTCACTACTAAAAATTACACAGATCCCAACGATTTGAAACCAATGGGATAACTCCGGAAACCATTGGGGTACCCAACAGTTTCAAACATCGTTGGCATGATGGTCATTGCAATATCCCTATACTAACGATTCTACAGGAACCATTGGTATAGACTATATGAAGTTAATATATTCCAATGGTTTCAATGAAACGATTGGGATATATATATATATATATATATATATATATATATATAGACACACACACAGTAAGAGGGTGTCTATCGGGGTTGGGGGCCGTCCATGGGTGGTTGTCCAGGGGGTGGGGGTGTCCAGGTGGGTGGGGGCTTGTCCAGGGGGTGGGGGTGGGGGAGTGGTGTCCAGGGGTCAGGGGGTTGTTCAACCCCCTACCCCATTAGACACCACTCCCACACCTTTCGACACCCCCTAAACCCCACCACCCCCAACACAAACCCCCCTAAACAGCTCCCCACCACTTGGACAGCCCCCTACCCCCTTGGACAACCCACTCACCCTCTGGACACCACCCCCACCCCTGGACACCCCTAACCCCTTGGCCATCCCCCTCACCCCCTTGACACCACCCCCACCCCCTTGGACACCCCAACCCACTTGGATAGCCCCCGCACCCCCTGGACACCACCCCCACCACCTTTGACACCCCATGAACACCCCTACCCCTCCAGACAGACCCCCACCCCCTGGACAGCCCCCACCCCTCTAGATAGCCCCCACCCCCTAGACACCCCCACCCCTAGGACACCCCAACCCCTTGGACAGCCCCTGTACCCCCTGGACACCACCCCCACCCCTTTGAAACCCCCTGGACACCCCCACCAGTCTGGATAGCCCCCACCCCCTGGAAAGCCCCCCCACCCCCACCCCTATAGACAGCCCCCACCCCCTAGAAACCACCACCCCTTGGACACCCCTACCCCCTTGGATAACCCACTCACCCCTGTGGACACTACCCCCACCCCCTGGACACCCCTACCCCCTTGGAAATCCCCCTCACCCCATGAACACCCCACCCCCTTGGATACCCCAACCCCCTTGGACAGCCCCCGCACCCCCTGGACACCACCCCCACCCCCTTATACACCCCCTGGACACCCCCACTACACAAGACAGACCCCCACCCACTGGACAGCCCCCAACCCTCTAGACAACCCCCACCCCTCGGACACCCCCACCCCCTTGGACACCCCATAACCCCCTGGACACCACCCCCATCCCCTTTGACACCCCTAGACACCCCACCCCTCTGACCCCCCCCCCCCCACCCCCGGGACAACCCCACCCCTCTAGATAGAACTCAACCCCCTGGACACCACTCCACCACCTTGGACACCCCTACCCCCTTGGACAGCCCACTCACCCCTTAGACACCCCCACCCCCTAGAGACCCCCACCCCCTTGGACATCCCCCTCACCCCCTGGACACCACCCCCACCCCTTGGACACCCCAACTCCCTTGGATAGCCCCTGTACCCCCAGAACACCACCCCCACCCCCTTTGACACCCGCTGGACACCCCCACCACTCTAGACAGCCCCCACCCCCTGGACAACCCCCAACCCTCTAGACAACCCCCTCCCCTTGATACCCCCACCCCCTTGGACAACCCTCACACCCCCTGGACACCACCCCACCCCCATTGACACCCCCTGGACACCCCACCACTCTAGACAGCCCCCACCCCCTTGACTGCCCCCACCCCTCGAGACAGCCCCCACCCCTGGACATGTAACACCCGAGACTTTTATGAGAAATATTTTGTTTTTATATTATATAAATCATCAAAAGAATCTTTCACTACACACAACACTAGCTTGGTTTGCATTACACGTAATCATGACCTTCCTCGATGGCTTGCGTCGTACACAATACCGAGTTTCACTAAACAACGATTTGCTATTAAAATATTATTAAAACTAGCCATTATGAATAGTAATACCCACTTTTTGAAATTTTGAAATTTTTATTTTTCAAAACAGACTTCATTTTTGGAATCTGAATATAGAAATTAGCCTAGGGTGAAATTTTGGTATTTTTCTGAAAACTTTCAATTCTTGATGAATAGTGAAAACACTGGGTTACTATTGAAAAAACCGACTTTTTATTTAAATAATTATTTAATTTATTTAAATTTATTTTAGGTCACAATTTATACATAATACCTATATAAGTTCAAAGTAATTCATTGAAGTCATTTTATAATAATTTTAGATATATAAAAATTTTATTGAACTTTTCACCGTCTTTTACCCACCTCCTAGGAGAATTTCCAAATTCACATAAAACTTAATTTTACCGCTTCTGTGAGTGAAATTTCAAAAATCCTAGAGACATGGTTAATATCAAGGACTAAAATGTGGTTCAATGAGATGAAAATAATTTTTGGTGAATAGTAACTTTTTACCTTTTTTTACCACGGTTAAAATTAAATAGGGTAATTAAGGGTAAAAATGATATTATTATTACCCTAAAAAATGTCATAATTCTATTGGATAAGTGTAATTCGAAAAAAACAACCTTAGGAATAAAATATGACCATTTAGGCCCACATGGATTAGATTAGGACATTTATTAATAATTTATTTAAAGAAGGGTTAAAATAGTTAAAATGAAAGTTTAATAACTATATCATTTTTAATATAGGGTTATACATAAGATAAATTCGACTATAAATATTCATTAGAAAGATAAAAATATTTCTTACATAATTTTAGTTAATTTTTAATTTTTAGACATTAAATAATTTAATTTATTTATGACACAATGATGATGCAATAATTATATTATTAATGCAGTATTGACATGAGTGATGTTATAAATACCCAAATAAATGTAATTTGAGACTTTTTATGAATTCAACTAATTTTATATGTTAATATGACATGTTAGTATTGATTTAATTAACTTTTTTTGAACTAATAGTTCTGTTATGATTTTCACCAAAATCAATTACCAAATAGTGTCAAAATTGACAAAAAAAACATTTTTAAAACAAATATTATATTATTAACCGTTATTTTATTCCTAAAAATCTATGTTTCGGAAAAATGACTTAGATATGGTTATATATATAAATAATAAACAATTTGGGGTTCTTTTGGCTTGTTATAGTAAGTTTATTAACCATATAGTGTAAGAAAACAAGATTCCACGGTAAAAGTTAAATTATCTAACTTAAAGTTAAATCAAAATGATAAGGTTAAAATAGAACCATAAACTTTTCTAAATTATATTGGATGAGATTATTTAGACCCATTACCACCTTATCTTCAAAATAAATAAATTTGGAGCTATTAAAAATCGAATATGACTTTATAATAAAATAATATTTTAAGTTTTCCTAAGGTGCCCCTCTCCTCCCTTATAAAAGGAAACCTCCTCCATCTCTTCCTCACAACACTTTGAGCCTTCATGCTCAGCCAAACCCTGACAAATTCTCTTATCAACTACTCTAAAAACATCCTAGAGGTCCTGGTCTTCTTAAAAGACCAATTTTAGTGCCCTAAAAGGAGGTCTCAAAGAGGCGCTTCAAAGAAGAGGTAATGCACATTACCGATTCTTTCAACTTTATTTATTCTTCCACTTCTTCTTATTTAGTTGTTTCATTATGAAGTAATAAAATCAGTATCACTCATATAATTATATGTCATTATAAGTATGAAAAAACCTTATTTCACCATCTATCCATCCTACGGAAAATGAAATCATCGCGCGTGCATTCGTACGGAATACCGTCTCCACGCCGTGGTGTAATATATTTTCCACAACCACCTTACTTGGATGGGTATAATGGTGTAAAGAATAAATATATATGATTATTGTAAAGTTATATTGATTCTGAAATATTATACATACACTCCAATACAATTCCACGATCATGGGAACGATATCATCTCTCGTGCGTACGTACGGAATACCGTCTCCACGATGTGATACGACTCGTTTTACATGATCTTCATTGAATAATGATTATATAAATGAATTGAATGAATAAATATGATATATGTTACACCAATACCATTCTGGAAATGAGGTATCTATAACCTCAAAAATAAGAATAAGAATTTATTCGACAAAACACGCATAAGAACAAAACGTAATAAACACCCGAATAACAAGTAGTAATGAAATATTACTAATAATAAGCTAAGAATATAACCATATATGATATCATAAAAATAAGTATAATTATGGAATAAGTCAATAACATTATTTAAATCATTATACAGGAGGTTCGGACACTTACGAAGCAAATCAGACCTAAGGTAAGGGAAAATCTCACAAACTCATTTTTATCCGAGATTTTTTATACTTCAGAGTTTACTGGGGAATATTTATCATCCACATCCACGTTTACTCAATATGTAATATTATTTCCATACACCTAAAATTTTTTAAATAAAATTTTACCCTTCGGTGAGTTTTTAGTAAAAGATATGAAAGGAATCATTTGTCGTTTTTTGTACGAGGTACTTTTTGACTTTTCCGACCAAAGTATGAAAGGAATGTTTTTTTACTTATACAGAATGAATGGATTTTTGGAACATTATTAAATTGAAGCTTCCTTTAAGAGTTTTAAAGTTTATTTTTAATCAACTTCTTTTAGTTCAAAATTATATGACATGTTAAGAAAAGAAAATGTTTTTGAAGTAGAAAGGATATTTTCCTCAAGAATGGACTTCAAGTGTTTTATCAAAATTATTTTCCATCTAAGATAATATAGGGTTCTGTTTATATCCCTATTTTTACGTTGATTTGATTATGTTATGATGGAATTATTTTTACGATATCCTTTTATGGATTATGTTATTATGACGTGATGTTTAAGAATCCCATTTTTATTACATGGGTTATGCTATGATGTATGGTTTATGATTTTGTGGCACACATAAGAATGGTATCATTATGAGAAGGGTGGGACCAATATCTCCCTCCAATGCATTGGGTAATGATTTATATCTCTTGAGATAGACATGGTTGGAACGACAGGTTAATCTGGTTCAGTGAAATAGGATTAAAACGAGGAGTGAACTCTGTTCAGAAATGGACTTTGTCCGCTAAGATAGTCTTGGATATGAGTCTTGACTACTAAGAAATGATTCTATATGATTTTGTGTGTATGCCACAAAGTTTCATGTTTTATGTTATGATTATTGGGATTGCATTTCACTACTATGTTTATCCCATGATTATGAAATTAGGATCTCTTTTACAGGTTAAGATTTCCAAAATGTTATGTTCTTATGAATATGATGTGATTGATATTTCTTTTGATTACCCTTACTGAGCATTTGAGCTCACACTTTTGTATGTTTTCTTTCCCCAGGTCAGGAAGAAGGTTATTAAGTAGGATATTCCAAAAGGGACTCTAGATATGATGAAATAAATGGGAGACAATGTAGATACTTTATGAACAAGTTGTTTATGTTTCCCAGTTTCTAAGGACACTATACCTATACGGTCCTTTCATGGTTTTGTTATATATTGTAATAAGTGTACTTCAATTTTGATGTATTAACAAAGTATGTAAATTATGGGTCTTTATAGGACACCCCCACCCCCTGGACACCCCTACCCACTTGGACAGCCCACTCACCCCCTGGACACCACCCCACACCCCCTAGACACCCCTACCCCCTGGGACATCCCCCTCACCACCCTGGACACCCCCTTGGACACCCCAGCCCCCTTGGACAGCCCCCTCACCCCCCTAGACACCACCCCCACCACCTTTGACACTCCGTGGACTCCCCCAGCCCCTGGGCATCCCCCACCCCTCGAGACAACCCCCATCCCCTTTGTAACCCCATGTACACACACACACACATGATGGAAAACACAAAAAAGCATAAAGTTCCATGATATCACTTCCATGGTTTATTTTACCAAAAAATAATTTAGAGCGTTATAAATGAACACTATGAAACCTACCATGATTGCAAGAATAAAGATAGAAAAATAACTTCTTAAAAAATTAGTTTAGGTCATCGGGACAATTAAAAACTGAAACCGAGCTGTGTGAAGCTTACTTGAGTGTTGCGAGTCGACCTAATATATCTGGTGACAATAAAGGCGATGAATGATGTTGGAAAAACAAGGCTGGAGGTCATGACTTTGAAGAATCCTTTCTAGGTTTTCCGTACGGGAGAGACGAGTCGCAGGTCACTAGATCGAAGAAAACCGAATTAATGAATATGGGGCACTATAAATCATTTAAAAGGTTTATCGCGTCGGTTATTTTATAACTGAAGTGATAAAATGTTTTTTTATGTTTATAACATCGGTTATTTAATAACCGATGTAGAAATGAATTTATCACGTCAGTTATTTTATAAACTATGGGATAAATGGTGCTTTATCACGTCAGTTATTTTGATAACCGACGTGATAAATTGTCGATATTTCTTTTATTACGTCGGTTATAAAATAACCAATGTCATAAAGCGCCCAGATTGGATTTCCACTGTGGTTATAAAATAACAGACGTGATAAAGATAATCTCGGTATTTTTTCCTCAGATATTTTATAACTGCCATAAAAAATGGATTACTTCGGATTTATAATGTCGGTTATAAAATAACCAATGTGATAAATTGATTTTTATAGTTTTGCACGTTGGTTATATAGAACAGTCATGAAAAATTCCAATGTGTTAAACGTTTTTCCACTAGTGTATCTATATTAATGGGATGAAGTCTATTATATAGGATATCCAAGGAAGAATATACTATTAATTGAAAGACACCAAGTACCTCAACTCCTTAATTCTTTATACCATGAATCTTAAAAAAATAAAGTATTACTACTGTAATACATTACAATTCCATATAATGCATCTATCTCGTGTGATATTGGGTTGCTTACCACTACACATTCTACTACATTGTTTAATTACACCATCTAACTAACATTGTCGATTAGTAGAATCAGTGGCTATAGTCTAGCCTATTAGCTATAAAAATTCTAGTTTCCCATTATACAAGAATACAAGAACTAATTCAATGATTCTACTTTATCACTATTCAATCAATCTGAATTTTTTCTCCCATATTATCTTTGACAAATAGAATAATGTATTGGTTATGAAAATGATTTTTTAACTATAGAATAAAAAATATAAAACATGATAAAAATTTCAAAGAGTCACCACCAATACCTTTATTAGGTTTTTATACTTCTATATACTCTCGAATCATTAAGGCTATCATGGTTTCCTCACAATTCACTCAAGTCATACAAAACCATCTATGCCAAAACACAACAAATCCACATCACAATAACTATCCACTTAAAAACCATTTTATTTTAATCCCATTCAATAATATATATATCTAGTAATACTTCCTCTAACATCTCATATATTAAATTATACATCATCTAAAAGTGTTTAGAGTAAGAATTATACATTGAATACTTATATATAGGGATCAATCAATGGGGATTTCAAAATTGAATCCCATATTCATGCATCTTCTCAAAATCATTAATAGCCCCCTTTTAGTACATCATAATACCCATCACCTATTTCCAATGTTCTATAATAGGATTAAACATATATTAATTGATAACTACCAATACATAAACAATTTGAAGACTAGTATAAACCATTTATTATAACATTATTTTGAGAGCATTTTCATATAGAATACTCTCCATGTATTAAACCTCATCATTCGTTCCTAGTTCCTTATCTCTGCATACCATGAATAGGATTTCTAGAGGAGTTCCATATGTTTTTCCTCACCCGTGTTGTGGGGATCCACGACCACACATACAAAACATGTATAGAAGTAGAATAATTTACATGAACATAAGACTCTCTCAATATACATTCCCAAAATATATTTATCCATATAAATAACCTTGATTATGAATCTTCTGTAAAAATGATTATTTCATTGGTTGATTTATTCCTTTAACAAATATTCAAATATAATGTCATATATCTAAATAACTAGGATGACTGAACTCTATTAATTATTAACATTCAAGGGAAAAAAGTTCAAGAATTTCCCAAGAAAAAATATAACTCTGCATGATGTTATTTATTTTTTATTCCATTTTCACGGTGCCTAATTAAAACCATAAAATTTTCATTTGAGCATGCACATGTGGTCATTATTTGGATTCAACTGAATTCTTTTCGGGAAATATATGAGTATTTCATCATGTAAATTATCAAAAAGGAATGTTATATTACTTCAATACTACTGTAGATCATGCATGTCAATGGAAACTAATGTCAAGACCCATCAAATAATTTTATATTTTACTATCATTGAAATAATCACTGGGAAATACACTCATTCTATATGTTAACCAATGTAATTAAAAGACATACTTTTTACCACACCTATAGTATAGTTAGTATTTTATAAGTTCAAAAAATGTTTTTTAAGGACATCCTTTATAGTAGTTATCCACTTAAGCTCCCATGTTTAGATACACAGAGGGAATAAATATCATCCCAAATGGATGAAATTAATTGTTTTATTTATTCATACATATAACATCCTTTTTATATATTAAAAAAACTAAAATCCACCGAATGAATGCACTGATGGTTACTACTATACCTATTCTATTAGAGGATTTTCCTTATAGATCATTACAGTTGTTTGTTTAGCTATTATTTTTATGATATATGAACTACATAAGATTTATGCTTTGGATAATTTTATTTGACATATGATGTTCATAAGTTTTATGTTACATCATGAAATTTAAAAAAAATCAAAATTCAACTGTCATTCAGAATATCCTTAAAATATTTTTTTATAATAATGAGAAGCATATGGAGTTTTGGTAAAAAATTACATTACGTACAAAATCATTGAGTTGAAATTTTGATTTTTTTGAAACTTTTATCTAATTATGATTCCCCTCTATGTTTAGATCCTTCAATACGATATCTTCCATTAAAATAAAATTTCATCTTTTGAATAAATTATAATGGCTTTCTACCATGATTAAAATACAAAAATCATCCTCACAATATCCCTTAATGCAAAAATAGGAGGAAGTTTCATCAAGTATGTCCCTCTCATTTGATGAAATGTGGATATTGGTGACAGAAACAAATACAATGAGATGAGGTATGTCTGTATTCCATATAAAAAAAGTTACATTGGGTAGTTCATCCCATAATGGAAAAAATGTAATCTAGTTGATTATGTGTTACCAAAAATTTAATACATCTTCCTATTTCACCTAGTGGATTTTTATGAATTATATTATTCTAGTCACTTTGAATAATCATTCAGTTCACCCTATCAATGAATATATTATTTTCAGATATCAATATATGTTCTTATGAAATGATATTAAACTACAAATTTTGAACCTTCAGGACTCTCTACATCATTAGTACACACTATTATCAATCCTAAATAACATATTATTTCAACATATGTCATTTTATACATTGTCTCTCCAATATATGCATATTATGAATACCATATAAATCTTCATGATAAAATCAATGAAAATTTTCATTTCTCATGAGGAATTAATTTTCAGACCTAGGGAAATCCTCTCTGAGAATGAACTAGGGATTTCCCCCATATGTTTGTAGACACCAACTCTAACATATATTTATTTGGGTTTATACATGTTCCTTTTTTGGAAACCATTAATTGATTCAGTATAGTTCAATCTTCAAATTTTCAGTACCAAATTCTCCAATGTTCAATAACTATTTAGTATTCTTTACATTTCTCCCTTTCACATTGAGGCGTCTTAGAGAGTCATTCCATAAAAAATTAGATGTTACATGTCTAACATAAATCTTTTATTCTGAAACCCCCCATTAACTATAATGTACAATTATTCACAACTTTTTTTCTATATCTATGGATGAAATGAAAATCATCCAACATCCATCAAAAAACATCATACAGAAATACACTTTATCAAATTTTCAAATATAAATTAAATTATTTTTAAATCATTAGATGTCCCACAATTCTAGAAAATTATATATGTTTCTACTACTTGTCTAGTGAAACAATTTTCCCACACAGAAATTCTTGGATGATTATCCATATATTATATTTACTCAATTGAAACATTAAAAATTTAGTTATCTTTTAATTCCATTCTCAAATGTAGAGTGAAATTAAGTTCCAGAGTGTATAATTAAATAATCTTGAGATCTAAATATAGTTATGGGTAAGACAATCCTATCTTATTACGTAAGATGTGTACATAAAATTTTAAAATTTTATACTCCATATTTAAATTCATTTTGATTAAATTTATTCTTATATTGGAATTTCTATCCAAAATTACAACACAAGGGACAACATTCCACTGATGGTCACCTTATTTGAATTTTATTTTCTTTAACTATCTTATTACCCTTCTATATTAAGGATCATGAAATCTATTCTATATTTTTTCTACAATATTCATGGACATACATTTAATGAGGATCCTCATTCATCATTATGTATCAATCTTTCAAAATCTCTGTATTATTATTTTTGCCTATCTTTTTTAAAACAGTGAATATCATATACTATAATTCAAGGAGCTATGAAAGATACAAAACTATTGAATATTCCTTCATCAACACTTCTAGTTTGGTACCTGTATATTTTAAATGGAATACTTTCTATAGATGAAGACCCACCATCATTATTTTCTAAAATCCAAAATACAATCTATAATATTTATCCACCTATAACTACCCTATTCAAATATCATACATTAAAATATTAGGAACCTCCACTTTATTCTGATCAATGTAAAATAATGATATGAAACTACTTATTGATATTCTCTTACATGTTATATTGTATAGTGATGATACTGAACCAATTTTTAAAACAACATAACTATTGTATAATTGTATAAAACACTACAACCATTTCTTTAATACCACTTTTGGGTCTCACATATACCCACTAATAAAACAACAATACAATATTAACATAAAATTACTAAAGGTATAAATCATGACCAACAATGGACCCAAAAAATTATTTCTGGAACATGAATGTCACCACACCCACATCAACATATTTTAATGTATTTATTATAGAAACATTATGCATTGAAATATCAGTATTAAAATTATAATTATACTAAGAAACTCAAATAAAATAATTTTCACATGGTTTATACTTTCACCATAATCCATGGGGGAGCATTACAAGCCTTTTATTCATGTAAACATGAACATGAATAAATTATTTTTCACTACAGTTCTAATAGAACATAGGGGATCCACCCCACAAAGTAGATATGTATATGAAATGTATCATGTTGTCAAAATATACATATAATTTGGGGATTCCTTCCAACTAAGAAGATATCTTTGGATGTACCCTCCATCCAGAAATTAATTTCTCCACATCAACTCGTCCTACTAGTCTATTGTGAATGTTTTGACTAAAAATTATAGAAATTTATTAATAAAAGGAAGAAACATAAAATAACACAATATGAAAATTCATGTGGGCAAGAAATGGTAAATGTTGAGGGAATACCCTTTTACAATCATAGAACATTAAATAGAAAGAGAACTTTGCCAAGAAAATCAAAAGCCTTTCCTTCTGATTTCCTTTAGAAGAACCAACATAACTGAATGAATGATATCCCTACAAGAAAGGACGGAATAGATAATATTCCAAGGGAAATATATTTTTCTTTTTAGGGAATTAATCACAACAGAATAATATGATTCAATTTTAGAAAGATGAATAGATCTTTCCCTTACATATATTAAGACCTTGAAGTAGCTTTAATGCCTCATCCACCAGTAAATTACCCTCCCCAGTGTTAGTAAAAAAATCCTTAATAAATGAGCTGTGATCATCCCAAATAGCAACACCACTTCGCATGATTACTTGTACACAAGAACCATCTGTACTTAATTTATTCCAAATGATAGGAGGATTCCATCACACCCATACACTAGAGTACCTCTACCCATAAATTAATATATCTATCAATAGAACTGATGAAACAAAAGATTGTAGAACCAAATAAATATTCACACATTTACAATTATACATAAACGAAGAGAAAAGGTACTAAAATATATATCAAATACATAGTAGGTTTGGATGAAACCCTTGATGAGAAGCATCATTCCACAAATCCCATAACGTCCAACAAGCTGCAAGGATGAGTAAAGACCACCAATTGGCTTTCACCTAATCCATTTCCTGTAAATTCCATCATACATGAGGAAATTATTGCACGGTCCTCACACAACCACTGATGTACGGAAAACTAGAAATATAAACCCACAGATGGACAACCTAATCACTTTTGAAAAAAAGAAGAAAAAAAGTCTCAGAATGAGAGATCAAGAAGAATTGGAATTTTGAAACACGGGGAATTGAAAACCATTGAATGTTATCATTAGTTGGAATAGAACTTTTATAAATTCTCAAAATAGGAAAACTAAATTTTTATGTGAGGTATTTACACCAAATTTTTCTGCCTATACAGTCCAAATTCGGAGAAGAATAGATCATAGGATGAAAGGCTAAGCATAAAAAATTACTAGTGGAAGAAGATTCAACATAACACTTATCTAGATCCATCAAAAAGCAAATATTACCCAAAACATTTTTTTGACCCTCATTTAACACTACATCAGGGAACATCGGGTATGCTCTTTCTTTCCTAATAGTGATATTCATGGCTGGACAACTTGGAAGAAATAGAATGGAACTAGCCCAATTATATTTCCAGAAAGAAATGACACCACCCCCAGTAATCCAGTTAGAATTATCCAAAATAGGTGAAATAAGACACTTTAAAAATTCCAAAGGAGAGAACCATTATCATTGTCAACCCATTCAAGTGGTAATTCCCTATACTTCCTCTTGATAAAATTAGACCAAAGAGAATCCCATAAAAAGACTCCCACACTAGATTATCCTTCATACACTACATATTTTAACCAATACCATTGAGATTAAAACCCCCCCTCTTGGAAAGGTCTTCCCAAAGTGGACCAACTGTACCAATGATGACATAATTCATGATGAGGTTCCCATATGAAGTAATTTATAAGCCATTCAATATTCCAAAACACTACTTTCAGAGGTTTACACAAAGATATGACATGAATAGGAATGGATGAAAGCATAATGTTGTCCAAAGTGATCCTTTCCCCAAATTATAAAGAGAGAAATTCCCATTTTTTGATCCCTCCCAAAATTCTAGACCTAATGGGATAAACATGAAAAATTATGACTCTCTGATTATATAAAGAAGCACAAAAATATTACATTGGGAAACTTTCTTTTCATAACAATTTTATTATAAATGAGCACAGTTCTCCTAAAAGAAAACATGTTGGAGATAAATACAAAAATTTTGTTAATATTGGAATATTGTACAGATTTATTTCAATATTTAGAAAGAGTAATATTGAAATTATTAATAGAATTGGAATTTTCAATGATGAAAATTAACATATCACTATAAAAAAAATATGAGAAATACGAGAGAAGTTATCCTGCCATATAAAGGGATGAATCAAGCCAATATAAATAATCTTTTATGATTTATGCTGAGAAAATCATGGTCCATAATGAATAAGATCAAAGATATAAGATCTCCTTGTCTCAAGACCCTTGATGATTTGATGAAACCAAAATATTTCCCTATTATGGAAATAAATAACCAAGGAGAATAAAATCACCTGAAGAAGAGATCACTGACCTAATAAAAAGAAACTTTTTCTTTGTAGTTTAATGATAAATGAACAATGTATATAATCATAGTCCATTTCCATATTTATATTTACCATATCATTACATCCAATCCCACTTTTTCCAAGATCAGAAATCATTTACTAGGAAAGACCAATATCTATCTGAATACCTCTATGTTTAATAAACATATTTTGATCTATAAATACATAGAGAGGAAGTTGGAGGGAAAATATTTTGTTGAGAATAGTGGCCATCAATTTATAAGAAACATTACACATCCTATTTAGAGAAATGTTCCCAAAACTACTTGGCTAATGGACTTTAGGAATACGATATAGGATGGTAGCTGAAGAAACTCTATGTAAAGGACCAACCATGAAAAAATAAAGAATAAAACTCACCACATACGCTTCCATAATGAGCCATGTATCAAAATAAAATCCACTTGGAAAACATTAAGGACAAGGGGCACTTTTAGGATTAAGAGACCTGATTGCCTCCTTTATCTCCTCCTCTCCCAGAAGTGACTCCAACCTTTGATTGTCCCAACTAGAAAAAAAAGTTGAAACATTGTGAAAAAAGGATCAGAGGTTTACCAATCTGAAGAAGAAGCTTTATGAACCTACCACTGATTGTAAAGTACCTTAAAGAAGTGAGGCACATCCAAAGGACACACCACACTATCATCAATGGTAAAGGATCCACTAGGGAGATGAATATTAATTTTTTTAATAAACCTTTTCTCCATAATAAAAACATTAATGAAAGAAGTATTTTTGTTACCAACCTTACAAAACCTAGCTTTTGATCATTGTCTAGATAATGTTTCAATTTCAATCAAAAATTCCTCCAAAATTTGAATATTTCTACATATGAAATTATTATTCTCACCATGAAATTGATGTTGTAACTGATAATAAAGAAGTTTGATCTCCTCCTGGAGAGTATCCAAGACAAGATCTTAATCTGGAATCTGAAGGAGCCATAATAGGATGGTATCCTTATGTATCCTATGTTTATTATGAAGTGAGACCCATGGAAACCCCGAATAGGAACATACTAAGAATCCTGAATCAAATCTATAAAGCCTTCCTATTTCCACTATGTACATGAATAAAATAAACCCTTCCCAATATCACCAGCAACATGAACATGATGTATGAGAGTAGAATGATCAGATAAGGACATAGAAAGAATAGTGACAGAGGAACTCGAGAAATATCATATTTCTTGAAAATTCCCAAGAAACCTTCCACGTCTACTAGAAATCATACTACTTCCCGAACGATTATTAAATCTTGTAAAAGGTTCTCTATAAAAAACCAATTCCAAAATCTGGTTGGATGTAATAAAAAATGAAAGTATTTTATAAAATTTTAGGATAAATTCATCCCCATTGTTTTTAGACATATCCAAAATAGTTTTGAATTATAATTTAATAAACAAAGTGGAAGAGCTAGAGTTGAAGGCCAAAAGAGAGGCGCATAAAACATTCCATTTTGTTGGATCATAATTGGAATAAAAAATAGCCATAAAGTATGAAATCCAACTATTACTAACTTTAATTTAAATTTTATGAATGAAGAACTCAATTAAATAAAAAAATATTGGATCATTCCAAAATATCCAAATATTTCGATTATCATGATAATTATGCAAAAATTGACTGAAATGAGAACTAAGGGCCATATATTTAATCGATTTAGGATTGGGATTTGGTTTAGGGATGGCAAAAAAATAAACTATTTTCTTTCGAATGATCATTAAAAGGAACTGTTTCATGGCCAAGTATCTAAGTCCCCCTTTCCATATAATAAAACTAGTTATGAAGAAATAGTGAAATTGTCTTGGCGGCTTAATCCTTAAATTGTTGATATGGATATGGAATAATTTTCAATTCTACTGGGAGGAATATTGTGTTTGGATGAATTAGAAACACCCCAAACTAATGATTATGGTATGTAGTCCTATCCAAAATCTTCTAGAACTATGATTAAATTTAGAATAGAAGAACAATAATTAGGAATAGAAGAATTATACGAGCCTTTAAGTGGAAAGGGAGACACGTAATCTATTGAACTGGAGTCTAGATCAATAGAAGTTTCTATAGGAAACTCTTGATTAATATCTAGAATTAGGGAGCCAACCCCTTGATCAACCAAATAATAGGAAACAATAGCTGCATCAGTTCTAGAACCAACCAAAAAATCTGGTGAAACCACCACTGGATGAATAAGGCTTACAATCTCCACCCCAAAATACCATCATTTTCCTTTTCACATAGATATGTATATCCAAGAGTTGAAGATTTTTGGAAAATAGGATCGTAAACCAAAGAATTACCTTTGACTAAATAACCTGCACCAGACACCTCCTGAACTAGAGAAACATAATTTAGAATCCCTGATGAAACATGATCCTAAATCACAGAATCATTCTCAAAAGTTTTCTCATTCACATGATGTTGAGGTTCATCTAACACCCTAACATGGACAACTCAATTCCTATAGAATATATATGAATTCCCTTGATGTTTTCCTCAAGGGAAAAAACTAGGAGGTTGTGGGAAAATAATATTCTTCCATAACGATAAGTCATTACCAACACTCAGATGAATTCTATAATGGAGAGGATATTCTAGATAAAACTCAAAAAAAATCAAGATACTATAATATTATCCATCCTAAGAGTAGAAACAACAGCATAATTAAAATTACTCCGAGTATTTCTGATTTATTTTAGGACAAGAATATTCTAAAATGCAAGAGGAATCCCAGGAAGATGAATCCAAAAGGTCACCAAAAAAGTGTTGTTTTCCTGATGAGAATAAATAGACCACCAAAAAAGAATGAAACTATGATATCCACAATAATTAATCTCCCATGACCAGGACAAAATAACGTGAAATTCAAAGAATAAGTTTATAAAAAATGATTTCCTAGAGATAATAGAAACCTCTGCCACACTAGTATGATCCCAAGGATCAAAAATGTTTGAAAAAAAACAAAAATAGATAATGACAATTGCAAAATATTGTGACAAGGGGACAATGATGATAATGTGATGATTCAGAGAGTTTTAATTCCAAAAGTGATAAGGGTGGAAACCCGTCCACCGATTCTCATCCCTTTAAATCCACAGAAATTGGACGAACCACAGGGATAGGGGTTGAGAAACTGATAAAAACTCACCAATCACCACTGATCAGTAGGACGAATCCATTGTTGGAAAACCCTAGCCATATGGAAAATGTGGATGATAGGAACTTCCAGTAGAAAAAGGTGTCGAAGGATCTATGAGATATGATTGAGACATGGTAGGGGAGGCTCCGAGAAATCCCCAAACGAGAGGCCAAAATAACAGCTCACTAGACATGATGTCAGAGAAGCAGGATCCACCATTGCACCAACATAGGAAAAAACTCTGGAAGGTAGAAATTATGAAAAAATGATAGGTACTTGAAGCATGTAATAACGAGAGGGATCATTCATTTTTTAATCAATTGTGAATGTTTTGAAGCTATCAAAATTGAAGTATAAGAAACCTTGATTTTCCCACACTACCTCAAGATTGAGTGTCTAATGTAAGATTCTGAATACACATTTTAATATATCATCCAACTACACCATATGAAAAAAATCATATAGCTATATCATATAAAAAGTACTCTATCTAGAGGTATGAATTAAATCTAGTTTTCCATCATCAGTAAATCTTGGATCCCAGTCATTCGTAATCCACCATATCTATTTAAACAATTTTTAATTAGGATAATGATGTGTAACACCCCATGTTTTTGTAAAACATTAGGATTGAATACATTAATTTTATTTTATAACTTTTTTTATGATAAAAAATTTCAATCATTCATTTTACTATAAAATGAGTTAAACATGAATTACATGCAATATTGGGTATCTTTTTAGCATCATTTTATTATTATAATTATTTTAGTGACATAGTTATAACATATCATTAAACATAGTAATATGAATAATAATAATGAATTTAAATTATTATTTATAATGGTTTTATATAAATAAAACATATTGATAATTATACATATAATTTGTCCTTCTATAAACAATAATAAAATTAACTCTAGAAACATTAAAAAATATAATTTTATAAGTTAAAATTTATTTATTAATTAATAATGTTAAAATTACCATAGGCTGATTTTTTTTGATATTTTTATGACAATTAGCTTTTTTTATGAATAGTGACAAATACTGAATTTTAATTCAAAACATCTTTTTTTAATATCTTTATATTGTTATATTAAATATTAATTTCGTTTTAAAATGTAATTAGGATAATTTTACATAAATTAATCTGATTTCAGTGATCAGAACCAATTTTTAATTGAAATTGGATATATGAACATTCCAAAATCATAATTTTTTTTAAAAAAACTCGTTGTCGCGACATGTCTGGGGGATTAATTTTAAATTAATTTATGACAATTATGTGATTTTAATTTAAAAAAATGGATTCAATATTTAGATTAATAATAATGTATATTGTATAATTAGTTAATAATAGTTATGTAACCAAATATATTATTGAAAGTTATTAAAATTCATTATTGTGATTAAGGGAAAAATTAGCATAATGAAGAACAAAACCTTAATCCTTAGGCCCAAAATGACCTATCTAGTTTTCCAAAATCCATTGTATGTGCATATTTCATTCATATAATACAATTTATTTTATTTGGATCATTATTGGATCCATTTTTTCTGAGAAAAACATTGGTTTAATTCCCTTTTAAAATTTTACAAGAATGTGATGCATCCTGCACTATAAAAAGGCACTCACCACACCCAATTATTCACACCACTCAAGAATTATTGCTCATAAAATTAATAAATAAATATAATTACAAAATTTGTATCTTCCTCCTATAATCCTATATTTATGAATATATCCATCCATAGAATCTATTTTTTTTAATCCAAAAAGAGTTACTTAAAGAAGAGGTAATGTCTTTTTAAAGATCCTTTGTTTTATTTTCATTCTCCACCCGATAAAATATTATTTTTTCATGAATATTTTATAAAACCAGTATCCCAAATATTTTGAGATTTCATTATATTAGGATTTCCACCTAATAATACAAACACATTAATATAATCGGTAAAAAATTACCATTCATCTGTACAGAGAATTACTGCCACATGGAAGAATGTTGTTTATTTTTTTCTTTTACCACCTTTCATGATTGAGAATTATGATGGAAAATATGATTTTATATTATATATATTATCCATATAAATTATTTAATATTAAAAAATTATTTTATAAAAAATAAGTTTTAATTCCATGAAACTTTAAAATTAGAACATTATATTTGGTAACGTGCATGACACACACCGACTAACATGTAAAGGAATATAATATCCCGATAATTTACAATATAATTTATATTTTAAATTAACAAAATATATTAATTTTATTTAATTGAACACAATACTATGTTTCATTTCATCACACGCATCAAATGAGTTTCTTCAATCGCTTGTTTTATACACATGATCACGTTTTAATGAATAAAAATATATTATTAAAATATCATTATTTTATATAATAATACTTAAACATACCGTTAAATTAGTTTTTATGAATTATATTAACTATCTTACGAAATTATATACATTATTTATCTAATTAAATATTTTTTACATTTATCCAATAGGGTCTATAAGCATAAGATATGAATAAATACATTTTTATTGTTAAAAGTTTTATTATTAAAAAAAAGAATTTTTACAACATTTTAATGGATAATCATATTAAAATCCAATTATTCAAAAAATATAAAAAATTTTAATTCAAAATAAACTGCATCTTTTAATGTGAAAAAATTAGAATTAGGTTAGGGTGATTTTATGGTATTTTTTGATGAAGTTTCTTTTCGTAATTATATTGAAAAATACTGAATTTTAACTCAAAACAGGTTTTTAATCTAATATTTTTAAAAAGATAAATTATATTTTTTACTTATTTAATATTATAATTAGATAATTTTTATATCAATTAGATCAATTTATTTCATTATATTAAATTTATGTTTGAAATATATTGCAATAACATATCAAATTTTTGAATATATTTACTTAAAAATCTCCTTTATCTTGTCGATGAGTTTAAATTTATTTAACTTATATGATTGAAATTTGAAAAAATGGATTAAATATCAGTATTTAGATTAATTTTTAGTTTCTAATAATTTTAAAATATTTCTTTTAAATATTATTGAATGTGATTAAAATTAGTTAAAGCGATTAAGATAAAAATTATCTTTATAAGGGACAAACCATAAACATGATAGAAAAATAACATAGAAACTTTTAAAAAATACACTAGATGGAAATATTTTGACCATATAATAAATTGAAACATATTAGGTTTATTATGGTATCTAATTTCCATAGGAAAAATGTTGTTGTTATTCTCTTTTAAAAATTTACAAGAATGACACTTCTATATCACAATTTAAAGCATTCATCCCTCCCAATTATTCACACCTCTCAAGACACATTGGATTGACCAATATCTATAAAAATAAATCATAAAAATCCATCTACTAGTAGTATAAGTATTTATTTGGGAATAAATAAATCCAAGGAATCCCATTTTATAAACAGAAAGGTGCTACCTGAATAATATATAACATCATTCCTCAATATCGTTTGTTTTATTTTCATTCATCTCCCGCTAAAACATTAATATTCAGTTATTATATAATAAAAATAGTATCATATATATATATATATAAGGTTTATAAATAAACATACACACACATATATCTCATGGTTAACACAAATGTCATTTATGTTTATGATGAACGACCAACTCAAAAAACGATGTCGTTCAATTTTATATTACCACTTATAATGGTTGGTAATTATGACAGAAACTGTGTTTATAAATGATATATATGATATTTATAATTTATTTATTCTTGTTTAATTTTAATATAATACATTCCTATATTATATAATTTTTTTTGAAATATGATAACATCATTTTTAGATGTGTGGACTACCGCCTCCTCAAAGCGATGTGCATCATTCACAATATACATAGAATGTATAAAGGATTGTTTTGGTAAAACTATATGAAATATATTAAATAAATATTATAATATAATTATAATTTGAATATATATATAATTTAATTTTATGTATTTTAATACAAAATAGAATTGAAAGTAGCTTTCATGCGTGCGTACGGGATACCGTATTCAGGAATAATGCATTCCATTTCTTATATAAAATTATTATAAATTATTATAAATGAAAAAAACACTAATTTATATGATATATAAATCATCGTTTCATTCAATATAATATGAAACCATGATAAAAAAAGTACAAAGTCAAAACATACATGAGAAACTAGTCAATTAACACCCAGAATAGTGAATATACTAAAAGATTGCTGACAAATTAGTATAAGATATTATTAGAATATAATATATGATATCATAAATATTAATATGTTTCAATAATAAGTTATTAACATGTTCATAACCATTATATAGGAATTTTAATTATTATTACCTGAAAGCAAATGAAGGTTCAGGTATTTTCATCTCACCTTTTACATTCGCGAGGTAAAATGTAAAATTCAACACATACACATCTTTTGTGGATTATATACTTACCATTTTTATATATTATATTATAAATAGTTTTATCTTCATGTTCTTTTGAGATTAAATTTGAATAATTTATTTTATGTTTATTTGAGGGAATCTTTAATAAGTGTAAGTGAATTTCATAACCCAACTTTGTTTATTTAGATTATATTTCATTTACATTGTCAGTAATATTCTAATGATATTTGTGTAATCATGTTTTAATATATATATATATATATAAATTATTTATTTGGAACATAATTTTTTACACATAATCCATTTATCTATTGATTCCCATATCAACATTATTTTCATTTCAATGGTCACATCACAATAACATTTTAAGAGGGATTTTTATATACGAGTTTTTCATCGGAGTAAATTATTAGATGATTTTTCGGTAAACCCATTAATTTTCTTATCCATTATTTTTATGACCTTTTTCATGTAGTAATACCATTTTCCCTTATTTGGTGATAAATTTGTTTTATAAAATGTTTTAAAAAACCCGAAACCATTTCTCTTGTTAGTTAGGGAACCAGTTTTATTCTAAAAACCCTATCTTCTAAAAAGATTTAAAAAATATTATCTCACTTAGAAAATGAATTATTAAATAAAATATTTCAACTCTTTCCATTAAATTTCTTTTCAAAGAAATCCTCATATATTTTTATGAATAAGTGATTTTTCTTACTTTCATCTGTAAAAAAGGATTATAATTTTTTACTGTATACTTCATTTATGGGTTTACCTACTGTCATTTCACTAAAGCATACTTTGAGTTTTTCAATGGTAACTTTTTAAGTAAGGTTTTCTCATATTTAATTATCATTGAAAAGTATTTTAAATATTTTTTTTAAATGAGGATGATATTTTTCTCAAGAATGATTTTATAATATATATTTATATTATTTACATTCATCAATGACAAAAACCCTCTATTTATAATCCACTGGAGATATGTTTTATTAATACCATCCTTATTCTTCATCTATATGCTTAATGAAAGATTTTTCCACAGATAGTATTGAAATTCACTTCATGGATTCCTTTGTTAGTACCCTTTAAATATTTAGTTTCCTATAATCATAAGCCATTTAATTTCCCCTATTTATCTATATCATGTATCATGGATATGTATGTTTCACAAATTGTAAGAAATTTCTATATACTAATTTTAAATTGATTTTTATTTGATATAATTTGGAAATATTGATATATCTGTGTTCTTTATTCAATATTGATATTTCATTATCCATATTATTTAAATCAACCATTTGATATGAGAAGTTATTTGGACTAGAAATGAAGGTTGGGGAACTAATATTATATAACCCCTTGATACATCAATATGATCTCATGAGAAAAATTAGTTTGTCAATTTAAAATGGTTTCTACATGTAGTTTGAAACTATCTTATGAAATTTCCTGATGGTATTGGTTTTCATGTTCCACATAGAAGTTGTCCAATAATTAGTCATTTACAACTGTTTCATTAATTATTTAATATCCATTATATTCTCATAATGAAAATTTCTATTGATTCATTAATTATAATTTCATTGATTAGATGGAATGTGATTTTAGATTCTTACCTTGAAATATTGATTTTCCTCATCTAGTTGTTTTAAGGACATGTGATTCAAGTTATTTCCCATTCCATAAAGTTTACTGAGTTGTTTATCATTTTATTGGTTTAATGGAATATTTATTTTGTTATTACAGTGACACATTGATTATTCTCATTGAATCATTATTTGTTCCACTACATTTACCCTTACTAAGAATTTGAGCTCAGCCTTATTATATTTCTTTTCCTTAGGATTCCACGAACCGTTCGGATAAAATTATGCAAAGATAATCAAAATTAAATAGAGTTATTATCATTGAATAAAAAATTATGTTGTCATTAGTGTATACATTTGTAATAAAAGGATTGTGTATATATCTTCTTTACCAAAACAACTAAACTATTTGGTCCTTCAGGATTTGATTACTTGTAATCATGAAAATGTCACTATAGTAGACAATGATTTTGGGCTTTCGGGGTTGGGTCAATATAGTTGGTATTATAATAAGCTAGTAGAATCATTAGGAATTGTATTTAGGAAAACATAGATTAAGGAACATAGATCTAAGGTATACTTTGATTATATGTATATAAGAACATTGTAAAGTTTTGTAAATATATATATTATTTGATATTTCATCGAAATAAATCCCTATTTGGATACTATAATGGGATTTGGTTCAGGAAAAAATGTAGCTATGGGTAAAAACTATGAAAAGGGGCTTCAGGCCAGACTCTAGTGTGACCTAATACATGAAAACAGACATTATGGTGCACTGTTTCTAACACTGATTAGGGATATTATTTGGATTATTCATATTTTCATTTCAATCCATAATGAATGATTTGAATATGGAATAAAAATGAATATCCTAGTTTGAATCTAAAATATTTTAGATTTAAATCCAGGATTCATAAAAAAAAGATATCCTAGAAATGATTACAAACATTTCCAACTATGACTATTTTTATCATAATATAATTTGTTGTTTTAGTCAATATATAAGACCTGAAGGAGATCTGTTAACATTGATTATTAAATATAATGTGGTGAAATTGAGATACCAAATAAGGTGTGTATTATATTGAATGATATGATGATAATTCCTAATCAGTTTTTACAAAATATGATTAACAACATATACATTAACCAACCTTCAAACTCACAAAAAAGATAATGATTAATTTTTCTAAGAACTAAAGTGGTGGATACCATGGAGAGAAGATGGTTTTATTTCCTTAATTCATGAAATGTGGAATGAAACATCATGAAAATTGTCTAAATAGAATGGAGAAATTATTTATGTGTGGAAATAAGGATATAATGTAAAGAATTGTTGAGGAAAAATGAAGAGTACGATGGAAGGAAATAAATCTCATAATAATGATCAAATTTTAGTTATTTTAATTCAATGTTTGAAACATATGAATTACCCATGTCAATTCCGTATTCAAATGGATAAAACTTAGACTATAGAAGGATGAATGTTGAAAAAATGGACTATGTATTCTTTTATTGAGGTTTTATTAAAAAACATATTTAAAAGATTATTTATAGAAAAAATTTCAAGGATGTACATCATATTTATTAATAAGGTTTTTGAAAAGGAAAAAACTATATTCTAGGCTACAACCCATAAAATCATCCAGGGCCACTGAACTCGAACCCATGATCAAAGGATGAGAAGGATTTTACGACAACCACTAACCTATGCAATTTCCTTTTTTATATGTAATTGTTTCTACATGAACAATTTAAGGAATAAATATTAATTATTATATAGTAGTATAAATTTTTAGGTTTAGAGATTAGTAAATTAACCATTTTATAATTAGATAATATTTAGATACAAATAGATAGGAAGTTCAATCTTTTATGGGCCTTATGATCCATTAAGTGTTTATTATAGTGCTCTAATAATCACAGATAATTTTTTGATATCCATTTCATGAAGTAAGGGATGAATTATAATTTCATCAAAGAACAAAAAAAATGTTGAAAAATGTATTTATAGATATTTTTTTATGTAAATTTAATTAATTATATTCATAGGAAGTTAATGAATTACTAATCATTAGGGAAATTATTAAAAATGTTATCATAATACCGTACTTTTTGTTGAAAAATTGGTGTTTTTAGTCGTCATGCGTTTATAGCTGGGGGGGCATGATTTTCCATTGATCAATTACTTATTTTTGATTGTTGAAATTAATCACTCTAGATAATTATTTACACATATCCTCCACGTACATATCTCTACAATAACTATTGTTCTCCTACATAGAGACCTAATTATATGTTAGTCTATGTGACCATTATACTTCCCATTCTATCTATTCTAGAGGATGTTTTATAAACCCTTCACATGATGTGGGATTTGAATATTAGAGACATTGAAAAATTTATAACTATTTATGTGTTTAAATTTCTAGGACACAATTTAATTAAGGTGGGGAGAAGGTAACACTCCAAAATTCAAAAATAAGTATACTGTATTTGATTGTGTGTCTGACATGCAACACCGAGCATTTAAAGGAATATAACATCCCGAGACACTAAACATATAATATATGTTTTAATTAAATTTAAATTTGATATAGATTAAAATTCACATAATGATGAGTTATCTTGCATCATACACAATATGGATTTTCATCAATGTAATGGGTAAAAAACACGACCGAGTTTAACCGAACAACTGTATATTATTAAAATATTATTATTTAATATAATAAGACTTAACCAACCATTAAATTAGAAGTTATGAATAGTATTAACTAAATTATGATAAAATATATTTTATATATCAAATAAAACATTTTTGATATTCATCCAATATGATTGATAAGATTTAGATAAAATATATCCAGTTTTATGCTTAAAAATTTTATTTTACTAAAAACAAAATTATAACATATTTCCATGGTGAACCTATCTTAAATAAAATTTGGAAATTTTATAAATTATATATTTCAAAATAAATTTCATTTTTGAATGTGAAACATCAAAATTATGTTAGGGTAAATTATGAATATTTTTCAGTGAACTTTCATTTTTTGGATAAATATTGGAAATTATGGAATTGGAATTCAAAATTGCTTTTCCATAAAATTTATTTAAAAGGATGAAATCTATTTTTTATCATTTTAAAATTTTAATTAGATAAATTTTATTACATTTAATCCAATTTAGTTAACTTTAATAAATTTCACTTTGAAATTAAATATAAAAACATAGAAAACTTTTTGTCATTTTAACATTAAAAACTCATTTCGTCATTCAGTCCGTGGGATTAAATATAAATAAATTTAGGACACATATATTATTGAAATTTGGAAAAATGAATTAATTTTTTTAATCATATTAATTTATAATTTCAAATAATTTCAACTTTTTATTGAAAAAATATATTAAGGGAAGTGATTAAAATTAATTAAAGTAATTAGGTGAAAATGTCACTTAACAAGGGTCTAATAATTAGACATAAGGGCCAATTGAAATTTAGACATGTAAAAAATCCAATTTAAGGACATATATAGACCCTATAATAAATTTTAATTATTTTTTTTATTATGGAATACCCTTTACATCAGAAAAACATGGGTGGGATTTCATTTTAAAATGTTTTTTAGATTTACACTCCTCATCCACTATAAAATAACTCTTATCATTATGACTTACTCACACAAATAAAGATAAATTGGATTGAAAAATATCACCCAAATATGTACTAATATATCAGCCCTAATATTAGAATCCACTCTTTGTGTATAATTCTTTCCCAGGAAGCCCTTTATTGCAAAAAAAGTAGTTACCCGAATACGAGGTGACATGAGTCCTCAATCTATTTTTTATTCTTATTGTCCACAATATAATAAATTATTATGAAATGATTTTATAATAATAATATTATAATAAATATACAGGGATGAATTTATTCATTGGGTTATACCTTCACTTACACCATCATCCTTCTAATTTTTAACTAATATACTATTTCTGTTTACAGCGAACAACCACCTCACAAAATGATGTCGTTCATATTTCCTTTACTGCCTCTCATGGTTGAAAATAATGATGGAAAACTATTTACATATGATATTTATGATATTTATAATTTTTTTATGTTTATTAAAATTATTTATAACACATACCCATATGTTTTAAATTTTGTACAAATACAATGACATCGTTTTAGAAGTGTGGACTACCTCTTCCACAAAATGACGTGATTAAATCATGATATACATGTAATGTATGAAGGATGTATTTAATATAATCATATAAAATATGTGAAATATATATGATATTGGAATGATAATATATATAGTTTAATTTTCATTATTTTAATATGAAAAAGAAATGAATTTAGTGTTCAAGCATACACACGATCTACCATATCCATGAATGATGCATTCCATTTATTACCACAAAATATCATAGATTATTATAAATATATATATAATTATTATATATGAAATTTTAATAATTTTTTAAATTATATAGATAATTAAAAAATTATAGGAACAACATTTTATAAGTCAAACACACTTTTCAAACAAGGAAATTAACATACAAAATGGTGAAAATAATGAAATATTCTTAACTAATTTGAAATAATATATTTTATAAAGAATATATATGATATTATTAATGTTAATATGTTTATAGAATATGATATGAACAAGTTAAAACCCATTATGACGTAATATAAATCACATTCACCTAAATGTAAACACACAATTTAGGATTCTGATTTCAATTATTACATCCTTGAGAAAAAATGTTGTATTCAACACTTAATACTTTTTTGGTGTATCTACTGGACATTTTAATATATTTTATTGTTATCTGTTTTATCTTCATGGTATTTTGAGTTCAAATTTTAATTATTTCTTCTATCTAGATTTGAGTTAAAAGACACCATGTGGAAAAAAATTCATACCCCATTTTATTTCTATTGCGATAAATTACTTACTATTTTCATTTAATATTCTAATGTCATGTGTGAAATATAATTTTACTATATATAGTTTCAGATACATTTTTTATGTTGATTTACCTTTTAAACACAAATTATATTTATCTATGATTTTTCCAATCAGTATTATATACTTTTTAATAGTTCACATCACAATCATATTTTTTCTCTAGATTGTATAAATTGAATTATATGAGATGAAATTATCAAATAATTGTTTATTAAAACCTTTTATTTTCATTAATTATGGTTATTTATTACCTTTTTCATTTAATAGTACCATTTTTCTAATATTTGGTTCTAAAATTGTTTTATAAAATGTTTTTAAGAAAACCTGACTTTATTATTTCTTTATTTGGAGAACGAGTTTTCATTTAAAACCCATATTTTATAAAAAGGTTATAAATAAAATTTTCTTACCATTATATACTAATTTATTGAACACATTTTTATCATTTCTTATTTAGAAATATACTCAAAAGTATATTTTTTCTCTTTTCGAACATGGCATTTTTCTAACCTTTTTCCTTGCAAAGAAATGTTCTTTTTATCTTGTATGGAATTTATTGATTTACCCACCATCATTTCATTAAAATTTCATTTTAATGTTTAAAAATATAAAATATAAATAAAATTAGTCCAAAAGTTGTTTTTTATTTAAAGTATTCTCCAAATTTTTACAAAAATAAAATGGATATTTTCCTCATGAATGTTTTTAAAATATATTTTTTGTGTATTTCTATTCATCACAGTCATAAACTCTTTATTTTTACTCCATTAGGGACATGTTGTATCGATACCATCATTATTCTACACTTATGGGGTTTATGATTTATTTTTCCAAGGATAGTATTTACATTCACTTCCTTGATTATTTTGCTAATCCCATTTATATATTAAATTTCCTTTACCCATTAGTCATTGAATTGAACCTAATTATCTATATCATTTTTCATGGATATGTTTAACGAATAACTGTATAACATTTCTATATTAAATATTTTAGTTGATACTTATATGATTTATTTTGAAAATATTGGTAAATCCTTATTCATTCTTTAATATAGATATTTGATTTGGCATATTATCTAATTAAAATATAATTTATGAGGAATAAATTGTAATGGAAATGATGGGGGGTCCTGAACATTATATACCCCCTCAATAAATTGAATGGTTCTAATGAGGAAAATTAGTTTCAAAAATTAAATTTGTTTCAACCGGTAGTTTTTAATCACCTTATAAATGGACTTGATGGTATATGTTTTCATGTTCTTGATACATGACATCCAATAAATAATCATTACTATAATTTTGATTTATTATTTGTTTTTAATGAGATTTTAACAATGAATAAATTCATAGATTAATTTCGTTCTTATTTTATTGATTAAATGGAATGTGTTTTCTGTTTCTTACCAAACCGTATTGATTTTTCCTTATATTTTTATCTGTTTGGAATGATTTTCCAGTTATTTAAAATTCCACATTGTTTACAAAAATGATTATTAATGTATTTATTTAATTTAATGGGTACTCAATTATTACCATCCCATATTGATTATTCTCATTGATTGATTATTGATTCCACTATATTTACCCTTAATAAGCATTTAACCTCACCCTTATTTGGTTTCATTTCCCCAATATACCCTGGTATGTACTAAGAATGTTATACAATGATATTCAGTATGAAATATATTTATTATCCTAAAATGAAAAAATAATGTTTCAATTGGGGTATTCAATTATAATACACAACTCATGTTTGAATCTAATTTACTAACACTACCAACAATTCGGTCTTTCTAGATTAAATTCCATAAAAATAAGAAAATGTAATGGTATTAGACACTAGATAAGGGATATGGGGGATATGACTATATATTCCTTGATAGTTTCCATTTTTTGTAAATATGATAACATCTTTTGTGGATGTGGGGACTACTAGTTCCTGAAAGCGATCTGATTCCTTAAAACATTACATAAAAAAATATTATGGATGAGTTTAGTAAAATTATATATTATATATATATGAAATAATAACTCTTCTATAATTATAATATATATATATATATATTTCATTTTATTTCTTTCAAAACAATAAATAAATAAAAACAATGTTATTACATACACACGACCTACCATCTCTAGGAAATGTATATTCCATTTAATATTTATATCATTTATATATTATTATAAAATTTTTTATAATGAATATATATATATATATATGATATTTATATCTTGTTTTACATTATATAAATATGTAATTTTTTATCTAAGTAAGAGGATCCCAAATAATAAATAATAACATATATGAAACAATTGCATATATGAACTGAATTGTAACATTAACTTGGAATTGTTAATAAATAGATAATATAATGTCATAATAAAATAATATACGGTATTATATATAATAATTGTGTTATTTAATAGGTTTATAATATAATTATATTTATTACATAAGTGGTTTGTACGATTTGGAAGAGAGTCAAAACATATGGTAAATGTTTTGTGGACTCACATTTACTTCTATGAGACTTATGATTTATTCACAGTTCCTTACATTGTGTGGTTTATATACTTCCCATGAATGTATAATATGGTTCTTATGCATAAATTCATTAATATTTAAATATCTATTTTATTATCTCTCTTTCTTGGGGTTTTTGCATTCAGAAGATACCAAACCAGTTGGATACTTTTTTCTCTATTTTCCTTCATTGAGAAACATGTTTTTTAGACACCTATATTATTCTATGAGGGGTATATACAATCATTTTACATTTTATATTAATAATATACTTATTTTTATTATATTTTATACTTCATGTAATTTATTTTTCTTACATGGGGAGTATGATTTAATGTTACCATGTTATAAGGGTTTATAGAAACAATATCATCATTTATAAGTATTGTTTATGATTAAGATTCCATTGATGAAATAATACAATTCATATATCTATGACTCTCCTAAAATTTATTCCACTCTGGTAATTAATGTTATATTAATTTATTTTTTACTCTTTCCACTAATTTTTACTTAATATAACTATTAATGTTTTTAAAAACATCAGATATCATGTCTCTTTTCAGTCAAAAATATATTTATTTCATAATCCCGGATTTCAAAAATGTTTTTAAAGATTATTTTAATTTAAAAAGGATTTAAAAAATATTATATGTAGTCAATTCTATTTTTAAATAATTTTTTTCAACATGTTTTCAAGATTCTATTTTATGTTATCAATGAAAAATGTTTTCTAAATGATTTATATTTTAAAAATAAATTTTCTTCAAAAATTGAAATATTACGATATAAATGATCCAAAAATGATATTTTTAAATTTTTTATTTCTATGATTACAACATTTGGTGTTAATAATTATTTTATAGGAAAATGATCATAAGGTTCCATTCATGTTCTTCCTCTGAATGGATTACAATTTTATTGACTGAAATTTATGAAACCCATTTCTCTTTAACATTTTATGTGTTTATGAAACACAATTATATTTTCATGGGAAATATTATTTTCAAACCTAATTCTTTTCATAGGTTATTATTTGGTGAAATGATTATAAACCCTATTACTTTTCAATAACTTATGTTATGATGAGATATTATTGATACCAATTTAATTTCATGGGATGTGATGGGATGAATTTTTATGCTCCAGTGGACCATATATGTATGATTATTTATGATATGTATGGGACCTATATCTCCCTTCAATTAATTGGGTAAATATTTAAATTCATTAGAAAGACACAGTTTGAACGGGGAGTAAACTTGTTTCAGTAATGTAATTTTTCTCAGGACATGGTCTTGGGAGACAACCATAACAACTAATATTATCATGGAAGTGAACAATGACTACCAATATGGTATGGGGATTTAACCCATGCTACTAACATGTCCTTGGATGTGATTTCTTAAATAATATAGAAATAATTTTATATGATTATTTGTCTCTAATAATTTCAGGCTTCATTCCTCTTTTATTATTTCATGGATTACGATCTTTATTCATTTATTCATAATTTCTTATGAACTAGAAATATTTATTACACAAGTCATTTTTTTAATATTTTTTTACATAGGGTATGATATTATAATTTCATGATCACATTCTCATACTCTTAAGCTCATGTTTATTCTTACAAAACTCCTTTCTTTACCCTTACAGATCATGTGAGATCACCCCTCTTTATATTTTATATCCCTAGGTTATGAATAGATTTATTATGAATGATATGTATAACATTTGTTCTAGTCATGAATAATCTTGTGGGGGGAAATTTGGCTCACTTATTTCCCAGTTTTTATGTTTCGGTGTTTCCAAAGGCTTTAGGCTAATAGGGTATTTTGGCGTTAGTTTTTTTAATGTGTTAAATATTCTGCAATAATGATGTAATGTTAATGTTTGAAATGTTATTGTTCCTATAGCTGTAATAAGAGGAAAAATTTACTTATGCATCGGAAAAAAGGATGTGAAATCCTTAGTGAGAACCCTAAGGACATATCTAAGGATAAGTATAAGGATAATGAATATTATTGGAAAATTTTATAGAATATTGGTGAAGGATAGAGAAAGTGGTTTCCTAGAAATAAATCCTTATCTTGATACTATAAATGAATGTGGATCTAGAAAATATGTACCTAGGGGTAAAAATCTGAATATGTACAGTGGTCATGACTCGAGCATAACATGGAACATGAAAATGGGAGTTATTCCACACCTGGTTTGAAACTCCTAGGGGATATGCATTAAAAATTCACAATCTCATCATGAACCATCATGAATTATTTAAATAGGAGTTGGCTGTGAATAACCTATGATAAACATAAAGAGATTTATATTAAGTATGGTTAAATAATTTAGAGATCTTATAAGTGGGAATTCATTATTATTTAGTTCCTCACTTTGATAACTCTTTCATAATATATGATTTTTTGTTTTAATCAATGGATGGAACCCAAATGGACTGCATCAATGATGAGTGTGATGGGAAATGAACTAATATTTCTCCTATAAAATTGAATTCCATGGGTGATAGATTGAAAAAAAATATTTTATATACTCACACATATTTATCAATCTATGAATCATGGGGGAATTTTAACTGGGAAAATAATGGAACTACATTCTATTGATTCATTCATGAGGCATCATCCACCTTTTTTTGTGGGTCTTATGATCGATTTGTTTCTAAATAATGGATTAGCACAAAAAAAATATTTTCCATTATCCAATGTATGAAACATGTGATATTTCAATATAGATGTTTATCATCTAGAAGGGAAAAAATACTTGTGATGTACTCTAATCAAGAATACGCGGAAGAAATACAAAATTGAATCAATGGATTTGGACGAGTTCAAGACAATATTTTCAATAAATTCTATCCTTTTATTCTTCATAAAAATATAGATATATAGTTCCATGCATTAATGAAAAGGAATAATGAATCCATAGGTACCTATAAGGCATATTTCAAAAGACTTGTGAGTTAGGCTTAGTGTATTCAAAACAAACTAGAAAGTATGTTTTCCCATTTCTTCAGTGGATTATAAACCTATCTCAGAAGGGAGTTGGCCATAACAGACTGTAGTATCTACAAAGAGATTGTGAAATATGAAGTCAAGGATGAAAATGAGATCATACTTATGAATCAATCTCATGGATTAAAAAAATTATGATGTATTTCAATGGAAAATATAGATGCCATGAAGAGAAGAAGATGATATTTTTTTATGCTCTACGTATGAAAATATGTATAGATTAAATTTCCCTAAGGGGTAAAATAAATGTTTTAGATGTGTAATGAATGTTCATTAGGAATTTTATAGTAGAATTTATTGGATAAAGTTTTATAAAAATGAAAATAGATAGAAAACTGCACAAAATTCACCCCCCAGATCAGTTTTACGAGTGTAAGGAGAATGGTAATTATAATAACTAGTTCATGAATCCAGGGGTTGGTGATAGTGATCTGTTCCAAAAACCTCTTTAATCGATGTACAATGGGAAATATAATCCAATCATTAATTTTAATGAGGGGTGAGGTAATGACATGGTTAACGGTACCCTTAGAATCAACTCCTGAGCTGAAAATGTCTTATTTGATTCTAGATCTACCCTCTCTAACATATTTAAATAATTTTTATGGGTATTAAGATTCAAAACAAACATTTAGATGTGGAATATAAATTGAAAATCCATAATGATATGTTTACTACATATCATGTCTGTGATTCCTCCCCAGATTATTTATGAGGGAATATTATTCTTTTAAATCATAACATTCTTCCTTGGGTTAAATTTTATGTCATCATAGTCATGGATTGGACTTCTCTAAATAAATACCACATCAGTTTTAGAGGAAGGTAATTTTAATTTGATATTTCAAACCAACCTATTATCGTCTATCAATGTGAAAAGAAGTATAAACCTTCTATATAGATTTCATCTAGTTTATTGGTATTAATTCCTATTGAGAAGAGATACTGATCGCAGATGGTTTGGGAGGAAATCTACATCGATGGAATTCATATCATTTAGGGAATTACGAATTACATTATGTTAGAGTTTTGTAGACTTCCACCAAAACATGAATTTAAGTTCTCAATAAATCTCATACCTAGTACCACAACTATTTCAAAGACACTTTATAGAATATTACCAATCGTGTTTTTGGAATTGAAGAATAAATTACAAGAAAAACATGATATGGGATTCATTCATCCAAGTGTGACCCCTTGGGGTGTGCCTTTTCTCTTTGTAAAATTATAGATGGATCAAGATGAATATTGATTGATTACCAGGGGTTGAACTAGATCACAATCAAGAACAAGTATCATCTTCCTTGTATTGATTTCTTGCTTGATAATCTACATGGAGATCTATAATTTTCTTAGATTGAACATTGGTATTGATATAATATATTCTAGTTCAAGAAATAGGATATACCCAAGATGGAATTCTATATGAGGTGTGGAAACTATAAATATATATTAATTTATTTTAATCACACTAATTCCCCTACTATATTTGGGTATTTTATTACTAACATGATTATATATTACACCGATTGGTTTTTGGTATTCATTATAGATGATATTCTTATATATTCAAAGAGAATAGAAGATCATGTAGGAAACTTTTGAATTGTACAAAAACAGTGACTGAGATCCCTAGTAATATCTATTTATCTATACATTATTAATGGTTTGTTGTGAATTTATCACAACTATATAATCCTCTGACTACGTTAACTCTAATGTGTGATATTTTCTTATGGATATATGAATATATGTAAAATTTCAAGGAACTGAAGATATTTTTAATCAACACAAACTTTCCTACATTACCCTGTAGTGGAGAAGGGTTTGTAATATATAGTGGTTCATTAAATAAGGGGATGGAATGTGTTATTATGGAGAATAACCTTTTTATAGCCTATGACTCATGAGAGGGGATGATTCATGAGAAAAGTTACACAACTCATGTTTTGTACATTACTGTGGAAATTTTTCCATTAAAAATATTGCTGAATTATCTTTATTGAGAAAATTGTGATATATATACAGATCATGAAATTATAAAATATATATTCACGCATAAGGTGTGGGACATTAACTAGAGAAGATTTATAGGTCTGATAAATGATTATGACAACTCAATTCATTACCGCCCTCAGAAAGTGAACATGGTGTCCAATTCATTGAGTCAAAAGGATCGTGCTAGCTTATTCATGATAATGATTGAAAAAGATCTAATATTTTATGATTTTCAATGGATGAATATAGAAATATTAAATTTTTGGGAAAATTCATATCTATCCCAATTTAATGTTCAACCCTCCATGTAAGTGAGGATTAAAAAGTAATAATGATAATGTATAGCGATAAAATAAGGTTATAAAAGTTTCATAGTTTTACCATGATCATGAAGGAATTATAAGGTTCATGGAATATGTATGTGTTCATTAAATTCAAGATTTGATGAAGGATATAATAATGGAAGCTTATAGTTCTCTATTCTATACCCATCAAAGATTTTTTAATATTTATAGACACATTAGTGAATAATTCTGGTGGGACAACATGAAAAGGGTTATCACATAGAATTTTATCTTGTTTCTTGTAATGGAATCTTGTTAAGGCTGAATGACAATATTGTATCAGGTTGATTCATCCAGTAACTATTTGTAAATGGAAATGGGAGAACCTCACTTTGGATTTTGTTATTAGACACTGAAAACCATTTATAGAGTTTAATTTATCTGAGTGGTAGTTCATATTATTACTATGTCAGTACTCTTCATTTATATCATAGATGACTTCTCTCTAGATCATATTTCTAGGTTTTAAATTTAGGAAGTGGTATCATTTCCTTCAGATCAAAAATATACTGTATCTGATCAGGATCCATGGTTTACATCAATGTTCTTTAAAGTACATCATCTATCACTTGATAAATAATTTAATTTCATCACTCATAATCATCCTTAGAAGGATGTTCAGTATGAAAGAACGATTAAAACCTTTTAGGATCTTCAGAGGAATTGTTTATAATATTTCAAAGGTATTTGGGATCAACACCTTCCTCTAGTTATGTTTTCATAGAAAATTTATTTTCACCAATGTATTCAGATTACTCCATACGAATCCCTATATGGGATGAAATGTAGAGATCCTTCATAGTGGGATGAATATGGAGAAAGAAAGATACCAGAAACATAGAAGTCTAAAGAAGTGGTTGAGAATATTAGATCCTTCCAGCAACATATCATAGAAGATCAAAGTGTCCATAATAGTTATATAGATAACTGTTGAAGTGATATAGAATTTTAAGATGGTGAGAATGTTTTTCTATGAATCTATCCCTAGAACAAGGTCATGATTTTTGAAAAGAAATGGAAAATAAACCCTAGTTATATAAGTCTAATAAAGATTCTTTATCATATCTGGATGGTAGTATATCACTTGGATCTTCCTTCAAATCACTCTCAAATCCATAATTTCTTCCATTTATCTCTCCTTAGGAAGAACATTCCAAACCTATAACATGTACTGAACTCAGAGGTCAAACCACTATAGTAGGGTATTTTTTATGGGGAATAACTATATTATATTATTGGTCATGTAGGGAAAATTATATTAAACAAATACTCTAATCTAGTATTTTTTTTTGGAAAAATCACCTATTAGAGGAAACTACGTTGGATCTTGAGGATATAATAAGGAAGAATCATCCTCATTTGTTTGTATTATAATAATGAATTTTGATAGAAAAATTCAGTTTGAGGAGATATAATGTAACACCCTAAGTTTTTATGACCATTTATTTTTTAGAAATTAATTGTCATTAGATATTTCATTGTATTCTTCACCATTTTAATCGTTCCTTATTTTCTACAACGAGTAAATCATGAGATACAAAAAACACTGAGTCTCTACCAAGCAGAATTTTATTATTATAGTCATTGATATGAGATATTTATAACATAGCCATTTAATATATGAATATGAATACAATTAAATAATTTGTAAATATTATTTATAATGGTTTTAAATAAATAAAACATATTTATAATAAGGAATACAATTTTTACTAAAGTATTTATTTGTTTGAAAATACTATTTTCCTAGAAAACTGATTTTTATGTGCTTCTATGAAAAATAATAAAAATAATTATAGAAACTTTTGGTAATTGATTTTGAGAAAATAAAATTCAATTTTTGAATTCATAATGTTAAAATTGTCTTTATGGTGATTTTTTATAAAAATAAATTTTAGATGAATAACGGAAAATACTGAATTTTAATTTAAAACATATTTTTCCTCTAAATTATTTATATTGTTAACTTATATTTAAATTTATTTTAAAATTTAATTAAATTTATTTTATATCAAATAATCCAGTTTATGTAATTTTAACCAATTTCACATTTAAATTGGATATAAAAACATTCCAATCTTTTAAAAAATATTATTAAAAAAACTGATGTCGCGAAATGTCTGCATGATCGACTTTAAATTAATTTATTACACTTCTATGATTATAATTTGTCACAATGGATTATATATTTTTAATTATAATAATTTATAATATTTAATAATGTAAATTTTGTTTTTTACTGAAAATATTTTTGGATGTGATTAAAATTAATTACGGTGAATAATAGAAAAATTAACTTAATAATGGAATAAACCAAAAAAGAATGATAGAAAAGGACCCATAAAATTTTACAAATTGTAATTTATGTTCATATTTTGACCCTATTCTACCTTATATAACTTTTTTATAATTATTAGAGCCTCTTTTTATGGGAGAAATATTGGTGGAATTCCCTTTTAAAATTTTTACAAGAATGCCACTCCTCATCAACTATAAAAACGCACAGACCCCTCCCATGTATTAACACATCTCAAGATATTTTTACCCAAATTAAACTTCATAAATATCCTCCCCAAATCCACACCTTCATTTTCGAATTATTTATATTGGAAGTAAATAATCCAATAATTCCCTTTGGTGAAAACCAAATGGAGTTACCCTAGGAATATGTATCATCATTCCACAAGCTCCATTATTTTATATTCATTATTCACCCCAAAAAATCATATTATTTCATGATAATATGATAAACCTAGTGTCCTTAATATACTGATATTTTTTTCATCTTACAGTTATACCTACAATAAAACACAATACAAACTAATGGGTAACAAATTTACCATTCTTGTGTACATAGAACTATCAACTCATGAAATGATGTTGTTTATTTCTCTTTTACCACCTCTCTTGGATTGTAATTATGATGAAAATATGTTTGTATATAATATATATATATATGATATTTATTATGTATTTACGATTTAGTAATTATTATATAAAACATAATTTCAAAATTCCTATTTATTTTTAAATACTATAAATTCAGTTGTCGGTGTGTGGAATACCGCCCCCTCAAAGCGATGCGATTTATTCACAGATAACATTAAACATATTTAGGATGGTTTTAGTAAATATATATGATATATATGATATAATAATTATACTTTAATGATAATTTATATATATTCATATATTTAATTTACATTCTTTCTTTCAAAACGATAATTGAATAGAAAAAGTAGTCAGGCGTATATATGACATATCGTCTCTATGAAAGGTGTATTCAACATCAAATTTCAATCATATATTTATTTTTAATAAATATTTATATACATAATATATATTTTATATTTATATAATTTTTTATGTTCTCCAAATATGTAATTCCTAATTTAAGTAAGAATATCAAGAATAATAAATCAAATCACGTACAAAAAACAATATAGATAGTACTTGAAGTGTAATATTAACATAGAATTACTAATAAGTCGGTAATATATAGTCATAATAAAATAAAATATGGTGTTATATATAATAATATAGTTCTATAAAATATCTATAATAAACATATATTTATTATACCAGAGGTTTTTATGAGTAATAAGGGATTTAATACATAAGGTAAGGGTTTTCTAGTCTAACATAAATTTTGACGAGACTTATTCATTATTCAAAATTATTTATTTTCTATGGTTTATATACTAACAATGAATTAAATATATGATTATTATACTTTAACATATGGATATTTACATATACCATAGATTATCTCACTTTCATGGAGTTATTCTATTAAAAAGTTACCATGTCAATTGGGTAATTTTGTTTCAATTTTTCATTCAATGGGTCATGTGTTTTTGTTATACACCTATATTAATTTAAAATGTGTATATACTGAATTTTTACATGTTATATAATCAATATAATACCTTTAATAATATTTTAATCTTCATTAAATTTAATTTTCTTACATGGGGTAGATGATTCAAAGATACCCTATGTTAAGAGTTTATTAAAAAAATCTCATCATCTATCAAGATTGTTTATTATTATAGTTACATTGATGAAATATTATTATTAATATCCCCATAATCCTCATAAATTTTCTTATCCTCTTATCATTTATGTTATAATAATTTATTGGTACAATTTTTGTACTGTTTTTACTTAATATAACATAGAAAATTATTTAAATATAATAAAATCTAATATATCTTTTTGGTCAGAAATCTATTTATTTTCAAAACCTTGTTTTCATAAATGTTTTTCTAAAATATTTTTATTACTATATTTAAATATAATTTTCAAGGAAATAGGATTTCAAAAACGTTTTATATGTTTTCAATGCAATTTTTATGGAAAATATTTTTCAACATGTTTTTGATCTTCTTTTGTAAGTTTTCAAAGAAAAAGATGTTCAATATGCTTTATGTTTTAAAAATAATTTTTCAAAAAAGTATGTATATTTTCTTAATAATTTTTTTTAAATAAATATTTTTAAATTATTGTCCATATAATATGATTATTTTTGTGTTACTCATGCATTTCTGTGAAATTGATCAAAAGTTTCTATTCATATTCATTCTTTGAATGATGTATGTTATAATGGAATGTTGTTTTTAGGACCTCTATCTATTTCACAGGTTATATGTCTATGAAACGCATTTTAGATTAATGGGTTATATTCTTCTGAAACCCATTTATTTTCATGGAATATTATCCAGTTAAATTGTTATGAACCATATCTATTTTACAAAGGTTATGATATGATTACATGGCAAGGATACTCATTTGATTTCATGGGTTACAATGTAATGAATGCTTATGATCAAGAAAATTCATATGAATGATTTTATTATGAGATGGGTGGGACCTATATCTCCCTCTATTTCATTGGCTAAACATTTACATCTCAAGAGATGGACATGGTTGGAATGTTTAGTGAACTCGATTTGGTGAAGGGCATTGCCTTCTATGGTGGTCTTTTTAGTGAACATTAACTACTATGAGTGTCAAGGGAGTGAACCGTGACTACCAAGGTGTTATAGGGAGTGACCCCATACAACTAATATGGACTTCAATGTTATGCATTGACTATTATAGAAATAATTATATGCTTATATTTATTCTAAGATTCCATGATTTATTCATATGTTATACTTTTCTTTCTTATTCACATGATTCCCTTGTGATTCATGTATTATGAGTTACAAATATTTAATCCATGATTGTTGTTTATGATCTTTGTTTTGTTGGGTATTATCTTATAATGTCATGATAAATTATCATACCCTTATTATTATGTGTATGCATTCGTATCTTCATTGTTTACCCTAACTGAGAATCTGATCACACCCCTTTTTATGATTCATATCCCAATTTTATGAAGATATGTATTTTGAATTATCTCTCTAATAAGGGTTTAGTCATGTATGAACTATTAAGAGAAAATTTATCTCAGATATCTACCTGTGTTTATGTTTTTATGATTTTAATGGTAGTATACTAATATGGTCTTTCAGTGACTTTTTCTATAATGTATTTAGTATTCTTAAAAAATGATGTAATTTTAATGTTTGAAAATAGAGGGTCTCTATATGATGTGTATTGTTTTAGTAGACTATTATATTTTTCTAGATAATAATTTCCATAATTGATCCTTATAGAATTTAACATATAAAATTTTTATAATAGAGGAGAGTTTTATAGTGAAAAATGTTTCATGGTTATGTATTTGTATTTTCATAATTGGAATTATAGAAGAAATATTTTTAAACCATATGAACATAATTCATTAAATAAATGATAATCCTAATATATTATGTTTTATATTTCACTTTTAAGGGAGTATAAAAAGGGGACGTTTTAGATGAGGAATAAGTTTATAATGAATTAGCGAAGTTTACATGCAATGGTATTCTTGGCGATGAAGGCTATATACAGTTAAAAAAATAATATAGAATATTATTTTTAATTATAATGAAAGAATAATATAGTTTGAAGGACGAATCCATGTACTAAAAGAATCAAATAAATTGGAGGACGTGTTTAATAATATTTTTCTGAATTTAGATTATTAGGCTTAGTTGTAGAACCCCCAATATTTACAAATAAATTTAATATTGAATGCATGAAACACTGAGTCTCTATGTAGAAGAACTTTGTTATAACCTAGCCAATGAACTTAATTTTTCAACTTTTTAGATTTTAATTTCAAAAAAAAATGACATACACTGTTGTGATCTATAAAATATTTAGAGTCTAATAGTATCTAAATACATTTTTTTAGTGAATAGAAACTTGATCCTTATAAATTGTAATGTACCCTCATGAATAGTAATATGAACTTTACGAATATTAATTTCACTCATGTAAGTATAAATTAAATTTAGGTACCTTGCTAATGAGAGTAAATTTTTTAAAAAATTAACAATAATGTGTTGGTATTTTTGTGAATAATAAATATTTAATCATCATTTTAAATTAATAAAATGATTTAAAAACAAAATTCCCAAACTATAGTATTATATATATATATATTTGTGAACTATTATTTTTGGATAATTTTATGAGGCCTAGATTAATTTTTTAACGTATTATAAAATCAGTTATAAATTTTAAATCTGTATTTTTTCATGTAATGTATGATTTTATTTAAAAATTAATTTTCACATATTTAGATAATTATTTTGATAAAATGGTGTCCTTTTTTGAATTATATATATATATATATATAAATGTTTGGGATAAAGTTTGGTGATTTCTCTCAAATACATGATTTTTTGGTGAATAGTAAAATATAATAATTTATGGTATCAATACATTATAATATAAATACTATGTTACTTTTATCATGGAAGAAGTAAGTACACTCGGTTCGAAATCACATTCAATTATTACTATTTTTGGGCATAAGGTCCAAACACAATTTCATGTATTGAGAAAAATATTAGAGTAATGAACACGATATTCACAAATCACTCCTCTCATCCACTATAAAAGCCACCCCTCACTCCCCCTTCTCTAAAATCCTCTAGGCCTTGAATCATATCAAAATTTTCCCCAAATAATCTTCTTTAGAATATACCCATTTCAAGAATCCCTTGGTCTCTCCATGAGATAGAAACCGTTTCCCTTAAAGAAGTTCTCAAGTAGTTTATTTCTAGAGGTTAATCCACTTCCATTTTCATTTAATTTCATTTCATTTTATCTTCTTTTATTATTTTCTAATAAACCTCCTCTGTACAATTGATAATTATATCTATATTATTATCTATGTAATATAATTATATCATGGTAGTTTAATAACCATTATAAATCTCATCACTCTCTCACTTTTATTTTAGAAATGAAATCATTGTCTGGTATGTTCCAATTTACAACCTTCATGGACAATAAAGGTTTATTAATCAAATTATTCATTAAATATGTTCATGAAACCATTTTAATGGTTGATAAAGATATTAAAATATATAATATAACCCTATTTATTTTTTTTGGCAAAATATTTACATAATACTAAATGATAAAACAAAATGAGTTCATTATGATCAACATCTATCATAAAAATCTAAATGATTATAACTAAATGTATTATCTAATGATTAATCCACATAATATGCAACCAAATGATATATATTAACAATTAAAATTTTTTATTCTCAATAATAACTTGAAATTACAATTCTAGAGAATTATACCAATTTTAAATGAACTCCTTTACTTATAATCAAGTAAATCGATCATGAAATCAAGGAAACAAACACTCTGGAATAAAAAATTAAATCATAAAACTTATAAATAAGGACATAAATTAACTAAATAGAAATATAATGAATCAAATAAATTTATATAATATTCTTAATTACTTATTTATTGTAGAAAATTTGATTATCCAGGAATTTATTGTCAAGTGTGAAACACATTCAGACTTAAGGTAAGGGGTTTCTACATGAATATCCATTTTCATTCAGGTTACTCTTTTTCTCTACCTAACTCAATGAAATTATTAATTTTTCTTATGAAATCCTAATAAATTCTATTTTAATGTTATATATATGTGTACCAACCATAATACTTCTTTCTTTTATTGGTTTTTAATGTTTTTAAAAGGATCTTTAAAAAATTATTCCCAATAAACAATCCCTTTTTAAAGGAACTTCTCTAATTCTTACCTATTTTCAAATTCACTCTATAATCTCTTTTTAGCACCGATATTTTTATAAAATCAATCATTTTATAATGAAAAAATATATTCACTTATCTTTTTATGAAATTTTATTTCTAAAAATACTATTACTTTCAAAGCAAAAGAGTATTTATCTTAAGAATTACTCTGTGATTTTGTATGAGTATTTTCATCTATATCAACACATTTTTTATTCTTATTTTTAATTATTATTAATATTTTATGTTATTATATACCATATTTCATTTAATGGATTATTTTTATATTGAATTTGGATGAGTTATCTCGATATCAATCACCACCATATTACTCTAAATGGTTGGTGTTCATATATAATGATTAGGGAATGATATTTACATTTCATATGTTAGTTTTAATATGAATTTATATTTTGTTTTTTATCCCCATTTATTTGAGGAATAAATTTATCTTATTATGTGATGGGTGGGACCTTCTATATACCTATGATGTATTAGTAGGTCTTATGAGACAAACTAGTTTGGGGTTTTACTTGTTTTTGTATTGTCTTGGCATGAGTCCTTGACTGAATGACTATAATGTACGACATTTTGAATTCCCTCATTCTTAAAATAGTGTTTTTTATTCTATTTGATTATTCAGCTAGTATAACATCCATGTTAATGCTTTATGGAATTATTTAATCAATTTTAATTCTTTCCATATTATGTATATATTTATTTTTAAAGGCATGTGTTTTTAGTTATCCATTATGTATAGTGTTTTTGTTTATGATTACTTACACTGTATTATTTACAATTATTGATAATATGATATCCCCAATTTATTATGTCATATATTTCCCTAGATTGTGAAGATGTGTATTGTAAATGAGTTACTGGAGAAATCTTGGAGTTATGGGAGTTACTGATGGATCATCTAAATATCTTTTCATTTTATGATCTAATGTTGAACTTATGTATTTATATTGTTTTCAAAAACTACAAAACTACATAGTCCTTTGGGATACTACTTTCTTACGATCAGGCCAATGTAATAAATAATTTATAGGATAATGTAAATTAGGGTTTGGGCATTACAGTTGTTATTAGTGGAATTTTATTTTCAAACATTTAAACAAGATTTAGAAAATATAGATTAGGGGACAAAACCCTAAGATATACTATTAGGATAAAAATATAAGAACATCCAAGAATTTTCGTAAGGATGTGATTATGTGGATATTCCTAGAAAATACATCCATGTACTAACACTACAAGTGGATGTGGTTCTGGAATAGTTATACCTAGGATTAACAAATCCAACATGGTGTTTTGGGCTTGACCTAGGGTAAGCTGGTACATGACAATGGGACTTATTACACACCTGGTTTGACACTCTCGATGGATATGATTAGTATAATTCCCATATTCATTACAAGAAATTTTGATAGATTTAAAAGTAAATTTTTTCCCCAAAGAAAAGATTTTTATGATAATGGGATAAACTATGAATATGATTTTAATTAATGTTACACATTCTTCTAGCTGAGATTATGCAATATGATTCATAACCTAATCTAGTTTATCTCATTTTTTAAAAATCGTTCATAGTGTAATGAATGGAAACTACATTAGAATATGTATCCCATGTATGGATTCCCCCCTATGAAATATAATTATATTTGTTATATTGTTGTGACAATGGTTGAGAAACATACAACTATAATGGGATAACTGACACATGTTATGAAGAATAAAATTACCAATATGAAGCACCCAGAACCACAATGTGGAGGAGAAATGTTATATTTCTTTAGGTGGAAACAAACTCCATTATTAAATTAGTCTACAAACCCATTCACAGTAGAGATGTAGATAAGTTTCTTAGAGAAGATATTTCTCGGTTAGGTAAGTAATGAAATAAAGAATGTTTTCATAGATGTTTATCATTTATCGAGAGATACTTATTAATAGAGTTCCCTTATTAAAAACACAAAGTATGAGTAAGAAATTGAAAATATTTAATGGAGGGAATATAGGAAAATATTCTAAGAAAAATACATTCCTCTTGAATATCGATAAGATTTGAAAATGAAAATTATGAATCTAAGACCAAAAGAGGATGAGAATTTTGTAAAGTATGAAGCTAACTTCACAAGTATAACAAGGCATACCAAGAATTAATTATGTAATCCAAGGATCGGGATAGATCTATTTTTTTTATTTTTAAAAACATTCCTCTGAAGGGAATTAGTATACCAATGTTTCTCATCATATGAAGATATAGTCTCATGTGTTATCATGATAGAAAAATAATTTTCTACTTATTATTAATTTAATGTAATTAAAGAGAATAAGAGTGATTATAATCACTCTAGAAATGTTAAAAAGTAATAGGAGATGAAGGGAAGATTTCATTTTCCATCTTGTGATAATTTTTGGTAGAAACTCCGAAGTACTTTCTTGTAGGGTATGGGTTCTTAATACAAGTGTAGAGGAAAAGGCCACCAATCTCATAATTGAACAAAAAATATATAGACCACCAATTTAAAATTATAAAACTAAAAATATATGGTACATTATGAAAATTATTTTCCTAGGAGTCAGGGAAACATTCCTTAGATATGGTTAAGGGATCAAGTCTAAGCTTATACAATCACAAATATTGCTGTTGATATTCATAATGATGTTGTGGAAGGAACATTAATCATTTCCAAAAACGTAACAAATGATTTATCAGATTATTTATAATCAAATTATTTTATATCTTCATGGTTTTCCAAGAAAATTAGACACTTAAAATTTGATTTAATAATGCTTTTATTAGTCAAAAAACCTAAGGGAAGTATCAAAGAAAAAAAATATGTCTATTAGTACCCCTTATGACACAGAAAAATTCTTTTGATGCAGATCTTGTTATCATACCTTCGATTTACTTTGATATAATCATAAGTATATATTTAATTTCAAATTATGATGTGAATAATATATTTGAATAAGAAGGAGTTTACAATTTTTGAGAATGATGTAGAGTCCCTTATTTTTATAGAAGAAACATCATCATCGATTCTTATCTAGATCCAACCCCAGTAGCTCTATTGAATACAATTATTGGGGAGCATGAGACCAAATAAATTTTACTGAGGGATGAAATCTTCAAATTGAGGATGTAACTACTGTGAAAGAATACATTGATGTGTTTCTATAGTATTTTCCAGGGCATCCTCTGGGGGAGAAAATTGAGTCCGCTGTTGACTTAATTCCAAGTTCAACAGCTATATTAAAAACTATTTATAGAATGTACACTTTGGAGTTAATATAATGGAATAAAAAAATAGTGGAATTTATTAATAAAGGATTTAGTCACCCTATTGTTTCTCCATGAGGATCCCCTATTCATTTCATCAAGATGACGGATGGATCTGTGAGGTTGTGCATTGACTACAAGGAGGTAAATTCTATTACAATAAAGAACAAGAATCATATTCCACATATTGAAGATTTATTTTATAAAATTCATAGAGACAAATATGTTTTGAAGATTGAAATTTGATCTGGATATCATTAGTTATGTGTGAGGAATGAAGATATTTCAAAAAGAACATTTCGAACCAACTATTGGCATTACAAGTTTATAGTGATTCCTTTTAGACTTACTAATGCACCCCTATTTTCATAGATTTAATTGATAGAGTTTTCAAGTAGTATATTTCTGAATTTATTTTGGTATTTATTAATGATATATTAGTATACTCAAAGGTCAATTAAGATGATGATAATCACAAGTTCATTATTTTGATGACACGTAGAAGAAACACATTATATGGGATGTTTATAAATCAAGAAATATAGATTCAAGAAGTATCTTTTCTAGGTTATATTGTCACTTAGGATGGAATTTTAGTTAATCATGTGAAGAATAAGGCATACCAAGAATTTCCAAAACCAATGAACATAACCGAGTTACATAGTTTTATATGGTTGTTAGGTTATTATCAGGGTTTCATTTCTAATTTCACTTTTTTGGCCAATCCATTGGACAAGATTACTCCTAAAGGGGTTATGTTCATATTGAAAAACAATTTGACGAATTATTTGAGGATTTAAAGAGGGGATTATTGAATTATCTAATCGTTACTCTACAATCGGGAATTTTTTGATTTGTGACCTATAGTGATGCATCAAAGAAAGGACATGGATGTATCCACATATAGAATGATAAATTTATTGACTATGCCTCAAGGTAGATAAAATTTCATGAACAAAACTATAACAGTCATGATATTTAGTTATAAGATGTAATCTTTTCTCTGAAGATATCAAAAAACTATATCTACGGTAAAATATGTGAGCTATATATGTATCCTAAGAGCTTGAAATATATCTTTTCATAGAAATAACTCAAAATGATGCAAATGATATTAATCAATCCAAACAAGGATTAGGATTTCACTATACACTACCACCCAAGAATGTAAAATATGGTAGTTGATGCTTTTGGTAGAAAGGATCATGGATTTTTAAACAAAATGAGGATTGAATGGGATCCTGTATTCATGAATCTTGTAAATATGTATATGGGAATTATCAAAGAAGGTGAAACATTTTTACCTTTTCAATTGTTTTCCCAACTATATTTATTGTAATGAATTAAAAAATATGAGTCTGATGATGATAATATTCAAAAGAAAATTAGAGGTCCGTATGATGGGAAGTTGGATGACTTTGTGTGTGAGAATGGAGTTAAAAAATTTGGGAAGGGGATATGTGTTCCCACTATACCCAGTCTAAAAAGAGAGATATTGGATGATTCCCATAGCTAGAATTTCTTTATACACCCTAGTATCAATGAAATGTAAAAAGGCTTGATGGAACATTTCTGGTGGGACAACATGAAGCGGGAAATTGCTGATTATGTATCAAGATGTTTAGTCTGTCAATAAGTGATGGCAGAATCGAAAATTCCTAGAGGAGGCATGAAACCTCTACATATTCCTACAGGGAAATTTGATAACATCAACATGGATTTTATCACTAGATTACCCAAAACTCTAAGAATGAATGATGAAATATCGGTAATTATTGATCAACTTAAGAAATCTACACATTTCCCCGCTATAAGGAAGGATTTTATAGTAAAGCACATTGCAATAATATATATAAATGAATTTTTTATACTTCATGGGGAACCAATATCAATAGTGTCTAATCATGATACACGATTCACATAAAAATTATAGAAAATATTTCATAAATCTTTGGACACTATGCTTCGATTGAGTATATCTTATTGACCTCAAACAGACGGGAAATTAGAAGGGATAATTCCTAAATTTCCAATACATGTTGAGATCATGTTCACTTGACTTTAAATGTATGTGGGATTAGTATTTATAATTGGTTAAATTTTTCTACAATAATAGTTTCCATTCTAGTATTCAAATGGAACTATATGAAGCATTGTGTGGAAAGATATGTCGTACACTAACATTTTGGGATAAAGCTAGTGAATAGAACTTTTCTCACCTGGAGCATGTGGAGGAGACAAAAAAAGGTAAATACTATTCAAAACCATATCAATGTATCTGATGGTAGGAAAAAGAGGTATAAAGATAATTTAAGGAAAAATAATTAATTTCAAGAGGGAGATCACGTTTTCATGAAACTATCTTCATGTAAATGTGTTATAAGATTTTGAAAGAAAGAGAAATTGAGCCACATGTACACTGGGCCTTTTGAAATTAGAGAGTTAATTGGAAATGGTGATTATTGTTTTGGAATGCTTCCAAGAATTTCTATGGTAAAAAATTTGTTCCATGTCTCGTTATTGAGAATGTACATTCCAAACCCAATGCAAGTCCAAAATTCTGATGGCATTAAATTGAAACATGAATTCTCTTATTATGAAGATCCTATCCAGATTCTAGAAAATAATGAACAGGTATTGAGGAATCATATTACATGGAAGGTAAAGTTATATTGTAAAAATCCTAAAATTGAAGAGGCAATGTGGGAGCCTGGGGAACTTATGTGGAAGAACTACCAAAATCTTTCAATGAAGTAAAATTCTATTAAATTCAATGAAGAAATTCTTATAGGGGGGAATAATATAGACCCCCAAGAATGTACAAATAAATATAATATTTAATGTATGAAATAATGAGTCTCTATAAATAAAAAAATTGTAATAACCTAGATAATAAACTGAGTTTGTCCAATTCTAAGATTTGAATTTCAAAAAACAGATATACACGGTTGTGATCAGTAAGATATTTAGAGTCTTATGGGATCAACTTGAAGTATTTGGTGAATAGTAACATGACCCTTATGAATAGTAATGTATCCTTATGAATAGTAATATGACCATTATGAATAGTAATGTCACCCATGTACGTGTAAATAAAATTTAGGCACATTATAAATGATAGTGAATATTTTATAAAACTATTAATTAAGTGTTGGTATTTTTTCAAATTATAACTATTTAATTAAAAATTTTAATTATTAAATTTATTTAAAATGAAATTAATTTTCATAAATTTCATTCCAAAATAAATATTTTATTTACCTATTCTTTTAGGATAATTTTATGAGATCTCATTTAATTATTCAATGTATTATAAAATCAGTTCCAAATTTTTAATATGTATTTTTTAATGTAAATAATGATTTTATTTAAAAATTAAATTTCACATATTTAGAAAATTATTGAAGTAAAATGGGGTCATTTTTTTAATTTTACATGTTGAAAAATGGTTGTGGTGATTTTTTTTGTATTTTCTGAAATACTTTAATTTTTTGTTACTAGTAAAATATGGTAATTTACAGTATAAATACATTATAAGATAAATACAATATTCCTTGCATCATGGAAGGCGTAATCACACATGGATCGAAATCACATTAACATATTATTGTTTTTTTACAATAATCTACAATATTTCTTGTCTTGTGAAAAATAATAAAATAATGAATAAGATATTAAAAAATCACTCCTCTCCTCCACTATAAAAGACACCTCAATCCCTTTTCACTTCACTCCTCTCATCCTTGAAGCCTCTAACAGTTCTTCCCAAATACTCTCCCCTAGTCCCTACCCACACTTAAGAGACACCAGTCTTTCAAAAAGTCCTAAACCCATTCCATTAAAGTGGTTCTCAAGTATGGTATTTGAAAAGGTAAATCCTCTTCCTTTTTCATTTAATTTCATTTCAATTTTTTTACTCTCTCAAAAATACCCTCTATCCAGTTTATTATTATTACTCTAGTATCATCAATATACTTTAATTAAATTATTTTTATGTAATAACCATTATCAAAATCCTTAATCTCCCACTTTTATTTTATAAATGGAATCATCGTCCGAGAGGTTCCAATTTACAACCTTCATGGACGACGAAGTTTTGTTCTTCAAATTTTTCTTCAAATCTATTCCTGAATCATTTTTAATAGTTGAGAATGATTGTAAAATTTATAATATAACCATTTTAATATTCTGGGTGTAAAATATATACATAGTACTAAACTATAAAACAAAATGAGTTCACTAGGACAGATAACCACCATAATAATCTAAATGATAGTAATTAAATGTATTATCTGATGATTCATCCTCAGAATATGTAACAAAATGATATATATATAACAATTTAAAATTATGAATTCTCATTGACAAAATTAAATTCCAATTCTGTAGAATTATAATCATTTTAAATGAACTCCTTTACTTATAATCATGTGAACCTATCATGAAATCAAGGAAATGAACACTTCAGTACGACAAAATTCAATCAAATAACATTTTAATAAGGCTATAAATAAATATAATAAAAAAATAATTAATCACATAAATTTATATAATGTTATGAATTAATTAATTATTGGATTTATTTTTGATTATCAAGGATGTTATGGTCATCTACTGAACATGTTCATATATAAGATAAGGGCTGTCTACCTGAACCTCCATTTTCTTTTAGGTTACTCTTATTCTATACTTACTACAATAAAATTATTAATTATTACTTTTTTTAATCCTTATAAATTATGATTGAATTTTATATATATGTGTAACAATAATAATCCTTCTTTATTTTATGTGGAGTTACATTTTTTAAAATGATCATTCAAGAAATCTTCTTGTGAAATAAGCCCTTTTCAAAGGAACTTCTCAAATTCATAAATATTTTCAAATTCACTCTATAATATGTTTTATCCATCATTATTTTTATAAAATCACTAATTTTATCATGAAAGTCTACATTAATTCCCCTACAGTTATATGAAAATATTTTTCCAAAAGAACAGTTCTTTTGAAAGTAATAGAGAATTTATCTTACGAATTACTCAATAATTTTATATAAGTATTTTCATAAATATCAACTCTCTTATTGATCCTTATTTTTATACGGTATTAATCCTTTATGATATCATATACAGTATTTTATTTAATTTTTTATGATTAGTTTTACTGTGGATGATCTACCTTGATACATTCATTATATTACTCTGAATGGTTAGTGTTCATATTTAGTGATTGGGGAAATTTATTTACATTTCATATGTCAGTTTAAATTTGAATTTATATGTTATTTAAATTTACCCCCATTCATATGAGGAATTAATTACACTTATTATGTTCTGGGTGGGGCCCACTATTTCCCCCCTATGTATTGATAGGTATCATGAGACAATCTAGTCTGTGTTTTTATCCATTTATGTGTAGTCTTGGCCCGAGGCCCTAACAGAATGATTATGGTGTCTGAAGTTATGCATTACCTCATTATAAAACTAGATATTGATTTTCCATGTGATTATTTTACAATTAGAAATTCCATGGATATATTTTTATGGAATCATTTAATATGTTTTTATTCCTTATATATTATGATCATGTTTATTTTTAAAGGCATGTGATTTTAGTTATTCATCTTTCCTAGTGTTTATGTTTATGATTACTTCTGCTGTATTATGTACCCTTACTGAGAATATGATATCACCCCTTTATTATTTTATATATTTCCCTAGGATGTAAAGAAGTGTACTATGAATTACTTGTAGGGATAATCCAGATGTCATGGGAGTTACTAATGGATCTTCTATATTGTATTTCATTTCAAGTTATAATACTTAACTTATGTACATATTTGATTTTCCAAAACTGCTAAACTACCCTATCCATCGGGATACTACTTTATTTTAATCATACCAATGTAAAAAATAATGCACTGACTCTGGAAAACTGGGGTTGGGGCATTATATTAGTATCATAAAGTTATAATTTTTCACTAGATATCAAATGTTAATTTTATGTATTATCAATGATGTTTTTGCTTCCATGATCAATTATTTAGATTCCCAAGACATTTAAGTTGTGGTGTGACATAAAAAAAATTTGAATAGTACTAAGATAATCTATAAATGTATAGGAATATATCTATTTTTATCATGATATACGTGTAAATTGATTGGCATTAGTGTTTATTAGGGGAGTTCCCCATTGAACTGAATGTGGTTGTAAGGAAGAAAAAACACATTCCTAAAATAATCTTTTGGCATAGGTAGGATTATTAAATATAGTTCCTCATAACTAATATTGTGCGGGTTGGATTATGGATGTTAGTTTCCACTTCAAATCAGTGTTCTTTCTTATATTATATCATCAATGTATAAATTTGTATTGTGATCTCCCATAAATTAAGATATAGTTACTAAATACATAATTAACTATATAATAATAGTTTAATTCATGTCATTTGATTATTATATCAAATGAAATAACATTTTGGGAAATATTTTTTGAATAAAAAAACCAGATGTGTGTGGATGGGACCAAAGTGGTCATTTTTGTGGGATGCATTACTAGATTCAAACACTGAGTCAATACGGTGACATGGTTATTCAGACCATCTGATACCCTTATCCCAAATTTGATGTCTATTTTTTGTCTCAATTAAAATTCATTATTTTTAGACCCATTATTTTTTGGAACCTTAATTTTTATGAAACTCTCAAGATAGATCAGATGTATTCACAAAACATTTTAATCTCGTGAAAAAAAAAAAGATCCAATACATTGTAAAAATAAATTAGAACTTCTTCATTACCATGTATTATCACTCTAATCATTGAAAGAAAATGAAATGGGAAAAATATTCATTATAATTCTTCACCATGATATCAATGGATCAAAAAAATTGCACAAATATTTTGGTTTACCTCTCTAAAATTTTATAAAGGCACTTAAATTTGAAAAAAAAATTAAATTTTAACAAAATGATATTGATGATCTGTTAATGGTGTTTTAGATATCAACCTAATTTCATATGTAAACTATTATAGTATTATATGTCATATGAAAAAATATGAGACAATATCTCAAATAATTACTCTCATTATTATTTTTCAAAACATAAATTTATGAGGTTAATTTGATGAATAATATTTCCTCTATATTCACATCTATAAAAAATAATATTCTCAATAATCAATGAAAAAATAATTTTTGAATGAAAATTGACTTTTTTATAACCAAAAACTTTTGAGGAAAAAGTGAGAAACCAAATATTTAACCACATAAGAAGATAATTGTTCCATTAAAATACAACATAAGCCTACCAAATTTAGGATCTCTAAATAATTTCCAAGAGATAATGTTTACCTGCATATCTGGTTCGTCCATTTGATGGTCTTCAAACTAGAAATCTATCTTGTACCATAACTAAATATACTATCCAATATTGATCTTCCCATCATTTAACACCTTATCATTATCAGATCCTTATTGTCGATCCAAGAACACTTTCCTTCATTTGGGGATACCTTCAATATCCTGCTCATCATTTTATTAGCATCATCACCACCACTGTATATGAGTCCCGCATAATCCTAAACTCCATTTATTGATTTTGTTGTAACATGTGTATTTATGTTATGTGTGATACAGTGTGACATTATGAAGATAAAAATATATCAAAATCATATACCAATAAAATTATTTAGTATTATATTATGGTATTTTAAAGTCAATTAAAATTCAAAGATATGGAACCAACATATGATCATAAAATGTATAATATAATCTATTAGTCTCATGATATCAAGTAGAGAATGATTCCTTCTTTTTATCATCATCTATAATGATTTCATTTTAATTTTGTGAATATATAGGATACAATTTTCATTTCTCTATGATGTACATGTGTTTGTTTGATTAGTAATATCCCATTGATGTTTCAAAATATATATTCTTACAATAATTGGAATTTATGGATCCTATATTGTTGATTGAATAAATATAATATCACCAACTACACACCCGAAGAAAACTACCTGGCCAAAAACATATAATATCTAGGTTTTCAAAAATCCATGATTCACATATCAAATGAAAATAATTTACATTTATATTATATTTGGAGAAAAGTACATATACATATAGAAAAGAACATATAATAACACCCAAAACATGTGGTGTTCTTTTCGGCGGGCTATTACTCATGATCTCTTCTACTAGAGATCACCATGTGAGAACATTATGAGAAAGTTTCTACTATTTTTTGTGAACCCATCACTAGATATTTAGATATTATATGTTACTAATTTATATAATATATATAGATTATAGGAAATATGTTTATCGTTGTTTTATTATTATTTATATGTTCTTATTATAATGGATAATTTCAATAAACATTTAATATAATAAATAATACATGGTTATTTTTATGTTATTAGTGCATGAATAGGTAACAACACTATTTTGGCAGTAATACATCATTCAAAACTCTATGTACACATGAAATTATAATAGAAACCTACCCATCATGATTGGTATAGGGAATATATATTTTGAAAACTTCTATTGAACCACAATTTTATAGAATGGAATAAAAGGGATATATATTAATATTAAACCTTACGCATCTCATCTTGGACATTGAATTATTAATAATTATTTTAAACACTTTCACAGATTAATATATTCTTTATTTAATAAATTACAAATTTTATGTAGATAATATAAAATATTTAAAAATATTTATAGAATCTGAATTATATATAGTAAAAATAAAATATGAATTAAGTCAATATTAAAATATAATAATCTTATCTTTAAGAGATGCTTTCAATTTTTAGGTCTATAAATTTATGTATCAATAATATGATTATGATATTTTGTTCAAATCATAATTATTTAGTAAAATCAATAATCAATTTATCTTTTTTAAAAGTACTGAATATTGTGTATCATTTAATCAATGATTTCACCTTTCCCTTATGTATCAATAATTCATCATTTTATACTAGTTTTAATTTATTCATATTTCATTTATATTATTCATATAATTTGATATATTTTAAATATAATATAGTATAATAATATATTTATATACTCAAGTGGAAACGAATATATGATTAATTCTTCAAATAATGATTGATTTTAATTAAACTTACATGAAAAAATTAGACAATATTTCATTACCATTTTGTATTATTAAGGGTTTTCTTCTATTTTTTTGTACTAATAATTACTTTGACTCATCTGAGGACTAATTTTATAAATAAAATCGAATATAAAGATTTAAAAAAATTTTGGAAAATTATTACATCCTGAAAAACGTATTACATCATCATGTATTAAATAGTTAAAAAAATTTATGTTGGATAATTATATAATGGTCGTTAAAAAATATATTGTGAGTTATAACTCAAAATATTCTTATTAAAGACACTGAGGATCTGTTATATTGGTGATTTAATAATAATAAAATCATATAAATATCAGGATATTTAATTTATAATTATAAATTTCATAGTGGATTTTTAAAAATACAATATTCAATGATATTTTTTAATGGTATATTAATTACCATATTCAGATGGTATTAATTTATATACTCCAAATATTACATTCTATATTCTGTAATGACCTGAAATTTTGAATGAATTTTTGTTTCCTATTTTGGTGTTTTTTTTAGTTTATACTCAACAAAACTATATTCTTTAATTAATGATGTGAGTATAATTAAAATGAGACCGTTGGGTTTCGAATATTATATGATTGTTGGTCGATATGACCGTTAGAAACTAAATGTTGTGATTGTTGTATCTAAATACAAGTGATATTGGTTAATTAATACAGAAAGATGATTCAATGGCCTCATCCAGTAGTCTCAGGCCGATCTAAGGCCATCTGATGAAACTTGGGAAGGAGGTAGCACCACTGGGCTTTGCTCTGGAACAAACCCAAGATGAACTTCATTTTGTGAAGCTGGTGCGGAATTACCTTTGGGAGAAGTTCAAGTTTATAGAAATCACTACTCGGGCAATGTTGGCTGAGCCAGCCTCAGATTCTTTCACCTTATCACACCTTACAATTAGGTCCTATGCTGGGATTATAAGGGGCTATGTAATGAGACCGTAGCTACTTTTTGTAATCCTTTGAGATAAATAAAATTGTGATTTCTTCCTGTGGCGAAGTTTGTGTTTTTTTTTCAGATGTATGAATAAATATAGGATTTATATTGATGAATTTTGGAAAAAGTGGATATTTTAAAATATTTAGGTAAACCTTAAATAATTAATGATGTGTAATGATTTTCAAAAAATGTTCTTCTGGAAATGTGTTCAGTAAGAAATTTATAATCTAATAAGATCGACTTAATTTTTTGTGAGTAATAAATTATGAATAGTGATTGTACGCTTAGGATTAGTAATGTGACCAAATGGATTGGTAATATCACTTAAAGAAAGTATTAATATAATTTAGGCATCTTTATTAAGTAATGTTATTTGATATAATAGGTAAATAACTATTTCAAAAATTATTAGTCAAGTATTAGTTTTTTTGGGTGAATAGTGTTTTTAATTAAAAAATAAATTAAAACTATTTAGAGTTTTTTTTATAAAATGGAGTTCATTTTTGAATTCAGAGCATCGATATTAGTTTAAGGTGTTTTTTGGGGATTTTTCTGAAAAAATGAATTTTTGGTGAATATTGAAATTGCAATTTTTAGTTTCGGGTGTTTAATGACATCATTAAGGATGTAATAATTATGTATTCATTCTGGTTGACTTATGAATAGTAAGATAAGGTATTAGGTGTCCCAAGTTTCCAATACCATGGGTAAGTCCATGGTTTTGCCAATACCACCGATGAGGTGTCTCTTGGCCATTAATGACTTGTCCCCTCACCTCTCCTATAAATACCAAGCCTTTCGCTCATTAATTTCATTTACAAATCCTCCCCAATGAAGTTATGGTCTCTTTAACTCCCAAGGAGTCCTCCCAAGGTTCCCTCAAGCCTCTCAAGGTCCTGACCTTCAAGATTTCTATGTTACTCTTTAAGGTAAGGGATTCTTTCACCCTCCTCTTTTAAGTCATGACTTACTTTATTTGTGTGTTATATTTTCCATATATTTATGTTGAGGATATGTTATTATATGTTCTTATTACTTCCCATTTCATGTCCAAATGATTAGAGACCCTTTCTTCTCTCATCAATTTGTTTTTTGAATTGTTATGTTACACCGTTAGGCTGCCGAATTTCTCGAAAAAGAAATCGCATCTCCTCTTTTCTTTTATGTTTCCTTTTCATGTGTTATGTCATTAAAATATCCATACCATGATCTTATTAAATAACAATACTGTATTATGAATTATTTTTGAGGGTGTTACCCTTGTCCCCTCTCTTTTTAAGGTTTTCTAAAACCATGTTATATAGTCATTATGCTTTAGAAATTTCGTCTCAAAATTTCTATCTCTTTCTCTCAAGAAATTACCTTGTTTATCTATGTGAATACCCAGACCTATTAAATTTCTATGGCTATTCATAAATATATAAATATGATATATTTGATTCTGGATTGGACATACATATAACTCTCACTCCCTTTCCATGGGTAATAAATGATATAATGATCTTATTTTTAAGCTCTTTTTAAATGCCACAATTTTGCTATGAAACCCATTTCTTTGATTCCATTTGGGATATTTATGAAATGTTTGATTAATATCTATGTGGATCACATGAATGTAATGAAATATTATGGGTTCTCCCTGATAGTTCTCTAATTCATTGGGTAAAGAATTAATCTCTAGAGATGATAAGTTTTACGATACCTTGGTGAATAACCTTGGTAATTTTTATGACACCTTTGGGATGGACCATGGTGATATGTTCATGAATGTCTAAATGAAATTTTGTACCCACATATTCAAGATTATGTTCCAAGTTCTTTTCAGTATGATATTTCTATTCTTCTATTGCTCATGTCTTTATGTTTTTATTCAATTTCTTATTGATATCACAAGTACATTGATTCCCTTTTTTACCCTTACTGGGCCTTCTTCTCACCCTTTCCATTGATGTCTATCTCCAGGATATGAGATGTATTAGATGTACATAGGATGAACCTTTAATAAATCCTTACAAGTGGTTTAGAAGAATGTTTATATTGTTTTCATGTATTATGTTCCTGATTTCCAAGACACTAGAATTTAAATATCCACTGTATGTAAAATGTAATTAAAAGTTATGTATTAAAAATGCGGTATGCCACAGTTCATATCAAATGATAGTTTAGTTATTTATGGAAATTAGGATATGAAAACTTTAGGAAGAACACTATAGAAGATTTTAAATATAGGGAAAACATATTGGTATTTTGGTGATTATTGAGTAAGTGGTTTACCAAACAAATACATCCCTATAGGGATACAAGTAGGTAGAGGTGACTCCGGAACAGATGTACATAGGGGTAAAACCCGAAAACACCACTTTGAGTTAGACTCAAATGGGAACTGGTGCACGAAAATGGGCCTTGCTGCACTCTTGGTTACGACACTCTCTGAAGATATGTTTAGTTAATCACAAGATTTTTATGAATCACTGTGAAGGAATTATAGAGAAATATAATTTTTTAAGGATGAAGTTTTAAGATGTAGAATCCATTATAGTTAAAAGATTCGTAAATGAAACAAGTTAATCACTAAGATTTTATTCTTGTAGAAAATGGCGGGAAATAAGAGGAACCGTGCAAATAGTGACCGCAATGAACCATGCGCTGACGGCCCTCCGATGGAAGCCAGAATGAAAATATTCATGAGAATGATGAACCAACTGACTCATGTTATGAGTAATAACTTGAATCATGCAGAGAGGCTGATCTCACCATGAAGGGAACAACATTCTGTTGAATCCTTTATGTGCCAATGACCACTAACCTTTAGTGGATCGACTGACCCATTGATTGCATAGCAATTGATCAGCTCCATAGAAAAGATCTTTTCTGTGCCATATTGTTTAGAGCAAGAGAAGGTCACCCTGACTATCTATCGCTTAGAGGGAGAATTTGATCAGTGGTGGGAACTAATAAAAAATACGAGGCAAAGAGTGGAAGTTGAAGCTATGGAGTGGGAAGAGTTTAGAGGGATCTTTTTCAGTAAGTATTTCCCTCATTCCTTGAGAACATGAATGGAGAAGGAGTTTCTCGAGTTGAAGTAGAAGGAGAATGAATCTGTGGGAAGCTATGAGATGAACTTTACCTAGAATTCATGATATACCTCTAGCTTTGTCATGGATCCAAACGGTAAGGTTGATATATTCTTCGATGTACTGAGACCTCATCTACGGAAGAATCTAGCCAACCGAGATTTTTATAGCTATGTGGAGATCGTGTGGAGTGCGATGAAAGTCGAGCTAGTGTTTGGTGAGACGTTGTGGTCTCATTAATCCAACAAAAAGAAGAGATCGATGGAGTCCAACTTAGGGAGGAATTTTGATCAGGGAAGAGGAGGAAAGCAAGTGAAACTTCCCATGTGTAATAAATGTGGGAAGAAGCATTCGGGGAACTACCTGCTCGGGGGTGGGAAGTTCTACAAGTGTGGAAGAGATGGCCACATTGCGAGGAATTGTCATGGTGAGGTGAAACCTCAACTTCCAAACACAAACGGCAAGGGGAAGATCGTACAAGCCCTACCTGATGTCCAGTGCATCAAGTGTAGACAACATGATCACTTTTCCAATCACTGTCCAAACTTGAGGGCAGTGGAGGGGAACCACCATCAGCCTCAGAAAAGGCCAAGGGATCAAGGCGGTGCTTTTACTATCACGAAAGCTGAAGTCGATGCTCTGAATGATGTGGTAGCAGGTACTGTTGTTGTCCTCTCAAAGCTAGAAAGTACTTTGTTTGATTCTGGTTCTACGCATTCCTTTATTTCCTCCAAGTTTTCATTGAATTTAAAATCAACCCTTGAATTGATAAAAGTAGAGTTGTCAGTCAAGAATCCTGGTGGGACTATACAAGCATCGTCGGTGTTTAGAAACTCTAGTATTTACTTTAGTGAGAATAATATTTTCACAAATCTAGTAGTCATTCCCATGATGGAATTTGACATTATACAAGGGATGGATTGGCTCTCAGATTATAATGCTAAGATCAATTGCAGAAGTAAGGAAATATCAGTATTCTTGAATGGAAAACCTACAGTTATCTTCCAATGAGAGATATCTCAACCTCATATTTGTCTAAAAGAACCCCCAATATCCTTATTTATGGAGCTGATCGGTGATAAAGAAGAAGGATATGAGACTTTGATGATAGAAAATGTCCCCATCATCCAAGAATACGTTGATGTATTTCCGAAGGAGTTTCCTGGACCTCCCCCAGAAAGATAGGTAGAGTTCTCCATCGAACTCGTACCTGGATCTCATCAGATATAAATGACCTTGTATATGATGGAAAATGTGGAGCTGGAGGAAATAAAGAAACAACTCCAAGATCTTTTGGAGAAGGGGTTTATCCAACCAAGTGTGTCTCCTTGGGGATCACCTGTTCTCTTTGAGAAGAATAAGGATGGAAGATGCAGCTATGCATTGATTATAGAGAACTGAATGGGATCACAGTGAAGAACAAATACCCTCTTCCAATAATTGATGACTTATCTCACCAACTTTGTAGGGATAAATTGTTCTGTAAGATTGATCTTCGATCTGGTTATCATCAATTGAGGGTGAAGAAAGAAGATATTCCAAAAACTTCCTTCCGGTCAAGATATGGGCATTATGAGTTTGTCGTTATTCCCTTCAGACTGACTAATGCACCTGCTATTTTTATAGATTTGATGAATAAAGTCTTTAAGGACTACCTTGAAAACTTTGTGGTAGTTTTTATTGATGATATTATGATATATTAAAAAAGTCTCTATGAGCATGAAGATCATATAAGGGTTATTTTGAAAACTCTGTGGAAGGAGAGGCTTTTTTGAAATTTCAGTAAATGTGATTTCTGGTTACAACAGGTCACTTTCTTAGGGCACATTGTAACCAATGAAGGAATCATAGTTGACCCTACAATGAAAAAATTTATATAGTAGTGGCCTCAACCTACAATAATAATAGAGATTCGTAGTTTTCATGGATTGTAAGGATATTATAGGAGGGTTGTGAAAAACTTTTCATGACTTTATAATCTATTAACCAAGTTAACTCGAAAGGGGTCAAGTTCATCTGGACAATGGAGTGTGAGGAAAGTTTCCAAGAGCTGAAGTAGAGATTGGTTACTGCACCCATGTTAAATCTTCCCTCTAGTGGATAAAGATTCATTATTTTTAGTGATGTATATCTAAAAGGGCTTGGCTGCATCCTCATGAAAAATGACAAGGTCATTGCTTATGCATCTCGACAGTTGAAGATTCATGAGCAAAATTATCCTACGCATGATCTGGATATTGTTGTAGTCGTTTTTTCTCTGAAGATATAGATGCACTGTCATTATGGGGAGAAATGTGATATATACATAGACCATCAATTTTTGACGTATATTTTCACACAAAAGTAATTGAACATTAGACAAAGGAGATGGTTGGAACTTTCTAGTGACTATGATTGTTAAATTCATTATCACCCTGGAAGAGATAATAAAGTTGCGGATGCATTAAGTAGGAAAGACCCAGTTGTTCATTCCATGATGAGGATTCAAAAAGATCCTTTGATCAATGACCTAGTAAAGCTGGACATGGGAATTATAAGGAAAGGGACATCATCAACCCTAACCTCAATGATTTCTCAACCGTTATTACTAGAGAAGATCAAGAAGGCTCAGAAATAAGATCCATTGTTACAAGAGAAGATTGAGGCTATAAAGGAAGGAAAATTTCATGAGTTCAATATTGATCAAGAAGGTGTACTTAGATTTCGTACAAGACTATGTGTTCCATATATTCAGGAAATAAAGAAGGAGCTGATGGATGAAGCTCATAGCTCTACTTTCTCTATACATCCTGAAAGAACAAAACTGTATAGGGACCTTCGTGATCATTATTGGTGGGATAATATGAAAAGGGAGATTTCTGACTACACTTCAAGGTTCCTAGTATTTTATCAAGTGAAGGCAGAGGAACAACTTCCTAAAGGGGTATTGCAACCACTACCCATACCAGCATAGAAGTGGGATATTATCACTATGGACTCCGTCACTGGTCTTCCAAGAACATCCAAGGGAAAAAATGTGATATGGGTTATTGTGGACCATCTCACCAGGACATCCCATTTTATCTCTATCCGGGAATATCTCTCTCTCAATAAACTTGACAGGATTTACATGAAGGAAGTGTTAAGGCTTCAGGGAGTTACGCTTTCTATCGTATCTGATCGTGATCCAAGGTCCGCATCAAAATTCTAGAGAAGTATTCAACAACCTATGAGAACTGAATTGAATTTTAGTATGGCCTATCACCCCCAAACTGATGGCCAATCTGAAATAACTATTGAAACACTCGAGGAAATGTTGAGAACGTGCTCAATGGAATTTAAGGGTGGATGGGATCAACATCTCTCTTTAATTGAGTTCTCTTACAACAACAACTTCCACTTGAGCATTCAAATGGCTCCCTATGAAGATCTAAATGGAAAGCGATGTAGAACTCCTACTTTTTGTAATGAAGCTAGTGAGAGAAATCTTCTTGGCCATGATCTTGTGTAAGAGATGACATAAAAAGTCCATGCCATCCAACAACACATTAAGGCTGCTCAGAGATGGAAAAAGAGATATGTCGACAAATGTGGAAGGGACTTGGAGTTTGATGTCGGTGACAAGGACGTTCATCAAATTTCACCTTGGAAGAGAGTCATGAGGTTTGGGAAGAAAGGGAAGCTCAGTCCTAGGTACATTGGCCCCTATGAAATCCTTGATCGTGTGGGAGTAGTGGCCTATCAGCTTTCACTTCCTCCAAATCTAGCACAAGATCATGAAGTCTTCCACGTATCCCTCTTGAGGAAGTACATACCTGACCCTTCACATGTACTAAACCCATGGGTGTTACAACTAGAACATGTCCTCTCTTATGAGGACCAGCCGGTGGAGATCTTGGATCGTAGAGACAAGGTTCTACGCGACAAGACTACCCACCTTGTTAAGGTGTTGTGGAGAAACCACAAATATGAAGAATCCATGTGGGAACTAGAGGAGTCTATGAGGCAGAAGTAACCACACCTTTTCTTTTCTAAGGATACGAGTTAAAATTTCAGGGATGAAATTTCTTAAGGGTGGAAGAATATAACGACCAATAATTTTGAATGAGTTTTTGTTTCCTATTTTTTTGTGTTATTTTAGTTTATACTCAACAAAACTATGTTCTTTAATTAATGATGTCAGTTTAATTAAAATGATACCATTGGGTATCAACTATTATATGACCTTTTTTCAATATGACCGTTGGTTAATATGGCCATTGGTAAATATGACCGTTGGAAACTAAATGTGGTGATTGTTGTCTCAAAATACAAGGGATATTGGTTAACTAATACAGAAAGAAGATTCGATGGCCTCATCCAATAGTCTCGGGCCAATTGAAGCCCATCTGAGAAAACTTGGGATGGAGGTAGCACCATTGGGATTTGCTCTGGACCAAACAAAAGCTGAACTTCATCGTGTGAAGCAGGAGCGGAATCGCCTTCAGGAGAAGTTCAAGCTTATAGAAATCACTAATCAGGTAATGTTGGTCGAGGCACCCTCAGATTCTATCACCTTAAAACACATTACACTTAGGTCCTATGCTGGGGTTATAAGGGGATATGTAACGAGATGGTAGCTACATTGTCTAATCTTTTGAGATAAATAAAATTGTGATTTCTTTCTATGATGAAGTTTGTGTTTTTTTCAGATGTTCGAATAAATATAGGATGTATATTGATGAATTTTGGAAAAAGTGGATATTTTAAAATATTTATTTAAACCTTAAATAATTAATTATGTGTAATGATTTTCAAAAAATAGTCTTCTGGAAATGTGTTCAGCAAGAAATTTAGAATCTAACAAGATCAACTTAATTTTTTGTGAATAGTAAATTATGAATAGTGATTTTACGCTTAGGATTAGTAATGTGACCAAATGGATTAGTAATATCACTTAAAAAAAGTATTAATATAATTTAGGCACCTTGATTAAGTAATGTGATTCAATAAAATTGGTCAATAAATGTTTCAGAAATTATTATTGAAGTATTATTTTTTTGGGTGAATAGTGTTTTTTAATTAAAAATTAAATTAAAAATACTTTGAAAATTATTTTTATAAAATTGAATTTATTTTTGAATTCAGAGCATTGATATTAGGTTAAGGTGTTTTTAGGGGATTTTTATGGAAAAAATGAATTTTTGGTGAATAATGAAAATACAGTTTTTAGTTTCAGGTGTTTAATGACATCATTAAGGATGTAATAATTATGTAATAAATTTTTTCGACTTATGAATAGTAATATAAGGTATGTGGTGTCCCAATTGGCCAATACCATGGGAAAATACCATTGGCAAGGCCATGGTGTTTCCAATACCACCGATGAGGTGTCCCTTGGCCATTAATGACTTGTCCACTCACCTCTCCTATAAATACCAAGCCTTTCGCTCATTCATTTCATTTCCAAATTCTCCCCAATGAAGTTCTGGTCTCTTTACCTCCCAAGGAGTGCTACCAAGGTTCCCTAAATCCACCCAAGGTCTCGACCTTCAGGATTTCAATGTTACTCTTCAAGGTAAGGGATTCTTTCACCCTCCTCTTTTAAGTCATGACTTCCTTTATGTGGTATCTTATATTTTCATAATCTTTATGTTGAGGGTATGTTCTTATATGTTCTTATTACCGACCTTTTCATGTAAAAATGATGGGAGACCCTTTCTTCTCTCATCAATTTGTTTTCTGATTTTTTATGTGATGTTGTTAAGATGCTTAATTTATCGTAAAAGAAATCACATCTCCTCTTTTCTTTCATGTTTCCTTTTCATGTGGTATGTCATTAAAATTTCCATACCATGATCTTTTTAAGTTCCCATACTTTATTATTAATTATTTATGAGTGGGTGACCCTTGTACCCTCTCTTATCAATGTTTTCTAAAACCATGTTATATAGTCGTTATGCTGCAGAAACTTCGTCTAAAACATTCTATCTCTTTCTATCAAGAAATTCCCTTGTTTATCTATGTGAATACCCAGACCTATTTCGTTTATATGGGTGTTAATAAATATATAAATATGATATATTTGATTCTGGAAGGGACATACATATAACCCTCACTGCCTTTCCATGGGTTATAAATTATATAATGATCTTATTTTTAAGCTCTTTTAAACATCAAGATTTTGACATGAAACCCATTTCTTTGATTCCATTTGGGTTATTTATGAAATGTTTGATTAAGATATATGTGGATCACATTAATATAAATACATATTAAGGTTGCTCCCTAATAGAACTCCAATGCATTGGGTAATGAATTAATCTCTAGAGATTACATGTTTTATGATACCTTGGTGAATAACCTTGGTAATTTTTATGAAACCTTGGGGATGGACTTGGTGATATTCTCATGAATGTGTAAATAATTTTTTTTCCACATATTCAAGATTATGTTCCAATTTCGTTTCATTATGATATTCCTATTCTTTCATTTCTCATGTCTTTATGCATTTTTTGTTGTTCTTATTGATATCACAAGTACATTGATTCCCTTGTTTACCCTTACTAGGCCTTCTGCTCACCCTTTCATTTGATGTTTATCTCTAGGATATGAGATGCAGTAGATGTACAAAGGATTAACCTTTTATTAAGCCTTACATGTGGTTTAAAAGAATTTTTATGTTTTTTTCATGTATTATGTTCCTGATTTCTAAGACACTAGACTTTAAAGATCATCTGTATGTAAAATGTAATGAAAAGTTATGAATTAAATGGGCGGGATGCCACATATTCTTAGAATGGTTTTTAATATCATTATTCCATTTAGGAAAGAAAATATGACATAATATTGGTGATTGGATGTATGGCTATGTTTCCATGTAACAAATAACATAATATTATTATAAAAGATACTGTGTGTATACCATGATCAGGATCATGAGAAACATATTAAATCATGAAAGTGGTTTTTATTGAAGCTATTTTATGGTGTCCAAATGAATGGCCAATGATCTAGTAGTATATAATTTTATTACAATTTTATTGATATGTCATATTTTAGTATGAAAATAGATTAAAAATATGTGAAATAATAATTAGGACAGGCCTTTGGAATTGAAGAATATAAAATAAAGAACATTCTATGTTATGTAATTTGGCATGATATGGAATAATGTATGAGGAAGGAACACACCATCCAATTTTTTATTATAAAAAATAAGAAAACTATAATATAAGAGACTTGAATACAGTAAAATTCTAGAGAAGCTACCCATATTAGCACAAATAAATAATGAATGTGTAACTTTTCAAAACCCTCTATGAGTAGTTAGGAGAATTTTTTATAGGATAAATAAAAAGAAACATCAAAATCATTAAATATAGAATATAAATTCCAAAGGGAACCATGAAACCAAAATAAAACTGAATATTGTTCCTTGTATCTATATCTTGACCAAATTATAATTGAAGAAGATGGTATTAATTCTTTGTAATATGTTTCATGTAATATGCATAATAATTCTTTAATGATCAAATTCACCACATTTGATCTAACATGAATAGAAACTTTGGGTTCATGTAGTAAGAACCAATGCATTAATCATAGAATGAATAGATAATAAAACATCAATAAATTATCTATTCCAACATTCCATTTTTGAAATATTTCTCTAGTAACTAGTTCTATCCAAAAACAATACATATTAAAAACAAACATGAATTCCTCATTTGAAAAAGGGGATGAGAAATGATTAATTCAATTAGAAGTGATGGTATTATATATGAAGATGATTTATTAATATGCATGGATGTCCTAGATTAATAAAAGGGTTGATTTTTCCTAGAAATGTAATAAATGGTAAGATATAAGACATTACCCAATTGGTCTCCAGGTAAATATTGAAAATTAATTAAGATACTGAGATTCATCGGTAATAATAAAGAATTAAAAATGGTTTTCAAAATGTTATTCTATCAAGAATATTGATGTGTATGAATCCTCAAGAATGGTCTGAAACAATCAAACAAGTCATGTTGTTGAATTCCTGAGAAATTTTATAAATAATGGAATATTAATAAATGAAGATATGTTGGGGTAAAACAGACAAGTTATAAAATAATTTTAATAAATCAATTTAATAATGAAAAACCATGGTCGATAAAAGACATATTTATAAATAATAAAAGAACATATAACATATATCAACATTTGTGATAAAAATTATTATACATGACGGTGTTCATGAAGATGCATATTATTTTACATGAACAACATTTTGTAAACATAGTTAATTACTAAAATTTTATTATAGAATTATTTAAGTTATAGTACTATTTAGGGTATCATAAGTGTCTATGTTATTTACACACAAAATCCTAGTCTCACAAACATCCCGAAATATAAGTATAATATATATATATATATATATATATTATTTGACCTGAAATTTAATTTTTTTATCAAATCACAGGACTACCAAATTTAAATCAATACTACCATCAGATAATGAAAATTCATTTAGAATTTATTTCAACCAAATTGACTCATTAATGCATTTAGTTATGGTTTATTATTCTAGATTACTTGTGGAAAATTAAATAACTAACTTCAAGTTATACTTAGAAGAAACAAGTACACTTAATGAAGAAAATACTTATCCATTAATATTTTTATATGTATCAATATTAATAACATATCCAAAAGAATAATACCCAAAATCATCATCAAGTGATATAAAGGTATATCCAAAACCAATGCACAAATTAGAGGATATAATAACATAAAATATTTCTCAGTTCAATGAGTTCTAGTTTGTTTTTCCATGGTTCCTCATGATCCTATTCAGAGTACATACAATAAATGAAATAACTAGGTTTGAGAAAACCAAATTAGTGATATAATATCTAGAGATACTAGGATATGGAATCATATTAATAATGTCTACATTGGATTCACTATTTGTGGAATAGGAATGAGGTAGTTTAGGATACCAACCCAATGAAATAATTTTGGTTTTATGATTAAAAAATAGAATCCACTTTGATAATTTTATTATATAATTACACCATGATAGATAATATCTTTTAGTATATTAGTTTATAATGATTTCAATGAATAAAATACATTGTGCAGCACCCAGATTATTTATTTCAAATTCTAAATTAAGAATAAAATTTAAAGGAGTCATCATCCACATGTTTTTAAAGATAAGACATTTTTTATCAATGTACGGTATAAGGAAAATAATTTCATTATTAATTTTCCTTAAAAAAGGACACACATCATACATGATTTAGTTGATATTATTTTAAATCATTAATGAATAAACCGAATTATACCATAGTCATTATGATTTTATAATAATGTATAATTATATATGTTAATGTAATATCGAAAATTGTTAGAAATATTTTTAGTAAAACAATGATGGTCTCATGAAATTTAATTCTTTAAAATATTTATTAAGAAGGATATATTAATATGAGATTTAATTATATGTAAATCATAATAGCTATTAAATGTGTGTTGAATCACAATAAAATAATATTTCACAATAGTAGAGATTTTAATATATTCAATATGATCACATTAAAGGAACCTTTTTATAATTATCCTACCTTATATATATCATTGAAAACCCCAAAAATAACATTGTACCATTTATATATCCATTTTAATGAAATAAGATTATATAATTAATGTTTGGTTACACTGGTCCATATCTAAATTTAAATGTGGAAGTTTATTTCATCCTTCATATCAAAAAATTACTACTAGGATTAAATTGATTTCCTATATTTAATAATAAATTGTGGGTTCTCGATTTTAATATTCAAATAAATAAAAAATATTTAGGAAGACCCAATAGTCAGAATGTATTGAATTTGGGTTTGAAAAACCATTCTTACTCTATTGTGGGTTATCTAGAAACCCATGAAGATAGAATTTCTCTAAACATTTCACTCAGATTATGAATAGATATCAATTTGAGTGTACTAAAGAGGATCAATGGATTGTAATTCCCTAAACCTAGTTTCCCAGAGCCAGTGCATTATTTTAATATATTGGCAGGATTACAAGTAACCAAATCCTGAAAGACCAATCCATTTAGAAGTCTTGGAAAATAGATCACATGAAAGAACATAACATTACAATTTATAACATAAAATACAACATAAATAATCCAGTGAGAACACTATTATTCCCCTAACATAACCCTTTATATCTATCATAATACATTTCTTGGTGTCCTGGGAAAATAACACACATGAAAGGGGTGAGCTCAAATACTTAGTAAGGGTAAAAAATTTAGTGGAATCTATAATCTTTATGGGTATAATAAAAACATCATCCTTTTAAACATAATCATGAACATAATATGAAAAAACTAAATCAATAATTACCATATAAACATGCACATGGATATTCTACTAGTCGAACAATCACATGTAATAACTAATTTCATAAAGAGAAATACATAATGTTGAATATAATAACTACTATGTCAAGGCCTTGTACCAATACAATTCACACATATTTTTTCAACGCCTTGTTCCAAGACACTAGTTTGTACCATGAGACCTACTGATGCATCAAGGGGCTATTTCTGGACCCACCCTTCACTTACTAAGTCCAATGAATTCCTTATATGAAAAGGGTGAAACATAAAATAAACATTTGTATTGAAACTAGCATATGAAATGTTAATATTTTAACCATTAACCATGAATGGAATAAAAATAACACTTCCACAGTCAAACATATCATAACTCATTCAATACAATATTGAATATTTTGTTATAATAAATAAACCTCAATCAAGAATAATATCATATAAAGGATGTTGACATAGTTGAAATTAATCAATAAAAATCATTGATGGAAATATCCAATTTTCATGGAATCATTTAAAAGTTTCACAATTTATAAAGGAATTAATTTAAAAGATATCTTTGAATCAAAGTTTACCATACCACTTTGAAACATTTGAAAGTAATTAAAATTATAAAACAATTATTTCCATGGTAATAAATCCATAAAATCATTTTGAAATCATGGACATTAATTAAATAGATTTAGAAAAATAAATCATTAAAACATTCAAAATGATGATGTAGTTAAAGATTACCTTCCATAAAACCTTAAAATATTCCTTCCTAAATTTTTTTTATGAGACATGTTCATGGATGATAAATCCCTTCCCATTGGCCCGATACTCTCTGTACTTATCGAAAACTCAAGTTTAATGTTTTTAAACATATTATAATATTCTATAAGAATCATAATAATATTTATGATATCATATATGATTATTTTATGACTTTATATTACATGTTTATTAACAATTCCATGTTAATGGAACATTTCGAGTAATAATCGCTTTGTTTATCTTACGTGTTTTGACATGTTATTCTTGATCATATGACATAGATAATAATTTAATTACTTCCATAATGTAAAAATTGATTTATATATCATATATATTATGTATATAAATATATATAATAGATAGATAAATACAATGTAACACACCATTCATGGAGGTAGTAGTCCACACGTACGTATGAACGTTGTTTCTGTTTTCTTATCGTATTGAATTGAATTAAGTGAATTAAATTTATGTGTGAATGCATATATATATATATATATATATAACAAACCAGTAGAATTTTTATTCCATATATTTCATACTTATTAATAATAATTATTCATATAATCATTCTTGGATGGTGAACATGGAAGATGAGTCTCATTACATCGTGGAAAAGGTAAGCCATACGTACACACGCACAATGGTATAATTTTTATAATGGGATAATAGTATTTAATTGGATGTAATATTAATTTTACATAATCATTATCATGTTATATTTATTATTTATATAATTAAATTCATCATTATACCCATATAAAGAAAGTGCAATGAGAAATAATTTACACCACGACGTGGATATGGTAAGTCGTACGTACACACGCATGGTGGTATTATTTTTCATAGGATGGTTAAAAAAGGGAATATATTTGTACCATAATCTTAACAACATCAATACATATATTATATTCTGGGGTTATTATTTTAGTATGGTAACAAATTAGTAAGAGGAAGTAGAAGAAGAAATGAACTTTGAATAAAGGGATAAAATGATTACCTCTTCTTCGGGTGTCTACTTTTGAATTGCACAAAAGGACTCCTTAAGTTGGATTTCAGCCCAATGTTCTGCCTCTAGAATGAATTTATAGAAGTTGGTAGGATATTTGGGTAGGGTTTTGCTGAGCCAAATGGATTTATATGTTCGTATTTGAGATTAGGATAAGTACCCTTTTATAAGAGAGGTGATGTGCATTTTAAGAAAAGCTTGAAATATTAATTTATTATAAAATAATTTTCGGTTTCTAATAGCTCAAAATGGATTTATTTCTCGGATAACGTGGGGATGAGTCGAAATAATCTCAACCAATAGGTTTTAGGCATGTTTATGTCACCATATTAACCTTATATATTATATTTAACTCTTAGTTAAATTGTTTAGCTTTTACCATGTATTCTGGTATTTTTATACAACATGGTTAATATAGTTACTATAAAATCCCAAAGGATAATCAAGTGGTTCATTAATTAAATATATAAAATTATCTATGTCAATTGGACAAATATTAAATTTTTAGGAATATTATATCATTTAATAAAATAGTATTTGTTTTCAAAACCCATTTATGTCTATTTTGAAACTATTTAGTATTTGATTTTTGTGAAAGACATAAAAACTTGATTACTTCAAAAACAATACATTGAATAAACCCTAACATGTTATATTCACCTATAAAATTCGTTTATGGAATAAAAAGTTACCAATTATATTTATTTTAGTATTTATAATATCATTTATTTGATTCTTTCATTAATAAGAAAAACAATGCATCATTATTGTGTCATAAATAAATATATTTATTTTATATCTAAAAATTATAAATAAAATAAAATTATGTTGGAAATATTTTTATCTTTCCAAGGAATATTTAATGTCAAAAGTTTTAGGGAACAATACATGTTTATGTTATATTTTTTTAAACTTTAAATTAATTCTTATAAAATGTCTTTTTCAAATATAAGTGGCTCCATGGGGTCCTAAAATAGAACAAAGGATGCTCATGGTTAGAAATATATCATCCAATACAGTTAGTAAATGTGTTATGGTAATTTAATATTATAATATTATTTTTTTACCCTTATTTACCTTATTTACCCTTTAACCATGGTAAATAAAATATTTACTGAAGTTACTATTCCTAATGTATAAAAATAAAAATTTCTTATTTACACAATAGAGACCTGATTATACCAAATATGGAATCCACATTTCAAAATTAAAAACATAAAATTGGTAGAAATTAATTTAAAATTAATTCCCATTGTCAAAACTAAAAATTGTGTTTTTAAGAAGTAAAAAATACCAAAATATTGACATGTGTTTATGTCTAATTAAAAAGTGAAATTACATTTAATGACCAACATTGGATGAAATGGTAAAAATATAATATAATTATAATTTAAATCCTCTCAAATGTATAATTTAACACTATAAATTATTTCAATTAAAAAGTTGTTTTCAATTAAAATTTAGTATTTTCACTATTCATCAAAATATGAAAGTTATAAAAAAAGTACATAAATAATTATACTTTAAAAAAAATTATGTACTGCTTATATTGAAGAATTTAATTTCATTAAATTGAATATATAAATGTGTCAAATATTGGATTTGAAAATGGATGTCCATTAAAAGACTGAAAAATTGCATTTTTTATAAATACTTATTTTAACTGAAAAATTGAATTTTTCATTATATTATGTCTAAGAAATAAATAAAGTGAATTTTAAAATTATATGGGATATATATAAAATTCAAAATTGGGTTAATATTATTCATAATGATTTTTTAAACATCTAGTTTGATAGTTAATGGTGTGCTTGAAATCAGTGTTGCGTACATCACACGCTATTGAATTATTTAAAAATGAAGTGTATCATGGATGCTTGGGGTGTTACATTATCCCATCCTTCAATAAATTTTATCCTTTCAATTTAATTTTAGGATTTAAAACCATGTTTTTTAAATCTCAAAATATCTTGGTTAAAATCCTACAATGAAAAATTGATTCACGATGCCTGTATTTTAAAATAAATAAGTGTAGGTATGAAGGTTACCAAAAATAACACATACTAGGGTTCTATGTGGGAAAAAATTGATATATAAGATAAAAAAACGATCAAATTCTGATGGAGAGTGATAGAAAATATTATTAGGGGAAGGTTAATAACTAGAAAGTTATAAATCTACGATGATCTAAGGGACTATTTGATTCATTACAAAAGAAGGTAATAGGAATTTTTTTTGGTTTAATGATCAATTACCTAGTGTTTTAGAATTAATTTAATTCATAAGTTAATAACACAAGGAAGCCTACTTAATTTACATGTAGAGTCTCATCCTTTAACTAATTCCTACAACAAACTCATCTTCCTCTTCAAAATATAAAACTCAAAAAAATATTATATATATATATATATATATATATGTATCATATAAGGTTCTAAATAAAAAAAATATACCATTTTAATGAAGAAAAATATTTTATAAAAACTCGGGACATCATGTAGGCCAGTGGTAGGTGATAATTCCTTGTCGTACTTTGGTTGTGGGTTAGATTCCCGCAGCTTTGTCCAACACGACATGTTATCGCCAAACCTGCAGGTTATCCTTTATCTAAAACTATGAACTTATAACATTCCAAAAATAATCTTAAACAATACTATCTAATGTTAAAATTAATACATCCCAACCTTTAGAGTTATCCAAAATAATTCTATCTAATCTCGGTCTAAAAGGTCTCTAAATTTCCAAAATCAATTGTAACATCAGATTCCCCAAACAACATAACACTTATCTTATTGTCACATAATTTATATATAATTAGATTCACCATATTAAAACCTTAATGAAAATAGTATTGCAGTAAAATCCTTATATATATCCCATTCTTCATATAACTAGAATATAATTATTGAATCTAAAAACACAAATTCATTAATTATTTCACTTCAATTGTAGTAATAACATAATCTAGACCTTGATCCATTTTCTTTTTTGAGCTATATTTCCATGACTCTTTGTATAATAATTTTCATAATGGGACATATCTTTACAATTATAACATTCCACATATTCTCTCTTTCTCTTATAATCATGAGCCAAGTGACCTTTTTCTATACATCTGTAACCAACTCTCATTCCTTTTTGGAAAATACCAGGGTTTTTCTTCCCACAATTATCACATAAGGGAAAATACATCTTTACCTTTTTCCATATATATGTCTCTTGCTCCACCATTATATTTTTCCCCTGATTTACATTAATTCATAAGAATTAGAGAATTATTTTTATATCTTAATAGAACAAAAGGAAATATTTTCATACGATGAGAAATATTCTTAGACAAAAGCCCGTTGGATTAATGGTTTTAATCCATGAAAAAATCAACCAATCAAAAATCTTGGGTTATGTATGTAGTTTATAGCGTGCCTTGCTAACCTTGTGAAGTTATATTCATTCTTTGTAACATTCAAATCATATTTTTATGAGACTTAGAAATTTCCTTTCTATATCAGATCATTGTCCATGAGGAATGTATTTATGTAGGAAAAGATCTTTAAACTCCCTCCATTCCATATTTCATACTTCTTCATCCTCCTTTGTGTTTTGAATCATTGACCACTAAAGATCTGCATCTCCTAAAAGATTATAGACTACCATAACAACATTTCCCTCTCATTACCTCACAAAGAAAGAAATATTTTATCAAAGGATATTATCCAATGATCAAATAAAAAAGGATTTCTCATCCCATTAAATGTTAGAGGATGTTGTCTCATGAAGCCGCCTAACAATGATCCTCCATGTTGTGGATAAAGATGCTCCATATAGGTAAGGTTATTATTCATAACCTGAGTCAGCTTTCCCAGTATGGTTATAAGTTGTTCAATACCAGTTGTGTCACCATATCCACAATCATTATATTTCAGAGGAATGAAATCCCTACATGTATTACGTGTGTTGATACGATTTCCATTTACTCCACTAGGTTCCATTTCTAAATAAAGTCATGCACTAGATAAGGTTATGAATCATAATGAATAATTCAAAACGAAAAAATACATAACCTAAATTTAAACATTTATGTCTATCTAATCATTAATCATAAATATGGTTCCTTTTAGAAATATTTACTCATGAATCCTTCATAATGGTTTCTAAAGAAAATGATAAATATCATAATCATAGCCCCAACAACTGTTAAACTAGGTGCACAGTAAGGTCTGTTGTCATGTACTAGGATACCCAAGGTCAAGCCTGAAACTTATTGTCGGAGTTTTCACTACTAGGTACATCTTTTCCAGAACCATGTCCAACTGTAGTACCTAGATAGGGACGTATTTCTTCAAAAACCGACATAATATCTACATTACCAAGATTATTGGATATTCTTCTGTAGTAATCCTCAATTTATATCTTAGGTTAATAATATCTAATCAGTGGTTTTCTAAATTTAGTTCCCAAGGTTTGTAATAAACATCCTATAATACAAACTTTAATGCCTTGACCCATGTTTCCCAGAGCCAATGAATTATTTTAATACATTGGAATGATTACAAGGAATCAAGTCCTAAAATACTGATCAGTTTAGCAGTCTTGGAAAATGGATTACATATAAGACCTTAAAATTAAAATTTCTAAAATAAAATACATCACAGATAATTATTTGAGAACTCCATTATTCCACTAGCTTAACCCTACATTTCAAACATATTACACTTCTTGGAATCCTGGGAAAATGAAACATAATAAATGGGTGAGTTCAAATGATCAGTAAGGGTAACTAATTTAGAGGAAGCTATAAAATTGTTATATATAATTAAAACCGAACCCTTTCAAACATAAACTTGAACAGAATATGGAAAAATAAATAAAAAATTACCATATAAAAATGAACATGGATATTCTACCATTTGAATAATCACATGTAATAACTAATTTCATAATGAGGGAATGCATAATGTCAGACATAGTAACTACTACCACAAGGCCTTGTTCCAAGAAAATTCACAAATGTTCTATCAAGGCCTTGTTCCAAGATACTTGTTTGTCTCATGAGACCTACCGATGCATTGTGGGGCTATATCAGGCCCCACCCATCACTTACTAAGTCCAATAAATTCATCATTGGAAAGGGAGAAACATAACATTAACATTCGTATTAAAACTATAAAAGAAATGTTAATACTTTAACTGTAAACCAGGAATGTTATAAAAAATTGCACATCCACAGTCAAACATATCATACCTCATTAAATTAAATAATGAATATTCTATTATAGAAAATTAACCTCAATCAAGAATAATATCCAATAAAGGATGTTGACATAGTTGAAATTAATAAAAAAAGCATTCAGAGAAATATCCATTTTTCATGAAATCATTTAAAAGTTAGACAATTTAAAAACGAAGTCATTTAAAATAGATTTTTTAATCAAAGTTTCTGATAACACTTTGAATATTTTTAAAGGAATTGACATTTTAAAATAATTATTTCCATATGAATAAATCCATAAAATCATTTTGAAAAGTGTGCATTAATTAAATAGATTTAGAAAAATAATTCTTTAAAACATTTAAAAAGATGGTCTGGTTAAATATACCATTCCATAAAACCTTAAAAGATTAATTTTGAAAATATTTTTATGATACATGGACATGGATGATAAATCTATCCCAGTATATACTTATACATAAACAACTCAAATAATAATGAGGTTCAGGAATTAACCCTTACCTAAGGTCCGATACTATCCATATGTGTTTGAAACTCCTATATAATGTGTTTAAAAATATTAATAATTTATATAAGAATCATAATAACATTTATGATATCATATATGATTATTTTATTACTTTATATTACTTTTTCGTTAATAATTCCAAGTAAATGGAACATTTCAGGTAATAATCGCTTTGTTTATCGTACGTGTTTTGACGTGTTATTCATCATCATATTAAATAGATCATAATATACATACTTCGAGAACATAAAATATAATTTTCATGTAATATATATTTTTATATAAATATATATAATAGATAGATAAATAAAATGGAGCACACCATTCATGGAGGCGGTAGTCTGCACGTACGCATGAACGCTGTTTCGGGTTTCTTATCGAATTGAATGGAAGTAAGTGAATGAAATATATCTGTTCGTGTGTATATATCATACCATTAGAATTATTATTTCATATATTTCATACTCATTAATAATATTTATTCTTATAACCATTCTTGTATGGTGAACATGGAAGATGATTCTCATCGCGTCGTGGAGACGGTAAGCCATACGCACGCACGGGCGACAATATCATTTTCTTAATGGTTTAATGGTATTGAATTTGTTGAAATATAAATTTTATAGTCTAAATATAATGTTATATTTATTATTTAAATCCATTTTATTCATCTTTATAGTCATATAAATAAAGTTAACATGAAAAACAATTTACACCATGATGCGGAGACGGTAAGTTGTACATACGCACAAATGGTGGTATTGTTTTTCATAGGATGGGTAAAAAGAGGAATATGGTTGTAATATAATCCTAAAACATCTCAAAATATATTATATTTGGGAGTTATTATTTTATTATGGTAACAACTTAGTAAGAGGAAGTACAAAAACTAAATGAACTTTCAAAGAAAGGATAAAACAAATAACTCTTCTTCAGGTGTCACCTTTTGATTTGCACAGAAGGACTCCATAAGTTGGCTTTGTGACCAATTTTTTCTCTTGGATGAATTGAGGGATGTTATGAGGATATTTCTGAAGGGTGTTTCATAGATAAATGGCTTTGGAGGTGTGAATTGGAGAGAAGGAGAAGTGCCCTTTTATAAGAAGGTGATGAGCACTTTTGGAGAAGCTTGAAATATTAATTTATTGTATAATAATTTTCGGTTTCTAATAGCTCTAAATGGATTTATTTCGACACTAAGGTGGGATGAGTCGAAATCCTCTCAAACAATAGGTTTTATACAAGTTTAGGGCACCATATTAACCATATCATTTAGATTTAACTCTTAGTTTAATATTTTATCTTTTACAATGTCTTCTTGTATTTTTATACTAAATAGTTAATATAGTTACTATAAAATGACAAGAAAACCTCATTTTGTTCATTAATGAAATATATAAAATTATCTAAGTCCTTTCTCCGAATATTATATTTTTAAGAATATTATACCATTTAATAAAATATTTTTTATTTTAAACAATCATTTTTGTCAATTTTGAAACTATGTATTATTAGGTTTTTGTAAAAGTCATAACATCTTTATTACTTACAAAAAAAATACATTGCATCAACCCTAAAATGTCCTATTCATCAATAAAATTTTTATTTGGCCTAAAATTTCTCCAATTATATTCATTTTAATATTTATAATATCATTTATATGATTTTTTTATCAATAAGAAAAATACTGCATCATTATTGTGTCGCAAATAAATATATTTATTTTATGTCTAAAAATAATAAATAAACTATAATGATGTATTAAATCATTTTATATTTCTAATTACTATTTTTACTCTAAGATATCAATTATATAACTCTTATAAAAAAATTTTAGTGAAAGATACCTGTTTATGTTATATTTTTCTGTACATTAAATTAATTTTATAAAATTTCATTTTCAAACAGAGGTGGCTCCATGTGGACCTACAATAGACCCAAGGATTCCCATGGTTTGAAATATCTCATCCAATAGGGTTATAACATGTTTTAGGGTAATTTAATATTATAATATAATTTTTTACCCATATTTACCAAATTTAAACTTTAACCTTGGTAAATAAAATATTTGCTGGGGTGACTATTCATAATGTCTAAAAATAAAAGATAATTATTTACATAATTTGGACCTCCTTATTCTAAATATGGAATCAATATTTAAAATTCTAAACACATTATTGATTGAAATTAATTTAAAATTAATTCATGTTGTCAAAACCAAAAAGTGTGTTTTTAAGAAGTAAAAACTACAAAAAGATTATCGTGTGTTTATTTTTAATTAAAAAATTAAATTACATACAATGACTGAAATTATATTAAATGGTAAAAATTTAATCTAATTATACTTTAAAAAACTTAAATTTATAATTTGACACTATAAATTATTTCGATAAAAAAAATTTCAATTAAAATTTATTATTTTTTACTATTTATCAAAATATGAATGTGATCAGAAAAGTACCAAAAATATATCAAATTTTTTTAAGTACCTCATATAATGAATAATTTAATTTCATTAAATTTAATATATAAATGTTTCAAATATTAGATTTAAAAAGGGTTCTCTATTAAATGGTGGAAAATTTGCATTTTTTTTAAAATACTTCTTTTATCTGAAAAATTGAATTTGTCCTTATCTTATGTCTAAGAAAAAATATGAATAAAAAAGTTATATGGTATATATATGGGATTAATAATTTGGTTAATATTATTCATAACCACTTTTTAAATGGCTAGTTTGAAAGGTTGTGGTCCGCTTGAAATTAGTGTAGCATACATCACACTTTATTGAATTATTTAAAAAGGAAGTGTACCGTGGAAGCATTGGGTGTTACATGGATAAATAAAAATTGATAATCATAAAATCTATCAGATTCATATTATAATTCATAATGTGAGAATACTTTATTTAAAAAATATATTCACTGGTTTCATAGACTATGGGACAACCTTAAAAAAATTATTTGGGTGTATTAAATTCAATAATAGAACAATGTTGGTGATTAATTATTCACACTATAATATTTTTATATTAAGATGAAGACGAAGGAAAACACAATTGTATTTTTATAATTATGAATCTATCTAGAATATTCCATTTAATACACTCATCTAAGACCATTTATTGATGGGTTTCTTGGTTGATTTATGTGTAAAACCACTTTAGTGATGTGGAATTAAACAATGTAATTGTAAAGATATTCTAAAATGTTATCAGGAATAAGTGTATATAGATTCCTTTAGAATATATTTATTACAATGTTTTTCTATATTTAAATGTATCAAATGTTTTGTTCATGTGTGTTAGTGTATAAATCCATACCTTCTCTAATAAATAATCAATAACAGTAAAATGTAATACTCTCCAACTTAGGATGTAGTACTAAATTGGAACCATGGATTGGACAATAAATATTCAATGTTCATTCTATATTTTTATTTACTCCTTTAAAAATCACATATTTAGAATAACAATATATACAATATCCTAAAAGGGTTTATTTTTTAGGGTTATTTAATTCAACACCTCTATTTATTTAGTTATATCATTTGTGTGGTAATCACATTCCCTAACCTTCTATTCCATAATATAATGTTTTCATACACGGGTACATAATTTTAATTTATAAACAGTTATTTTTTTATATTATATCACATAATTTACATTCTTATCAGTTTTGTTCATTACAGTAGGGGATACCCAAGAAATTATAAAGGCGCCAATGTGTTACTGAAAGGTGTAACAGTTTTGAACAATAAAACCACTAGAAATGAGGTATATTTTTAGATAAGGTACCCCTAAACATCATATAGTGTTTTCATCATCCCATAATGTAGTTATAAATATAATGATCTTATACTCATGATATAAAATTACTTACCATTTCCCAAATATAATCCACAGAAATTAATTCTTTTAATTTGATAAATAATTATTTAAGATAAATAATTTTCAATGTGCATCATGATTATTGAAATTATTCTTATGAAATTTATTTAACACTCAAATTAATCACATTGAAAGGATCATAATCAGGCTTTAACGACATGAAACAAACTTTGTTTTCATTGGAATTATTTTTCGTATTAAGATTATTTCATGAAATATTCCAATGTTTCATACACAAATAACAATAAATAGCTATATTATTATACATAAACAAATTATTTTGATATTTGTGGTTTTATATCTATTAACCTCTATTCTCATTTCTACCTGTAATATATAGTCCTTCAACATCTATCTTAAATTAATCCCTTTTCTAAATTTCTTTATATAGTAAAGCATATATAACATCTCTATTAGTAATGTGTCCCTATTATTCCTCAAAGAGACTTCATAAAGGTAAAATAATCATTTAGTGATGTTAATAGAATTATTTCATGGTTCACATAACCTAAAAATATATGTATTTTCAATTAATTTAATAGGATTCAGGTAAAATAATCTATATATTCCCTGACATTAGTTCCACATTATATATTAAATGTTTATAAACTCATATTTTTTTACATTATTCATAGAAAATACTAATAAATGTTTATAAATTCAAAATTAGGGTCATATTTAGTCAATATATTAATCTCATATATGATATATTGAGGGTATTAATAATCTGAAAAAATCAACATAAGGTTTCCCACATTATTAATGGATTTAGGAAAGAAATCTTCATGGGTATCAATAACCTGTTTGTTAGTGGACTCAATGAAATATATCTTTTTTTTAAAAAAGTTAATCAAGAATATTATATTGATCATGATGTATGTTCATATTTATTCTTTAAGTTTTAGAATCATTTTCCGGTTTCAAATAAATCTTTTCATATTTTTTACATCCCCGGATTATGAATCCTAACGAACATATATAAATTTGTAAGCTGAGGGTTACGATGAATTCCATAAGAATAAACAAAGTACCATTGTCATAAAACAATTGTTTTGATTTTTATAAATAAAAAATATTTTAATATTAAAAAATATATATTTCAATGAATGACACAAGAAGATAATTCTTCTAAAAAATAGTATAAATGAAAGAACATAAGTATTTAAATATTTCAGTTTCATTTTTTCATACATGTATAGAAGGAAGATCACATTATATGTTAATTACTTTTGAAAACAAAAATTCATACAATTAAAGATATTTAAATGAGGTAAAGCACTTTGGAAACTATTAGAGGAACTAGACTAGGCTAAACTAGTTCTTGATGATAAAAACCTATCCTGAGGAGTTAATGTGTGTCCATCCTGGATCAACACACACTATTAACATGAATCAAAATGTGTAAAATGGAAATTAGAAAACTCAAATAATAACTAAAATAAAATCTCACCCATTTCCTTTTATTCAATATATGACCTGGTTATGTTGTAATATGATGGTACTAATGCCTCCAACACACCTACATTCAATTTGGATGACCCAATATTAATGGAAAAATGTGGCTCATATAATACCTACTATAACTATACATAGTGATGAAGAATAATGTATGGGTTCATCACACATAGAAGAAAAATATACAAGAACATGGATAAAAAATCCCCCTAACATTACTCATTTGAATTATGTCTTAGAAAACTAGCCTCTCTATTGAGCTCTCTCAAACTCAAAATCCAAATTGAATGAATCCTTAAAACTAATTTTTTATAGAAATTTTTTTTATGTTAATGTATAGTGATTCAAATGGAAATGATGAATTATTTTGTGAAGTTGAAACATAAAAAGAACACATTTGGAATTTTTCTCAATATTTATCCACACCCAGGACGTACAACCCTAGAAAAATTGCCCAAAATTAAATTTAATGGATAATTACATATAGATAAAATAGAATAACATTTCTAGGAACAATAAAATTGATGAAATAAATCCAATATATCAATATGATAAATGAACGCAAGATCCTCATGATGGCACAAAATAAATTCATCATTGCTCATAGTGAAATTATTGTAAAATTTACATAATAAAACATCATTATTAACTAAAACATATCATAGAAAAATCAATGATAATGATATTTATACATGAGGAGAATGATTTATTTTAAGGAAATTTCATCGTAATATTACCAATTTAATTTCAATTTTAGCAAAATTTATCATTGTGGTAATTACTAACAAATAGAAAATTTTGGTCAGTGAATTTATCATTAATAAAGGGATATGTTGTTTTTATTCCATCAATAAAAAAGAAAATTGAGACTTAAAAATAAATATATAAATATATAAATATATTTTACATCATTTCTTAAATATAAAAATTACATAACACAAATAATCTAATAATCCTAAAAGAATACAGTAAAGTGAATTTTGAAATTATCTATATAGATATATTTTTACACATTATCTCCTCAATATATGAAAATAATTAAAATCACATGAAATCATTCAAAAAATAATCATGTTTATAATATTTAGGTGAAATGGGAAACAAAATACTTAGTGTGTTCAATTTCTATATAAGGTTAAATAATATCAATGATTTATAAAGATATTAGATCATAAGAAAGGGTGGAAGCATGAAAATAGAAGAAATATATTATTCAAAATCACATGGAATCAAAGGTTTTTTCAATAAGGAATGATATATGGAAATATAATTTTAAGGGATAATACATATAAAATTGAATTATACTGGAGATACATGAGATAATAATCCCGATCCATATAGCACATCATAAGAAAATATAATGAAAATGAATTTTGGAACATGTAAAATCATTTAAAATTATAAAATTGAGAAAAATTAACAAATTACCATGAATGATATTTTTAGAAAAACCAATCATCACCTCAAAAAATATTTTTTCAAAATACCTTCATCTTAATTCTTAATTGGTTAAGAAATCTGAATCAATCTGACACATAAATTTTTCATCAAAGTCAATCACGAGCACATATTATGTTTTGAGAAAACAAATTCGGAGGTAATTTTTTTTAGAAAACCCATTAAATACCATTCTTATTTATATTATCTATCTCAATAATTTATTTAACACCCCAAGATTCCATGATATGTTTCTCTTTGAATAATGCAATAACTTGCAATGTACGCAACATGGAGTTTTAGCACACCACGACCAATCTAACTAGTCATTTTGAATAGTAATTCCCACTTTTTGAAATTTTATACATTTTATTTTCCAAAATGAACTTCATTTTTGGATTTGGAATACCAAAATTACCTTAGCGTGAATTTTTGGTATTTTTCTGAAAACATTCAATTTTTGATAAATAGTAAAAAAACACCATGTTATTGTTCAAAACTGACTTTTTATTTAAATAATTAGTTATTTTATTGAAATTTATTTTAGGTAAAAATAAATACATAATACCTATATAAGTTCAATTTAATTCATTGGAGTCATTTTATAATAATATTAGACAAATAAAATTTTATTGAACATTTTACACTCTTTTACCGACCTTCTAGGTGCATTTGCAAATTTGCATAAAACATAATTTTACCACTTCTGTGAATTTAATTTCAAAAATATTAGAGACAAGGTTTACATAAGTATGTAAAATTTTGTTCAATATGTTTAAAATAATTTCTTATGAATAGTAATTTTTGAATTTTATTTTTCAAGGTTAAAATTAAATAGGGTAATTAAAGGTAAAAATAATATTATAATTACCCTAACACACGAACTAATTCTATTGGATACTGTTATTTCGACCAAAATAAATCTTAAAAATAAAATATGACCCTTTGGTCCACATGGATTAGATTATGAAAATTCTTATTATTTTATTTAAATAATTGTAAAAAGTGTTAAATTCAATGTTTAATAACTCAACCTTTTTTAATGTAGGGTTATACATAGGATAAATTCGACTATAAATATTAATTATAAATCTAAGAATGTTTCATACATAATGGTATTTTATTTATAATTTTAATACGTTATATAATTAAATTTATTTATGACAAAATGATGATGCAGTAATTACCTTATTAATGAAAGATTAAAATAATTGATATAATAAATATCCAAATAAATGTAAATTGAGACTTAACATAAATTAATCTAATTTTATAAGTTAATCATACATTTTAGGGTTGATTAAATAATTTTTTTTAAGATATAATGTTGTTATGACTTTCACAAAAAGTAAATACCAAATAGTGTCAAAATTGACATAAATGAATTTTTAAGACAAATACTATATTATTAATTTATATAATATTCTTAAAAATATAAGATTCATCCAAAGGACATAGATATGGTTATAAATATCAATAATGAACCAATTTTTTTTCAATTGTAATTTAATAGTATGTTTATTAACAATTAATTATAATACTACAAGAATACATGGTAAAAGTTAAACTATTTAACTAGGAGTTAAATATAAAAGATAAGGATAATAAGGTGAGTTAAACCTATATAAAACCTATTGGTAGATATTTGTTGACCCATAATCACCTTATAATCAAAAGTAATCATTTATTATCCATTATAAACCGAATATGAATGTATAATAAAATAATATTTCATGCTTTTCCTTAAGTGACCATCACCTCTATTATAAAAGGGTACTTCCCCTTATCTCCAAATCACACCTCCAAATCCATTTGGCTGGGCCAAAACCTACTAAAATATCGTAAAAAATACCCTCAAATCAACCTAGAGGCCTTAAATTTATCATAAATCCAGCCTATGGGTCCCTTTTGATCCACTCAAAATGAAACAACCGATGAAGAGGTAATAATTTCCCACCTATTTCAAAGTTCTTTTCTTCATCCAGTTCCTCTTTCATTGTTGTTTCCATAACAAAATAATAAATCTAGTAACATATACATAATTTAAAGTTATTATAAATATGGTACAACCATATTCATTATTCTATCCATCATATTAATGACCAGTCACCATATGTGTGTACAGACGACTTTCTGCATCCACGTTGTGGTGTAGTTTGTTATTCAAACACTTCAATATTTGGATGGGTATAATAATGATTATAACTAATGTAAATAGTAAATATAACATGTTATAGATTGTTTATATATAATATACCATCTAATTACATATGATTTCACCATCAATATAATGATATTATTGCTCGTGCCTACGTATGGATTACCGTCTCCATGAACGCGATGGAATTCATTTCCCATCATAACCATTCAAGAATAATTTTCATTTTATGATTAAAAATAATGTTTAAGAACTTAATATAATTCTGGATATGAATAAAATACACCCTATACATAACAAACATCGCTTACATAATCAATCATATAAAGGAAAATGAATTAGTTGACACCCGAAATGATGATACTACTGAAATATTATTAACAAGCAATATTAGAAAATCATACATGATATCATATTTATGTATTTGATTCTTGTATAATTTAATAACAGATATTTAACTATTATACATGAGGATATCATACCCTTCATCAAGTAAATGTACAAGGTAATGTTTAATTCTATAATCTCTTTATTATCTGAGGTTGTTTATACGAGAGTATCTATTGGGACCTCTTCATCATTCACATCCATGTTTCATAAGAATGTATTTCAAAACATTTTATACTATTTTCTAGACTATGGGTTAAAGTAATTAATTATATTTTTTTAATGTTTATTAGATTTTTATAATTGAATCTTTTCATCATTTTCCAAATAATGTCATTTACATCCTTTTCGACAAAATTGAGGAAAGAATTTTATTTTAACTTATATTGAGAGTTAGGCTATTTCTTGTTGTTATAACACCTTCAAAGAATCACTTACAATAATATAAGAATATTTTTCAAAATAAATGTTTTATTTTATAATTAGGTTAAATTTAAGTGATTTTAAAATAGAAAGAGATATTTCTCTCAAATGGTTTGGATTTCATCTATGTCAACATCCTTTGATGGAATTTACACTTGTTTGAAGTTGATTTCTTATGATACAATTTTCCATATTGAATATAAGTTTTTGTAATATGTTTGAATATGGATGTTTTATCTTTATACCATTCATGGTTTATGGTTAAAGTATAAATATTTCATATGGTAGTTTTAATATGAATGTTTATGTTATGTTTCAGCTTTTTCATATGAGTAATGCATTAGAATTATTAAGTGACTGGTGGAGCCCGCTATGGCTCCTTGATGCATCGGTAGGTATCAGGAGAAAAACTAGTTTCTTGGCACAAGGCCTTGGTAAAATCTTATTTTTAGTCTTGGCACAAGGCCTTGACTATGTGGTTATGATGTCCAACATTATGCATTCTATCATTATGAAATTACCTGTTGATATTACATGTGATTATTCGACTACTATAATATCCATGTGAATATATAAATGGAATTATTTGATTTATATTTTTCGATATTATACTAATGTTTAAGTTTAAAAGGCTTCTGGTTTAGTCATATACATTTCCATAAATGTTTAAATTTATTTAAGAATGTTTCCACTATATTTTTATCCTTACTATGATCCTGATCTCACCCCTTTCTAGGTTTTATTTTTCCTAGGATGAGAATAAGTATATTATTACTAACCTACAGGGATAGTCTAAGGGAGATGAATGTGTTAAAAGGATACAAAATGTTGTTTTTTCATTTCATAATGTAATGTAAAACTACTATTCATATCTCGTACTTAAAAGGCTACTAAACTAATTGGTCTTTTGGGATATGATTCTTTGAATCACACCAAAGTTATGTAACAATGAATTGACTTTGGAAAACTAGGGTTGGGTTGTTAAAGTATGTATCAGAGAAAGTCTAGTACAAACAATGAAAACTTGATTTAGAAAAACAATGATTAGAGAACATTACCCTAAGATAGAATTTTAGGATCAGTTTAGATGAACTTCCTAGAATTTTAGTAATATAGTGATTTTGTGAGTTTTCCAAGAAATACATCCCTATTTGGATATAATCAGGTAGAGGCGGATCTGGCACATATGTACATAGGAGTGAAAACTCTGACAAGGAGTTTCGGGCTTGACCTGGGGTATCCTGGTACACGACAACGGGCCTTGCTGCACTCTTTGTTACGACAATCCTGGGGTATATGCTTAGGATAATTCAAATTTTCTATACAAACCATTATGACAGATTTATGAGTATATACCTCCTCAAATAAAACATTTTTATGATTATAGATTATATCCATAAACTGTAAAATTTATGTTAAGTGTTCTATAATTTTGGAATTATGTATTGTGATTCATAAATGAATCTAGTGTATTCCATTGTTTAAAAATAGCACCTAGTTAAAGGAATGGAAACCGTATCAACATAGATATTCTATGTAGGGATTTCCCTCCTAATTAAGATAATTATAGTGGAGATGGTGATTCAACTAGTGCTGATCAATTTATCACCATACTGGGACAACAGACTTAGGTAATGAATAATAACCTTACCCATATGGAGCACCCTGATCCACAATGAAAAAGATCAATGTTAGACCGCTTAATGAGGTAAAAACCACTAACATTCTATGGGACTACAAATCCATTTGTATCTGAGCAATGAATGAGCTCCTTAGAAAAAATATTTAATGCTTTGGGGAATAACTAAAGGAAAAAAGTTTTCATGGTATTTTATTGCCTCATGAGAGATGTAGATCAATGGTGGTCATTATTTCAAAATAGAATTTAGGATGATGAAGTATCAAATATGGAATGAAGGGAGTTTAAAGAGTTTTTCTTAGAAAAATAATTTCCTCGTGACCATTGAGCGGATATGGAAAGACAATTTTTGAGTCTGAGGAAAATTGAGGATGAGAATGTCGCAAAGTATGAGGCTAACATTACAAGGTTAGAAAGGCATACTGTAGATTATATACTTAACCCAAAGAGTTATATTTATCTATTCTTTGATGGGTTAAAACAATTTCTTTGTCAAGCATTAGTCTCACAATCATTCTCATTGTGTGAATATATTGTCTCATGTGCTATCAAGAACGAACATAAATTCTCTATGTCTTACGACTTTAAAGAAAATAAGGGGAAGAAGAGATCTACTGAACACTGTAAAAATGGATATAAAGGTAAGAATGGAAAAGTTAAAATTCCATGTTGTGGTAAATGTGGGAAGAAACAACCCAATACTTACCTAAAGGGAATGAGATTCTGTTATAAGTGTGGTGAAAAAGGCCACCAAGCTTGTGATTACAAAGGGAAAACGTGGATGCCAATGTTGAATGCTACAATTATAGAGAACTAGGGAATTATGAAAATTAATGTACTAAGTTCCAAAGAAACTTATCTCATAAAAGGATTTGTGATCAAGGACAAGATTATGTGATCAATACTGCTAAGGTTGAAGCTCCAAAAGATGTGGTGGTTGGTAATGTAATGGTTTTCTCAAGTTTAGACAATGATTTATTTGATTATGGATCATCACATTGATTCATATCTTCCTATTTTTCTATGAAAATTAAATACATCCAATTTGATTTAACAAGAGTGTTTTTAATCAAAACTCATAAGGGAAGTATCATTGCAACAATGTTTTGTGAATCATTTCCCATTAGAGCCTATAAATTCTTTTTATCTGCTGATCTCATTGTCATACCCATGATTGAATTTGATATAATCCTCAGTATGGATTAGCTTTCAGATCATGATGTCAAAATTTATTGTAAGAAGAATGAGGTTACAATTTTTGATAATGATAAGGAATACCTTATCATTTGAGAAGATACGTCACCATCTGATTCTTGTATAGATCCACACCTAGTAGCTCTACCAAATTAAATTATTTGGGAGGAAGAGAATGAAATTACTATGGGTGAGGAAAATAATGTTTGAATAGAGGATGCACATATTGTATAAGCATCTATCAACGTGTTTCCAGAGGATTTAAATAGACATCCTCTAGAATGAGAAATTGAGTTTTCCATTGATTTAATTCCTAGTTCAAGGCTCATATCAAAGACCCTTTATAGAATGGACACTATAGAATTAGAGGAACTAATTAAACAACTAGAGGAATTGAGTAATAAATGATTTACTCGCCAAAGTTTTTCTCCTTGGGGATCCCCAGTTGTTTTTGTTAATAAGAAAGATAGATTTATGAGGTTATGCATAGACTATGCGGATATCAATGATATTAAAATAAAGGAAAAGTATCCCCTACCTCGCATTGATGATTTATTTGATCAACTTCATAGAGATAAATATTTTTCAAAGATTGACCTTCGATCTAGATATCATCAGTTGTGTGTGATGAAGGAAGATGTTCTGGAGACAACATTTCGTACCAGGTATGGGAATTATGAGTTTATAGTAATGTCATTTGGACTGACTATTGCACCCTCTATTTTCATGGATCTAATGAATAGATTTTTCAAGGAACATATTGATGACTTTGTAGTGGTATTTATTGATTATATCTTCATATACATAGAAATCTAAGAAGATTAGGAAAATCACTTGCGCACAGTTCTAAAAACCCTAAAAAAAGTGAATAATGTATGATGTTTAGAAAGTGTTCATTCTGGCATCAAAAAATTTCTTTTCTTGGCCATATTATCTCTAAGTATGGAATCTATGTTGATCCTTTTAATACAAGAGGAATACAAGAGTGGCCACCACCGACAATTATAACTGATTTACACGGTTTTATTGGTTTATCCAGTTATTATCGACGTTTCGTCCCTATTTTTTCCCGATTGGCAAACCCGTTAACCAATCTTACACGTAAAGGGGTTAAATTTGTTTGGATAAATGAGTGCGAAGATTGTTTTGAAGAACTAAAGGGAAGATTAGTCAATGCTCCTATGTAGACTCCACCATTAGGGATTGATGGGTTTGTTATTTATAGTGATGCATTAAACAAAGAACTTGGTTGTGTCCTTTTGAAGAATGATAGATTTATTTCCTATGCATCACAACAACTAGTAATTAATTAAAAAAACTATCCCATCCATGATCTTGAGTTTGCAGCTGTAATTGTTTCTTTATGAAATGGAGACACTATCTCTATGGTAAAAAATGTGAGATATATACCGATAATAAGAGTTTGAAGTGTATTTCCCCCCAAAAACAACTCACCATGAAGCAAAGACGATGGATTGAACTACTCAAATATTATGATTTCATTATACACTGCCACCTAGGGAAGGAAAATAAGGTGTCAAATGCTTTGAGCAGAAATGATCATAGAGTTTTGACTAAGATGAGAGTTGAATGGGATCCTCTGTTCATGGATCTAGTAAAGATAGATATGGGAATAATCATGGAAGGTGAAATTCAGTACTTTTTCAAATGGTTTCGAATCCAACATTACTAGAAAGGATAAAAATTTCTCAGACTGATGATGAGGATTTTCAAAAGAATATTAAATTTGCGAATGATGGGAGATTGATTGACTTCATATATGAAGATGTAATTTTGGAATTTGGGAAGAGACATTGTGTTCATGATATACATTATATTAAAAGGGAATTGTTGATGATGCTCATAGCTCCAATTTCCCTATACAACTTGGTTGCACTAAGATGTATTGGGATTTGAAGGAACATTTTTGGTGGAACAACCTGAAGAGGGATATTTCTGATTATGTGTCAAGATGTATGGTTTTTCAATAGGTGAAGGCTGGAAGACAACATCCTAGAGGAGTCAGACAACCTCTTCCCATACCTAAGGTGAAATGGGATGATTTTATGATGGACATTGTCATGGGGAAACCAAATACTCCTAGAAGGAATGATGCAATATGGGTCATTGTTGATCATCTTACCATGTCATCACATTTTTTGCTATAAGAGAAGATTTACCACTTGAATGTTTAGAAAGAAATTATATTAATGAAGTTGTACGACTTCATGGATTACCTCTATCAATTATTTCTGATCGTGATCCCCATTTTACATCATGATTCTGGAAAATTCATTAGAAGGCCTTGGATATGGAACTTCGTTTGAGCACTTCCTAACACCCTCAAACTGGTGGAAAATCAAAATGGACTATTCAAACCATAAAAGGCATGTTGAGATCTTTCCCACTAAACTTTCAAGGTATGTTGAATCAATATTTACATATGGTAGAATTTTACTATAAAAATAGCTTCCATTCACGTATTCAGATGGAAACATATGAAGCATTATATGCAAAGAGATGTTTCACACCAACTTGTGGGGATGATGTTAGTGAAAGAAAACACATTGGCCTAGAACATGTTGAGGAAACAATGGAAAAAGTGAATATTATCCAAACCCACATCAAAGTAGCTCAAAGTAGGAAAAAGAGAAATGATGATAACTGAAGGAACAATATGGAATTTCAAGTAGGAGATCATGTTTTCATGAAGGTTTCTCCATAGAAGGGTGTTTTACATTTCAGTAAGAAGTGTAAATTGAGTCCTAGGTACACTGGAAATTTTGAAATTCTAGAACGAAGTAGAGTTCTCGGTTACCATTTGGAAGTGCCTCCAAATCTCTCCAAAGTTCATGATGTGTTCCACATACCACTGTTGAGAAAATACATGCCATACCCAATGCATGTACTCACATATGAAAAAAAATGAACTAGAACATGATTTGTCTTATTGTGAATAGCCTTTCAAGTTTATTGGTACTAGAGAACAAGTGTTGAGAGTTCTATGGAGAAACCATAAGATGGAATAGGCAACGTGGGAACCCGAGGAACTTATGTTGAAGAACCACACAAATATTTTATGTAGTAGTATTCTAGAAACTTTGAGGAAGAAATATTTTGAAGGAGGGAAAAATGTAACACCCCAAGCTCCCACAGTACATTTCTCTTTGAATAATGCAATAGATTGTGCTATATGCAACATGGAGTTTTAGCACACCATGACCAAACAAACTAGCCATTATAAATTGTAATACCATCTTTTTGAAATTTATAATTTTTATTTTTCAAATTGGACTTCATTTTTGGATTAGGAATATCTAAATTATCTTTGGGTGAATATTTGGTATTTTTTTGAAAACATTCAATTTTTTATGAATAGTGAAAAACACTATGTTATTGTTTAAAACCGACAAATTTTTAAATAATTAATTATTTTATTTAAATTTATTTTAGGTAAAAATATATACATAATACCTATATATGTTCAATTTAATTCATTTGAGTCATTTTATAATAATATTATATATATAAAAGTTTATCGAACTTTTTACTGTATTTTACCCACCTTCTATGCGCATTTGCAAATTTGCATAAAACTAAATTTTACCGCTTCTATGAATTGAATTTCAAAAATCCAAGAGACATGATTGAAATCATTAAGCAAAATGTGGTTCAATAAGATGAAAATAATTTTTTTTGAATAGTAACTTTGGATTTTTTTACCAGATAAAAGTGAATATGGTAATTAAAGGTAAATATGATATTATAATTACCCTAAAAAATGTCCTATTATATTGGATAATTTTATTTCGACAAAAATAAACCTTAGAAATAAAATATTTTACTTTTTGTCCCCATGGATTAGATTATGACATTTATTAATATTATAATTAAAAAACAGTTAAATTTGTTAAATTCAATGTTTAATAATTAACTCATTTTTAATATAGGGTTATACATAAGGTAAATTAGACTATATATATTCATTATAATGATAAAAATATTTCATTTATAATTTTATTTTATTTATTATTTTAAGAAATTAAATTATTAAATTTATTTATGACACAATGATGATGCAGTTATTACCTTATTAAGGAATGATTAAAACAATTGATATTATAAATTTCCAAATAAATGTAAATTTATACTAATGATGAATTACACTAATTTGATAAGTTTATAATAAATTTTAGGGTTGATTGAATATTTTTTTTGAAGTGATAATGTTGTTAGTTCTTTCACAAAAAAAATACCTAATAGTGTCAAAATTGACAAAAATGAGTTTTTTAAAGAAATACTATATTATGAATTGATATAATATTTCAATAAATATATGTTTCATCCAATGGACTTTGATAAGGTTATATATAAAAATAATGAACCATTTGGGGTTTTCTTGTTTTTTTTATTTTATGTTTATGAATAATATTTTATAATAATACAAGAATACATGGTAAAAGTTATACTATTTAACTATGAGTTAAGTATAAAAGATAAGGTTAATAAGGTGACCTAAACCTGTCTAAAACCTATTGGTTGAGAGGTTTTCGACACATCCCCACCTTATCCTTGAAATAAATCATTTTTTATCCTTTATAAACTGAATATTATTGTATAATAAATTAATATTTCAAGATTTTCCTAAAGTGACTGTCACATCTCTTATAAAAGAGTACTTCTCCTTCTCTCAAAATCTCACCTCCCAAGCCATTTGGCTTGGAAAACCCCTAATAAAATATCCTATCAACTACCCTCACTTAATTATAAATATTTTATAACCATATTTATTATTCTATTCATCCTATGAATGACAAGTCACCATACGTGCGTACGTATGGCTTACCGTCTCCACATCGTGGTGTAGTCTGTTATTCAAACACTTCATTATTTAGATGGATATAATAATGAGTATAACTGATGTAAATAATAAATATAACATGTTTAGTATTCTGTATATATGATATACCATCCAATTACATATTATTTCACCATTAATAGAATGATATTGTCGCTCGTGCGTACGTACAGATTACCGTCTCCATGAACGTGATGAAATTCATTCCCCATCATAACCATTCAAGAAAAATTTTCATTTTATTATTAAAAATAATGTTTAAGAACATAATATAATATTTTATATGAATCAATTACATCATATCCATAAAAAACATGGCTTATGTAAACAAGAATATAATGGAAAATTAATCAGTTAACAACTAGAATGATGATACTACTGAAATATTATTAACAAGGCAATATTAGAGGATCATATATGATATCATATTTATGTATGTCATTTTTTATAATTTAATAATTATTATTTAACTGTTATACTTGAGGTTAACATACACTTGGTTAAGGAAAAGAAGAAGTCAAGGGTTAATTCTACAAAATCTTTATTATCAAAGGTTAACTATACGTGAGTATCTACTGGGACCTCTCTATCATCCACATCTGTGTTTTATAAAAATTAATTTCAAATCATTTTTAATATTTTCTAGACTATGGGTTAAAGTAATTTATACCATTTTTTTTGACTTTTTATAAGGTTTTTATAAAGGAATCTTTCTGTTGTTTTCCAAATAAGGTCCTTTAAGAAATTTTCATCAAAATTAAGGAAAGAATGTTTTTCTAACTTATACGGTAAGTGAGGATATTTTCTGCCTTTATAACACCTTCAAAGCTTCCCATACAAGATTATAATAATATTTTCACAATAAATTTTTTCTTTTATAACTATGTGACATGTAAATGATTTCAAAATAGATAGAGATATTTCTCTCAAATGGTTTTGATTTCATCTATGTCAACATCCTTTGATGGATTTTACACTTGTTTGAAGTTGATTTATTATGATTAAATATTCGATATTGTGTTGAATGTTTTTTGATATTTTTATACCAATCATGGTTTATGGTTTAAGTATAAAAATTTCTTCTTCTAGTTTTAATATTAATGTTTAGGTTATGTTTCAAATTTTTCAAATGAGGAATGAATTGGACTTAGTAAGTGACGGGTGGAGCCCTCTAGAGCTCCATGATGCATCTATAGGTCTCATAAGACAAACTAATGTCTTAGCACAAGTACATGAGAAAATATTAGATGTAGTCTTGGCACGATGCCTTTACTATGTGGTTATGATGTATGACATTATGGATTCCATCATTATGAAATTGGCTATTGATATTACATGTGATTATTCAACTAGTGGAATATAACTGTGAAAAATTAAAAGCCATTATTTGATTTATCTCTACCATATTATGCTAAATATTAATTTTAAAAGGCTAGTGTTTTAGTCTTATGCATTTCCTTAAATGGTTATGCTTATTTATGAATGTTTCTTCTATATTTTTATCCTTAATGAGCACCTGAGATCACCTCTTTCTATGTTTTATTTTTACCAAGATATGAAGATGTATATTATAACATACGTGCAGGGATAGTCTAAGAGAGATGAATGTGTTAAAATGAGACACAATTTTTTTGTTTTTCATTTCATAATGTAATGTAAAACCTATTTTTGTATCTAGTACATCCAAGGCTACAAAACTAATCAGTCATTTGGGAAATGATTCCATGTATCATGAAATTGTTATGTAATAATGCACTGACTCAGGGTAACTTGGGTTGAGGTGTTTCAATTAACACATCTTTTTAAGAAAAACAATCATCGCCACTCATTTATTTTAGAGAAACTGAAATCAAGGCCACCCATAACACTATTATATCAAGAGTTTTACTAATATACCAAAGGAGTTGAATGAATATATTAGAAAAAGTTTTCAATAATTATAAATATGTATTTTTAGGACATGTAATAAATCCTTTAGTATATAAATAAAAAACGAAAATTAAATAGTTTAAATAACATTATCAAGGGTTAGCGATTTATATTTCATCATAAATTAGATTAGATGATTAAAAAATATTCAGTCCCATAAAATATGTAAATCATAATATAGTATATATTATAATAAAAAATACTAATAATTTATATATTTTTTGAATGTGAGCATCTTAGGGAGTAAAAATAATAAAATGAATTTTCACAGACCAATTTTTACAATTGTAATAAAAATAAAATGATACAAGTTGTAGGATTGAAATAAATTTGTAGACTTCTTAATTATATGAGGGGGTGAATTATAGGATTAAATACTTTCATTTTTATCCATAAGAATGTATTTTTTTAATAAAGTTAAAAAAATATGAATTCATAGGCCCTATATAGTTCATAATAAAAAAAAATTAATTTTATTATGATTCGATAAAATGGATATGATAAGAATTATTAACACGGGTTTACATAATTAAATATTCAACCTTAAAATGTATAGAATATAATATATTATAGTTTTTATAAGTATAAGAAGATATAATAAAGTTACACTTTCTTTCTTTAACAACATGTAGTTGAAATAAAACTTGTAACAAAACAAGTAATAATGTATAAGAAGTATTTTAACCCTAAGAGAAGGGTATCCAAAAAACATGAATAAAGCTCCCTTGATTTATACATTCAAGAAAGTATGTATTACCCACACCTAGGTATTCCCTCGAGTTGAGGACCATAATCTATCTTGCTACCCCGTAAGCTCTCGATTTCTATGGTGATCAGCACCCCTATCATCCTATCCTTGGAAGCCCATGATTGATAATAGAAACAATCAGATTCTCACAAGGTAGGTTTAACAGTATATTCTCAACATAAACATGTTGTTGAAAACATTTTCAGAAAGAAGGTTTGAAGAGATCACTCATTGATTATCACTTTATTCTAGAGATCAACATATCTCAACAAAAACTATAGAACATAGATCATTCAAATGGCTGGGTATTTATAGCCATAGATTCCTATGGTCAAATTCCTCCTCCAACGATCGACATTTTAGTTCAATTTTAGAGGGACATGTACGTATGAAAATCAAGAAATAGTTATGTTAAAATAGATTGGACAACATAATTTTATATAACTAACTACAAGAAACACTAACAAGATTAATAAAAATTATCGCATTTTTGGATTCAAAAAAATGAAACATTACTTTAAGGAAATATAAAATATTTATGGAAAAAATTTAATCAGATTCTTATGATAGTGAAAAACGGAGACTAGAAATATTAACAATTGGATTCTGAATTCTGTTGAATTCAGAGTCCTATTTCGGATGAAATCAGAGTCTTATTTTAGAAGAAATTAGAGTTAAATTTCACAAGAAATGTGGGTCTGATTCATGAAGAAAACATATTCAGATTTCAGGAGAATTATGATTTTGATTTTAAATGAAATCGGTGTCTAGTTCAGAAGAAATCAAAATCACATGAACATTAATTTTCTACGTTAGACAAGGAACCAAATTACTTAATTAATAAAAAGATGGTTAGATTTAGTTTGGGAAATCATTATATAATGTGTTGAAAACTATATGTAAGGTCAAACCACTTTTAGTGAATGTAAATTTTCCTTAGTAAAATATTTATTAGAGAAAGATAAATTTCCATACGAAACTTTCTTTTTTATTTTCAAAACAAAATGGAATTGAAAATTCAAAAGAAATCATATTGACTCAAAAATCACCCCCTTTTTTTGGAATGAACAATAAATATTCCATTAAAGAATATAATGGATTAAGGTTTTCATTTTTGAACTTAAAACAATGACTTATCTCCCTTTTTATTTATGGCTCATGATGAATATTTATAACTCCACCTTAGGTTATAAAATCCATAAGGATCATATTTTTGTCTTTCTTAGAAAAATAACTATTCCTTACTTAATAATTTTTTCTTTAAGTAATCTTCCCCTTACTAAGATATTCTATTCATTTAAATTAATTTTCCTTTTGATAAATCTGTTCCATTGCATAGTGATTTTCAAAAATGAATCGAGGAAGAAAAACAAATCCCTAGAAATTTAAGAAACAAAAAAAAATGGAAAGATAAAAAATTTCATTATTATATAAAATGTTTTTAAAACAAAATATTGGGTTTGAATAGATTATTCATCCTTTATTTTGTCCACTCGCATCATATTTTTCAAGGTATCTTTCATCTTCTTCAATTCGTTACGATCATCTTCAAACATCATGATAACCTATTCTTGATCCAGATTTATTTCTTTAAAGATAATTGATTCTATCTTCTTGAGACATAATAATTTCTACTTGAGAATTTATTATCTCTTAATGATCTCTATGTTTTTCAGAAAACACTTCCTGGAGTTCCCTTCCATTTTTCCGATTGAGAGAAAATGAATTCAATTTTCCATTGAGATCTTTTTCTTCCAATTGATGGCTTTCTTGCTCTTCCTTTAGATTTTCTAAAATACATGTTCGAAGATTCTGTATCTTTTCATCCGACTTTTCAAAAGAATCCTTGACAGAGTCAGTGAAATCATCTATAATTTTAAGATCATCTATAACTAACATCGACCGATTTTTGATTTCTTTGTAAGATCATTAATGGTAATTATAACTGATTTAAAAAGGTTTCAACTCGGATTCATGTTTGATAATTTTATTCATTAGAATATTTGTTGAATCTTATTTTTGATTAAATATTTCTTGAAGTATTTGAAATCTGGAATCAATCAAAGGAATGAAAGGGATGGAATTTGAAAGCTTTATCATGTACTGAACAAAAAATTCATGTCCTAAAGAAGATGAATACATTGAGACAGATTATTTTATTGGAGAGGAAATATTATATTTCTTATCTTCATTCCTTTTAGACGTTCCCACAACAACCTTCTTTGATTTTTGAAAAAAAACCTTATTTGTTTTTTCAACTATTATTTCCTTTCCCTTATCATTCTTTGAAATTTTCTACTCAAGATTATGAGTCTCATGCTCCCCATCAGAAACTTGAATAATTCTATTATCATCATCATCTAATTATTTATCAACACCTTTATCAATATTAATAGCCTTTTCATCAACTTACTTATCAGCCTTATGATCAACATGTTGAAAAATATCAAAATTACTAATCTCGTCATCTTAAAGATCTTTATTAACCTCATCTTGAGAATCATCACCATTCTAAACAAATTGTGATTCAAAAATTATTTGGTGGATTCAACAAAGGATGTTCTTATAGACAACTTTCCAGAATGGATCTCCATATCTTGATATTCTTCCACCATTTTTACCACATCATCACATTCCTCTTCCTCTTCTCCTTTTTTTCTTATTCATGAATTATTTATTAATATTGAAATGTGGGTTTCTGAAATCAAATAAAATTTTTCTCTTATCTTTAATTGAAATATCTATTTGAACTTGTTGTTTTAAGAAATATTCTTGATCCTGAACTTATTCAGATGCTTTCTCGGTATCTATATGTAAGGATTAGATAATTTTGTCCTCTGACTTTTTCTTCATCAATATATTATCATTATATTTACTCACAAGTTATTCACCTACTTGTACTTTATGGACTTAGATTTAGCAAAATCTAAACCAAAAACCCAATTTCCTTCCTTCTTCTTCTTCTACATGATATCTCTCCATTTAGAAGAAACATCATCTAAAAAAAGTCTTGTGTTTATTCATCCTGGGTAGAGTACATAATGACTCAGGTTCAGGTGCTTGTTCTTTCGATTCTGACTCTTTACCTTTTCTTTTCTTAGGGGTTGGATTAGAGCTTTTTCTAACATCACCTTTCTTGTTGGAAACATGATCATAGTTTTTAGGAATTCCAAAGAACTATTTTTTCTTTACACTAAAACCAATATTCATCCTTTTCAAGTTATCATGGCTTAACAAAATTATCTTAATGGTTTTGGCCTTATATTTTCAATGAATTTTGAAGGATTCAAAGAACTTGATAATGATCTTTGACATGATTGTAGGGTAAATAATGATTTGAGACTTTATGGTGAAATTATTAATATTACTAATGGTCAAAAGATTAAAATTGATTAGATTCAACTTCTATACATTCAATAAAATGTCAATCACAAAGATATCACTTATCTTAAGAGAATCCTTGTCTCCCTTTCTCAGAATTTGAAAAACATGCATCCAATGAGCAATGAATCTATGGTTTGTTTAGATATGAGTGATCTTCAGTGTCCTTAATCCTTTAAACCAAAGGCACTAAATGCCCTTAATTTTTTCAAATGAACATTCCTCATTAGCCAATCTATGTGAGAAAAATATTTCTTCACCCTCAGAAGGTTTATTCATGATAATAAAATCCTTGTTGAATTATAATGAATAATTATTTACATTACTCTTGATTGAAAACATTTCCCTTCCTCCTTGTTCATAAAAATAAATTTTATCATAAATTTATATAAGAAAATCTCTATAAATTGGATCTTGAATTTTTTCCTTCGATACACAGAGTCATTCCCATCCATTCTTCTACAATATTTTTGAAATCAAAGACTCATATTTGACAACGAAATTTGGGCCCACCAATCTTTCCATGAAGATTATCCAATCCTCGAATTCCTTGAATTATTCTATAAGATTCTAATAGAAAACTTCAAGAGACATTCAGTGTTTAAGAGAATGGGAAAACAAAATTTCGACTTTGAAGAGTGGCATAACACCAACAAAAAAACTCTTAGATAAATCGATGTGGGATGTGAATAGGGGGTATTTTATATATACTTAATGATGACAATTAATATTCTCAAATAAATCCAATGGTTGATATTTACATTATTAGATCTAAAAATTATGATCAATGCTGATAAGGGATTTATAGGTTTCAATTTGTTAGGTTTTAATGAAAAATATCATTTAAGGGAAGTGAGTTCAATAATTTTTTCTTAAAAAAGATTGAAAATACAGACAAACAAATATTGGTATTAAGATGATATATGTAAGTAAATGTACCTTCTAGATTTGTAAGAAAGATTTATCAGTATTGATAAAGTTCTTCTAATAAAACATAGCTTCTGAAATGTTTTATTTGGAAAATAAAAATTTTTAGGTTCTGTAAATTTTAGGTTATGAAATAATTTTTTTGAAAATTGAATATAAAATAGTAAACATATGTACTCCCCCTAAGTAAAATAGTGTCTTAGTGTTAGGAGGTATGTTTTTACAAAAACATAATATGGATGATTAACTTATGGTTAAAATTCCTATCTTTTTTCTATTGTATTCAAATCTACTGAAGGGTAAATATTTTGTAAATATATCAGGATGTTGATCTTGTGTTATGATAAATTAAATAATGATATCTGTTTTATGTTTGTGATCCTTAAGAAAGTGATGCCTTATATCTATTATTTTTCACATGAGTAATATGTAGGAGTTTTTCTTATAGAAATTGAACTAGTATTATCACACACTATCGGTGTTTTGGTAAAATATAAGCCATAGTGTACGAGTGTGTGTTGCATCCACAACACATGAGGACAACAACATCTAGCTTCTTCATATTAATCTTTAGAAGTAAAAATAAAATTTGTAACAAAACAAGTAAAAAAGTTTAATAAATATATTAACCCAAATATAAGGGCATCCAAAAACATTGGATAATGGTCCCCTGATTAATACTTTCTAGAAAGTATATCTTACCCACACCATGGTAATTCTTCGATTTGAAGATTGAATTCTATCTTACTATCCCTGTAATCAATCCCTCGATCTATAAGGTGATTAGTACCTCTTTCTTATTATCCTCAGAATCCCTCGATTGATAACTGTCACGACCCCCTTCCATCAAAGATGCCCCTCCTAGGCTGGCAATGGTGAAAGGGAGATAATGACCCCCGAGTCCCGCCTCCAGTAGGCCCCGGGGTGGCGACTAGCACCAAGGGTATGAGTTTACACAAATATGGGAGGCATTACCCTTTTTATTATTTTGGATCGGGAAATAGGACAAGTCAACCACCAAAAAGAGAAAAGAACAAGGTGCTGAAAAGAAACCCAAACCAGTCCCATATGCATGTATAAATAAACTGAAACAGGTACAAGTACAAATAACCTTAAAGTACAAGTGAGTACAGTACCAAAAGAAAAACAAGAAAACAGCAACTGCAAAGCTCCCACTGCCTGACTAGTAGGGTCCCGCACAGCCCTGGTAGTCCTCCTGAAAACCTGAAACAACGTAGGGTGAGCATACAAGTATACTCAGTAGAGAACCTAAAGCTCTCGTGCACAAGTGGGGAGATACCCTAAGGTCCCGTGAGAAAACAGAAGAACCAGAAACTAACAAGGAAAAACTATCCACCCATCCTCACTGGTCACACTCACCAAGTAACACAAACAAGTTTAGTATATATATAGAACAAAAGTATTGGGTACCCCACACCATTTCCCACTTAATTAGATGCTTCTCTTCCTAACTGCAAATGTCCTGACGTAACCCCACTCTTCCTGCCCGCACACACCTGGTCCAAACCACGCATCCCGCCCGCACACACCAGGGCCTCACAACCACGCATCTCGCCCGCACACACCTGGGCCACAACCACTAACCCGCCCGTAGACACCTGGGCCTCATCCCGAAGGTTCTTGGGAACAATAAGCCTGTCCGAAGAGTCTTGGGCTAAAGGTCGCCTCAAGCCATCACAGCCTCTGAGACCTACCCAAAGAGTCTTGGGTGTAAGGTCACCTCAAGCCATCATAGCCTATGGAAGAAGGAGAAGGAAGGAGCTAGTAACTAAGGGGGAACACCCTCTCCCATAAAATGGGAGTGTTCGGCACTAGGTTCTTGACATGGGTGTGGTGCGACAAAACACAAAGATACAATTATATATATACATATACCAAACACACAGCCCAACCTATGGCTTCTTAAAAAGAGAAACTGAGCATGTGCCTCGACACTGCTACCACGAAGCATGCATCAACAACCAAACAATCATCCCCCAACCCCATTTAGGTTTTCATGTTTCATGCAATGGTTTAACAAATTATTACTACTGGGCAACTATCATCCAGAAAAAACCTTTCACAAACATATCCCTACCATCCACAACCAAGGTTAGGTAAAACGCAAGCAACCACATGCCATTTCATTTACAAAAGATTATCACAACCATACAACATTACATCATTCATTTATTTCAAAGTTCCACACATAAAACCATTTCCACACACAAAACATTTCCGCATTTGAAAACACCTTTTACTTCAAAACACTTTTCATAATCAAAACACTTTTCATAAATAAAGGCATTTTCCACAACCAACCACTTCTCATTTCAACCCCATCATTTACAAAAAATTTCACACCTCCACGTTTCCACCATCAACCATTCCAATAAGATCACCACCCAAACGTCACAGCCCCACTGCCCAGCATCACATCACAACACCATTCTAGAAAAAAAACATTTCCCACAAAACAACCAAACCACAAACATGTTCATTATTCCAATTTTTGTTCAACCGGGGTGATCACACAAGGTTTTCATTATCATTTAATCAGCCATTCTTTACGTTCTTATCCATTTTCTATGTTTTAACAAAACCAACCACAAACAATTCAGATATCAATTGCGCACGCAAAGTCCACCAATGGCCTTGATTTTCAGTAGGCAAAGGCCTTTCAATCCAAAATCACAATCAGAAGATAAAGAAACTGGAAGGCAATAGAAACAGCACAAAACCCCAAACCCTTCTTTATCCGGTTATTATCTTTATTTAATGTTCAACTACATCCCATGGAACAAAAGAAAAATATCCCACCCCGCATGTTGCACCAAATAGAGAGACGAAGGCAAACCCCTACTTCAAAAGGTCCCGATCACGTCTCTTCCGACGACGTCCTTCGGTGTCCTCCGCCTTCGCCAAACCCGACAAACGCCTCCTAGGATGGAAGCTGGAGAAGGAAGGCAGGAAGGAAAGGTGACAAGTCCGGGCTTAGAAGCTTCGTCTCGTTGCTAAGATCCTGTGGCCGCTGACGGATCGTAATTCGGAGCTCGGACAAAGAAGTTAGAGGAGGAATACTTCTCGATTGTCCAAGAGCATCGTCGTGCGACAAAGAAGCGATCGATATGGAAGATAAAACATGACCTCGTTCTTATATAGGCAACGAATAGGTAAATTCATTTTCAGCGTGCATTAATGAATACACGATGTGACCGTACATACGTTACATGTTTTGATTGGTTAACACGTCACGCGGTTTCCACGCGTTTTAATAAAAAAAACGTTAATTTTATTAATATGTGTGTTTCGTTGACCCGAGACATAACTCATAAAAAGGTATCCATCACTGGTCTTAAAATGACCGTCTTAATTGCATGATTACACTGCCGCTGACGGTTTGTCAATCCGATACCGTATGAGGGAGATACGTTGGATACAAGATCCCGTAATAATAACAATATTAAATCTGTTAATTCATGAGAGTTTTAGGTACCCAATCCGAAAACCCGAAAAAGACATCCAATATTGGACTCATAATTTTCGTCTCGTAGTCAGGGTCGCACTGCCACTGACGGTTCGTGAAACCGAGGTCACACGAAGAAGTTACGGACAAAAAAGTGTTTTATCAACAAAATTAATAATAACAATATTTTATTATTATTATTAATCAATTATTTATTTATTTTTCATAACTCCAAAAGCAATCACGTTTTGGAGTCTTCATGGGCGCTATAATTAAGCACCAATTCCTCCTTTTCATTTATTTGTCTTTTAATTTTATTTCTCTTATTATTATTTTTTGTTTCTCTCTCCAATCTATTTTTTTTTCTTTCATGATTCTCTCCCACCACCAAAAGTGGTGCCTCCCATTTCTTTTACTCCATGTGGAACGCCCAAAACTCCATTCTCACTTCAACTTTATTATTTAATAAAATTAATAATAATAAAACCCATAATTAATGTACTAATTTAATCCCATTAAATTATTTTACCATGGTTATTAAGTTAAAACCATTCCATTTAATTAAATTCAAATAATTTAATTTACTAACCAAAAATTAAACGCATTTAATTTAATTTACCAATCACACACATATTTCTGTCACCTTTATCATTATTATTTAATTCAATAGTAATAAATCCTCTTTCAATTTCATCAACGGTTCCCCATCATTAACATTAATAATTATTATTATTATTGATGCCCATTATTTTCATATAATTACTCCATATATCCCATAACATTATATTCACGCATGGTTGGGAACCCCATTCACGTGCCTCTTCACGTTATTATTATTATAACAAATTATTATATAATAATACCCTTTTAATGTTATTAACACAATTTGAACTTTAATTGTGGAGAACCGCACAACACCTCCTGTACAAGGTCACACCCATGCACCCCATGCATTTCATTCCTTTATAATTTATTACATGAGCCTCATTTATTGTAATTTATTCCTTTATAACTTATTCCATGCACCTCCCATCATTTTATTAAATATATTCGATTTTATTTCTTATATTTTACAATGATTAAATTAAAACCATTTTATCTAATTAACACCAAATATTTTCACGCCACCATTATAAATTATCATTATAAAAAATTATTATTACAACACGTGTCGTGTTTGACCACATCAAATTTTTTACAAAGAAATGGACCGGAGAGGTCCGGGCCATTACACCAGATACCTCTCAAAACATTCTCGTCCTCGAGAATTAAAACCAACCCATAAAAGGGGGAAAGGTCCGGACAACCACCCCTCAAGATACCTCTTAGGCCTCTTGTCATAACAAGAAACAACCGACAACCCTAATTATGTGAGTTAGGAATTCCCTCTCCTATGTCGAGATATTATCCGCTTTAGGCGGCACTGACTTGCCCGCACGGGTTTAATCGCATCTGCATTAATGCCTCTCGATTAAGGACTGAGCCTTCCCACTTCCATATATTAGGATTTTCCAACTTACACTGCCCCCCAACACCATACAAAACATCAATAAATTTCCCGAACACATGGCTTGAGGAATTCCTTCTCCCATGTCGAGATATTATCCGCTTTAGGCAGCACTGACTCTCCTGCACAGGTTTAATCGCATCCACATTAATGCGTCTTGATTAGGGATTAGGTCCTCCTCTCCCCACATGTTATGACTCTTCACACACATTTAAAGGAAAGAGGGAAACAACTTAGCATTATACATTCATGAAAAAAAAAGTTCCAGGCCCAAAGCATGGGTGAGAATGAGTTTCAACAAAGGAGTGTGATGATCTTGAATTTAAACAAAACATAAATGAGAGCATTTAAGTAAAACCGGAAACATCTCTCTTGATCTCTGGCCTTGCTAGGGTTGCCACTTCTATTGCATGAAACTGTCTGTGTCCCACTCCTCTTCCGTTCTGTTGATGTCCAGGTGCCATAGTTGTTTGGTAAATAGGGAAAGCCTATGCCCAAGTGGTAATGAAAAACTCAAAGTTTTAATTTATCATTTTATTTCAATTTCTTTCCCATAACACCCAAATCAAGTAAAACGCAAACATTATGATGCATGTACCTTCCCTAGGGTCTCTACCCTACAATCAATATAGTCTCACTTGGTCGTTCGGTAGGCTCAGAGTCCTTGCATCGGATCACAGGGGGCCCTAAAATCCCGTGTCCTAGCCGGTATTCCCTGGCCTATGTCACGCACCAAGATTAACGAACACTGTTTCCCTACCATCCCATGCAATCCTCACTGTGCCTAACTCCAAACTCCATCCTATCTCTCAACCATCAGCTCTAATACCATTCTGTCACCACCCCCTTCCATCAAAGATGCCCCTCCTAGGCTGGCAATGGTGAAAGTGAGATAATGACCCCCGAGTCCTGCCTCCAGTCGGCCCTGGGGTGGCGACTAGCACCAAGGGTATGAGTTTACACAAATATGGGAGGCATTACCCTTTTTATTATTTTGGATCGGGAAATAGGACAAGTCAACCACCAAAAAGAGAAAAGAACAAGGTGCTGAAAAGAAACCCAAACCAGTCCCATATGCATGTATAAATAAACTGAAACAGGTACAAGTACAAATAAGCTTAAAGTACAAGTGAGTACAGTACCAAAAGAAAAACAAGAAAACAGCAACTGCACACCTCCCACTGCCTGACTAGTAGGGTCCCGCACAGCCCTGGTAGTCCTCCTGAAAACCTGAAACAACGTAGGGTGAGCATACAAGTATACTCAGTAGAGAACCTAAATCTCTCGTGCACAAGTGGGGAGACACCCTAAGGTCCTGTGAGAAAACAGAAGAACCAGAAACTAACAAGGAAAAACTATCCACCCAGCCTCACTGGTCACACTCACCAAGTGACACAAAAAAGTTTAGTATATATATAGAACAAATGTATTGGGTACCCCGCACCATTTCCCACTTAATTAGATGCTTCTCTTCCTAACAGCAAACGTCCTGACGCTACCACACTCTTCCCGCCCGCACACACCTGGGCCAATCCACGCATCCCGCCCGTACACACCTGGGCCTCACAACCACGCATCTCGCCCGCACACACCTGGGCCACAACCACTAACCCGCCCGTAGACACCTGGGCCTCATCCCGAAGGTTCTTGGGAACGGTAAGCCTGCCCGAAGAGTCTTGGGCTAAAGGTCGCCTCAAGCCATCACAGCCTCCGAGACCTACCTGAAGAGTCTTTGGTGTAAGGTCACCTCAAGCCATCATAGCCTATGGAAGAAGGATCAGGAAGGAGCTAGTAACTAAGGGGGAACACCCTCTCCCATAAAACGGGAGTGTTCAGCACTAGGTGCTTGACATGGGTGTGGTGCAACAAAACACAAAGATACAATTATATATATACATATACCAAACACACAGCCCAACCTATGGCTTCTTAAAAAGAGAAACTGAGCATGTGCCTCGGCACTGCTACCATGAAGCATGCATCAACAACCAAACAATCATCCCCCAACCCCATTTAGGTTTTCATGTTTCAGGCAATGGTTTAACAAATTATTACTACTGGGAAACTATCATCCAAACAAAACCTTTCACAAACATATCCCTGCCATCCACAACCAAGGTTAGGTAAAACGCAAGAAACCACATGCCATTTCATTTACAAAAGATTATCACAACCATACAACATTCCATCATTCATTTACTTCAAAGTTCCACACATAAAACCCTTTCCACACACAAAAAATTTCCGCATTTGAAAACACCTTTTACTTCAAAACACTTTTCATAATCAAAACACTTTTCATAAATAAAGGCATTTTCCACAACCAACCACTTCTCATTTCAACCCCATCGTTTACAAAACATTTCACACCTCCACGTTTCCACTATCAACAATTCCAATAAGATCACCACCCAAACGTCGTAGCCCCGCTGCCCAGCATCACATCACAATACCATTCCAGAAAAAAAACATTTCCCACAAAACAACCAAACCACCAACATGTTCATTATTCCAATTTTTGTTCAACCGGGGTGATCACACAAGGTTTTCATTCTCATTTAATCAGCCAATATTTACGTGCTTATCCATTTTCCATGTTTTAACAAAACCAACCACAAACAATTCAGATATCAATTGCGCACGCAAAGGCCACCAACGGCCTTGATTTTCAGTAGGCAAAGTCCTTTCAATCCAAAATCACAATCAGAAGATAAAGAAACTAGAAGGCAATAGAAATAGCACAAAACCCCAAACCCTTCTTTATCCGGTTATTATCTTTATTTAAAGTTCAACTGCATCCCATGGAACAAAATAAAAATATCCCACCATGCATGTTGCACCAAATAGAGAGACGACGGTAAACCCCTACTTCAAAAGGTCCTGATCACGTCGCTTCCGACGACGTCCTTCGGTGTCCTCCGCCTTCGCTAAACCCGACAAACGCCTCCTAGGATGGAAGCTGGAGAAGGAAGGCCGGAAGGAAAGGTGACAAGTCCGGGCTTAGAAGCTTCGTCTCGTTGCTACGATCCTGTGGCCGCTGACGGATCGTAATTCGGAGCTCGGACAAAGAAGTTAGAGGAGGAATACTTCTCGATTGTCCAAGAGCGTCGTCGTGCGACAAAGAAGCGATCGATATGGAAGATAAAACATGACCTCATTCTTATATAGGAAACGAATAGTTAAATCCTTATTCAGCGTCCATTAATGAATACACGATGTGACCGTACATATGTTACATGTTTTGATTGGTTAACACGTCACGCGGTTTCCACGCGTTTTAATAAAAAAAACGTTAATTTTATTAATATGTGTGTTTCGTTGACCCGAGACATAACTCATAAAAATTTATCAATCACTGGTCTTAAAATGACTGTCTTAATTATAGGATTACACTGCCGCTGATGGTTCGTCAATCCGATACCGTATGAGGGAGATACGTTGGATACAAGATCCCGTAATAATAACAATATTAAATCTATTAATTCATGAGCGTTTCGGGTACCCAATCCGAAAACCCGAAAAAGACATCCAATATTGGACTCATAATTTTCGTCTCGTAGTCAGGGTCACACTGCCACTGACGGTTCGTGAAACCGAGGTCGCACGAAGAAGTTACGGACAAAAAAGTGTTTTATCAACAAAATTAATAATAACAATATTTTATTATTATTATTAATCAATTATTTATTTATTTTTCATAACTCCAAAAGCAGTCACGTTTTGGAGTCTTCATGGGCGCTATAATTAAGCACCAATTCCTCCTTTTCATTTATTTGTCTTTTAATTTTATTTCTCTTATTATTATTTTTTGTTTCTCTCTCCAATCTATTTTTTTTTTCTTTCATGATTCTCTCCCACCACCAAAAGTGGCGCCTCCCATTTCTTTTACTCCATGTGGAACGCCCCAAACTCCATTCTCACTTCAACTTTATTATTTAATAAAATTAATAATAATAACACCCATAATTAATGTAATAATTTAATCCCATTAAATTAGTTTACCATGGTTATTAAGTTAAAACCATTCCATTTAATTAAATTCAAATAATTTAATTTACTAACCAAAAATTAAACCCATTTAATTTAATTTACCAATCACACACATATTTATGTCACCTTTATCATTATTATTTAATTAAATAGTAATAAATCCTCTTTCAATTTCATCAACGGGTCCCCATCATTAACATTAATAATAATTATTATTATTGACGCCCATTATTTTCATATAATTACTCCATATATCCCATAACATTATATTCACGCATGGTTGGGAACCCCATTCACGTGCCTCTTCACGTTATTATTATTATAAAAAATTATTATATAATAATACCCTTTTAATGTTATTAACACAATTCCAACTTTAATTGTGGAGAACCGCACAACGCCTCCTGTACAAGGTCACACCCATGCACCCCATGCATTTTATTCCTTTATAATTTATTACATGAGCCTCATTTATTGTAATTTATTCCATTATAACTTATTCCATGAGCCTCCCATCATTTTATTAAATATATTCGATTTTATTTCTTATATTTTACATTGATTAAATTAAAACCATTTTATCTAATTAACACCAAATATTTTCACGCCACCATTATCAATTATTATTATAAAAAATTATCATTAAAACACGTTTCATGTTTGACCACATCAAATTTTTTACAAAGAAATGGACCGGAGAGGTCCGGGCCATTACAATAACAAGAATAATCATATTAAAACAAGATAGGTTGAACAAGACGTTCATAGCTTGAACATTTTTATAGCATTCACACAAAGTAGATTTGAGAAAAGCTCTTGTAGAGTATCACTTCACTATAGATATCAATATCTATCAAGAAGAACTACAGCAATGAGCTCATTCAAATGAATGAGTATCTATAGGCATGGATTCCAATAGTCAAAATCCTCTTCATATGGTCATATTTTTCATTGAATTTCATAGGGATCATTCCTTGTGGAACTTAGGCAATGGTTATGTTAAAAAATATTGGATTACATCATTTTATATTACTAACAATAAGAAACATTAAAAAGGTTTAGAAATATTATCAAATTTTAGGATCTAATAAAATGAAATGTTATATTAACTAAATATGATATCTATGAAAATACATTTAATCATATTTTTAATATAGGAAAAAACAGAGTATGAAAATATTGACAATACGATTCTAAATTATGATGAATTCAGAGTTTGATATTAGAAGAAATCAGAGTCTAATTTTAGAAGAAATCAGAGTCTAATTTTGGATGAAATTAAAGTCTGATTTCAAAAGAAATCAGTGTCACATGAACTGTAAGGTTATGTGTTAGATAAGGATCTGATTGTTCGACCTAAGAAAACTATGGTTAGATTTGGTTTGGGAAAACATTATATAAGGCATTGAAAACCATAGGTAAGCTCAAAACCATTTTTAGTGAATGTAAATTTTCCTTAAGAAAATATTTCTTAGAAAAATATAATTTCCCTTAAAAAAGGTGTTTATGATTTTCAAAACATAAAGGAATAGATAAGTTGTATGTGAACATATTAAATCAACACAAGTCACATTCACAATTCCCATTTATGAAGGTGAAAATAAGACCTCATAAAATGTTAATTAAAAATAATCTCAACTAATTAAACCTTGGGAATAAATAAATTTAATGTAATGAAATTCTATTTTGAAGATTGAAAATAATTGAAAGTGATAAGAAATCACTTTTTAGGATTTTTTATGTTCTAAGGAAAATCTAAATTCATAAAAGAGTTATAAAATTTCCTTTTATAAAGTGATATAATGAATTTAAAAAGTCTCTTAAGATAAAACATATATTAATTTCAATAAAATAAAAAAATTAATTTCATAAAAAATATGTTCTTCTCATAGAAATTAAAAATACATAGAAATAGAATTATTCTATATAATGTCGAATTTTTATAAATAATGTATTCCATAAAGGGAAGAGATTATGACATGATAATGAATTATCCCCATGGAGAATGAAAAAATAAAAAATAAAATAGGGAAATTGGATAATATAACATTCATAGAATGATAGAATCAAATAAAAAATATTCTAATAGGAAAAAATTTAATATAGTCCAAAAACATTATAATATTTACTAACTTTTATTTCAAAAGGAAAAAAATTACAAACAATATGAATATGATATTTTTTGAAAAATCATGAATACGTGGAGTTGAATATGATAATGAAAAATATAGTATATTAAGTTTAAATGGAATCATAAAGAATGTAATATCACATATTATAGTGAAGAAGGCTTTATATACATGTATTTTACATTTTTTAGATGAATATTCAGTACATTACAAAATAAAATAACTGAGGACTATAATAGGTTGCTATCTTTAGAAACACGTAAACAAAATCTTCTATCCTGGTGAATGATCATAAAAAATCTCCCATAAATATATCCACCTTTAGTACTTCTACCTAAAACCCTTCTTCAAACCCTAATTAAAGGAAGCCGAAGAAATGGGTGAGCCTAGATACTCAGTAAGGGTATATAAACAAAATTCATAAGCATAACATAATCAAAAGGGTATGGAACATGAGTATAACATTTGAAGATCATTACCTCCATACTAGTGACCATAATAAATAATTGAATTTCATAAGACAATAATCATTAGTAAATAATGGACAAAATAGCCATGGAAGCATGCCATAAGAAAGGACATGGAATTTGTGGCATGCATATTGGTTTGTAACGTTGTGAACATGTATAAGTAGAAACATTTTACCTTAATAAGTTAACAAATTTAAATAGGACCACAATATAATCTTGTGAACAAGAAACTAGGTCCATGCATAACATTGTGAACATGTAATTAAGTTCATGCGTAACCATATGGACGTGAAACAAAGTGCATGAACAACATTGTGAACATGTAATCTAGTTCACGCATTACCTAATGGAAATGAAACTAGGTCCATGAATAAAAGTTTTATCATGTAATCAAGTTCACACATTACATTGGAACATGTGATGAGGTTCATGTATAAACATATGGACCTAAAACCAGTTCCCTGTATAACATTGTGAACACATAATAATGATCACTCATAACATTGTGAACATGTAATCAGGTTCACACCCAACATTTATACACATGAGTCACCCATAAATACCCAATGCATTAGAGAGAGAGATATAGGTCCCTCCCATCTCATAAGAAAATCATTCATACATGTTTCACAAGATTATAAAACATTCATGATATCATGTCCCATAAAAAAGATATAGGTTTTATGAACATGAAACAATAACCATGAAATAAAATGGGTATCATTATCATTTAATTTCATAACAACCGATGGAGAAGATATATCATTCAAAACTATTTCCTTAAAGAATAACCTATGAAAAGAAGCGTTATTCATCAATATATAACCCGTGAAAGGGAAATGAGCTTCATAAAGACCATTCCATTAAGAATAACCAATCAATTGAAAGGATATGAATGATACATTTAGAAAATTTCCTATAAAATAATTATTAACAGATATTAATGGTATCATATATGTAAAATAATTCTCAAATACCTGTCAAAAACATTTCTTGAGAAAAATATCATTTCTTCTTTGAAAACTGTTTTTTATAATGTAAATCCTTTTGAATTTTTTTTAAATGACATTAAAAATATATAAATGAATATTTTAAAACATTAAAATAGTATTGCAATCTCTTTTCCTTGAAAATTATTTTCAAGTCCCTTTTGAAAATATTTTCGAATGCTTGGTTTTTGAATACAATAATTTTTCGTCCGAAGAAAGAGACATCCAGATTTTAATTCAAAACATTATCTTATGTACCAAAGGGTGAAATAGGTATAATAACACATGAGGAAATCTTAAGAAATATAATATATGGAAAATCATGAGTGTTCTTGAGATATAGATCATCATATTTCATCAAAGGAATAATAAACATTAACAATCTCGAAAAGTGATGAGATTGCCTCAATAAACTCTTATAACTAGATAACATAGGATCATACTCTCCATGCAAGAAAAGGAAATTAAATCAAGATAAATATATTATTAAAATAAGTATATTCTTAACATAATGTGTCAAATGGATGTATATACACATCAAAAAATATTTTAGGTTCACAACATAACATGAGTCTCCAAGAAGGCAAACAGAGACAAAACATTTTTAACGATTTGGTGACATTTGAATCTTAAACAACATGAAAGAAGGAAAAAAATTCATGTGAATACTCATAATTTTATATATATTATACCTGTAATGAAATCATGGGAAATACATACAACATAGAAAAGTAAAGGGTGGTGAACATAACATGAATCACACTGAAATTAAAAGTGAAATGAAATCCCAATACTATATGCCTTGACTCTCCTCATACTCACACAGTATACCTATATAATAAATGAAAATTTGTTATAAATATTTTAAAGAATAATATTATTATATTTATTACCATATATTGTATGATTATGACCTTATATTACCAAATTTTTAATGATCCTATGTTACAGTTTTACTTTGGGTAATATTCGCATTGTGCTTTGCATGTGTCTTAATTTGTTATATCATTGGTCCTTATACATATATACCAATTCAAAAATGTTGAATATGATATAAATATCAGTTATATATATATATATATATTATATTCATATTATAATAATACATATCATAAAGAAGAATGAAATGGAATACACTGTTCATAGAGACGATAATCCTTACGTACATGTGAATATTGTTTCGGTTTTTATTGTCATATAGAAAGAAAATATGAAAATAAAATATTTATATATATCTATATATAATTATTCATGTATCATGAATATATCATTTATATCATATATTTTTATTAATCCCATGCTTAATACATTCCATATGGTGTATGAATGATTCACAACGCTTTGAGGGGGCGGTAGCCCACTCTTCCTCAAACGAGATTATCATATTACAACCAAATGAAAAAAGGTATTTTTTGTAAAAAGGAATAAATAAGAAGAAAGACCGAATAATTATTATATATGACATATATAAATATAGTTTCCATCATAATTTCAATCATCATTGGTGATAATGAGGAAATGAACAATCAACATTTTGTGAGGTAGTAGTTCGCCGTACACCAAAAAAATATGTTCGATATCCCTTAGATGGAGGTTTCGGTAAGTGTAGGTCGAAAATTTTTCTTAAAAACATCATTGAATATGTATTATACTTTTTTTGTCTCACAAAAATGTATTAAATATAATGTATGGGTGGAGAATTATAATAAAGGGAATAAGCTTAACAGAAGATGTTACCTCTAAATTAGTTACCTCTTTTTGGCTTATTCCTAAAGGCTTCCTTAAGAGGATTTGTTCCCAAAAATAGGCTTAAATTTCAATGTTAGGATTTTTTGGAGGCTACTTGGGAAGATATTTTTTTTATCTTTAGTGGTTTGAGAGGTTTAAGGAATGGTTAGAGGTGGTGGCCATTTATAATTGAGGGGGAGTGGAATTCTTGTAAATAACTGAAGAGAGAACTACACCCACGTTTTTCATGATTCAAGTGGATCAAATAATGGAAAAAAGTCATGAAAATTGATTATATGGTTGATATATTATCATATTATGGGGTTTGGACATATTTCTAAGTATTTTTGTGTCATAAATTTATTCTTTAGAGATTTATTAACCCAATTTTATACTTAACTGATGTAATTAATTTTAGTCACTTTTATTAAAAAAAATTCAATTTTTTTGACCTTATTAGAAATTAAATTTTTTTCTAATTCAAAAAATTTAATCCATTTTTTAAAATTCTAATAATATAAGTGGAAAAAATTAATTTAAAATTAATCCTGCTAATGGGTCAACACTATGGGGTTTTAAATTAAAAACGTCCAAAAGATTTCCATTTTTTTATATTCAATATCAATGTGAAATTGATTCAAATTACTAAATTTTATTAATTTATTAAAATAGTATCTAAATAAAATATTAAATTAATTTAAAATATAATTTAACCTTTAATTTAAATTAGTTGAAAATGTCATTTTGAATTAAAATCCTATATATTAACTTTTCATTAAAACATGTAACCATAGATGATTGTACCAAAAATTTATCCTAAACTAATTTTTATGGTTTCATTACAGTGATAATGTTAATTTTGAAAAATTTAATCCATAAAACGTCAAAAAATTGGATTTAAAATGGGTTCTCCGTTAAAAGGTGGAAAAAATGCCTAAAAAAAGTATAGGGTTTTAAGTAAAAAATTGGATCTGTTCTTATCTTACATCTATCAAATCTATTGGATAAATATAAAAAAATTATTGAATATATAACATAATTATTACATTAATAAAACTTACCAATTGTAATTAGTTTAATTTACTAGGTCTGAATAGATTTGTGACTATGATAATATTTTCATTTATATACAATGTGTTTTCAAATTCATTAATTGGAAACCTATGAATTCATCTTATGTTTGTTTAAAACAGATATTTTAATAATTTATATAATATTTTTCATATCCATAAACTAAATGGCTAGTTTATATTCCATTATAATAATATTTTTAATAATATTTCATAATTAGGTAACACTCAGGTTTGCGTGTTACAGAAACCATCGAGGTAGGCCAATGTTGCATGTAATGTATGGTAACAATGTTGTTACTTATAATGTACAAAAATATGGTATTAAATTAATCACACTCCAAGACTATTTTATGTGAATAGAATTTTTGACATATTGAAAGGGTATTTTCAATGTTGCGTGAAGTGAAAAATATCAAAAGTTAAAATTTATTCAAAAAAAATTCCCCAAAATATTTGGGGGTAACATTCTACCCCCTAAAAATGAAATTTAACAATAAAAATCATTTTGGAAATCAATGTTTGAATCCTTGGATGTTTCATTCATAGAAACCCACATTATAAAAATTAATCCTAAATAATCCCTTAAAAGGGAATGTTGGAAGAAAAATAGTTACCCCAAGTATCATATAACTTGGTTTCCACATAGGAGGACATAGGGTGGGAGGGATGATTGGATATGGAAAAAATTTAAATAAATATTGGGAGATATTGAGGTCACCAATCATAATCAATTTAATTATCAATGGAAATATGATGGCCTAAAAGTCATAAAGCTTTTATTATCCCAGAAGCGATGTCCTCAACAAAATTTAATGTATTAGCACAACACATTTTTTCATCATTATCCTATCATTGAGTAATTCTATTTAATGACCAATAATATAAGGAAATATACTTGTTTGGTGTTGTAACCTTCCTTATATACAATATAAACCTTTCATTATCACTTGATATATTTCAACTTCTTCTCTTACCCTATGAAATGAATGATAATTCCCTTTTATTTTCGAATTACTAATAGATCATGAGATCTAGGATAAGTCAACCCATCTATTTAAGTTACCATTCAACCACATAGTTTATCTAATATGAATAATTTCTCATGTGGTGTGATAATATATCAAAGATATTATTTTAATATTATCTTAAAATTTACATAAATGGTAAACCGTATAACCCTACCAAAATATAATTGATCATTTATTCCATAAATATGAACATATATTGTATTAAAAACATTATTATTGGATACATGGGTTAATCCTTTCACCAATAGAACCTTAAATTCGATTTTATTATTCCAAAATCCATTTAGTGGGTTGAAATATTAGTAAATGATGAACAATAAGATAATCAATGGGATTATTCATACAAAATAAAAATTGAACTTCCCGACTAGGGGTGAGGATATGTTTTCCCCTAATTTTAATTATTATCTTTATCCATTGTAATTGAATAAGATTTACCTTTAACCTTTTTCCTCATAGGTTTTTGAGTCTTATCATCCATATTAGTACTTGTATAGGATAAATGATTCGCATAATGACAAGTCTCTATGCACATGAAACACTAAATTTTTTGGGGTTCATCATATTGAGATTTCTCTCCACTCATTTCATTGAATTATTTCTTATCATTGCTTCTATATTCTTTTGCTCTATGCCAATGATTCCTATTGTTGAAACACCTTCTTGATCATTTCATTAACTCTTCTATGTGCTCTTTACCATAGTTTTAGAAAGTATGTGTTTGAAAAAATTTATTATATCCATGGTTTTTAGATTCCCCTTTAAACACCATCATACTCTTCTGGTTAAAACCTTGAGATTGATAAGTAACTACAACCTCCATTTCAAATTTGATCACACAATGCACAATCTCTTCATAGCTACTAAATTATCTTATGGCCAATTCAATTCTGAGACTTTTATTTATTCCAATTAAGTATTTATTAACTTTACTTTCGTGTTGGATGATAATACCATATTAGTACCTTAAAAGGTGTGTGAAATTAGCCTCATAAGTACAGATAGATTCAACATCCTTTTTCTTTATATCAATGAGATTTTTTTCCATATTTTTATAAAGAACATAAGGAATATACTTATTGAAGGATACATTGTTGAACTCATCCTAATCCATGGATTCAATTTCATCTTTCTTCCACATATTATTGATTAGAGTCCACTAGTGTAACGCTTCACCTTATATGCGATAAATAACCATAATTAATTTTTCATTATCCTAACACTTGATAATAGTGAATATCATTTCCTTGGTACTGATCTAGTTTTTAGAAACAATTTGGTCAGATGAACCACTGATAGATGGTGGACGATGTCTGATGGAGGTATCAACATAAAATTGTTCCCTCTGTTTATTTTTTGGAAACTCAACATGATTCATAGATTGAGAAAGACATCAGAGTATGGAAATGGTGTTTTGAATTCTATCCCCCCATAGAATTGGGCTCATCAGGATGATTTTTTTTTCACTTTCAATCTCAATCACCATTAATATGGTTCTTTTGGGTTCCTGTCATTTACTAAAACAAAAATCATAGAGTGAGAAACAATTATCATAAAGTGGATTCACATAATCATGAAGAGTAACCTAGAATATGTCTAATGGTTCAAACCATTATTAATCTATGATAGGATAGGTTTATCCTAGGTTATTAATATCCAAATTCTACTTAAATACTTCATCATGGTTTTTAAAGAGTTAGTGAATACACGAATCATATCCCCTGCTACTGTCAAACCAGGTGTGTAGCAAGGCCGGTTGTCCTATACCAAATTATCCAGAGTCAAGCCCAGAATATCTTGTAAAAGTTGTTACCCTAGGCACATTTGTGTTAGAGCCACATCCACTTGTAGTATCTAGAAATGTATTTATTTCTATGTAACCACTCACTCTATCCTTTACAAGAATTCTAGGACATTTTACAAACTGTTGACTCATCCTTATACTTATCCACAGAGACATCCCTAGACATATGATTAGAAATATACCTAGGGATCTCACTAAATTTACCTCACAATAGATTCCAAATGTTTAATAAACATAATTTTTTCACCAATAATAGATAAACAGGCTTCACATACTTGTTTATTAAATCATTTTTATGAATATTCAGTATATTACAAAAAATACATGCCTGAGGACCACAATATTTTTTATCTTTAGAAACATTGAAACAAAACCTTTTATCTTGGTGAAATTACTTCATCATCTCTTATAAGGATCTCCACCTTTATACTTTTTCTTAAAACCCTTCTTCATACCCTGGGGAAAGGAAAAAAAATATAGGAGTGAGCTTCGATGCTCAGTAAGGGTAAATAAATGAAAATCATAATAATTACATTAAAAAGGGTATGGAACTTGAGAATAAAATTTTAAGATCATGACCTACATATTAGAGAACATGATAATGAATGTTAGTTCAATAGACATGAATCCTAAGGAAATAATAAACATATGACAATGGAGAATAACATTGGAAGAGACATTGAATTTCTGGCTAGGATGTTGGTTTATAACATTATAAACATTTATAAGTAGAAATAGGATCACTCATTATGTTAATAACATTAAATCAGGCCCCAAAATCAACTTGTGGACATGTAACCAGGTCCAGGGATAACATTTTGAACATGTAATCAGGTTCACAAATAACCTTATTAACATTAAACCAAGTGAATTCATAACATTATGAGCATGTAATTAGGTTCACGCATTACCTAATAGACATGAAACCAGGTCCATAAATAAGGTTGTGAACATGTAATCCGGTTCTTGCAGAACATTGTCAATATGTAATTAGGTTCACATATAATCTTATGGTCATGAAACCATGTCTATTCATAACATTGAAATCACATTATAAGGTTCCCACATATCATTGTGAACATCTAATTATGCTCACACATTAACTTATGGACAAGACACTAGGTCCATGCATTAAATTGTGAACATGTATCGGGTTCATGCATTAAATTTATACTCATGAGTCATCTATAATAACCTAATGCATTGGAGGGATATTAAGTCCCACCCATCTCATAATAAATTCTTTTATATAAGTTCCACAAGATATTAAAACATTTATAATACCATGAACAATAAAAAGACATAGGTTTTATAGATATAAAATCATAAACTATGAAATTAAATGGGTATCATTAAAATTTAACCACATCAAAACATATGGAAAATATATAGGTTTAATAATTATTTTATCAAATCATAACCCATGAAAAGAATCAAGTTTCATAAACATGTAACCCTTGAAAGGGAAATGAGATTCATAAAGACCATGAAATTATGTATAAACCATTAATTGAAAGGATATGAATGTATCCTTTAAGTAATGTCCTAGAATGGAATTTGTATCATCAAAGGATGTAAACATAGATGGAAAATAATTTTGGAATATCTTTCAAAAAGATTTATAGAGGAAAATATCCATTTTCATGGAAAACTAATTTCTTTATAACATAAAACATTTTGAAATTTTTTTATAAGAAAATAAAATTGGAAACATTTAAACGATGATTTTAAAACAATAAAACATTATTATTATTATTTTTCCTTCAAAACGATCATCAATGATCTTTTGAAAACATTTTCAAAAATAGTTTTGAAAATATGGTTTTAGAATAGAATAGATTTTCGACCGAACAGAGAGACGACCAGATTTTACTTAAAACATCATCTGAAGTACCAAAGGGTGGAAAAGGGTAAAATAAAATTATTATATATTGATAAAACATAGGATAAGTAAAATCACGATTGTTTATGAAATATGAATCGTAATATTTCAACAATGTATGAATAAACATAAACAATTTGAAAAGTGATGAGACTTCCTTAATAAACTCATATAACTCGGTAACATGGGATCATACTCTCTATATATAAAATATAAATTACATGGGGATTGTTATATCATGAAAATATATATATAAATGATATAAAGTGTAAAATAGTTGTATATAATCCTCGAAAACGTATTTAGGTGTATAATAAAACATGAGTCTCAAAAAAGGCAAAATGAGACAAAACATTTTTACCGATTTGGTAGAATTCAAAACATAAACCCCAAGAATGAAGGATTATAAAATAGAAATTATAATATCCCTAATTTTATGTATAATAAACATATAATTAATTAATGGGATGTATATACACCACAAAAAATGAAATGGTGGGGAACATTACATGAATCTCATGGAAATTAAAAGTGAGATGAAATCCCCATACCTTATTCCATGAGTCTATTCCTTCTCATATAAGATTCCTATATAATATATATAAGTTTATTAGAAATCACATATAGTATAATATTCTAATATGTATTACCATATATGGTTTTAATATGACCTTTTATTACCCTCTTGTTAACGATCTGATGTTAAGGTTTCACTTTGGGTAATATTCACTTTGTTCTTTGCTTGTGTTTGAATTTTTTATATCATTAGTCCTTATACATATATCATGATTAAATAATATTGAAATTTATATAAATATCAGGTATATATAGAATAATTATATTATAATAAATTATATCGTATAGAATAATGAAATATTGTTCACCGTTCAATGAGACAATAAGCCGTATGTATGCATGAACGTTGTTTCTATTTTTATTATCGAATTGAAAGAAAGTATGTAAATAATATATGTATATATGTTTGTTTATATATATATATCATTATTCCATTATAATTAATATTTAATACATATCATATAATTTCACTAAACCTATATTTAATACATTCTATGTGGTATAAGAATGAATCACATCGCTTTAAAGGGGTAGTAGTCCACAATTTCTAAAACGAGATTGTTGCATTACCCCCAAATGGAAATAAACATTTATGTGTTGAAAATAGGAATAAATAAGAATAAATACATAATATGTATTATATATAACATATATAAATATATTTTCCATCATAATAGACCCCATGATTGGTGGTAAAGATGAGATTAACAATCGTCGTTTTGTGAGGTAGTAGTTTGTCGTACACGGAAACAATATGGTCGATATCCATTATATGGAGGTATGAGTAAGTGTAGGTAGAAATAATTAAATAAAAATATCCTATTATATGAAGTATATTGATTTTTTCTCACAATAATGTAATAAAGAGAGTGTCTGGGTGGAGAAGGATAATAAATGGAAGGAGCTTGAGAGAAGACATTACCTCTAAGTCGAGTAACTTCTTCTGGTTTATTCCAAAAGGATTCCTTGATAGGATTTATTCCCAATGGGAGGATTAAAGGTCGAAGGGAGTATTTTAGGGAGGATTCTTGTTCATATTTTGTCCGAACATAAGAGGTTTGAGGGGTATGTGGAATGGGTATAGGTGGTGGCCTTTTATAGTTGAGGAAGAGTGGCACTCTTTTAAATTTTTGAAGATAGAATTTCATCCAGATTTTAAATATTTAAAGTGAATATAATAATGGATCAAGGTTGATAAAATTTATTATATTTTATAAATAAGTTGATAAAGTGGGTGTTGGACATGTGTCAAATTAGATTTGGTTCTTAAATATAGGGTTTAGAACTTTATTAACCTAATGTTTATCTTAACCGATTTAATTATTTTTAATCACATTCACTAATATTTTTTTTCTAATTTGGTTTTGATGTTATTAGAAATTATAAATTATTCTGACTAATAATATGGAATTCATTTGGAAAAATTCTTATAGTAAATTTGGCAAAAATTAATTTAAAATTAATCCTACTAACAGGACGACACTACAAGTTTTTAATGTAAAAACATCCAAAAGGATTATATGTTTTTATATCCAATTTCAATGTAAAATTTGTTAAAATTTCCTATATATTATTAACTGATAAAAATATTATCTATCTAAACTATTAAACTATTTTAAAATATAATTTACCCTTATAAATGTATAACACGAATAAGTAGTTTTGAATTAAAATATAGTATTTTTAAATTTTCATTAACAGTTTAAACCTTAAATTAATATACCATAAATTTATCATAACCTAATTTTTATATATATTATACAAATATAACTTTTATATATAAGAATTAAATCTATAAATGTTCAAAAAATTGGATTTAAAAAGGGTTCCCTATTAAAAGGCGATAAAAATGTCTTAATAAAGATATATGTTTTTGAGAATAAAATTAGGTTTGTTATTATCTTATGTCAATCTAATATATTCTATAAATATCAAAAATATTTGATTGAATATAAAACATATCTATTAAATTGATATAACTTATCATTTGAATTTAGTTTAATTTACTTGGTTACAATAGCATGGTGACTATGACAATATTTTCCTTTTTATTCAATAAGTTTTCATATTCATTTATTGATAACCAATGACTTCAACTTATATTTGGGTAAACCGCGTATTTTTATAATTTAGATAATACAATTAATATCCATAAACATAACTTCTAGGTTATATTCTAGTATAATTTCTTTAGTATTATATTACAGGTAGGTAACACTCTTTCTTTCATGTTATGCAAGCCCCTGAGGAAGGTCAATCTAGAATGTAATGTATGCTAACCTTGTTGTCCCATTAATGTATGCCATGTTGGAGTTGTGTGTAGCATATCCTAAGGCTGTTCCATGTGAAAGTAATGATTAACATTGTGAAAAGGTATTTTTAATGTTGTGTGAGGTGAAAAAATATCAAAAGATTAAATTAATTTGTTAAACAATTCATCAAAATATCTGGTTGTTACACATATATCGCACCCATTACATTGTGTATTTTTTAGTGATAGAGGTTTTAGGATGCGTTTTATGGAAGGAAATGATGTTTTTTAACTCATATTTTTTCATGGGAGAAAATTATGATATGGAGGGTTGGATTTTTAAATAGGGATATTATTTAGGTTTCGTAATGTGGAGTTAAAATTTGATACGTAATAAACATGTAGAATGAGGGAATTTTTCTATTATTCATAATAGTCAACTCACGTAATAGAAAACCCACATATGTCATAGTGAGGTTCCCTATTGATTGGAGGAGGTGAGGTGGTTAATTTGGAGTCTCTACATCCTAATAGGTTATTATTTAATAGAAGGTCTATATAACATGATGATGAGTAGAAGGATTTATGGTTGAGGCATAAAGGGGAGTTTTATTGTAGGTTCTAAGATATTCTAGCTTTTTAATTCATTATTGACTGGGGAGAAGTTCTAACATGTTTAATGGGATAATACAGAGACATACCACAAGTGTATAGGATCTATGTAGTGATTAAAGAATAACTCAAATAGGTTTGTTCGATTAATGTTTATTGTGGTGTACCAATTTCTCTTATGTCATGTTTTTGGGTCAAAAACAATTCACTATGGGGTGGGCCATGGTGTCACACCATTATACCTTTAAGTTTCCTCTAGTTATATATTTTAAAAATCCATTTAATCTCCTCACCCTTTTTAGGTTTCTCTAGACACATTAAGTTCTATGTGAATCTTTGTGCGGACATTCCTCCACTATTTAATATATTTCATTCTCGATATAAAATATTTATCCATGGAGGTAAATGTTGAATGAATTTAATTTCCCATAGCTATTTTTCTTTCATACTTATTCCATGGAATTTATAGTTGTGGTAATGGATGATTTCAATGTTTTTATTCTATAAGATTAATATGGAGGATTGATTTACAAATATTTATATCTAATTGGTTTTGTTTTAGTCTTGAGTGGAATAATTCATTATTTCTCATTTATATAGTGATTTAGAATACATCAATCAAGGTATTAAATATGAGATCTCTCAATATTTTTAAAATCTATTAATTAAAATGACCTTTTCCATTGTCTAGATTGTAATAATTTACTAATATCAATCAACCAAATATATTGTAATTAATTTGGAAGGGCTATTTCACATTTTATTACAAGTTTCATATAATTTCTACTGTTATTTACATTTTTTCACAATTGATAATGTAACAATTCAAGGGTTTAAAAATAAATTGAAATGTATAAAATGTGGATTCACAACTTAATGACACCTTGTTTTAAGGAGATAGTCGTAAACTCGTCATTGAACTAATGTTTATCACTTCTATGATTTGAATTTCAAAAAACAAACATATACAGTTGTGATCAGTATCTTATTAAGAGTCTAATATATCCAAATCTATTTTTTTGGTAAATAGTAAAATACCCTTATAAATAGTAATATGAATAGTAATATGACCCTTATGAATAGTAAATCATATTATTATTTTATATTCTCTAGGTTATAAGATAATGAGATATTGATTATTTTTTCAAAGTAATATAAAGTTAGTTAGAGTTTTAAAATTGTAATTTTTGGAATAAAAAATTATTTTATTTAAAAATTAAATTAATCATAATTAGAAAATTATTTTTAATAAATGAGTTCATTTTTTAATTATACACGTCGAAAATTGGTTGGGTTTAATTTTTTGGTATTTTTTATAAATACTTGATTTTTTGGTGTATTATGAAATTCGATAATTACAAAATATGATTAATAAATGAATTTCTACATCATGCTTAAGTCACGGATGATATAAATAACCATTAGTTTGAACTCACATTCCATAATTACTATTTTGGTCACATGAACCAATACTATTCATAATCTTGAGCAAAAATATTAAACCAATGATTAAAATAATGTAAAACTCCTCCTCTCCTCCACTATAAATACAACCCTCACCCCCCCCCCCCCCTCTTCCTCTCAAAACTATAAATCTTTTTGAATTTTATATGGCCTAAAAAATCCCATTAATAAGGATCTTCACCATGTCCAAGACATACTGGTCTCATCAAAAGGCCCAAACCAAAGTCCTTAAGGAGGATCTCAAAAAGAATAGATCAAGAGGTAAGAATCCTCTTTTGTTTTCTTATGTTTTCTTTTCAATTCCATTTCTTTTCATATACACCCATCACGTACCCTTATCCATGATGTATGAAAGATCTAGAATATTATATATTCTTGATGTTATAATGTTTATGGAAAAGTATAAATAATTCTTCCTCTTATCTTCCTCTTATTCTAAAAATAACAACACATCCCATGATATGCCGATTTACCAAAATCGTGGAAGATGTGTTTTCAATTTCAAGTACATCCCTAAAAATAGTATAAAAAATAATTTTAATGGTTGAAATAGATTTTAATTTTCATTATATATCATATTTCATGTTCTGGTGTTAACATATATTCATAATATTATTTTATATAGTGAAATTAGTTTGTGATATTCAAAGAACCACCAAAATGATCTAAATGGATATCACTAAAGATTTATATAATGATTCATCCTCATACCATAAAACCAAAATTATTTATGGAAAAATTTAATATTTGGGACAAATATGGATAATATTTCATTGAACATCTATAATTTAATTTCAATACAAGAATGAAATCATATACGAAACTAGCCATGGAAATCCTTTAAAGAACGCACCCAAAACTATTGAAGGAAACAAATAAAAATAATTAAAAGGTTAAATGATGTTATAAAATGATCATATAAGGTGTTATAAGAATGATTATATCTTGGTAATATATTAATAACACTCTTTTAACCATTATACATGAGTTTTAAGGTCATTTGAAGTAATACACACCCGAGGTAAGGGAATTACTAACCCAATTTCCATTCTTTGGGTTAACCTTTTAGTTCATTAATTATGACCTATTAAAGTTGTTTGTGTGAATAATATTTTTTATATTATCTTTAATTATGTTTATATATAGTTTATATACATATTCAATCCACTTTATTAAGTTTCACTTCAATTATATAATAATTTTAAGGGGTTGTTCTTTTAAAATCCTCTCTTAATATTCCGTTTTACAAAATTCGAAAGAACTATTTTTGTGCAATTATTCATGTTGTTTTATTATGTAATGGTTCATTGGAATTATTTATTTTGATGTTTGGGACCTATATATCTAATTCCTTGGGTATGTGTTTGTTAATGTTCGTCCGTATGGTTACTCCAAGTGTAACAGCAATGGTTACACAATTAAATAGTCATGGGGGTTACATTGTAAGGTAGCCATGATGGTTAGAATTAAATAGTTAGCCAAGTGGGTTACAAGATTATGTATTTAATTCCCTAATATACCATTATGGTTATATTTATGATCTTTATGTTTTGTCAAGATCTTGTGGAAATCTCAATATTCACAAAGTAAGTATATATGGGTGTCAAGTATGTCTTTTTGGAAATGATTTCACATGTTTACATGTACTCATGGATTAATGTTTTATTTCATTATTTTTATATACCTTACTGAGAATTGTATTCTCATTCTATGTTTTTAAATTAATTTCATAGGTTAGAAGGATTTTTATGATAATGAAGGAAGTAAAGTTAAATGTTATGAAAAAAAAAGAAATCATGTTGTTGTTTTATGGTTAAAATTTATATTTTTTAGAATATATGGATATTTTTTAATTGTAACCACTTATTATGCATGTGGGTTGATATGTTTGAGTTATGTCCAAAATTTCTAAGACTATTAAAAAAAATATATTTTGGTAATGTAAAGATGCTAAATATAGTTCAAATAATTAGAATATGAAATGTTTAAGGACACGACCTTCTAGTTGGTATCAAAGCATAGTTTAGATAACATTAGGAGTTAGTATAATGTTGAAAGAATACCATAAAGGATTTTGAAATTATTTTTATGTTGAATTAATATAGAATTTAAATATTACCATTATTCTTTATCAATGATATGTCTCTTTAGAATGGATTCCGCAGAATAAATTGGGAAGATGAAAGTTTGAGGGAACCGAGAGGCTGATATATTTATGAATCTACAACCAGGAATAGTGGGAATTATAACCAAGTAGTTTTTTCTAGTTATGGCTCAGATGATTTAGCTAATAAATGGTGGTGGAATCCATGAAAGATAAAAACCATAGCTACCATAATAGAACATGATGATAGTGGACCATTTTATGAGGCAACAACCTCCTCCTTTCAATGGATCTTATAACCCAGTAACAGCTAAAGGAGGGATTAAAGCCCTTGAAATGATATTCGAAGTTATGGGATGTTCACATAATCAAAAGGTAAGACTTACATTTATTGTTATGATTTTGAAGCTGATCATTGGTGGTCAATGGTCAACAATCATAGGGACAGATAGGGGTTTGATTCTATAGACTTGGTTGAATTTAAAATACGTTTCCTTGAAAAAAAATTTTCAAAGGGGGTTCGAATTAGGATGAAGATATAATACCTTTAATTGAGGAAAAAGTGGATGATTTCATGTCCGTTAATTAAGAAAACACCACCTAAAAGGCATGGTACGCTCCAAATATTATTCGGGATTGTGATAGAAAAATCAACCGTTTAACTTTGGATTAAAGACAAAATATCAAAGGTAATTGGCTTCCGGAGAGTTGAAAAGTTATGAAAAACTTGTCTGAAGTACTATGAGGGAATAAATGGAGTTCACTAATGATCACAAGTACTTTTATAAAAAATATAAGAAGAGGTCTAGATGGAATGTTATGGGTAATAATTTATCAAAGAATTTCGATGGTAATATAGTTCATTTTACAGTTTGTGAAAAGTGTACTAAAAATAACCCTGAGGATTTCCATTCAAAAACCAGGAAGGGTTTTCGATGTGGTAAGTTTGGACATATTTCCCAAGATTTTAATGAAAATTATCCTATGATTAATTCTAATATGAAAACTGTAATGTGTTTCAGATGTGGTGAGATAGTTCATTATATAAATGCAAACCCAAATAAAGATCTCAATAATGGTAAGCATCCAAACTATAAGCTGAAAGGTGTAGCGAGATCCTTTATGACTACATTAGTAGATGTTGGGCCATCAAATTAAGTGGTAACTGGTACATTATTTACATAGTTTTTTTCTAAAGTCTTTTCTGATAAGGGGTCAACACAATACTTTATTTCAGATATATTTTCTAGTAAATTGGAAATATCACCTCAATAGATGAGAGCAGAACTTATTGTTAAAATGCTAGGGGGAAATGTTACTACAAAAAAAAATTTATGAATAAGTCAACTGTTATATGTGTAAATAAATTACCTGAAAACCGATTTGTTTTAAATTTAGTTGAGTTTGATGTCATTTTGTGTATGGAATGGGTTTCTGTTTGTCATTACAAGATAGAATGCAGAGCTAAAGAAGTCTTTTTCTCCAGAAATAAATTCAGTTTTTATACAGGAATGAACCCATAGAGTTGATAACATATCTGGAAGATGAGAATATTTTGAAAGATGTAAATGAAATTTATATTGCTCATATTGTTAAAAATATGGGATCTTTTCAGATTAATGGTTTTTTAGGGGTAAATGAATATCTAGATATTTTTCTTTATGAGTTACCTGGTGGTATACCTGATTAGGAAGTTGAATTCACAATTTTCAAAGTTCCTGATGCAAAGATAATTCCAATGACCCCTTATCGAATGGAGCAAATTGAACATATTAGATTAAAAAATCACTAGCATGAGTTTCTTGGTAAAGTATTTATTCATCCTATAACTTCACCATTTGGTGTCAATGTTATGTTCTTTGAAAAGAAAGATAGTTCCCTGAGACATTGAATTTATTATGGAGGATTGAATAAAATCACTAATAAAAAATATTATTTTCTTCATATCGAATACTTTTTTATCAGATCCAGGGAGGATTGTATTTTTTGAAGTTTGACCTAAGGTCGGGGTACCATCAGTTCAAAGTAAAGGAAGAAGACATCCTGAAGATTGCATTCTTTACTCGATATGGGAATTGTGAATTTTTTATTATTCCATTTGGGCCAACTAATACACAATATGTATTCATGGATATTATGAATAGTATATTTCAAGATTTCTATGATAATTCAATAGTTTTTTTATTGATGACATTTTTGTATTTCCTAAAAGTAAATAAGAACATGAAAAACCTCTTAATTTTTTTAGAAAATATGGTTGTGGAAGAAAAAGTGTTTTCAACCAAAAAGGTAGATAAATTGAATTTTTCATAAAAACATTATGTAGAACTCTTGTTTATATAAAGGGAGTAAAATTAAGGGGAAACTCTTATTATAATGAAATAAATTTTCTATAATAAAATTAATTTTTTTCTTAAGAGGTGGATCTTAAGATTTTATCATCAGAAACATAATCATAAAAAATCTTGATAAACAATTAGATTGTAACATATAATCATTACAACTTCGCAAATTTTTATTTTTATTCCCCATGATGTAAAAACATTAAATGAAACATAAAATTTCATGATAATAAATAAATAAATTATATTACACATCAAATTGAAAGTATATACACTTTATGAAATATATAGGTGCATAATATAATATATGTATCAAGGAAAACTGATACAAAAAAAATCTCTTACTAATTTGGAGACATTCAAATCATAAACCCCATGAAATAATAATATTAAATGAAACCTATAATATTATTAAAATAATTATATTTATCATATAAATTTCAAAATGGGTTGTATATGAACCTCATAAAATAATATTGGTGCATAACACAACGTATTCCCCAAATAAAACAAATTGAGATAAGTATCCCCTATTGCTTTAGAAACTTTTGAACTATAAAACCCATGAAAGATAAATCCGAAAATGGATATGTAAATTTTCATAATTTATAGAATAATTATGATAAAATACATTTATCTGACTAAAAAAATATGTGGTAAATATGGAATGTGCCTCATAGATGTAAGAAAGGGATATTGAAATCCCTCACCTCAAGTCCAGACTTTCCCTGTATGTCCTTTATGTCCTATATAATAATTTTAAATAAATTATTTAATTTATTAAAAAAAATTCCTAGGAATAATTAATTATACTAACACCATTTATTTTTTATTGCATATTTAAATATTTAATTAGTTAATTCCTGTGTTTTGATGACGTTTGGTTCATTATTTCAAAACAGATTTTGTCTGTAGACCATGGTAAAAAAGATAACTATTTCAACATATCTATTAAAATAATTAGGAAATAATTAACATATTTTTTCATCAATTATAATTTTAAAACCAATCATGAATATGGTTTTCAGAATTAATGTACATTACGATCAAGGATATGGTAGGTCGTATATATGAATGAGTAACATTTCTAATTTTAATGTTTATTATAAAAAAAAAGGTGCATGTTATATTATATTTACATAATTATCATAATATCATAAATAACATATTATTTTTTGAAATATACTTATATATATCATTATTATTATATAGTGATAAAAAAATAATCACACTGCATTGTGCATGCGGCAATCCACATGTACATCAGTGACGTTATCATTTTTCATTATAAGAAATAAAATGTTATATTATCTTTTAAGAATGATAAATATGTCATTAATATAATTATTATTTACTTTATATCACATATATTCATTAAAATTATCCTTATCATCTTCCATGTAAAGAGTTTGTAAGAAATGAATCACATCGCTTCAAGAGGTTGTAGTACATCATACACATGAGTAGCCTTATCATATCCCCCATAGAATATAAATTAAAAAATGTATATTTGATATCATATCTATATCTATAGTAATATGTTAAAAATATCATATATATATATACTTTAAATACATCATTAAAATAAGTCTTGGGAGGTAATGATGGAAAATGAATGACATAGGTTTACAAGATGGTAATCTGTCACACACATGAATGATTATTTCGTATCACATTTGATAGTAGATGAGATGGGTTAAAGTTATACCATTTATAAGAAAAATTATTATATAGTATATAATGGTTTTTTCACATGATCATATTTGAATAATATTAAAATGAGTTGGAGGAATGAATAAAAGAAAAACGCATAGTTGAGAATTTCACCTCTTCTTAGACCACCTATTCAGGATTATACCTAAAATATTCCTATAATAGAAGAATAGGAAAAAAGTATACTAGGATGGTGAAATATAGTTTTTGTAATTATATGGGTAGTTATTGGATGATCTTAAAGGGATTTATATTGTGAAGAATATAGTAGAGGGGTGGCCTTTTATAAGTGAGGTGAGTGGTGAACATGTAATTTTTGAAAATAAAATGGTGTAAACATGTTCTTCACATGTCAAAAGGATCCAAAATTTTTAATTATATATAATTATATATTATTAGGCTGATATATTTCTATAAAATACTTTTTATACTAATTTTTGGTCATTTTAACACTTTATATTTTAGTTTAACACCCTGCTAAACCCATTTTAACCTTATCCCCGGTAATTATTTTTTATTGTTTTCATTATTCATTATTATCAAAAATAATTTTTCCCTTTTTAGAAAATATAAATTATGTTAATTTAAACTATATAATAAACTTTACCAATTTAAATTCATATAACTTCCAAAATTAATTTTAAAACAAAATAGGCAGATGTGACGGAAAAGTTTATTTTCAATAAGTGTATTTTTTATAGAAAATAATGATTTTATATTAACTATATGAATAATAATAATAACTATGTTAATATAAATTAATATTTATTGATATATAATGTCAAAAATTTCATTTAAATAATTCCGCATTATTTTTTTACTTAATTAAAAATGATAAACGTTATGCACATTAAAATAGTTTTCGAAAAAATCTTGTTTTTAAACCCAAAGACAAACTATTGATAAAATCAAATATAAGGATTACTTAAAAGTTTTTAAGTGGATTTAATATAAATAAATAATACTTATGTTACATTAAACCACATTATAAAATAGTGGTCTTTTTAAATTACTTAATTTATTGATAATATAGGAAATTTGTAGAAAAAACGTTATTTTTTATTATTCTCTAAAAATCAATATTTTCCAAACAAATCCAAAAAATTCCACAAAAATTAAATTTTGATATTATGATTCATAAAATGATGTTAATTTTATCAAATCAATTTTCTGAATTTTCGCAAAATTTTTTTATAATATATTTTCATGAAAAGAAATAAAAATTATTTTGGAAGAAAATATATTTTTAAAGAATAAAATTACTTTCCAAAAAAATTATTGATTTATTTACTAAAAATTCCTCAATAATTTATATTGACTAGAATATATATATATATATATATATAATAAAGTATTTAATACTTTTCATATCCACAAATTTAATGTCTTTGATAAAATAGTTATATATTCCATGGGTCCATTAACCCATGTGTTTCTTGCCAAAAACACTTTCAAACATTATTTAATTTTATAAAATCTTATAGTGTTAAAAATAATAATTTTAAATTAATTTATTTATTGAAAATAAATGATAGTTCAGTAGAAATACTTATTTTCTCTTTTTACTGAAAAATTAATCTTTTAAGAAAAATACAAAAAATTCACTCTAAGTTATATTTGATATAGTGATTTAAAAAATGAAGTTTATTTTATAAAATAACATTTTTAAATGTTTATGAAATTATATATATTAATTTCTCAAAAAAATAAATAAAAAATTTCTTGAACAACAACATTTCTTTTTTAAAATAGTGTGTTCATATTTCCAAAGAATTTATCAATGAATTTATATTGATAAGGAAATTCATATATCTTTTATAATGTAGTTAATCATTTTAATACCTAATAATTTAATAGTTAAGTTATAATAGTCATTTTAAATAAACATGGTTTTTCTAGGATAAGTGTTGTCTATTACATATGATATCAAAAATATTTTTCTTTTAGAAAAAACTGGGCTACTACATTATTCCACATAATGAATTTTAACCTGGAAATTTCATTTTACATACTAAGGTGAAATTGGTTAGGGTAATTATACTTCATTTATTCCTCCAGTTCCTTGGTTTCTACTTTGTATTTATGGGTTTTCCATAATACTTTGACTATTTGATTTGTCTTATTATGTAAAAATTTATCTCTATAGTCCAAGATCTTCACCGACTAATCCTATTAAGACATATTATTTACCAACTAAACCACCGATAAATATAGTACATGTGAGGGATCTCGTGTGTAATTTCTTAAGAGGGATACATGGAATAAAATGTGTACATGAAGAAGGGTTTGTGGGAGTGCTAGCCTATAATCCAAAACAATGATGTGATAAAGAATATAAAAGTGGATTATGTACATGGATATTATATTTCCCTTATTCCCAATATCAGGACTCTATGACATGGAGATATATAGAGAAATACTTTATCCCTCACCTCAAACTCTTGTTCCCAAAAAAATATTGTTATGATATCTTTTCTTTCAACATTGAGTATTCATGATGTGTTGTTGAAGGGTCTTGACCTTTCTCTTCATATTCTTAACCATTTTATGCACCAATGACTTAAATTAAATAACATCATCCCAACATGTAAGTGTTCCACATCTCTTCTCAGAAAGGTATTTATAAGTATCCTTTTGGAAGATTTAGTGGAAACTACAATTTTATGAGAACCTAACCAGAGGAAGATGTTTATCTCATACTCCTTCAAAGTCCATAAAAGATGATCACATCATGACTTCTAATTTTTTAATATTTAACCTATATTTTCCATCAGCTTGGTGTTAATAAGTCATATTGATGTTAAACTTAGTAATTAAATCTTTTTGGGGTATATTCCAAAACATAGAGGTAAATATTATATCTAGGTCAAATACAATTGATAATTGTGTTTCATACAGTCTCAACACCTCCCTGATGTATATCCTTGCAAGTTGGTCAAGTGCGAAGCCCTCTTGAATTGACATGAAGTGTTCAATATTTTTAAGACACTCCACTACAACCCGTGAGGTATTATTTACATTTTATGTATTTTCAAGACTTGTGTCAAAGGTCATGGTGATGTTTCCCATATTTATATTGGTACTAGGAATGGGTTCATCATCCCCTTTAACTTTTCCTTTCCAAACATCACTTTATGATAAACAAGACTCTTTCATGTATATTTTGTGATATCTTTATTCATATTATCTCACTAATTCTGATCTCTATGATCTTGATATATATTTATACTTCTTAGGTGGATCAAAAAGGTATAGCTATGTGAATCATTCAATAGTTCTTTTTTATCACAGTATTACATGGTACAAATATTCATTACCAAAATTTTACATCCCCTTCTTCAAAAATTTTAAACTCAGAGGTCTTTTTGTCTTAGCTTATAACTTATCATGAACCACAATGGGTACCCTAGTAACCTAATAAGTGATACGGTCCCGACAAATCCTGATGGACGTTCATAGTCCTTATGGGTTAACAACTACCAGTCAACATTATACAAGATGAGCGTCGGAACATATTTTCCACAAAAATCATGGAAGAATGATAATAAAATAGTATACATATAAAAGAGACATCACTAGGAGTAGTATACCAGAATTCAAACAGGTAATAAACAAACCAAAGTAGTAGAGTAAAGTAATATAAAAACTAAAAGAATATACAAATTTTTAATGGTTGAAAATATATAGATCAAAAGCTATAACCACCTCCAAGTGATTCTATACCCTAGCTCGTACCTAAAAAGAGAGAACCTACAAACAACTAAAGGAACATGTCAGGTGTGAACTAAAATCCTTGTGTAATATCACTAATGATTCCATAAATTATTCCAACATTTAAATAACCTAACAAATAGATTTCAATTTTATAATAAATAGTTTTTTAATTTCAAAATATTAGTTAAACAAATCGTGCTTTAAATTTAAAAATATGGAATACATTTAAAATGATAGAAATAATATAAAAAATGGATTAAATAAAAACCTTTTATATAAAATAGTTTATATATATCTAAAGGCATGTAAATAAGTTCACTAAAATATAAGATGTTCATTTGAAATAAAAACGACTGAGAAACATGGTCATCCACCTAAAAAGGTTCAATATCTATAGACTATAAGGACTCCAAAATCAGGGGCATGGAAATATGTACATATTTTCCTTTTATATCTGTCCCAAAAAGACTCATCACCATCTTATAAGGGATTTTATGTACTGCATTTATGTTTTGGAATGTTTCAAATGATAAAGTTTCATCCAAATAATACACTAACTACCTAATACTTTCATGTTCTCTACTATAAAAACAATGACGGGAAATTTATTTTAAAATTTTTTAAATTAAAATTTATCCAATTATTCAGTTCAACTATTATAATTTCCATTCAAAACAAATACATGGGATTTTAATCAAAAAAAATTTCTTTTTCATGATAAAAACCAAAGGTTTCTATCAAAACTAGTTTTATGCATTTTCATTAAATACAATTTGAAATCAATTTCATCAAATTAATTTTTAAATTTATCCATCAAACTAATTTATCAAATTAAATTTATTTGGTTTCCCTCAATTTCTCAAAGACACCCCAATTCAATGAAATTGGGATTTTCCCCAATTTTATACCAAAAACAAATCCCCAAATTCAATGGAATTTGTTTTTTAGTAAACCAATTGAAATTATTTTCTATAAAATGAGTTTCAATCAAAAAATTTAAGTCAAATCAAGAAATTATGGTTAAATATTTTTTTTATCATAACGGAAACACCATCTTTCATGGAAACACAACTACTGAAATGAAAAACTCCTACTAGAATGAATGCATAGAAGATCAATAAACTCAACATAGAAATAATATATAATGACACAAGGTTTAGATCTATCAATCACAAGATGATATATAAAACTCAATGGTGACAGAGAGAAATAGACAAAGAGACAGGGAGAAATCTCACCTGGTGAGTCACACTACAACCCCAATGATGATCAATCTCCTCTAAAAACAAACCAGAAGGGTATGATGGATCTAGAATCACCTTGGAATGGTTCTTGGGTTGAGAGTAAAAAAAATTTGAGAGGTTAAAAAGAGAAATCATCCAGGTGTCCTATTAAAAAACAACCATTAGTAATTTACATGACGTGTAACCTACTAAGAGGTTACGTAATTTAAAATTTACAAAATCACAAAAAAACAATCACCTTTTGATAAAAATCATATATTATTGTTACTGGGCATAAACAATGTGTAACCACATTTCATGGTGTGTAAATTTTTAGAAAGCTAAAGAAACCAATGGTTTTTATTCTGAGAATCAAATAAATCTTTGAATTCACCATTATAGTTATCACCCAAATTACTTATTAGCCCTACCGAGACAAAAAAAAGGAAAACCACAACATGGTTTGAAATACACTAGTCAGAAGAGTAACGGGATGTTACACCCTCCGCACCATAAAAAATTTATTTCCCCATAAATCCTATAAATTATTCCATATTAAATTGGAGAGTCCATTGGCCTCTCATCTATTCACCATGTTCCCATGTCTCATGAGTACCATAACCATGCTTCCATAGCACATGAGCCTATGGAATCACTCTCCCATGAAACACCTTAGTTTTAGAACCAACTATATTAACTTTTCATTCAATCATAGATAAATTAGGCTCAACCTCAAGATCACTCCATCTCAGCCCATGAGATGGATAAGATAGATACCTACATAGTTTTAATACATGGAACATGTAATGTATAAAAATAATTTTTCGTGGAAGGGATAACTAATTATCAACTTTTACCGCTTACTCAACAACCTCGAAAGGTCCCAACAAATGTGGAGAAAGCTTCCCTTGCCTCCCAAGATGTTGATGACCCAACCAAGGTGAAACATTCAATAATACCTAGTCACCAACTGAGAATTACAATAGTCTATGGTGATGATCATTATATTACTTATACCTACTTTTCACCATCAACATTCTTTGAAGAGTCAATCGAATATTTTTTGTCGTCTGTTGATTCAAGCATGGTCCAAATAAGAAACGTTCACCCAACTCGGATCTACACTAAAAATATCTGTAAGGTCAAAAATAAAAGGCCTTAAAAGGATCCATTCTGATTGGGGACTAGTAACTATTGTTATAAGAAAACTAAACCATCCCCATGTGATTATACCAAGCTCCTCCAAATTCGATAACACAAGTGCAAAGAATAACCTTAAGAATATTTATAGTAATTTTTATCTGACCATTTGACTGTGGATGGTATTTCGTACTCAAATTGACATGTGATCCCAGTGCCTCCTAAAGGCCTCTCAAAAAATGAGAAGTGAACTAAGGATCCCTGTCAGATACTATCAAATTAGTGACTCCATGAAAATGAAAAATATCTTTCATGAATAGATTTCCAAACTCCTCAACTTTGGTCACATCATGAATGTGTAAAAAGTGATATAGCATGATTAACCTTTCAATCATAATCCATATCGAATTATTATTTCTATAAGTATGTGGAATCCCATCCATAATGTCCATAGAGATCTCATCCCACATCTAGGTAGCAACTATAAGTGGTTGAAGAAAACTAGAAGGTTTCTGGTGTTCAACCTCAACCTATTGGCGCGTATAAGAATGGGAAAAAACTCAGTAATGTCCCACCTCATACCTAGACACCAAAACTACCATTGTATTTCATAGAACATCAACATTGGTAATGGGTTCACATCCCACTAGGAACTATGGAAATACCCTATCACAACTTTCTTTACCGCTAATGGTACAAAAAATGGTTCTTAAAGAATAGAATGCCCTCTTTGGAGAATGACTAATCATGTACGATCTCCACACCATTAAAATAGTCTATAATTCCAAAAAAACTCATCATCAAGTTATTTTTCTAAATAATTAATTAAAAATAGAAGATTTCAACTGTACAATGGCCAATGAAACCTCGTTCCCTAATTCCTAGACTCCAATATGTAACTATGAAAACAGAGCCATAAATTTACAATCTTTTGATAATTTATTCATGACTAGGGTTGGAAGATTCTTGCTCAAAGAATCTACAACAACATTACCTTTCCCCGGGTTAAAGTCATTTTCAAATTCAAAATATTGTATGTATTACACTCAACAGATCTGGAAAAGATTTGAATATTTTTTAGATAAGATATAACTCAATATCTTATGGTCTGAATACATGATAATTGTTTTTCTAAAAGTTAGTTCCACCAACTATTAAGTGCTTGCCTCACTGCATCAAGTTCAAGGTCATTGGTTGGATAATTCTTCTTGTGTGACCAAATATGATGATATCAATAAGTAACAACATGATTCCCATGCATTAGGATGCAGCCAATGATTGAACCCGGTGCATCACAAAATACTATTATGCCTTTCCCAACCTCTGGAAGAGTCGGCATCAACGCTATAGTCAAAATACATTTTATCTCAACAAAATAAATCTATCATTTTTCATTACAATAAAACATTACTCCCTTATGATTTAGTGTATTCATCAGAGAATTCAACATTGAGAAATCCTTAAAAACTGGTGGTAATACCCAGCTAAACCAAAGAAGATTCAAATCTAGAAGACATTTCATGGTTATTCCCAAGTCATAACTCTCTTCACCTTATCAAGATCAACCAATATCCCCTGATCTGACACCATGTATCATAATAATTTCACTTCATGAATCTAGAAATCATATTTCAAAATATTTTCATGAAGTTAGTGATTTCTCAGCTAACTCCAAAGCATTCTCAGGTGATCAACATAATACTCTTTAGGCTTAGATTAAACAAGGATGTCATCCAAAAAGACTACCATGAAGGTTTCAATATACTCATGGAAAATCATGTTCATCAAATCCATAAAAACTACAAGATCATTGGTTAGAACAAATGGTATGATAAGGTATGCATAATGTCTATACCATCTGTGAAATGATGTTTTCTAATTGTTATTTTCTTTTATCCTCAATAGATGATAACCATATCAAATATCAATAATCGAGAACAACTTTTCCCCTTCTATATAATAAAATAGATCTTCTATCCATGAAATTGGATGCATGTCCTTTACCATCAAATGATTGAGATATCATTAATAAACACATAGGTGAATTGAACCATCATCTTTAATATCAAATAGAATCAGTGATACCCAAGGGGACACACATGGGAATATAAATCCTTTCCAAATAAGATCATCTGACTGGTTCTTCACCTATTTCAGTTAATCTAGTTCAATGTTGTACGTGGGAATAGAAACTATTTGAGTACCAAATGTTAAATAGATGGAGAACTCTACACCCGTTATAGGTGGAAAACCAGATAAATAAAAAGGAAACCCAACATGAAACTCACCAAAAACAGGAGGGAGATCACCACTCAAATATAAACGATCTAGGTAAAAGGAGAAAAAAGATATCACTTTCCCCAACTTTGGATAAGATGGTCTGGTCCTACTTGACCATGGGTCCCATTCTCCTTGTAATACACATCACAAACCACTGGTTGTAGTAATGGAGACCCATCAAAGATAGAAATAAATCTAGGCTTTATTGTAAATGATCTAATTCATCTTGAATATGATATCGAGTAGTTTCATATTGATAACCCAAAAACACCAAGAATGGATGACATTTGTTAAAGAAAAATCAAAAGAGGGGCTACATATACCCTTCTCATTCTTCGTACCAAGGGGTGTAGTAATATCTATGAAATAAGATGAAATCAACAGAGTAATATTTATCAGATTAAAAATACTGGTTAAAATAAATGAATGATATGTACTATTATCAAAAACTTAGTCACTAATGATGAAGCTATAGTGATAATACCTCTTCATTTTCTATAATTATATCTTCTTCCTCCAGAAACTCTTCCACAGCATGAGGAAGTTTCGTTCTAGATGCCTCTATCTAGAACCCTTTTATATGTGAAGAATTTAATTACCTCATAGTTTTAGGAGGAGTTTATAATCATGTGACACTATAAAGAGTGTAAAATATATGGTAAAACCTATATAAGTGACCCAAACATTCATAGGAGCTGCAGTTCATGGGTGCCTTAGTGAAAACCCTCTTTGAATACCCTAGTTTTCCACACTGGTAGAAAATAATATTACCTCTTTTAGGCACATCATGAGGTCTGTAATGACCTTTATATTGAGAACTATCACAATAATCATCACGCTTATGCTTTCCATTAAAAGAAACCATGTTTTCACTATGACAGAAAGAAACCCTGATAACCCTAACATGTCATCTAGGTCTATTTTGACCATCTGCGCTCTATCCAGCACATCATCATAAGAAGGATTCTTCAGTAAGAAAACCTAAGAACAAATATCATATCATAGTTTCAACTTGAACCTTTGATTATTCACCTTCCCTTTTGATAATATCTGAGGTAAAAACTACACAATCTTAGTAAAATAATTTGCATACTTTTTCATAGTCCTCCAAGTCTTCTGGAGTTTGAAAAAAAATATAGCCTTAACTAATACCATCGACATTGAATGGAATGGGATAGTAAAAATAGCATTGAATACATTCCACTCTAATCCCGCATGTTTCCTTTCCATCACCATCACATCCCACCATCACCTGTATGGTCCTTCGAGCACGAAGGTCACACACTTCAAATTGATTTCATTAAGTGTCTCCAAGAACCCAAACAAGTGCTTGATCCTACTCAACCATTCTTTAGCCTCTTGGGTATCATTTGAGACCTTGAACACTATTTTATTCTAGCTAAGGAACACTTGATAATGGTTTCAATGATCATCCCTTTGAGGTTGCACGACTAGATCCTGAGTAAGATCCGGTGGTGGTGTATATCCCAATGGATGGAGAGCACGAACCATCACCTCAACTAGACATGGGTCCACAAGAGGATTTTCTTATTGAGATTCAACAGTATTTTCCTCCTATATCAGATAGACATTTCTTTTCAATGGAATGATGCTACAAAACATCAGCAGACAACAAGGAAGACATCAGAGTAACAATCAAAATTAGAAATAATGGAAAAATAAATCCCAATAGATAGATAATAAGATTTGTATTTCACTATATCCAAAAAATAAGGAAAAAGAATAAAAATAATCCCCATGACATCTTTCCCAAACCACACAAAGTGACTTAAGGTTCATTTTGGTGAGAGAAGGTAGCGAACTCAATAGTAACATCCTCCTAAGTCCTATAATGAATCCAGATATGCATACTAAATTCAATTCAAGATGAAAACCCATCACCTTTGAGACAAATTTTTTATGAATCATCTTGAGTATCCTGGTAACCCAAAAACTAATCTAGTCATCACCTATCCCAAAGGGAATTCTCGATCCCCATAGGTTGGCGACTAGAACCCGACATCATAAAAAATTAGCATGGGAACGAACTTCCACAAACATCATGGAGGAAAGATAAAAATTCAGTATGTATACAATAGAAACTCCACTATTAGTAGTATATCGGAATTCAAAAAATTAATAAAAAACCTAATTTACTACACTAAAGTACTAGGAAAACTAAATGAAAATCCCAAGTCCTAATGGACACAACTCTCCAAGTTAATGGATCAACAACTAGAAACACCTCTAAGTGGTGTTTTACCCTTGCTCAAACCTTAAAGGAGATAATATACAAACACTTGATGGCCCATGTATGGTGTGTCCTAGAAGCCCAACAGTGTCTCACCAATGATTCAATAATATAGGCCAAATTTTAATTAACCAAACAAATAGCCTTTAATTTTCTAATAAAATGTTTAAATTTCAAAATCATATTTTAAACAATCGAGCTTTAAATTTCAAAAGATTAAATAAATTTTAAATGATGGAAATAATTTAAATAGATGGATTAAATAAATCATTTTATATAAAATGGTTTATATAAATCTGATGGATGTAAATTAGTGCCAAATAATGAAACATTTTCATTTTAAATAAAAAGATCTGGTAACATAGTCATCCACCTAAGAAGGTATGATAGTTCCAAGCTATTAGGACCCCACAATCAAGGTTACACAAAAATATGTACATATATACATTTTTTACTTAGGCCAGAGAGGACACATTTACATCATATAAGGGATGTGATGTGTTAAATTAATGTTTTGGAATGTTGTAAATCAAAAAGTGTCATCCAAATAACTCACTAACACCTAAGGATTTCATGTTTTCTTGTACAAACAATTATGGTAAAGTTATTATAAAACTATTTAAAATAATATTCATCCCATTCTACATTTCAAGTATTCCAATTTCCATTCAAAACCAACACATGGGTTTTTAATCAAAAACATATCTTTTCCATGATAAAAACCAAAGGAATCTATCTAATCCATTTTAAGACATTATTATAAAATAAAAATGGAAATAAATTTCATATAATTAATTTCCAAAAATTTCAATCAAACCAATTTCACAATTTAAATTTCACCAATTTCCATCACTTTCTCAAACTCACCCCAATTCACTTAAATTGGGGTTTTTCCATATTTGGTTTCAAAACAAAATTTTCAAAACCAAACCCCCCAATTCAATGAAATTGGGTTTTTAGTAAACCAATTGATTGTAGTTTTAGGAAAATGGTTTTAAAATAAAAAAAAATTAAATTAAATCATGAAATTTAGGTTAAATCAAAATTTTCAATCATAACATAACAACCAACCTTTCACAGAAACACAAAACTCACAACAAAAAAGGCACCAACTGGAATGAAGGGACACAAGGTCTAGGAACTCAACTTAGAAACGAGATTCAACAACATGCGGTTTAAATCCATAAACCCCAATATGATCTATAAAACTCCAAGGAGGAAGAGATAAATAGATTAAGAGACAGGAAAAAAGTTACCTGTTGAGTCACACTATGACCACGAAGAAAATCAATCACTAATCGAAACAACCTGGAAGTGTTTGAGGGATCTAAAATTTCATGGGAATGGATCTTGGCTCGAGAGTAATAAAAATTGGAGAGGATGAAAATAGAAAGAATCTATGATTCTGGTTAAAAGAAATCATTGGGACTTTAACCAACGTATTACCAAATTACACATCATGTAATTGAAAATTCTCAAAATCACTAAGAACCCCATGTGATTTTGATAAAATTTGGATTTTATTATTATTAGATCTTACATATAGTGTAACCATATTTCACGTCATGTAATTTTTTGGTAGGCTACAGAAATAAAAGGTTTTTGAGTTGAGAATCCAACAATTAACTAACTTCACTATTACAATATACTCCCAATTCTTCCTCGGCCCAACCCAAATAATGAAAAGGTAAAACCACAACAAGGTTTGAGACACACCTTTCAAAAGAGTAATGGGATATTATATACCTTATTTTAAATTTACACATCATCTCTTTATATATCATTTAGCTTCTTCAAAATGGATGGTTGAGAAATAATTTTGGATAGGAATGATGATGTTATGTACTAAATGATTCTCATTTCCATCCTTTTTAAGTCTAAAAGGATTGGATCCTTCAATTTTCTCATCATTAATAAGATTTTCAAATACTTTCTACTTAAGTAATATTCCACTTTGATTACTTTCCCATGATAGTAATGGATTTAATAGTCATAGTCCTTGATTAGATCTAATAATCTTCACAAGAACATATTAAGATCCTTCTCTGTGAATATATACATGAGGTTCTTCTGGTCTATATATATTTCAAAATTCTCCCCATATAGATAATGTCACAATATTTTCAATGAAATTATCACTTCATACAACTCTATATAATATGTGGGATATTCCATATCATGAAAATTCAACTACCTTGAGGTGTAGGGTATCAATTTATCATTTGGTATCTGTTCACAACATAATCCCTTATTTGATGAATCATTTTGTACCATGAAAAGTTACTCACTTAAGGTAAGTGTAAGGAAATATGTAGGGATAAGGCTCTTCTTTAACACCGTAAATCTTTATTCACGTTCACTTATCCAGAAAAACATCACTCCCTTCCTTGTTATCTTGGTTAGTGGGTTTTAAAATTATAATAAGTTTCTTAAAAATCATCAGTAATAACAAACTATTACAAGGATACTACAGATCTTAATTATATATGATAGTATAGGTTAGTCCTAATTTTTCATTATGTTATAATGGGCCATACATATCCATTTTCTGGTGGTAATATTTCCCATGAATTATACTTCCTTCATCCAAAATTCACATTTAATTTACTTTTCATTTATACTCTCCTTTCTAAAAGCCATTAATAAAATATTCCAATACTCTTCATCCTTCTAATTTTATATAGAGTAAATTAGAATATCATTTTTAAATATTACCACAAATTTTTTGAGTTAATCATTAATGACTCTATTCATTACACACTTGAAGATTCTTGGATAATTATTGAGTCTGAAATTCATCACGATGAAATCATAGTTCCCATACCCTATTAGAAAGTTAGTTTTGGGAAAATATACCCTGTTATACTTAAATTGGGTATATCCCAAATGAATGTATACGTTATAAAAATAATGGGTCCCACATTGTTGATCCAACAACCCATTTATCCGTTGGAGGGTATATTTATTCTTTATCTTATTTTTTTAGTATATTATAATCAATGAAGAGAAAAAAAATTATCATCTTTCTTCCCAATGAAAAGGAACGGAGCACCCCATAGTGAAAAATTTGTGCGTATAAAACCATTTTCATATTATATTGTAACAAAATTTTCATCTCTTATAACTCAATAGTGTCTAATCTTTAAGGGGTCATTGATATATGTAGAGATCAATGTATAAGATCGATTAATAACTCAACCTCTCGGTCAAGAGGAAGATCATAAAATTATTTTGGGAATAATTCTCTATAATCCCTCATAATGGTCATGTCTCCATTATGATTCTCTCCATTATCTCAATAATTTAATTTAGATATTCTTACTCATAAAGAAATAATATTCATTATTGAACAAAATACTTCAAGGTGGATTTATCCTCCTTAATAAAATTGTATAAAATAAGAGGATGCCTTGTAATGTGAAGAGTGATATACCTATATTGACAGTTGATGTTGTATTTATATAAGGACAACCAATCCAGGAAAAATATTGAAACAAACTACACTAAAATAAGTAATACAATATTTTATGGAAGTTTTCGTCTAAAGAAATTGACCTAAGAGGAGTTACATACATGGTATAAAACCATTGCTCTATTTTCTATTATCATAGATTGATCAAAAACCATGTTTTTAAGGGGTTTTTGAATAATTCAATAATCTATCATGATATTATATAATTTGTAGAACCATAATAAAAAAAATGTTCTCTATTATTGAATGAATAACTAGTACACAGTTCACCAATTCATTTTTAGGATCCACCATTGTAGTGGTGATAGAATATGCTCTTCCTTATTTTCTAGAGCATGGAGGCTATTATCATTGATTTTCCTAAACAAACCTTGTATTAGGGAAATATATTGCATAATCAAAAAGTTAGTTGCAATTTAAACATTTTATTATAGTATGAGTTTTGATCTGAACCTTATTTTATTCTTCCATGTTAGTGGGATTCTTCATTCCTTTTTAGAATTAATTATCCCAATTTCCATTAATACACATTTGAAACACCTATAGGTTCCCATCATATAGTTTCTAGGGTTTTTCATCCTACACTTTATACAAGTGTGATGGTGTGATTTATTTCCTTTGTTGGATTTATCTATCAATACTCTTAAATAAAACTAAATTTTACATTATTTTTTCTCCATTCCTATGACACCAATGAGATTATCTATTCTCTGTATATACATTTAGGTATCATCTACCAATTACTAATATCTATCATTTTCCTAAATTTCTAATGATTTTCATAAACTCATATTTATCCCAATAATGAAATAGTCCACCTTACTTTCAGTGTTGATGAAAAATCTAAAGATGCATCCTATAAGACTTGTGATTTTTCCTCATACTCCCTGATAGACTCATCTTCTATTTTCTTAGGTCTATAGAACTCCCATTATATATTAATATGAATAGTTCAAGGAAAATATATATTGAAAAAAATCATGAATTCTTCCCATTCCATGGAATCAATATCCTCTTTTGAATTTTTTATTCTAGATCAGTATCAACCACTGATCAGATTCTCCCTGTCTATAATAAAAACGAATATCAACATTATCTTTATTAGATCATTAGTGGATATATATTATCTCCTCAATGGATTTAATCCATTTTTATATGATGAGGGGATCAAATGATCCACTAATGGTAGGAGTCCTTTATCACATAAAAGTATTCAATTCAACATTCTCTTTCTTAGGAGGAGGAAAGAGTTATGTGTGGATCATGTTATCATTCATGACTTGATTTATTTGATCCACTACTACCATGAAGTTGTATTCTCTAATTCTTATAAGAATAGGCGTATCACTTGTAAAATAATCACATTACCTATAATGTTGGTTGTTTCTTTGGTTTATCCAATTTCCACTCATAAATTAGAAAGAATAAAAAATTGATAATACATTATCATCCAAAAGAGAACGTTATAAAAATAAAAGGAATAAAATATAAATTATAAGTATATCATAACATATGATTCATTGAGTTTAAATCTTGGTTATTTATTTTAATTATTCCTATTATATTTTCTAACCAAACTACTTGTTAAAGTATTTCATAATGAGTTCTAAAGAGTTTATGAATTGAAAAAAATATCCCCTCGAAGTATCAAAACCAGTTGTGTATCAAGGGTCATTGTTATACATATTGGAACCATGGCCATTCTTTGTTGGAAATAGAGCATGGTTTTTGTTTGTTGTTAATCCTCTTTTAAAGATCAGAATGTTTACTATGAAAGAGATCATACAGTTCAAGCGCACAACAGCATTGAAGGTGCCCTTGTTTCCCTGTGTTAGCCAAATTTTTGGGCCTGGAAATTGGAAAATGGGGAAATGTGGGTTTGGAAAAGTGAGTTGCATGTAAGTTTAAACGGTGTTTAGAAATTTTCATGCAAGTCCTAATTTGGGATCAGAATGTCAAAATATGGCAACGGAAAATTTTTTGCACGAAAGTATTAAATGTGCGCGAAATATGAGGTTACGTTGAAGAATATTACATCCCAATGCGACGTCAAAAGTGGTTTTGTATTCTCAGGAAGAATCATGCACGAACCGACAAAGTCACATAAAAAAATTTCATGTAGGGTCATCGTGGCCTATAAATAGGCAGCTACCCCCATGGAAGACTTAAGAATTTTTCAGTGAAAACCTAGTTCCTCTGCCACCCAAAATATTGGCGCGTGAAATATTAGAAGAGATTTAATCTTGCGGGAAAGGTGTTATTTTAGTCTGAAAAGACCAGGTGAACCCTTCAGTGTCATTGAACGAAAGATAAGGGTTGTGCAGAAATTAGGGTTTGCGAGAAAGTTATCTTTCGTGACAATTCCCAAATCTTGGAAGAAAGTTGAGGTATTGTGTGCAAGAGTGGTGTTATTCTTATGACAGGATTTTGAATATCAAGTTTGTGTGATCAATTCCTTCAAGTGAATAAATTAAATACTTCGATGCATGTAGGTTCTCTTACTGAATAGAGACAAAGACATCAATGCCAATCTATTGTAGCGACCTTAACATTTATAAACTGACTGTGACTTCACCCAGGGCAGTGAGCCAGGGGTAGTCAACAGAAGTAATCTAAGGGATGTGGTGAGCTATCCTGGAACCATTGTAAATGTATTGTTTCTAGTATTGGGTAACTATAACTTAATCTTGTACTCGACAAGTAGTGAAAATTAGTGGATTTTGGTACGACCGACACACTTTCGACATATACTCCTTAGACGTATCCATTTGTGGTGAACCAAGTAAAAGTGTTGGGTGGTCTCTTTGAATGTGATTATTTATTTATTTTTTCCATATCCATCATAGAGTTTTAACCCGTTCTTACCAACATTGGAACAATATATGTCAGTTTAAAAGAAAAATATGACCCCTTGATTCACCCCTCCCCTCTCGGGGCATCTGGGTGTTCCACAATACACCAAGTGATAAATGATTCCATATCAATGCATCATTTTTAGAGATATTAACCCTATATACAACTATACTAGATCCACGTCAAATTATAGTAACTATATTGGGATTTAATTTCTTGAAAACTGCTTTCTCTATCCTTCAACAAAATTCAATGATATTTTACAATACATAGACTTATCCTTAGACTTATTCCTAGGATTCTCAATAATTTTTTCACATCTTATTTTCTAAGGGATAATTAAAAAATTACTCAGATACCAACAATATGACCCAATTATTTTACACATATTATTACATGATTTTTTATCATAAATATTCAATATGTATAACCTCAAAGATTGTGAGTCCAAGTTTATTTGGAATAATAGTTTAATGAAACATAAAAAGGAATCATAAAAAATTAAATGTTTATTTTATTCTCCATATTGAGCTCATAAATCCATTTGAACTCCAAAAATAGCATAAGATGAAGTGGGGAATACATAAAACAAAGAGGTGTGCTAAAAAACCTAGTTAGGGAATAAACATGATAAGGATTCATAAGTTGTGATTTGAAGTATAACATTATATCATAAAATATAAGGCTCATGTGTAATAAAATGGAAGAATAACATAAGAAAAATGTTATCATAAGATCATGAAATCATATGAAATGTTGTAGAAAAATATAAAATTACATAAGAATGTGTTGATGCTAACTGCCTAGACAATATCCTAGGGTGTACAATGTCCCATAATTGATTAGGTTTACTCCATTATCCCATACATGACATCTCATGAGAGTGAATATTTACCCACTGCATTGGAGAACTCTCTGGGTGTGCCAATCATAACATGTTCATGATTTATGTGTTCCAAATAAAGGCTTTCAATCATAATATAAAACATAAGAATTACCTCTGGAAATAAAATGGGTTGCATAATCATTCCTCATATCATAATAAAAGGAAATTTCATCATGAATGCATTTGAGAAATGAAAATAAGGCTTGTAATGTCTAATAAAATTAATGGAGAATATGATATGTTTATATTTGAGAAACATATATGAATAATTTATAATAATTTCATCACTTTAAATATTGATATAATGTGAGTTGCAGATATAATGGTCACAACCCAATGAAAATGGTGGTTTAGAGAGATATACCTTACATCAAGCCTGATTTGTCGACTACAATTTTAATCTTCTAGAATAATAAAAATATGTTAATTATTTAATTTTTGGAGAACCTTGTTCAATATTATTATTTATTTTATTTTATTTAATATCACATTATATTCAATTACTTAGTCATTTAGGTTCATGTTGGATGTTTTGATGATACAAGAATGGTATGTCCAAAATCAATTTGGTATGTTGACAATGGTCAATGATATTATTAATTAATTATATATGGAATCATAATTATGACATAATTATAGTTTTTTTACTTAAATTATACCATTAAAATCAATCATGAAAAATGGTTTGGAAAAATATACAATGTTACCATCAGGGAGACGGTAGGTCACACTTATGCATGAGTAACATTTTCATTTTTCAATGATTACGATAGAAAGAACGTATGTTTTATTTTTTAAATTCCAAATTCATAATTATATTATAAATATAATATTTTTATCTAAATACACTTAAATATAAAATTCATGTGATGCAGTAATAAAAAATGAATCACATTGCTTCGTGTGGTGGTAATCCATCGTACACACAAATGATGTTATCATTTTTTCAATGTATGGTAAGGTAGGAAGGAATATGATATATTAATTTTAAAAATTATTAATATTAAATGAATAAAATATATAAAAATTAAATTATCATTAAGAAATTTTGTGATATTAAAATATTTAAAATTAATTACATCAATTCACGAGGAAGTAGTCCACTGTACACACAATCGATTGTTTCATTTACCATTTAACGGAAGAGGATATGGATGTAGGTTATTACAATAACATAATAAAATATCCTTATATAGTAGATACATATGTTATTATATTAGAATATTTTAATAATATTTTAAGTTGGTGGAAGAGGAAATAAAAAATTGTTGGTTATGAATGATACCTCTTCTTTGGTAAAATTCTTAGGTTTGTACCAAAACCCAACCATGGAGGGATTTATAATCAAAAATGAGTTATATTACATGTGGAGGTAATTAATTTTGGGACTTGGATAGATATTGGATAAACCAACAGGCCTTTTAATATTGAAGTCAAAAGGATAGGGGTCCCTTTTATAACTGAGGGAGAGTTAAATATTTTTTAAATACCCAAAACTATTCAATAATGGGAGGCAACTATCAAGAAAAGTGCCCCAAAAATGATAAATAATAGATTTTAGGGGAGATATAGTCGATAAAACCCTTAAAATTTTTAAAAAAATCAACATTTTAATTCATTTTACTCTTTCGTTTGACCACTAGTAAACTAGTTTTAATATTAACAGTGGTAATATATTTTAATTATTTTAACTATTCATAATGACCAAAAATTAAGTTAACCTTATTATATATTATTAAACGTTATGATTCAAAAAATGGATTACATTTTATAAAATAAAATTCAAATAATTTTTAGAACTTAATTTACAATTAAGCAGACAAAACATGTCGAAAAAATGGTTTTTCAAAAAAATGTATTTTTCAAGTATGAGATGAACTTAGATTAAATATATTACCAGTAATCATAATTATATGAATTTAAATTCATATAACTACAAATATTATCTAAAAATTTAATTTAAAAATTTAATTATTAGGTATTAATTTAATTAATTTAAATGTAAAAAAAATTGTACTTAAAAAGAATTTTCAGAAAATTGTGTTTTAAGAATAAAAATTAAATTACACAAAAAACATGAAACATTATAATTAAAATGTAATTATTTTGATTAAATAATACAAAATAACAATTATTTTACTTATATGTGAATTATAAATCATAATTATACTTTTATATTACTTAATTTAATGAAAATAGATGAACATTTTTAAAAAAATGTTATTTTCACAATTCACTGAAGATAAATCTTTTTAGAAAAATCGAAAAATTTCACCCTAAGTTAATTTTGATATGATGATTTAAAAAAAATTATCTTATAATATAACATTTTTAAATGATCATGAAATTAATTATAATATTTTCTCATAAAAATAAATAAAATTTATTTTTGATAAATCAAATGTCTTTATTAAAATATTTTGTTCTAATTTTAAAAGCATCAATCAACACATATATAATGATTAGTAACTTTATATAAATTTATTTTATAACATAATTAATATTATCTATTCCTTTCAATTTAACATATAGGTCATAATGGTATTGTTTAAATAATCATAGTTTGTTTAGTATTAATATTTCCTATCACATATGCTATAGAAAATATCATTCTTTTTAAAAAAACTCATGGTTTTTGAGATAATATCCCTATATAAAAAAATTATTTTGTATCTTATCTCATTATTGAAGAGAAATTTAATATAAAATAATCTTCTCTCTATTTATATAATCCATTCATGTCACCCTTGGTTGAGTTTTGACAAGTGTGGGTATCTTCCATTCATATATAGTGCTAAGAGTATTGTATTATTTATTATATTCTAATAGGAAACAAGTTTTCCCAAATAGAATCATGTTCATCAAAAAAATAGTACACTCTCCATTAAATTCCATATGTGTTATTTCCACACCTTATTTTACTATAATCAATAGGTTCGTGACCCAAGTATGAGCAATAAAAGTAATTCACATAAAATATATTTCTTCAATATGATGTCAGATATGTCCTTATGTTCCACTGTTAGATTCTATATGCCTATAATTTCTATTAGTATTCCTCATCATCATAATTATTATGTATGTGTCCCAAGTATCCAAAAAAGTTTGAACTTTTTTAGGAGTAACATGTTTCTGTCACTACTCATGATATGCACACCCTTAGAATAACTTTTATAATTTGATAGGCCTTGAAAATTTAAGATTTGTTGAAAAAAATCATTTCATTCTCATTATCACCTTATATATGGAATGAGGATGGCTCTCCTTCAAATTCAGTTCCCAAATTAACCATTTTGATTGGTGATCGATGAATGTAATCCCTATTGAATCTCGTTATCCCTCTTTTAACCCATTCTTTAAACTTTTCAAATGAGAATATTCTAAACCAAAGAATCGTCCTTAGTCAAATTATCTTTCATTTCAAAATAATTTTTCCCAATGTTACTTCATATTTATCAATGGATTTAGAATTCATTGTCTTATATTTAATACAATCATTGATTTCAATAATTACCTTTATTATATCTATAATTTTAATATTTAAATACAAAACTTCTCCCTAATTTTCATACACACTACTTTTTTTATACCCTATATTCCCCAAATGAGTAATTTTTACTTTGATTTGATCAACATAGTCTAAAGACTCCTTCAATAATCCATTAATTTCTTTATTCATTAACATTTTTATGTCAATCTCATTAAGTTATCCTTCATGTTCTCATTTGAGATTGATAACTCCATTTTGTTGAATTTATTCATAATTTTTGATAGATATATGCCAAATAAAACATTATATCATCTTTTGAAACATATTTAATATTATTTTAACACTATCATAAGAAAACCTCATCATTATCATGTTTTTAAATGAATCATTTATAGTGAAAATTTATTTAATATTTCATTACTAATTTAAATTTTTTTTAAGGATATGTTTAGAATTGTTTTACCGATAATAAACTATATAATCACTATAGAAATTTCATAGTCACCTTAAACATTGATTCCAACCATTAGAAATTGAAATATACCTATGGTACCTTCCTTAAAAACTGTGGTTTCAACATTTTAATTTATTTTATATAATTCGTTATAATTTCTCAATCATATTTAATTTTCTATCTTAAACATCATAGATATAATTTTTCTTTGTTTCCTTGAATTCCACTACCTTGGATGAATGGAATAAGATTTTTTTGGCATCACACACATATTATATAAAACAAAACTACTTTATAAAGCTTTTAATTGTATATTTGTAGGTATATTTATTTAAGAAGCTACAAATGTGGATTGTATAATGGTGGTAACTTCCTCAATATCTTCTTCAAAATCCCTACGTCATTGATTTATTCATTATGCAATTGAATGAATCGAAGAACCTCAACAATTCTATTTATCAAATGATCACTATTTTTATTTGTGTGTATCATTAAAACATAGAATTTCTTATGAAAAACTGGCCACTTTTCCCCATTATCATTGTTTATATAATAATAAATTTTATAAATATTGTGCTAAATATCCATAATAGATATGTAACTCATAAATGTTATATTTATTTGATTTTAAAAATCACCAAATGTGGAATTTTTTCCCCAACATAAAATTTAAGAATCCTCTAATCCACATAAGTCTAGGAAAACAATGGGTATTTGTAATATGAATTTACTGTATGGAATTGGAGAAAAAATAATTTTTGAGACATCATATATATTATCCCGTTTAGGTTTTGAAATTTCATAACTGCACCCAATGAATATATAAGCACTTTTCTCAACTATAATGTTCTTCTTGTTAGAATCAATATTCTACATAGATTTAAAAAGTCTTAACCATGTGATACTTATACCACATATTTGGTCCATAGCATAATAAATGCCATAAAAGGGGAAATTAAGGTATTAATTTTATACTCAAAATCAAATTTATATTATTCTAATGTTGGTATTAAAATACTGAACCTATCAAGATGATCGAAACATCAAAATTATTCAAAATAAAATATTTAAATACAGTGATACGATGATATTTTTTAGTTCACTACAAAGTTATATATCTAAGGAATATAGACATGGTGATGTAAAAATATACTAAAAACACAAATCATTGTATAAAATTATATTATTCTTGGTAACAATCATTACCATGGTCCCCCCACTAAATTTTATTATTCACGATCTTCATTAAAAAAGAGAATAAGAATAGAAGACACACTAGTGACTCACAAAGAATATCAGAAAAATATTCTAAACTAGATTAGTATGGGAATATTCCATCATACTACAACATCCATCATTAAATCAAGATCACCAATAACATTCTTCATAGAACATGCATCCATCTCAATAAATTACAAATATATATTAATAAATTCCAATTCCCAATATATATATATATATATATTAAACCTCTAATAATTTTCCTATAGTAATTATCTTATAATATCATTAAATAAATATTCAAAAATGTCCTCTATTGAATTCCATCAATTAGGCCCATATTGTGCGTCAAATGCATCTGTTATAGATGAATAGAAGTAACCAATAAAATTAATATCTATACAAGATGTAAAACAGAAATGAATCATTGATATATAAAAATCATCACAATACATGATATATAAATACTCCAACCATGGTTTTTTGTGGTCCATTTTTCTCTTTATTCACAAAAACTAACTCCTACAAATTCAAAATTTACAAAATTTATTATCATTTCATTATTTAAAAAACATAATATCTTGAACCACAATGAAATAGTGTTTTCTAGAAAAATGTGTAGTTGATTCACCATTCATTCTAAAAGTCCCCTCTATAAATACATCTTACACCGTAACTATCAAAATTACTTGTTATACATTTTTCATAAAACGGCCTTTTAAAATGATTTTTCAATCCATGTAGAAAATTTTACAAAATTGTAGCGTATTATTATACATCCAAAATGATCATAACCATGCCATGATAAAACTAAAATCCTTATTATTTTCATGAATAATAATAATAAATTTTCTTTCCCTCATACCAAGATTTAATTATCATTTTCTATTAAACCAATAAAAAACCCGTAATGTGGTTTATCATCTCATGGTATCTAATAATTTTATCAAAGAAAAGAGATCTAATAAAGAAAAATAACTCTATGCAAAAATAGGTTTTACTGGACCACATCATTTTCCACTCCAATATTATGGGGCTTGATATTCATTCATCAAAATATTTTTCTTATATTTACCAAGTCATATCAATTAATTTCCATCCTCTAAAATATGTCAAATTACATTCAATAACATCAAATTATATATATATTGAAAATAAACACAACAATTTTTGTCCATGATTAAGAATAAAATCGTTGAAACCAATACTCTCTACTCCATTTGTTAATATACTAGTCTTTCAAAATATACTAGTCTTCATGCCTACAATAATTTTCAACAACCTACTCAAAAATAATTATCTAATTTCAATTTATTACACCCTGACCTGGGATCCTAAATACTAGGGCATAAAATGGAATGATAAATTACCTCAACAACATTACCCAATCACTAGAGGATTCTAAATAGAAGTGAGGTATAGAATAAATCAACTTCTGAATGGATTTACCTTGATAAATTACACCATATTATGAAAAAGAATATAGAATAAATTTAAATAAAATAATGTAAATTAAACCATAGTATCATGAACCATTTTTATTAGAAAAATCCATTATTAAAATAATAAAAATTATAGATGTGAAGTTTTCAAATAGAATTATAAAACCTAGAGACATTATCTTCTCCTCTATAGCATTAACAATAAATTATTACCCTCTTCTAATGAATAATAAAGTATTACACTTTCCTACATCACGAACAATATTATCTATATTTTAACAAAGGTTTTAATGTGTGTAGTAAGTTAAAACTCATTACTATTTCCAAAAAAACTCCAATATATTTCCATGGATGTGTGATTTAAATTTGAAGTACTAAATGACCATGATAAAAATTAGTTTATGACTCAAAAATTTAATTTATCCAAATTTTATCAAATACCAAAATTTTATTTTTAAAGGCTTCCAAAATCTTAAAGAAATACTAAATTCAATGAAAAATTCAAAATTATATTTCAAAATCATGATTTCTCCCTGAAAACACATATAATTTCAATCAAATTCTAGGAAATTTTTTTTTTACAAACCGATTATAATAATCAATACCCTATTATAGTAGGTAAACATTATATCCTGAATTATCACACAATGTGAACTCTAAAGGGCCTTTATTCATGACTATATTTAATAGATTAATTTTTAAACGTTACATTTTAATTTTAAAAAATTATTAATTAAAATCTTCAAAAATATATTTTCCTCAGATGAAATTTTGGTATTTTTCTAAAATTAATGATTTTTAACTCAGTATTAAAAAAATAGTTTTTACCAAAACTATAAGTTTTATTTATATAATAATCACATAAATGTGTATAAAACATTTTAAATGGTAAATATCTATATAAGGAGAAAAAATATTTGTTTTTTAAATACTATTCATATATATAATACCTATTTTTAAAATTTTATGAACTTAAGTAATATTTTCCAATAAAACAAATTTTTTTGGTATTTTCTTTTAATTAATTATTATTTTTGTAAAATTCATTTTTTCATACTTTTTAAGCCAAATAAATTTTTTTTATGGTAAACAAATTTATTTCTAGAAAATAAAAATAACTGAAAATTTATACTAAATAATATTTTTATGCTTAAAAATGAATTTTTTCTAAAAATGGGTTTTACAGAAGTGAATGTAAAAATTAATTATAATTTTACCCAAAAAAATAATTTTTAATTTAAAAAATTAATTTATATTTATAGTAATTAACTATAAACTTTTAAAAAATTACAATATTAATTTTTGGAATTGGAAATAAATTGCTTAAATTAAAGATTAATTAACACAGTAAAAGATAAGAGGTTAATTTCAATGAATATATTTTATAAGAGATATATAAATTCTTTCTAAATAAATTATAATAATATATTTTAAATTAAAAATATTTTAATAATATATAAAATATATAATATATAAAAACATTAAATTGATTAATAATTAATATAAAATAATAATAAAAAATATTTAATGTAAAAAGAATTCTATAAAACCAGTTTTCCTCTATATTTTATTTTAATTTAAAAGTTGATTTTCTAATATTTAGAAGTTTCAATTGATTAAATGGAATATATATGAGGATTTAAAATTTTTAATTTAGGTAATATTTTTCATCATATATTTTTAGTAAGAAAATAATTACCATGTTACGTTTTAATCAAAATTAATAACTGTAAAAGGGGTAAAATGAAGTATTTCAAATTTTTTTAATAATTAAATGGTCACTTGTACCTTATATAATTTCTTATTAGGTATGAAATTCATTCCCACATGTATCAATTACCATTTTTCCACTTAACTCCCATGTGATTCCATTCTTATCCCTTACCGAAAATTAATATCCATGAAAATTCCACCATTTCTAGCTATAAAAGGAATGCACTCCAACCCATTCTATTATCCCACTCTACTAAAAATTAATTGATCATGAATTTACCTTCCCTATCTCTCTAAAAATCCTTCCCATGTGGTTACTATGGTTATAAGTATTCCTTCAAATATTTTGGAAGCTACTTAGAAAAGTAAGTGTTTCCAATCCTTATATTTCCTTTTTAACTAAAATTATTTTTTATAATTCCATTTTCGCATATTTCGTTCAAATTAATTTCTTGGTATTATCTCCCAAATGATATTGTTTTTATGATAGTCCATTTATCCTCTATCATTATATCAATTTTTATATGTCGTTATTATGATGATTTAAGGGCTCTCATTTCACACCTCCAATTTTCAATTACAAACCTTTGTTGTAATTTCATAATGAATGTGATTCTATGGAATTATCAACCATTTCATATATCACAAATGAGATTTAATCTCATTAAATATTTTTCCCAGGCTTCCAAAATACCCAAAATTCCTAAATTTTGGAAGAGTAAATAGAATATGGTTTTCCTATCAATGATATCCATGTCAAAATACTAGTAAGTGGATGTGGTTGTGGCGTAGTTCAAATTGGGTTAATCAACATAAAAATAATTGAATGGAGAACTAACACAACCATCACCCTGATGAAAATTGAGGGGGATTAAGATTGTACACCTGGATATAAACTTTAGGGGGATATGAATTGGAATATTCATATACTCTTTATGAACTGGGATAAAGTATTATCCCTACCATTTCCAGGGTCTCCTACCAATGAAAACTATTTAACTAAATTAATTTCTTATATTGATAACCTAACAGTTGTAAAGTAACTTTTTTACATTACCTTATATTCATTTCTTTGATAAGGGTATTTACTTTTACAATTATAATACCCATTGATTCTATGTTGATTATGTATCGTTTAACCATCCACCTTCTTTTTACATATTGTTTATGACCATGTTATCCCTTTTATTGATATGGGTAAAAGTATTGTCATTATGTATGTTCTTATTCAAATATAGAAAATCATTTTAAAGTTGACTATATATTTTTTGACCATCCACATTCTTTTTTTGGATGTGTAACAATCATGTTAACCCTTTTATTTAAATATGGGAAATTATTGGTGTTTTGTATGTTTTTATTCAAATATGGATGATGATTTTAAAATTTTATTGTGAATAGCTTATACATTTTATCATATAATTAATTCATTGGGCTTAAAAAATTTATGGGTGGGGCTTGATAGTATAAATATCTTATATACATCACTAGGTCTTTTGAGATAAGCATGTTTCATTATTTAGGTGTATGTATGTATAGAATAAGAATATTACTTGAAGGTAAGATCATGATGTTTAAGATCATGATGCCATGGAATATTTTATTAAATTATATGTTTAGTACTATGGATTTCATCTCTAAGGAAAAATTAGTATCATCTATGTGATCTATTTATTTTCATTTCTGTCTATTTGCATATTATTCTCTCAATTTCAATAGATTATGGATTTATGTTTTTTATTTATTTCTACCATAAAACTTTTTCCAATTTTATGTCATGATAGATCCTATTTTATGATACCCCCTACAGAGCATATAATCTTACCCTTATTTATTTTTTATTTCTCTAAGAAATATAGAGAATAACTATGTGTAATTTTTAAGTATATAATTTAAGGTATAATAATTCTCTAATAATTTATTCATATTGTATATTTTTTTAAATCTAATAAATGTATATATCTTGTATTACAATACTATTAAGTTGTTTGATCCTTTGATAACAATTGAATTTTATACAAAAATTTAATTATAAATATCAACTTGATGTTTTTTTGTTTGGGTTGGTATATTTGGTATCAACTTAAGATTAGTAGAAACCTTGGGGACTAAATTTCGAGAAACCTAGTAAAATAGAAAATGTACTATGAAAACCCCTCACAATTAATAGAGAACACTCTAGATAACATTTTAATGATTTTATTTTATAATTTAATATCAATAACTTATTATGTTTATTTTATTATAGAGACATATTGACTAACAGGTGAAATTGGAACCATATTAACATATATAGTTAACATAGGGATTTTATCTCAGTGAAAGACCATAATGATAGAGTTAAGTCTAATCAAATCAAAATGGTATTAGGTTATTTCAACTAGGTTATAAATAATAATATCACCCACGTAAAGAAACATGTGGATCCAACACATTGTGTAACTATGTTGGATCACTTAATGTGACAGAAAACTATATAATAAATTGGAACATATAATCCATTTTAGTTAAACAATGGATCATGTCCCTAGAGGATAACTTTCTCACTTTCTAAAGTAGTGAAAAAAAGAGTCATCATGGTGGTTAATCATCTAAAGGGATATGAATACAAATTGTGGTTACTAATTTAAAGAACTAAACAGATATATGAGATGAATTTCATGCAATGTAAAACTTATAAAGATATATTATATAAAAAATAATTTTCTCATGATAAATTAGTTGAAATAGAGAGGTAGTTCCTCTATCCTAGAAAAAATGAGAAGGAAAATGTTTATGAGTTTGAGGATAACTTTATATGGTGATCTATATATGTTACAGACTGTGTATATAGAACATAAGTAAATATTTATCATTTAATTTATGGGTTAATACCGAGCCTTATAAGGGTATTGGTTTTTGTGTCATTTTCAACATAAGAGGATATAGTCTCATGCTCCATTAAGATGTCAATTTCTTTCTCTATGATGTTTTTATATAAAGAAGATTAGTAGAGGAAGATTTTTTATGACCATATCATGAAGAATAGTGTGGAAGAGGGGGGGAAGGAAGGATGGTATTCCCAACATGTGATAACTATAGAAAGAAACACCCAAGGGATTATAGGAAGGGAATATGATTTTGTTACAATAGCAGATAAACATCCATCGTGATTATGAATACAATGATAACTAATAAATTTGTTATGTTCAATTATTTAAATTTAAGTAGAATGTACATGATAAAAACCAATTTTACAAATGTATCAAGAATATACCTTAAAAATTAAAATGGATAATGTAAAATATTATGTGGTTACAACAACAGAAAAAAAAGATTATATTTATGTGGTGGAGGTTACATTGATTATATCCTCAAAGTTCGATAATGTTTTATTTAGTTCTGGAACATTAAAATATTTTATATCTTCGATGTTTTCCAAAAAACATCTAATATTTCACTAGATAATTAGTAAAGGAGCTGAAAATTATGATAGAAAGTGGAAGTTATACTACAACAAAGGTACTCCATTTAGTTCTAATTATAATTAATAGATGTAGCACATTTAAAATATTATTTATTATACCTATGGTTAAATTTTATTTTGTCCTTGGTATGGATTTTATTTCAATTTATAGTAAAAAAATTGACTCCAAGAAAAAGAAATTATTATATTCAAAGGTGTGGAGAAATATATTATCTTTGGATGAGAGACTTCATCATCTAAAACATTTCTTAATCCTCCCCTAGTAGCACTCCTTAATGAAATTATAGGAAAATAGGAGGATCGAGTGTGACTTATAGATAAGAAAGATATCTAAATGATATAATATGTAACTGTGGTATAAAACATCATTGATCTTTTTCTAGAATAATTACATAGTCATCCACCTGATCAGACATTTGAATTCTCTATTTAATTAATTCCTCATTCAACACTAATATATACAAATCCATATAGAATGTAAAAGTAGAGTTGTTGGGGATTAAGAAATAGTTGTAGGTGTTTTGTGATAATGGATTTATATTATATAGTGTTTCACTATAGGAATCCCTAGTTTTCTTCTTGAAAAATAAAATGGGCCTCTAATATTGTGAAACAATTATAGGGGGATCAATTCCATTACTATAAAGAATAAGTATCCTTTACCACACATTAATGAGTTATATGATCAAATTCAAGGAGTCTAGTATTTTTTCAATATTGATCTTCACTATGATTACCATCACCTAGGGAGAATAAGGATGATATACTGAATACATTGTTTTGAACAAGGTAAGAACATTATGAGATTATACTAATGCCTTTTAGATTTCTTGATGCACCTTCTGTATTTATGGGTCTTATGGATATAATGGTCGAGTGTTATCTTGAAAGAAAATTTGTTAGTGTTAATTGATGTTATATTTATATACTCTATGAGCAATGAAGAGTAAGAGAGTCATCTAAAAATAATTTTATAAGTTTTGAGAAAAGGGAATTATATATTTATTATAGTAGGTGTGAATTTTAGCTCAATAAAGTTTCATATATTGGCCTTGTTATCTCCAAGGAAGTATTATATATCTAACCTTTGAATATAAATGTATTGAAATAATGTCCAAAATGATAAATAGAACCTAGATTCATAGTTTCTCGGGATTATAATGTTATTATTGGTGGTTTATAAATGATTTCACTCAATTTACCAACCAATTAACCAAGTTAACATCTATAAAGGTTATATTCCCATGGTTAATAAAATGTGGAGAAATTTTATATGATCTTAAGAGTATACTAGTTAGTTAACCACTATTAAAATTATCATCAGATAATTATTTATAATATATATTGATTCATTAAGTAAGGTAATTGACTATTTATTTATATATATTTATAATGTAATTTCCTATACATATAGTAAATAGATAATAAATGAATATAGATATTCAAATTATGACATTGAGCTGAAATCTATAATCTTTACATTTAGAATATAGATACACTACCTCAATGGTGGAAGATGTGATATATAAAAAAACTATAAGAGTTTGAAGTATATCTTCTCCCTTAAGGACCTAAATATGAGGAAAATAAGCTAGTAGGAAATACTCAAGAAGTATTATTTCCTAGTACACCACCACACTATGAAGCTAAAAAAGGTGTATTATTTATTGAGTGTGAGTAAACATGTAGTTAATTCCATAACGAGTGCCAATAAGAATCCATTATATAGAGATATAGAAAATATGGATATGGTGATTTCTACGAAAGGGGATCCATCATTCTTTTTCCAAGAATTTTATAAACCATCCTTACTATAAAGGATAGATATTTCCTAGAATGATGATGAGGACTTAAAAAGGATGATAAAAGTAGTAAATTATGGTAAAATTTTAGATCTCTTTAATAGAGATGGATTGATGATGTTTAGAAAGAGTTTATGTGTTATATTCATATAATATTTGTTGAGGGAATTTCTATATGGAGAAAATAGATAAAATTTATCTATAAAACCCTGTGTAATAAATATTTATTAGGATTTAAGGGAAAATTTCTAGTGTGATGGTATAAGGAGGGAAATTTTGGAATATATGTCCATATACATAATAGTCTTGTAGGTAAAGTCTCAAACACAATATCCTAATGGAGTTATAAAACCTTTTCCTATACCTATGTGGAAGTGGTACAATATTAAAATACACATTGTCACTTGAATCCCAATAAATAAATTTAATATTGGTTTTATATGTATCATCATTTATTATGTTACTATGTATGCTCATTTCTTAGAGAATACATAAGATCTACCCCTTGAAAGCCTTTCATTGATCTATATAAAATAAATCCTAAGGATTCATGGGGTACCAATAACAATTATATTTGATCATGACCATTAGGTCACATAACAATTATGGAAGAGTCTTAAAAGGGATACCAACACTGACATACCTTTATGTACCCCATATCATCCCCAAACTGATCAGCTTTCAGATAGGATGATCTAGGCATTAGAAGATATGCTGAAATCATGTTATCTTAAATTCCAAGGTATGTAGGATTTGTATCGACCTTTAGTTTCATTTTTCTACAATAATATATTCCATTAAAGAATTTATATGTATCAAAATAAAGAATTTTATAGTAATAGGTGATGTACTCCAACCTATTGGGAAGAAGTTAGAGAAAGAAATCTAGTTACCTCATACCTGACAAAAGAGGAATACTAATAATCATAGAAAATACATCGAATTTCAAGTGTGGGATTATATATTCTTTAGGGATTCCCTATGTATGGGAGTTATAAGATTTATTAAAAGGGGGAATTTAATCCCTACGTACACTGGTCCTTTGAAAAATTATAAATAATTGGGATTATAGATCAATGATTGGATTTTCTGCTCAAACATTCTAAAGTACATGATGTCTTCCATGTTTCATTACTAAAGAAATACATGCAAGATCTATCACATATTCTCACATCTAATTAATTAGAGTTTTATATTTACTTTTATTATAATGAAGAGCCTATATATATTCTTAAAAATAAAGATAAATTGTTGCATAAACTCGATTGGTGAATGTCCTTTGGAGAAATCAAACATTAGAAGAGGTAACAAAAATCCTAAAGAAGATATGTGGACGGTATATACACATATGTTCAGTATCATATATATACCTCAATTTTAGGAGTGAAATTATTGTGGGGTGTCATACTGATACCCTACTATAGTAGGTAAACACCACATCCTGAACAATCAATAAATGCACACTCTATAGATCCTTTATTCATGATTATATTTAAAATTTTAATCTCTAAATGTTAGAATTTAATTTTTTACAAAAATAAAACTCATATAAAAAATCTTCCTAAATATATTATCCTAAAATGGAATTTTGGTATTTTTTATGAAGTAATTTATTATTAATAAGGAAAATATATTTTTAATTATTGGAAATAAGCTACATATATTGATGATTAATTACCATATTAAAAGTAAAATTATTATTTTCAATGAATTTATTTTATAAGATTTTTATAAAATATATCTAAATAATTTTGATTATCATATTTTAAATTATGACCATAATATGGTGGTTAAACATAAAAATAAATATATAACAAATAATTAATTAATAATTAATAGTAAATAAGAATAAAAACCTCTTAATGTATAAAAATACATTTTTCAATAAAAAAAGTTTTATTATATCATTTATTTTAATTTAAAAGTTTATTATATCATGTTTAAAGGTATAATGAGAATAAAATGAGTAAAAATTTAGATATATGATGTTAAAACTTAGCAATAGGGTTCAACTTATATTATTAGTAATAAAACAATTACCATATTTAATTTTTAATAACAATTAGTAAGTGTAAAAATGTGTAAATGGAGTATCTTGAATTTTTCAAAAATAAAAATGTCACTTACACCTTTTAGAATGTATTGTTGGGTATGGAAGTTTTACCAACATTTCTCACCCACCATTTCTCTACCTAAATCATATACTCTCTTAAAAAACCTAACACCCATGTGATTTCATTCATACCACTAACCTAATAATTGTTTCTATGAAAATTCTCATCTTTTTAACCAATAAAAGGATCACAATCCTACCCAATATCTCATCCCCCTCCATCCCAATGGAATTTTTCATGAATTTTACTACTATTTCCCTCTCTAAATCCCTCCCATGGAGTACCAAATGATCTAAAGAGTCCTCCCAATATTTATGGATATACATTACAAGGTAAGGGTTTCCAATAATTCTCTGTCCTTTTTATCTAAAATTCTTATGTTATAATAACATTTCCATATATTTACATTATTTAATTTTCATGGTTTTATATCATATTTTATATGTTTTTAATTATAAACTACTTATCCCCTCTCATTATTTAATTTTTTCTATGTTATTATTATGCCAAAAATAATGGCTCTCATTCCACCCCTTTAATTTTCAATTAAAAATCATTATTGTAATTTCATAATGTTTGTGATTATATGAAATTATCACCCATTTAATATATTTAAAATGTTATTTCCTACCATTAATTTGTATTTATGTGCATTATTAGTGCCCAAAAATTGTAATTTTTTTAAAATTAAAGTGTGTATTATTTTCCTAGAAATGAAATCTATATCTGGATTCTAGAAAATGGATGTGGTTGTGGAATAGATGTACCTAGGGTTAATCACCAAGAAAAAGGTTGGTTAAAAAAGTATATCAATCATCTCCCCATGCATGAAAATTAGAACTAAGACTATACACCTTTCTAGAAACTCTTTGGGTGTATTATTATGAATATTCACCTGATATTTATGAACCATGATGAAGGATTTTTACAAAAATTTCTATGGTCTCCTACTAGGGAAAACTATTGAACTAAATCAAAACCTTATATTTATAATTTAACACTTTTAAATTTCCCTTATCCACTACCTTATCTTTATTTATTTGATAAGTTTACTACCATTTATATGTATAATAACCCATAATTTCTATGTTGATTACGAATTATATAACCATCCAAATTCTTTCTTTAGATGATTTATGATCATGTTATCTATTTTATTAACATTGGTTAAGGTATTAGAATTTTTTATGTCCTTATTCCAATATAGATTATTATCAGAATGTTTACATTGTATTTTTTAACCATTAACCTTATTTCTCTAGATGGGTTATAATCATGTTATCCCTTTTATTGACAATGGTAAAAGTATTAGAGTTCCATGTATTATTATTATAATAAAAATAATTGTTGGAAAATTTTATTATTAAATATTTATTAATTTTATCATATTATGGTTTCATTTGATGTTAATATGTTATGCTTAGGGATTATAATTATATATTCTCTTTAAGCATCAATAGGACTCATGAGACAAAAACTTTCAAGTATTTTGGTGTATGCATTCCCAGGAAAATGTGTTTTGTTACGGTAGGATCATTATATCTATATGTAATATGTCTTGGATTATTATATGTAATTAGTTTTTTATCATTTTGTATTTCATATCTTAGCAAACAATTATTGTTATCCATGTGATCTATTTATTTTCATTATTTTATATTGATATATTATGATATTGGTTTTAGTTTATTACAGCTTCATATTATTTATTTATTCCTTTAATATCTCTTCATCAATGTTTAAGTTTGGATAGATTCTATTGTATGCTACCCCTTAAGGAGTATATAATCTCTCCCTTAATTTTTTTCCATTCCCAAGAATCTGAAAGGTGATTTATTTTATAGTTTAATAGATATTGTGGAAGTAAAATTAATGTTATCGTAATATTTTAATGTTTTATATTATATTTTAAAACATAATGTATGTATTTTTATAATCTTACATGACTAATAAGATATATTATCATTAAATAACTACTATATTTTGTAACATTAATGTAATTTAGCAACCGAATTCAAGTTTATGGGGTCTGGGTTATTACATCGATGTAATATCTCCATTTTATAAACATTATGTAAATCCAAATTTTAATTATAATTTAATTAAAAATACCTATTTAACCAAATTAAATTCCTCATCTTTTGGAATCTATAAGTATGATTAAATGGAAAATCCTTTTTTTATAAAATTTTATTTCTACCTAGCTTCCCCAAGGATGAATCCATATCCATACATCCAAAGACCACAATATAGTGAATGTCTCCATTTACACCCATTTTTCCACATTGTTACTCACCATAATGTATTTTCTCTATTCCACTACATACCCAATGATTAAACATTTATATTTCAAATAGATTTCCTAAATAAAACAATTTTTAACATAATAACACACTAAAATTTATAATTTCTAAAATTCATAATCAATCCACACAATATAATATAACTTATTATCAATGTTAATTAATGAAAATAAATTTATCATCAAATTATATAACTTAAATAAAAAAAAATATTATTATCAAATAGATACACCTAATTAATAATATATGTTTTCAATTCCCAATTTCCTTTCTAATGATAATGTTTATATAGATCATAATTTTATTTCAACAATCAATTAGGAAAAATATCCCCATTTTCAAATAAGTAAAAAATATTAATATAAATAATGTTATATCTATCATAGATAAATTATAATAAATCAAAAATATTAATGAAATTATTGAATCTAAAAAAGATAACAATGAAAACTACATTGATGTGTTGATTATGAAAAATCTCAAACTCCTGGATCAAATGTCACACATTGGATTTGGTTCATTTGGATCCTTGAAAAGAGAAATAAAATATTCTATCAATATCGATGAATTCAAGAATTTCAAACCAAAAAATATATATTTGATAGGGATTGAAATATTATTTTACATATACGAGGATGTATCTATGAACTCAAGAATCCTTAAAAACCTAAACATTGATTCTGTATTAGTAGAATTATATTTGAAATAGATTCATTTGTCATCTTTGAAAAAGCCACAAATTTTCCCTGAAGAATACCTAAAATCATAAAAGGAAAAAAATATAGTGATTAATTTATCTTATGTGAGTCAAATCACTATAAAAATATAAATAAATTTAATAATATCTTATATACATAGTTATATTTTATGACTATAGAAACCATACATTTAATTGTGCCACCCATTTTGGGTTGAAAAAACAATTTACATGATTAAAATAATTGGAAAAACTACCCATGAAAATGACTACACTAGTGATACAAGTCGATTTTTGTCCACTCACAGTTACCCCATATGGTGGCTCTAAAATTCCATATAACTATATAAAAATCCATAATTTATTTATATATATATTACTTCAACATTTATGAATATTTATTACACAACATAACAAAAACCATGCTAGGACCATATAGGTTTAGTGTCTTTATAAACTGGGAATCATAAACAACTGGTTCATAAAACATCCACATTCTCTCCGGCTTATTTCTTCATAACCAGACTCATTTTGACATATCTTACTTAATAACATTCTTCATGACCTATGGAAAAGTAACATATGAAAGGGTGATCTCAAATTCTCAATAAGGGTAAACAAGGTAAATATCATTCATATCATAATCATAATAATATAACATTTTAAATTCATATCCTGCATATAAAAGATCATAATATCATGTTGTGGGATAAATCATAAAAGTTATATGTAATACCAATAGTAATAACATATGAAATAAAATAACTTTCCATACACACATAATCATGGAAAATCATTTCATATTATTCAAGGCTCATTACCAAGACCATCATAGTGGACAAAGTCTATTTCTGAATTGAGTTCGCTTCTCGTTCCCTCTATGTATTACTGAACCACATTTACTTGTTGTTCCACTCATGTCTATATCATGAGATATAAATCTTTACCTTTTGAATTTTCAGGATATATAGTCTCCAACCATATTATAATGATTCAATTCTTATGTGTGCCACAAAAACAAAAAAACATTCACCATAGTATAACCCATGAAATCAAATGGGTTTCTTAAAGATTATTTCATCATAATTGATATAAAAAAAATGGATTTATGAAATAACGTTCCATCATAAATGAATTAAAATCATAGTAAAAATAGGGTTATAAATATAACTTTATTTAAATAGTTTCATCTTAGATGGAAAATAATTTTGAGAAAACACAAGAAATTAATTCTTGAGAAAAATATCATTTCTTCTTTAAAAACATTTTCCTTTCTCAAAATGCCATTAAATTTTAGAAGAAATCCATTTATGTGAAAATAGAATTGTAAGATTGTAGGGTAATATTAAAGGAAATAAGGCATTATTAATTAGTAAAAATCCTTTCATGTTGTACAAGTTAAAAAAACATTCTTCTCATATTTTTACTGGAAAAGTCAAAAAGTACCTCATACATAAAATGAAAAAATATTCCATTCATACCATTTAGTAAAAATTCACCAATGGGTAAAATTGAATTAAAAACATCAGATAAGGGCATAAATAATATTTTGAAAAATGTATTTAGGAAACATGCATGTGAATTGTAAATATACACTAGTAAATACTTACGAATAAACAATCTCAGATAAAAACGAGATTTGTAAAGTTATCCCTTACCTTATGTTCGATATGATTACTATGTATTACATCCTCCTGTATAATTATTTAAATAATTTTAATGATTTATCTCATAATCATAATCATTTTTATCATAAAATTTATGATCATATTTTCATCTTTTTGTTAGTAACATTTCATTATTACATGTCATTCGGGTATTAAATACTTTATGTAATTATGCATGTTTTATTGGATAAATTCTTATTCATAATTTCAGGTTATAGTTATATAATTTAAATCATGGTATTAGTATAATATATATCATATTTATTCATTAAATTCATTTATATAATCATGTTTCAATGAATATTATGTAGAATGAATCACATTGCACCATGGAGATGGTAAATCGAACTTATGCACGAGTGACAATATAATTCCCATAATTGTTGAATGGTATTGAATTGGATGGTTTATAGTATCTCAGAAGAAATATAATTTTATATTAATAATATATATATTTATTAATTCCTTTATTATACCCATCCATTTAAGGTGGTGGTGAAAACCGAATTACACAACGACATAATGACGATAAGTCGTACGTACACACGCTTGGTGATTTAATTTTTCATAGGATTGGTAGAAGGTGGAATATGGTTTTTTAATAACCATAATAACCTCTAAATATATAAGTAATACTGGATTTATTAATTTATAATGAAACAACTCACGAGGTTTAAGTATAATAGTAAATAAGTTGGAAATATTCAGTACATGATATTACCTCTTTTTCGACATGCCTCCTCTAAATCTCCTCTTATAGAACAAGAGTTGCTCTATAAAGAAGACAAAAACCTATATAATGTTTCTAGGGAAATTTATAGGTGATATGGGTAGGGTATGGTCAATAATGGAGGCTCAAAATGAAGTGAATTGTTGAGGTAGAAGGTGCCCTTTTATAATTGTGGTGAAGGGAACTTTTGGAAACTTCAAAATATTAATTTATAATAAAATAAAACCACTCATAAAAACCTCCAAAATATCCAAATTTTTAGAATTAGATAAGATAGGGTTGTAATCTCATCAACCATTAAATGGTAGAGAAGTTTTTATATCAATTTAATTATTATTATTTTAATTAACACTTAGTTATTCTATTTAATTTATAACTAGTGTAACAAATATTTCAATAATAAAAGGGTGAAATATTAATGTATTTGGAGTAAATTAGACCATAAATGAATACATTAGAACATTTTATACCATATAATAATTATTTAATATTTTTTAAAAGGTTTTATGATTTTTAAATTTAAGAAAACCTTATTTTGAAAAAATATGAACAATGTCAAATTTGACACTATTTATTTCATGGATTTATTAAAATATAAAAATCAAAAGTGAACCTAGATAAAATTATTTTATTATATAACTAGTGGTTCAAGTTAATATATAATATTAATTTGAAATAATAATTGTCCCAAATTATATTTATTAAAATATTTTTAATAAAATTTATTTGATATCTTAATTAATAAAATAATCACTACCTCAATTTTTTGTAATTATTTAATATATTTATTTTTTGAATAAAAAAAATAATACGATGAATATAAATCCATTATATTTGAGAATAATACTTTAAGTCAAATATATCTTCTAAAATACCAAAAACTGAAAATGTTATACTCTTTTAAAACATGAATGCAACAAATTTATCATCACATTAAATAAAATAATATAAGTGTCATAATCTCTTCTATAAGCCACCAAATGGTCAATTAGTTGACCCCTGGATGATTATAGTATAGATAAACTGAACCAATAAGGTTTTGTAATGTTTTGGGGCCTTTTATGGTTGTTAATATTTTAATAAAAATTGTTTCATTTATTTCTCATCAATTAATTAATTTTTTCATTATCCAAGTATAAGTCTTTAAGGTAATTTTATATTTTCGAAAATTTAAAATTAATTTTTCATGATAAAAAAAACATTTTATATTTTAAATGAGTATTTATAATCTAATTTATCTATTTATAACCATATATTAAAAATAATTTAATTATTAAATATTGATTGAGACATATTTCACTTTTCTTTAAATAAAATAAAATAAATGTCCTAATCTCATCCAAGTTGGTTCCAATGAGTACCATTTTGACCCAAGTATGTTTTAGGGAAAATTTTAATCATCCAATTATATTAAGGTAAGTGTTACTGTAATTTTATAATATTATTTTTACCCTTAATTACCTGATTTACCCTTTTACTATGTTAATAAAATTTACCTAAGTTACTATTCCTACTTCCCAAAAATAAAATAAAGCTATTTACATAATTTGGACCTACTAATTCCAAATATGGAATACATTTATTAAAATTCAAAACACATAAGTTTTAGTAATTAATTTAAAATTAATCATGTTGTTGAAATGAGAGAAATGGTTTTAAAAGTTAAAATATTTCAAAAGAATAAAAAGTTTTTACATCTGAATTTATTGTAAAATTACTTCTAATTACGTAAATTATATTAATTTGTTAAAATATATTATATTTATAATTTGAAACAATTCAATAATATAATTTAACTATATAAATTATTCCTATGAAAGAAAATTTATTTTCAACTAAAACTAAGTGTATTTTTACTATTCATAAAAACATGAAATTATTAGAAAAATAGCAGAAATTTATCCAAAGTAAATTTTTATATCCCACATCAAAATAAAATGATTATTTTTTGATATAATATTTATTAATGTGTCAAAATATTAATTTAAAAGGGGTTCTCTATTCAATGGTATAAAATTATCCTTAAAAAATAGGTTTCTATACATCAAATAGGGTTTTATTCATACCCTCTAACTAAAATTTCCATTGGACGAATTAAAAAAATATTTTATTAAGTATATAACACATATATATCATTAACTTCATTAAAAAAATAAATTCACTCAAAAATAAAAAAATATTTTAATATTATTCATAAATAATTGATAGCCAATGAATTAACAATACATTTTTATATGTTAGTTATAATTATTCTTCCTAACCTAACTGCTAGGATATAATGGTAATTTTCTAATAAGTTTGTCTTGAGGTTTTTTTAAACTCACGATTGTGTGAAAATAAATTTACTAAATAATTAAAATTATTTAAAGAAATTATTTCATACAAACATCTGGGTGTTACATTCTACCCCCCCCCCCCCAACTGAATTTCACCTTTGAAATTTGTCACTTGGAAACAAAAAGATGAGGATACATGTCCCTCATCATATCATCAAGTTCCCATGTAGCTTCATAAAATTTTTGTTTCCTCCAAAAATCCATATCCAAGCGATTGGTCTTGTTTTGTAGATCTTTATCACCAAGATTCATAATCTCTATCGGTTGTTCGTTATAAGAAAGATCTTGCTCCAGCAGTATGAATTTTGAGTTTAGTACATGTGAAGGATCGTGTATGTACTTTCTTAGGAGAGATACATGGAATGGATCATGAAATTGATAGAGATTCAGTGGAAGTTCCAATTGGTAACATATCATCCCAACACGATCCATAATTTCAAAAGGACAGATGTACTTAGAGATCAACATTCCCTTCTTTCCAAATCTCATTACTCTCTTCTAGGGAGATATTCATAGGAACACCTTATCACCTAATTCAAACTCTATGTATTTTATTCAATTTTCATCATAGTGTTTTTTGTTGACTGTGAGTTTCTCTTATGTGTTGTTGAATAGATCTGACTGTTTCTTTCATTTCATCAACAAGATCAGGTCTTAATAGCTTTATTTCCCCAACTTCATCCCAACAAGTTGGAGTTCTGCACTTCTTTCTATAGGGGTATTCATAAGGATCCATTGGAATACCAGATTGAATGATATTGTTGTAAAAAAATTACACCACGGGTATGTGTTTATCCCAACCACCTATGAAATCAATAGATCAAGTTCTCAATATATCTTCTAGATTCTTAATTTTCCTCTCAAACTAACCGTCTGTTTGAGGATGTTAAGCAGTGTTGAAAATTTACTCTATATAGAGATTATGCTAAATACTTATCCAGAAAATTTAGGTAAATATTGGATCCCAATTAGATATAATGGAAAGTGGTACTCCATGGAATATTTCCACTTCCTTTACATATGTCTTGGAAATCAGGTCAAGAGAGAAAACCTCTCTAATAGAAATAAAGTGTGCCAAATTTGTAAGGCGGTCAACTATAACCCATATAGCATTATGGCCTTTATATTTTTTGGGAAGTCCCACAATAAATTCCATAGTGATGTTTTCCCATTTCCATTCTGGTATAGGGAAGGGTTGTAATATCCCCTTAGACTTCTATCTCGCAACCTTAACTTGCTGACAAAACAAGCATTGAGAGACATATTCTGTGACATCGCCTTTCATGCCATCCCACCAGAAATACTCTTTCACTTCCATGTACATCTTTGTGATTCCATAGTGAATATATAATGATGAACTATGAGCCTCATCAAATAAATCCTTCTTTAATCCTGGAATGGGAGGAATACAAACCATGTTCCCGAACCTTATTATTTCATCACAATCAAGGTGGAATTTAGGAACACTTTTCACCTTCTTTTTATCACCTAATTATTTATTCTACACCTCCTTAATCTTAAAATTTATATATGGTTAAACATTTATTTGAAATGGATAATATTTCCCCCATTCCTATAAAATTTCAAGATCCATACTTTAACAATCCATAAATATTGGATCTTTTGTTATCCTCATTATGAATAGGCTAACTTAGTCTTGTTGACTCAAAGCATCTGCCACCTTGTTCACATTCCCAAAGTGGTAATGTATTGAGTATTCATAATATTTAATCAACTCCAACCATATTATTTTGGTACATATTCAGATCCTTTTGTATGAAAATATACTTTACACTTTTTTATCAGTATAAATATAACACCTTCCACCATAAAGATAATGTCTCCATATCTTTAATGAAAATATTAATTAATCTAACTCCAAATCATGATTTGGGTAATGTTTTCAAGGACTATCAACTAACATGGGGCATAATATATCAACATAACATTTTTAAGGAGAACACATCCCATTCTGTTTATAGATGTATCATTATAGATCCCAATCCTTTCTCCACTACATGGAAATGTGAGCACAGGTGCACTGGCTAATCTTCTTTTTAGATTTTTGAAATTTTCTTCACATTCCTCCATCCAAATGAACATAACTCCTTTCCAAGTCAACTTGGTTAGTGGATTAGATAATCATGAAAAATACTTCACAAAACATCAATAATATACATCCAAACCATGAAAACTTCGGATCTCAGTAACCATTTTTGGTCTCGACCAACTTTCAACAACTTCTCTTTTGGATTGATCCACATATATCCCTTATCTTGAGATTATGTGATCCAAAAATGAATATTTATGATGCCAAAATTCACAGATGGAAAATTTCACGTAAATATTATCCTTTCTCAGGGTATGCAGTACAATTATCAAGTGGTCTTCATGTTCTTCCCTGCTCTTTGGATATATAATAATATAATGTATAAAGACTACCACAAATTGATCAAGATAGTCTCTAAAGAATCTATCCATTATATTCATGAAGATAACAGGTGAATTATTAAGACCAAATGGAATCACTATAAATCCATAGTGTTCATACCTTTTATGGAATGTCGTCCTTGGTATATCCTCCATTTTGACCCTTAATTGATGATATCCTTAACAAATATCAGTCTTGGAAAATTATTGAGGTCTATGTAGTTTTTCAAGTAAGTCTTCAATGTGGGGAATATTATATTTATTCTTGATAGTGATCTTGTTAAATTCTCGATAATCTATGCAGAGTCTTATTGATCCATATTTATTATCAACAAACAGAACAAGTTCTCCCCAAGGTGGTGCACTAGGGAATTTGAATCCCTTATCAATATTCTCTTAGAGTTTCTTATTCAATTCATGCAACTCAATTGGGGCCATTCTATAAGTTTTATTTGAAATAGGCATAGTACTCGGTATGAGTTCTATTGAAAACTCAACTTCACGATTTGATGGAAGACCTGGAAATTCCTATGAAATGACATAATCAAATTCCCGTACAATGGGTGTATTCTTAATCGTGAGTTTTTCCCCAACCATTTGAGATAGATAACCTTCATTTATATGAATCAAGACCCAAAAAGGAATAAATTTACACTATAAGGTTATATTCATCCTTTCATCAATAGATGGTCAATGATTGATCTAGAATATGAAATGTGACTTCCCTTCCTCGGTAATTGATATGATTTCCATATATAGAAGGTTAATCTATGTCATGAATCACATAAAATTCTAATATAATAACTATCACAATATTTTCAAGAATCACTTTCCCACAAAATTCATTTTGAGAATAATTATAATCATTTGATGTGACCATTGTTCCATTAAGAGTCTTCATAGATAACTCAACGTCTAATTATTGAGTTAATATGGTGATACCCTTAGAAAATTCTTTAGAAATAAAATATTGGGTGGATCCATAATCAAATAAAACATTTTATACTTTAGAGTGGATGATAAATTTACCTTTCACCACTTCATTATTGTACTCCATGTTGCCAATAGTGATTGCATTGGATTTCCTTTATCTTTTGCCTTAAGTGTTTTATGATGTCGATCATCATAAATAAATCTTGGATTAGGGAATTGATTGGCATAATTCCCCCTTTCCTTTCACTTGTACCATTTAAGTGTAAGAGTTTCATTCTGTGTAGCCTTTTATTTGTTCACATTATTAGAAATATTTTTTCCATCACTTCGGTATTCAACTACCCAATGACCATCTTTTCCACACCTAAAACATTTAATAATTCCTCTAAGACAACCCCTCCATGTTTCTTTACACACTTTGAGAATAATGGTAAACTCGTATTCTATTTAGTGTGATATTTAGATTTTACTTTAAATTCAGTTTTTCTCTTATTATCATACCCATATGATTGATGGGTTACTCCAATCTCCATATCAACCATGACAACACATCGACAAATTTTCTCATAGCTATTGAAGTCACTTATGGATAATTCCTTTCAGAGATTTGGCTTTAAGACACTAAAGAATTGATCAATTTAACTCTCAGGATGGATAATAATTTCAGAATCATACATTGCAATTCTTGTAAAATTTGCTTCTTAGTTACCAACATATTCATCATCCTTTTTCCTAAGTTCAAGGAACAAATTATTCATATTTTTTTGAATAATATGAAGCAAGTACTTATTTAAAAATAAGTTCCTAAACTCGTCTCATTCCATGGACTCAATTTTATCTATTTGCCTTATATTCTTAGTAAGATTCCACCACTGATTAGTTTCACCGTCCAAAAAATATACTGTTAAGATGACATTATCATGTTCAGAACATTGTTGAACTGAAAATATCTTTTTAGTGGTACTAATCCATTTTTCATCCACTAATGTATTAGAAGACCCGCTGAATGAAGGTGGACACAACCTTATAAAGGCTTCAACTAGATATTTCTCCCTCTTTTCCTTGATTGGATATATGGTATGATTCATAACTTGAGAATGTTGTATGAACATGGCTATATGATTTTTCATTCAAACTACCAAAATATTTGGTTTCTCAGGGGGGATAATCATTGCATTTCTCATCGCATTTAGCATTAACGTGGTTCCTTCAGGTTCCATCCATTGACTAAAACCAAAAATCATAGTGAGAGTAACACTAATCATAATGGGAAAACCACATAATTCAAGAATAAAATTTCAATTTTGGATTCTTTAGGTTTATCCTAGGTTATTCATGAAAATCTATAAAACACTAGGATGGGATTGTAACATGTAGTTGGACATATCCAAAGGGTTTTCACTAAGGTTCTCTCATCCTAGCTTCTAAAGGTCAACTATACCATTTCTCTAATATCAACTATAACAACCCATACTTTACATATAGATATTACTTCAACATTGAAGAATATTTATTACAAAACATAACAAAAACCACTCCATAACCGTATTGGTTTAGTGTCTTTAGAAATTGGGAAACATAAACAACTAGTTCATAAACATCCACATTGTCTCTCGCTTATTTCTTTATAACTAGAATCCTTTTTGACATATATTACTTAATACCCTTCTTCATGACCTGGGGAAAAATCATATGAAATGGTGATCTCAAATTATCAGTAAGGGTAAACAAGGTAAATATCAATCATATTATAATCATAAGAACATAACATTTGAAAATCATATCGTGAATATAAAAGATCATAATATCTTGTCCTGGGATAAATCGTGAAATTTCTATGCAATACCAATAATCATAACATATGACATGAAATTTTGTCACATACACACATAAGAATATAAAATAATTTCATATTAGTCAATGCTCATTTTCAAGAACATCATAGTGGACAAAATCCTTCTCTGAACCGAGTTCACTCATCATTCAAGCCCTATATTATGGAACTGTATTTACTTGTTGTTATAGTCATGTATCTCTCATGAGATATAAATATTTACCCAATTAATTAGAGGGAGATATATTCCCACCCATCTCATAATGAAACCATTCTTATTTGTGCCACAAAAACATGAAAAACATTCACTATAGCATAACCTGTGAAATGAAATGGGTTTCTTAAACATCATTCCATCATAATTGATATAAAAAAATGGATTTACTAAATAACATTCCATAATAAATTCTATAAAATCATATAAATACCAATTTTTTAAATATAACCTTGTTTAAACAGTTTCATCTTATATGGAAAATAATTTTGGGAATACACAGGAAATTAATTCTTGAGGAAAATATCCTTTCTTCCAAAACGTTTTCCATCCTAAAAATGCCTCAAAGTTTTAGAAGAAATAATTTTATGTGAAAATAATCTTGTTTTCTTATAGGGTAATATTCATGGAAATAAGGAATTATTAAATCATAACAATCCATTAATTTTAATTTAATAAAACATTATTCTCATACTTTTCCTTAAAATTCAAAAAGTACCTCATACAAAAAACTACAAAAGATTCCATTCATACCGTTTGGTAAAAATTTACCAATGGGTAAAATTGAAATTGAAAAATTATATAAGGATATAATTAATATTTTTAAATTCATATTTAGTAAACATGTATTTTGATGATAAATATACCCCAGTAAATACATACGAATAAACAGTCTCAGAAAAAAAATGAGATTTGAAAAGTTATCTCCTACCTTAGGTATGATATTCTTTTTATGTATCCAAACCTCCTATATAATGATTTAAATAATGTTACTAATTTATTCCATAATCATAATCATTTTTATGATCATATTTTCATCTATTTGTTTGAAACATTTCATTGTTACTCTTTATTCAGGTATTCACTACTTTATGTTCTTAACCATGATTTGTCGGATAAGTTATTATTCATATTTTCAAGTTATAGTTATTTCAATTATTTCATGGTATTAGAATAATATATATCACATATATTCATTCAATTAATTTATATAATCATTCTTTAATGAAGATTATGTATAACGAATCACATCACCCCATGGAGACGATAATCCTTACGTACGCACAATCGATGATATCATTCCCATAATTGTTGAATGGTATTGATGTGGTTGATTTATAGTATCTCAGAATAAATATAATTTTATATTAATAATATATATATTTTTAATTCCATAATTATACCCATCCATTTAAGGTGATGGTGAAAAATGGATTACACCACAGCTTGGAGACGGTAAGCTGTAAATACGCACACGTGGTGATTTCATTTTTCATAGGATGGGTAGAAGGTGGAATATGTTTGTTTCATAACCATAATATCCTATCATTATATATGTACAATTGTAGTTATTATTTTATAATGAACCATCTCATTAGGTGGAAGTATAAGAAGAAAGAATTTTGAATGAATTGGTAAATGATATTACCTCTGCTTCAACGTGCCTCTTCTAAATATTGTCTTAGTGAACTAGTGTTGGTATTTGAAGAATAACAGGACCTCTATAATGTTTCTATAAAATTTTATAAGGTAGATGGGTAGGGTATGGTCGATCTTGAAGGCACAAAATGATGTGAAGAGTTGAGGTAGGAGGTTCCCTTTTATAATTGAGGTGAGGGGCACTTTTAAAAACCTCAAAAATATTAATTTATAATAAAATAAAACCCAACATAAAAACCTAAAAAATTCCCCAATATTTAATATTATATGATATAGGTTTTTAATATCATTAACCAATAAATTTTATATAAGTTTTTATTTCAATTTAAGCATTATCATTCTAATTAACACTTAGTTATTATATTTAATTTTTAATTAGGGTAACAAATATTTCAATATTAAAAGGGTTAAATATTAACTTATTTGAAGTAAATTAGACCATAAATGTATAATTTAGAAAATTTTGGACCATATAATAATTATTCAATATTTTAAAAAATGATTCATGATTTTTAAATTTAAGAAAACCTTATTTTGACCAAATATCAATAGTATCAAATTTGGCACTATTTATATCATGGGTTTTTAAAAATATAAAAAGAAGTACTTAACCTAGATATAAATATTTTATTATATTCATAAGGGGTTAATGTAATCTATAAAATTCATTTTACATAATAATTTTTCAAAATTAAATTTATTAAAAAAATTAATAACATTTATTTGATCTCTTCATCAATAAAACAATTACTACTGAAATTTTGTGTAATTATTTGACAAACTAATTTTTTGAATAAAAATTCTAAATAAAATAATATGATTAAGATAAATCCATTATATTTCATAATAATAGTTTTATTTGAATTTATCCTATGAAATACCCAACATTAAAAATGTTATACTCTTTTAAAACATGAATGTGACAAATTTATCTTCACTTTATATAAAATAATATAAGTGTCATTATCTCTTATATAAGCCTAAAAATGGAAATTAAGTAGACCATTGGATGATTATGGTCAATATATACTCGATAAATATGGTTTGGTCATGTTTTTGGTCATTTTTATTGTTATTAATATTTTAATAAAAACTTTTTTATTGATTTATCATCAATTAATTAATTTTTTCATCATCCAAGTTTAATTATGTAAACTAATTATTTATTTCCTAAAAATTACCAATAAATTATCATGATAAAAAAAATTAACTTTCAAATAAGTATTTATAGTCTAATTTATCTTTGATATAACCTTGTATTAAAAATAATTATTTATTAAAGTTTGAGTGAGGCAAATACAACTTCTCTTTAAATAAAATAAATTAAAAATAATAATCCCATCTAAGTGGGTTCCAATAAATACCATTTCGACCGAAGTATATATTATGGAAAATTATAATCATCTGATTATATTAAGACAACTGTTAGGGTCATTTTTGAATATTATTTTTACCCTTAATTACACAATTTACCCTTTTACCATGTTAATAAAGTTTACTAAAGTTGTTATTAATATTGCCCAAAAATATAATAAATCAATTTAAATAATTTGGTCCTAATGATTCCAAATATGGAATCCATTTTTAAAAATAAAAAACATATAATTTGAAGTAATTAATTTAAAATTAATCACATTATTGAAATGAGAAAACGGGTTTTAAAAGCTAAAATATTGCTTAATATTGAAATGTTTTTACATCTTAATTTCATATAAAATTAATTCCAATTAACTAAATTATATTAAATGGTAAAAATATATCATATTTATACTTTTAAACGAATTAATAATATAATTTAACCATGTAAATTATTTCAAATAAAAAAAATTATTTTCAATTAAAATTTAGCATATTTTTTCTATTCATCAAAACATGAAAGTTATCTAAATAATATTAGATTTTCATCCAAAGTAAATTTTTATATCCCGCTTCAAAATAACATGTTTATGTTTTCATATTAAAATTATTAATATGTCAAAATATTAATTTAAAATGGGATCTCCATTAAAATGTGTAAAATTAAACTTTTTTTAATAAATAGGTTTTTATAAATCAAATAGGGTTTTATTCATAACCTATGACTAAAATATCCATTGGATGAATATAAAAAATATTGTATTAAGAATATAACACACATATATCTCATTAATTTCATTACCAAAAGTAATTCATTCCAAAATACAAATATTTATTTATATTTTTCATAAATAATTGATAGCCAAGGAATTCACAATGCATTTTCATAAGTTAGTTATAATTATTCCTACAAACATAATGGCTAGGCGAAAATAGTAATTTCAAAATAAGGGATTGATGTGGTTTTTTTAAACTCACGATTTCATGTAAATAAATCTACTAGAGAATAAAAAATATTCAAAGAAAATATATCATAAAAACATTTGGGTGTTACAGACTATGCACCTCCGCCTACTCAGTTAAGGACTCGAGATTTTCACCTATAAATTCCTATTAACTAAAAATTTAATATATATATTTTATCTCTATAATTTAATTTTTATTGTGCTATAATTAATTTACTATAATCCTAAAAATATTCTTCACTATAAAAAGAGGCCTAACCAAAACCATCCATATAAAATAACCCTTTAAATAACTAACATCCATCAATTTTATAATTACCTATACCAGTACCTATAGGTTGATTCAAAGATAGGAAAGGTTCAAAGTAAAGTTTAATTATATCTATTTTAAATATTTTGGATTAGGATTTAGATATGGGGTTTATGTTTGTTTAAAAAAATATGATGTGGATGTTTTTGTGGTGGATGTTTGTGTGAGAAACACCTAATAAAAACTCACTATATTTATACAACTAAAAATTGAAGGGTTGTGGATAAAAAATCCATCAGTTACCTAGTATTATAACACTAAGTACCTAGTAAATGAACAAAGTATGGCCATTAGTTTTATAACTAATTAGTTAGTTCCCTTTCACTGAGTTCCTCAAGGCCCATCATGTGGATGGTGTAGGAGAACCAAGTACCTATAAGGCCTCTGCCTTAACTGTTACATAATCTTGAGATAAGTCAATAATTTGACTTTATTTCACACCGATGATCTTTCTAGGTTTAGAGATTTATAAAATTAGGCCCTAAATCATACATAAAAACTTTAATATTACAAAGTTGACACTTCTACTTTCTATCCATTTTTTCATCAAACAAAATCTATTAAAAGGAAACATTGTTTCATTTCATTTTTATAAATATATTTTTCTTGATCCCATTATTGACTCTATTATTATATAAGTCCTATGGAAAAAATTTAAAAACATGGGATGAGCATAAAAATCTTAGTAAGTGGTACATAAAGAAGGAATTCTATTAGTCTAGGGAAAATATGTAAACCATTAATACTTTATCATAAAGTAATAATTTTCACCTTTAAGAAGTAGTAGTTACACTTCACTGAATATAAGCTCATTTATTACCCTTTTTGTAATCCATATATTACATTAAAACCTATAGAATTAAAATATAACATATAAAATAAAATTAATATATAAAAATACATAAATGGAATAACCACACGGTCGACTTCCACACATATCACTGAATGGAATATCCATATGACTGACTTCCATACCCAATGAATTGGAGGTTATAATGTAACAACATGTCCTTGGTTTATCATGGAACCACCCTTCTTTGGTTTATCATGTAACTAACCATCTTTGTTTTATCACATAACGACCCATAAAAAGACCATGCACCATTATATAATCATAACAAATAAAATATTACAATTTCCAACATTTCACTCATTAAATTTTCAATCACAAGGAATCATTACAAGATATAATCAAACCATTCTTAAAAATATTTTAAAAACCAAAATACCATAAAATGGAATAGGGTATTTATTTTTCATTTAAAATAATTTTGTCTTTTAGAGGAATCCAAATACCAAAATGGTCACAGTAGTGGAAAAATCATTGTCATTATGTACGTTAAAAAACATTCCCTTTGTCATATTGTAAAACAATTCATAGACAAAAGAATCCTTTTGAAAACCTTTGAATTAAATTTAAAGTCAAAGATGTTTGTTATTCATTATATAAAATAAGGTTAAGTATATTATCAAAATATGACGTGTTTTGATAATTGTATATATATCATATGTAAAAATAATTTCTATTATAATGTCTACCATGAGAGGTGGTAGAGGAAAATTGAACAATCATCGTTTCGTGAGGCAGTAGTTAATCGTACACAGAAATAATATATTCATTAGACATTAAATGGAGTTGTAAGTTAGTGTAGATAGAAACCATATCCTAACAACATCCTAGTATATTTAGGATTCTGGTTTTGTTCTATAATCATATAATAATAATTATTTAGGGAGTGGAGAATGGAAATGAAACTAAAAATCATGAGAGAAGGAATTACCTCTTAATCGGGTAACTTCTTTTTGTTTAAACCAAAAGGCCTCCTTGTAAAGATTTATATCCTAAGGGAATATTCAAGTATTAGGGTAGCGATTTTGGGAATCATTTTGGGTAGGACTTGGCTGAACCAAAGGGTTTTTTAAGTGTGAGTATTAGAGAAGATAAGGTTTCTTTTTATATGAGAGTGATGGGGAACCCTTGGAAACTCTTAAATTATTAAATTAATATAAATTATTTTTTTTATTTTAAATGGATCCCACATTAGATATGTCAATGATAAGATTAGTATAAAAGAAATCCTCTCAACCAATAATTTTTAGACATGCGTTTATTTTATTAACTCTATCTTTCTTGTTTTCCCATAATTATTCTCTTTTAATTTTAATTATAGTATCAAAATTTTAATTATTTAGAGTATATTAATTTTACTTATATTGGGTAAATTTCTCATAATTGGATACATAATGAACTTTTAGACCATATCATTATCACTTTTTGATTTCAAAATATTTTTAGGATTTTTAAATAATTTTATAAATTACTATTTTTATAAAACAACAATTATGCCAATTTTTACAGTATTCATTTTGTTAAATTTAACTAAAATATAAATAGAGAGATAACTTTGAAATCCCCATTGAATAGTATGCTAACATGTTATATTCACCAATAAAAATTGTTTATGGCATAAATTATGTCAAATAATATTTATAATATCATTTATTTGATTCCTTCATTAATAAAGTAATCACTACATCATCATTGTGTGATTATTAAATTAAATTATTTAATGTCCAAAAATTATAAATAAAATACCATGATGAGGTAAACCATTTTAGATTTATAATTTTTATTTATAGTTGAAGATATCACTTATATAAATTGATATTAAAATTATTTTATTAAGAAGATATATGTTTATAACATATATTCCTTTACTTTATATTGAAAGTTATAAGTGTCATAATAACACCCAAGTGGCTTAAAAAGACCAAATATTCATCCCAAGGCCTGTATTGGTCGGACATATCTCATAAAATAGGATTATAACAATTTTTAGTGTATTTTTATATTATTATAATATTATTTTTACCCTTATTTACCTTATTTATCATTTAACTGTGATAAATAAAAATAATTACTAAAGTTGTTATTCATTATGTCCAAAAATAAAAGGGACCTATTAACATAATTTGGAACTTCTGATTCCAAATATATAATAAATTTTTCCAAATTCAAAACAAAAAAGTTGTAGTGATTAATTTAAAATTAATTCCCATAGTCAAAATGAGAAAAGAGGTTTTTTAAAAGAAAAAACCGTCAAAAGATTGACATGTGTTTATATCAAATTACAATGTAAAATTACCTAAAATTACCAACAATGGATTAAATTATAAAAATATAATCTAATTAAACTTTAAAACCAATTAAAATTAAAATTTCACTATATAAAAATATTAGATGAAAATGTAGTTTTGAATTAAAATATAGCATTTTTTACTATTCATTAAAAAATGAATTTTATCGAAAAAATATCAAAATTCAATAAAATAAAATTTTTGTGTCCTTATTCTATAGAAAAAGTTTATTTTGACAAATATAATATGTAAAAGTTTTTAAAATTATATTTAATAATGGTTCTCTATCAAAAGAAGGTAAAACTACCTTTTAAAAAAATTAGGGTATTATAGGCTTAAAATTAGATTTATTCTCATTTTAAGCCTCTAAAATTTATTAGATGAAAGTAAAAACATTTAATAAACATGTTTAAACATAATATAGTTCGTTATGTTCATTCCTTCCAATTAAATAGCTATGTTTTAACTAGAATTGGAAATAATAATAATGTATTATTTTTCAGTATAACTCAGTCTTGTGTGCAACATAAGATTTTAGAGAAACCCGTTGTTGCATGTTGGGTACGCTATTGGAAAAAGAATCCCCATTAACATAAAATTAAAATATTGTTCATAAATATTAATATATATTAAAATGTTTGATTCTATAATTACCTGGGATGTTACATCCTTCCCACCTTTTGTAAATTTCATCCACATAATTTTATTCACTTAACAAATAAGTGAGGGTATTTATCCTTCACAGCCTTTTCAGATTCTCATGTTGCCTCTTCATCCATATGTTTTTTCAAAAAACCTTAAATGGAAAAATAACTTTATTCTATAACACTTACTCTTTGTGTTCAATAATCTGAACTAGTTATTCCTTATAAATAAGACTCTCTTCCAACTGAACTACTTCTGGACTCAAAACATGAGATGAATCCATCATATACATTCTTAACATTGTAACATGAAAAAAATTTATATACCTGGGATAAAATCAAAGGAGAATAAACTGTAGGAAATTGATCCAACTTTCTCTAGGATTTCATTGGGTCTAATGAACCTCTAACTCATCTTCCCTTTCTTAACAAAACACATCACACTTTTTCATGGTGGAACTTTTAGAAATACATGATCACATACCATGAAAGAAGGATCCTACCTCTGGTTATCGACATATATTTTCTACCTTCTTTAAGTTATCCTCATATGATTCTGAATCAAATGTTCTTTTTCTTCAATCTCTTATACAAATTTAGCTCCCATCAACTTCCATTCACCCAATTCATCAGAAAAATATGGAGTTTGACCCTGCTTCCCATATAATTCCTAAAATAGTGCCATATGTATAATGGAATGAAAACTGTTATTAAAAGAAAAATCAATCAGAGAAATATGATGATCCTAACTTCCTTGGTAATCTATTGAAAAATCACACAGCATATCCTCCAATGTCTGAATTGTTCATTATATCTGCTCATTTGATTGAGGATAAAAAGTTGTATTGAAATTTAATTCAGTTACCAATGACTTCTGAAGGCCTTTATAAATGTTATAAGTGAACCTAGGATCATGATCAAATACAATGGAGATATGAACTCCATGTAACCTGAATATCTCTTTAAGATACAACTAAGAAAGTTGATCTGGACATAGAGTATCTTGAATAAGAAGAAAATGAGTAGATTTAGTCAATCAATCAACAATTACCCATATCGCTTTGTTATACCAAGATGTATTTGGAAATCCAACTACAAAATCCATGGATATATTTTCCCATTTCCACTATATAATTGTAAATGTTTGAATGATCCCCTTTGGAAATTTTCATTGTACTTTCACCTAATAACAATTCAAACACTTCACAGAAAAATCAATAATATCTCTTTTCATTCCATCCCACTAGTAATTCTATCAAAGATCTTTGTACATCTTAGTACCGCCTGGATGAACTGTAAACAAATAACTCTAAGCTACACATAATAACTCTTTTTTCAACTGTGAATCACAAGGAACACATAATCTCTTCCAAAACCATAAAACACAGTCTTTATCAATGTTAAATTCAGGTAAATTTCCCTTCTGAACCAATTCTACCTTTTTATGAAACTCACTGTATTATTTATTTACCTTATTAATTCTGTTTGATATAGATGATTTCACTTCCACCCAAAACAAAATAGAGTAATTTCCTACACAAACAACTTTGAATCCAAAATTTATCAAATCATTAACCAAAGGATCTCATTCTAAACATTGCACGGTTAATGTAGCATTACTTTTTCAACTCAAATCATTAGACACTTTATTTTCTTTCCCTATATGGTAATGAACCATGAAATAATAATCCCTAATTACTTCCATCCATATCCTCTATATCATGTTCAATTATTTTTGAGTGAATATATACTTCTAAATTTTGTGATCAGTATATATTTCACACATTACGCTATACAATTTGCCTCCAAATTTTAAATGAAAAAAAACTATAGGTAATTCCAAATCATGTATAGGTTAATTTAACTCATGAGGTTTCAACTTATGTTAATCATAAGAAATTACATGATAATTCTATATTAAGACACAACCAAGTCCTTTCAATGAAGCATCACTATAGATAAAAAATTCACTATTCCGGGAAAGCAGTGCCAAAAATGGTGCATTTACTAATCTTCTTTTTAGTTCCTGAAAAAATCATCACATTATTTTGTCTATATGAACTTAACTCCCTTACATTTTAACTTAGTTAGTGGTCTAGATAACTAAGAAATGTTTTCAACAAACCTTCAGTAATAAAACACTAATCCAATAAAACTACGAATCTATGTGATATTGTTTGGTATTGGCCACTCTTCAACAACTTTTATTTTTAAAGGGTCTATAGTTATGCCATCATTAGAAACAATATGAACAAGGAAAGAAATTTTTTTCTACCAAAATTCACTCTCACTAATCATTCCATAAATTTTATTTTGTTTTATTATTTGTAAATCAATCCTTTGGTGACTTTCATGTTCCTTATGGAATTTAGAGTATACCAAAATATCATCAATATATACAACCCCAAAATGATACAAAAAAGTGACTAAATACTCCATTTTTTAGATTCATAAATACCTAAGGGAATTAGATAACCCAAGGGGCATAAATAAAAACTCATAATACCCATATCTTGTTCAGAACTCTATCTTTGGAATGTTATCCACCTTCACCTTCAGTTGATGGTACCCAAACCTCAAATCAATCATCAAAAAATACCGAGTTCCCTAGAGAAAGTAAAAAAATCATTGATATGATGAAAAGGATACTTTTTCTTAATAGTGATGTTATTCCTGGATCTTTAATCAATACAATGTCTCGTAGAACCATCTTTCATTTTCACATATAAAACAGGAGCACCCATGGTGAAATGCAAGGTTGAATGAAACCTTTATCAAGAAATTCGTGCAATAGTTTTATCAGTTCCACAAATTCAACATGATCTATTAGATAATAGAGTTTAAAAATATAATTAGATTCATGCACTAAATCAATGGTAAATTCAACCTCCCTATATGGAACAATAGCAGTCAATTTAGCAGGAAAAACATCTGTAAATTCATTCACTGCTCAAAAGTCACTAATAAAAACAGTTTCTTTCCTTTCAACAACATGAGCTAGATAAAATTCACTACCATCATTAATCAATCTCTCGGCTTCTCGATATGTTATAAAAGATATTAAATCATTGAATAAAACATTATTGTATTTACAATATATTTTGTCATGATATACTGAAATCCAATCCATACACAAAATTTTATTAAATTCCTCTATCGGAAGTTCAACATGATTTTCAGGAAAGACCATCCAACTAAGGATAATAAGAAGATTCCCATAAATCTTGGTTGCTTTAATACTTCCACCCAGTATTTTTACAAAAAGTTCTATATCACATTTGTGCAGTAATATTTCCAATTTACTTGAAATGAACTTAAAAATGAAAGACTGTGAAGATCTAGGGTCAAATATAGTATTATCATACTTTGAAAAAACCTTTAACATGCCTGTCACCATTTAATTTGATGGTCCCACATCAACCATAGTACTATAAAAATATTTTTACATGCCCTTTTTCTTTCAATATTTCTGGTTTCTACCCTTGGTAATCAACTTTGTACACACATTGGTATAAGGCCCTAACTCATTGTAACTGAAACATATTACCACAGATTTTTCATTTCCTGGTTGATCATCTTACTTACAGTTATGAGAAATAAAACCAATATTACCACATCATAAGAAATTACAAGGAATTTAGAGACATTCCCCATGATTATTTTTACCACATGTCTCATAAGTTTGAAATTTAGTTTTCTTATATCCAGATTTATTTGATGAATTTTTTCCCATTGCCTATTAACTAGATCACTTTTTTTCTTACTCTCATGGAACATATGATCATCAAAAAAATTAATTTGTACCTTCTTAGCTCCTTGGAAATTTTATCAAAGATTTTAAAATCATGAGAATCTAATTCCCTTAGATATTTTGGCTTCAATCTAGAGTAAAAGTGGTTAATCTTATAATCAATATCTTGGATAAAATTTGGGATGTAACTTCACAAACAGGTGAAATTTTCTTCATATAAAGCCACTAAATATTCATCCTTTTGTCTCAATTACATGAATGTACTTTTTAAGATATGTATAACATCCTTAATAAAATATTTATCAAGGAAGATATTTTTAAATTCATCTCATTACATGGAATCAATCTCTTCACTTCCTCATATAATTTTAACCATTAACCCCCACTTATCCGCTTCTCTTTCAAAAAGCTAAATAGTAAGACTAACCTTTTGATTTTATAAACACCCCAATAAATCAAAAATAATTTATATTTATTTAATACACCCTTCAGCTTGCATAGGGTCAGATGATAGTCTAAATGAAGGGGTTGTTACCTCATGGAATGCTCTACTACCGACATATTCTTTTGTGGTTGATCTGGTTTATCTCATGAATAAACACCACCATTATTTATCTCCTGAGTCAACTAATATATCACTAAAAAACTATTCATTTCCTATTTTGACCATCTTAGGATGCTTATTTAGTTGGTTATTTTCTTATATATGAATTCTTAGCACATTTACCCTTTTTCTTATGTGGAAAAACATTTAGAACAAATATATATTATATAATGAAACATGGTAATATTAAAATTCTATATAATTTAAATTTTACCATAAAGAAAAAAAAAATCATTTAGGGATATTTTATTACCAATATCCTAACCCCTAAGGTGATCTAAACTGACCTCTAATACCAACTATAAGGCCTCATCTTTAAACATTACATAATCTTGAGATAAGCCTATAATTTGACTTTAATTGAAATTGAGGATATTTTCATGTTTATATATTTAGAAAATTAGGTAATGACACATACATAACAACATAAATATTAAATATTAGACACTTCTGCTCACTATCCATTTTTTTCATACAACACAAAATTTTAAAAAGATACATGGTTTCGTTTCATGTGTAAACATCCTAAATTTTCCTTGATCCCATCCTCGAATCTATTCTACTTTATGACATGTGAAAAATATTTCTATACTTGGGATTAGCATAAAAATATCAGTAAGGGATACACAATGAAGTAAAACTATTAGTCTTTAGAAAACATGTGAACCACAAATACATTATCATAATGTCACACTTTTCACTATTAAGAAGTAGTAATTACACTTCACTGAATATAATCTCAATGCTCAATAATTTTGTAATCAGAATATTAGCTTAAACCCCATAGAATTGACATATATCATATAAATGTAATTTGGTACATGAATATACTTAAATGGAATAACCATCCGGTATACATCCACACATATCACTAAATGGAATAACCATACAGCAGACTTTTATACCCAATGAATTGGAGGTTATAACCTAACCCACCATCTATGGTTTATCACGGAACCAACTATCTTTGTTTTACCATGTAACAACCCATTATTGGTTTATCATGTAACCATCCATCAAATTTCCAAGTACCATTATATAATCAAAACACATAAAGGATTATAATTGTCATCATTTCACTCATAAAATTTGAAATCACAAGGAATCATTACAAGATATAATAAAACAATTATTAAAACCATTTTCAGTACCAATATACCTAAAAATGGAATAGGTTATTTTTTTCCTTTTAAAAACATCTTGTCTTGTAGAGGAATCGAAATAGAAAAATTGTCATAGCGGTGGAAAAGTTGTTATCTCCATGTACATTAAAAAACATTCCTTTTATCTTTTAGTAAAATGATTCATAGAAAAAATATTCTTTTTGAAAACCTTTGATTGAAATTAAAATTAAAAGGGGTTTATAATGCACCATATAAAATAAGGTGGTTTATAATCAAAATATGCCTTAATGAATGGATATTGAGACGAAGTCCTTTTCCTCGAGTCCGACTTGTCTCATACATTATTTATTTTCATGAGTAATAAACATATGTTAGTTTATAATTTCTTGAGAACTTTTTCATGTTTATTATTCCTTTTATATAACTTATTAAAATGTTATAAAAATTTCATAACTATTTATGTTCATAACGGGTGTTTTGTCGATATTCTGTACTTGAGTCAAAAATGAAATTGTTTTGATGTAAATTTTCCATGTGGTAAAAAGTACATAATGTCCAGAATATTATTAAGTATTTAAATATCATATATATCCATTATATATGTATTTATAATAATCTATAATATTTTTTGATAAGAAATTAAATGCATCGTTCATGGAGACGGTAGGTCGTATGTACTCCTGAATTCTACTTTCATTTCATTGTCATACTGAAAGAATAATAATTAAATGATATAAATTTATATTATAATACCAGTATTTTATTAATTTCATATATTTCTCATTGGTTTAACAAAACCATCCTTTATACGTTCCATTTATAGTGGGAATGAGTCATATCGCTATGAGGGGGCGGTAGTCCACACTTCCTCAAATGAAATTATCATATTTACACAACATTGAGAGCATAAACATATTTTATAAATAATAATTACATAATAATATAGGGAATATAAATATAATATATATCTTATATAAAAATATTTTCCATTATAATGGTCACCATGAGAGGTGATAGAAGGAAATTGAATAATCGTCATTTCGTGAGATAGTAGTTTGTCAAACACAGAAACAATATTTTTGTTACCCATTAAATGGAGGTGTATGTAAGTGTAGATCTAAACCATGTCCTCAAAACATCCTAGTATATGGAGGTGTATGATTATTTTGTAATTTAATCATATAATATGAAGAGTTTAGGGAGTTTAGAATTGAAATGAAACTAAAAACCATGAGAGAAGGTGTTACCTCTTAATTGGGTAACTTCTTTTTGTTTATACCAAAAGGATTCCTTGGGACCTTTTCATCCCTAAGGGGGGATTCTAAGATGTGTTTAGGTATTCTATTACGATTTTTGGGCAGTGATTTTCCAAAACAAATGGTTCTTGAAGTGTGAGTATTAGAGAAGAGAGGGTACCTTTTTATATGAGAGGGAATGGGAACCCTTGGAAACTCCTAAATTATTAAATTAATATAAAATTTTTTTTTTAATGAAAATGGCTCCAATTTGATATATGTACAATATAATATGATTATTGTTATAAATCCTATCATTTAATAATTTTTATACATGTATTTAATTTATTTTAGACATTATATTTTCGGTTTACCCTTAATTGTTCTCTTTTAATTTTAATTGTGGTTACATAATTTTGTTTATTGAGTGGATATTAATTTTACATATATGTGGTATATTTCATATAATTGGATACTTAATGAACTTTAATACCTTATCATATTAACTTTGGGATTTTTCAATATTTATTATTTTAAAATAATTTAATAAATTACTATTTTTATAAAAAATCAATTATATCAATTTTTACAATATTTATTTTATTGGATTTAACTAAAATATAAAAAGAGATATAACTTCAAAAAAAAGTATTTAATTGTATTTTAACATGTCATATTCACCAGTAAAAATCATGGATGACATAAATTATGTAAAATAATATTTATTTTAATATTTATAATGCCATTTATTTGATTCTTTCATTAATAAAGCAATCACTGCATCATCATTGTGTAATAATTAAATTTAATTATTTAATATCTAAAATTATAAATAAAATAACATGATATAGGAAATATTTTTATATTTATATGGACTATTTATTGTTTAATATATCACTTATAAAAACCCATATTAAAATTTTTTTAGTAAGAAGATATTTGTTCATAATATATTTTCCTTTACATTAAATTAAAAGTTATAAGTGTCATAATTACAACCATGTGGCTTATAAAGGCCACATTTTCATCCCAATGGTTTTATTTTTCATCCATATATTAAACTATATGATTATTACATGTGTTATGGTAGTTTTATATAATTATAATATTGTTTTACCCTTATTTACCTTATTTACCTTTTAACCATGGTAAATAAAAATAATTACTAAAGTTACCATTCATCATGTCAAAAAATAAAAGTGACCTATTTAAATAATTTATACATTATGATTCCAAATATAGAATCCATTTTTTAAATTTCAAAACACATAATTTTTAGTAATTAACTGAAAATTAATTCCAATTGTCTAAATAAGAAAACTGGTTATTTAATAGTAAAAACTATCAAAAGATTGACAAGTGTTTATATCAAATTTCAATGTGAAATTACCTCTATTGACTAATATTATATTAAATGTTAAAAAAATAATCAAATTAAACTTCAAATCTAATCAAAAAGAAAATATACCTATATATAAAAATTGACGAAAAGACAGTTTTAAATTAAAATGTAGTATTTTTCACTATTCATTAAAAAATGCATTTTATCAGAAAAATACCAAAATTCAACAAAAGAAAATTTGGATGTCCCATTTATATATAATAATTTTAGTTTAAAAAATATAAAAAATAAAACTGTAAAAAACTATATCTAAAAAAGATTCTATGTCAAAGGGCAGTAAAACTACCTTTTTAAAAATATTAGAGTATTTTATGCTAAAAATTGCGTTTATTCTCATTTTAAGCTTCTAAAAATTATTGGATGAAACTAAAAAAATTAGTAAACATGTATAAACATAATATATTTAGTTATATTCATTCTTTCCAATACAATTTCTTAGCATTAGCTACCATTTAAAATAATAATATTAATAATGTATTATTTTTCGGTATAACTCATTATTGTGTGAATCATAAGATTTCAGTGAAACCCATTTTTCCATGTCACGTAGGATATGGGAAAAAGCTTACCCTTTAGACTAAAATTAACATATTGTTCCTAAATATTAATATATATGAAAATATATTATTCTATAATTACCTAGGATGTTACATTATCTTTTAGATCAAAATATGTTTTTAGGAGGAAAAATGGTCATTCTATCTTCCTCTATCTTTTTATTCCATGGGGGATTTCATTCCTCTAACCACTACATAAACAATGGTTTTGTTCCCATTATCCATATTCAACATTACATGTCACCCCATATTTCATGGATATTTGGGTAGGTTGACATTATGATTATGTTTATTTCACTCTCCTCTCATCTTCCTATTGTACTACTCAAAATTTCACTCAAATTTTGTGTTGTAGTATTTTTTTATTTTTTTTATTCCACCCAGGAAAGATGGAATTTTATCATATTTATAAAGATTTATATATTGTATTTTAAGAGTTTAAGAGTGGAATATATATGTGGGTGCACATGGTATATAGATAGTTAAGACAATGCCCTTGATTATCTATGGTTTTTATGAAATTTATCTTTAATTGGTGAAATAATGGTTGTTTTATTTTGGGTATTTTATTTTTCATATAACTATAGGCAAATCAAAAGTTTTTTTCATGTCGTTTGTTGGGGTTTTAGCCAATGTATTCCTTTTACTAGGTTTTATTGGTATATATCTAAATAAATTCATTATTTGTTGACTATATTAATTAATTATAAATGATTTTAATTAATTTTAATAAGGCCATGGATGAGGAATGGTCTCTTAAAAATGATTGATTGACAACCGGTTGGTTTATGATTCATTAACCTTGGATTAATGGAAGACTATGGATTGATGTAGGTTGTCCCAAATATTACCTCCTTTGTATTTTAATAAAATTATTGTATGATATAAAATCATGGATATATAGGTAAGAGTTACTCGATATAGAATCTAGGAGGTTTTCTATACTTTATGTGATGTATGTAATCTTTATTAGGATCATTTTGGGTCCCTGAATTGTATTCCTTTATTACATATCCATCAATGGATATTATTTTCAAGGCATATCATGTGTTAATATGAGATTAGAACTTCTAAGGATTTATATCCTTGATTGATGCATCTAGTGACCTTGATATGTATTATTTATTAGTGTCTGGTGTCATGTATAAATATGGGATAGGGGTTAATTGTAGGAGTTTTTATATAAGAATCCTTTGTGGTTTAAATTACTAATAATTCTACCCCTATTAATTACCTATGATACTTTGATTAGGAATATACAAGGTAAATAATATTCCTAAGTATTATATACTATGGATATATTAGTGACCTGGGAATGAAAAGATCAGTTAACCTTCATGGTTTGAACATGGGGTCAGTTAGCAGTGATCCACTTGACTAATATACCACTTCTGATGAACTGTCTAATTATAATATGTTTATCAGTTAGTTTAATGCTGGTAATATAGTATATTGAGTGATAAATTACCATGGATATTGATTCACATGATTTATAAGTATAGGGCTAGGATGAAGATATTGACATAGATAATTCAAGGCTTATAGTGTAGAATCATTCACCACTTAAGGAATGAGTGACTAGTGTGAGTGATGAGTTAACATTTTCTATGAAAATAAGGTTACAAATTATAATGGCATATGAAATTTTTTTGGTGATGTAATTTATGGGTTAAGAGAGTGGTATATTAGGTTAAATGATGCATGAGGTTTTATGGGTAATTTTAAAAGGCAAAGTTTAGGGTATGGAATTTATGAAATAGTGATTAACATCTTGTTTATCTTTGAATAAATATGTGTACATATTTCTCTGAGGGATAGTGGTTAAGACACTAGACTATTCTTTGGTAATTGAATAATATTTTATGATGAGATTTAATGTGTAGGTGTAGGATGAATAATTATCACATTGTTATGGTTCTTGGGAAGGATTGTGGTGGACAACATAATTTTACATTTATTTTATACATAGAAGTCAATGGATAACAACATAAGATCCAAATTTTATTATAATTGGATGGGTTAGATAATAACAACATAGTATCATATTTAAATAATAACTTGAATTATTCAGTAGAGTCCATCCAAGTATCATGTGTTTATTGTGCTTATATAGGTTGGGGAGGATGAAATAATATCTAGAGTGACTACGAATTGATGGGTTCAGTGCCATGCCATCATAGTATCCTAGAACTACTGAGTACATATAATTTTTTTACAGAAATAAAAATATCCCAAAGGGTATTGAGTATAGTATTGTTTTTATATTATATACTATAATACATGATGGGATTATGTATGGATGGGTTTGTGGAAGTGAACCCAATATCCCAAATATGAATATTCATAAATGTTTTAGTGGAGTGAAAGCTAGAATCTTGGGATGGTGGTGACGTATATGGGTATAAGAGTATTTTACCCCTCACATATATAGTATATTCATAATCTATAACAACACATTCCAAAAGATTTATGATTTGATCATCACTGTAGCCATATAGGTACCGAATGGTTTGATCGGTATATATCATGTGATGTTTACAAGTTAAATTTCATTCAGTACATTCATTAAGAAAAATAATTATTACTATTTTTTTGGGAACCATTTGTGGTGGAATACTATGTTTCATTTCCACATCCTTCACATGCACCTTATTGGGCATCAAATCATTAATGTTAACGTGTAGGTCAGATAAAAATCCCAAGTACAGATGGACCTATAATATGAACTCAATGGGGATGTAAACATAGGTCATAATTGAGGCAGGGAATAGTGGTTCGGTATCTATTGAATTTTATGAATGTTTTATTCTATACTAAATTTTATTATCCAATTTCATGATCATGTATTGGTATATGATAATCTTCCATGTTTTTGTTATATTTATCATCCCAGAGTGGATGTTTTTTATTGTATTATTTCCACTATAAATCCATTTTTTCACTCTAACATTGTATTCATTTATTTGATATTGAATTATTTACCTATAAATTTTTGTGATAATTATATGGTATTGGGTTCATACAACCCCCACCACTAGTCAATTGCCTCTAGAATATGTGTAGGTATAGTAGAGGTCATGTAGAAGATGAGATCATTATTTATAGGTGGATACTAGTCGGGGTAATTAAAAAGTGGTTTCAAGGCCTCATTTTTTATTTTTTATTACACTTGAGTTGTGAAAGGTATATATAAGTCTAGTCATATCTTAATATTGAATGAAAATGTTTTCCCAGATAGAACATGTATGGTTGGAAATCATAGATTCAAATGGGTTGGGATTTAAGTTAATTTATATTGTTATATTTGATCATTTCATACAAGTAATATGGTTTTAATTATAATTTTTTTTGTTTTACTATAGGTTTGGAGTGGAAATATCCATTCATTCATGCATTATCTTAGGCACATAGGATCACAATCACATGTGCATACATGAATGTGATTGAGAGAATGGATCCAAAAATAAATACACATTGGTTACTTAAATAATCAACCATAACATATTTATTATTTCCCCCCAAATAAAATTATTAGTATTTTAATTAACCAAGTTTTTTCTGGTATGAATTCTGAGCCAAAAATTTATCTAGGGTAATTTAGTTGATATGCACATGGATATGATGAAAATGATCACATGGTGGGTGGTTTGGTTATGGGTAAATTGATATATATATATATATATATATATATATATATATATGAGATATAGTATGGGGTGATGGTATATGAGTTATCCTGAGTCATATTTGACCAACAAATGAAAGATTATTCATGGGATATGGTATATAAGTGTCTATGTTTCTATGACTAGGAAGGAGAGTATGGTGATGAAGATTATTAACTCAGGATATGGGTGATTCATTCATGCTAGAAGAATGATAGCATGTCTTACCTAATTCTTCTCTAGAAATGAGATATCAAATGAGCATAACCTAGGAGAGATTTGTTTGGTAGGAACACGGATGCCTTAGAATGGGAGGTATGGTTGAATGATTTGTAGAAAGTAACCGCACATTGAATAAATGTGATAAGGAATTTGTGTGGGTTGGAGGGATACCTTAGGTAGGTATTTGGAAGTAAGGAACTATTGGTTCTCCATATTAAATTTTATTTACATGATTAAGTGTATAATATTTATTTGATTAGTCATGTGATATTGGGATCAATGATATGTGAATCATGAAAAAATAAGACGAGATGAAAGGGATTGTATCATCAGTGTGTAAGCCTGCCAATGGATAATATGTAATAGATTATGTTTGTAGTTTCTTCTAGTTGTGAGCATGTTATTTAATAATATTTTACATAGTAGACTATAGTGTAACTATTTACTATACATTTGGGGTTGGATGACATACGATTGGTATTGGATGGTGTGTTAAGTGATAGGTTGGGTATGATCAATCTCATATATCATATGGAAAATAAAAATTGTAGTATTTTAGAAAATCTTCGATGTAATGAGATTGGGTATGAGAATAATGTTAAAATATGGATTGAGTTATGATAATGATACTCAGTAGATTATGAATGTATGTGATATTTCCTAGTTTTCAGGATAGCCTCAATCAAGATAAATTATTAGTCCTTTTGAGAACTATATGGGGTGTTGGGACATAAGAGGTGACCATATATTTGGATGGGTTCTAAGAATCCAATTATTTTAAAGATGTTTGGGTGCTATGTCCTGGGATTATAATGGGACTCAATTAGTGATCACACTTGGGTTGTGATTTTTCATGAGACAATGCATTGAAAGGTGTGAGACAACTTGATTTAATTAACTAATTCCTATGGTATCAATCCTTCCGATGAATTGTGATCCGTTATTTGAGTATTATATATTATCAAAATGTCTAAGAATGTATTTAACAATGGGAAATGGTTGGATAAGTTCTTCATAGTGAGATTTAAGGGTTCATTATCAAATTATTAAACAATAATCAATAGGTCAATAGGTTTGTGGTTAATTTGATATGGTAATGGATATGGGTTATTTATTATGACCATTATAAGAGTGAAATGTGGTAGTATGACTAATGGTTTTTATGTAATTACAAGTGTTTTAGTGACATGGTGTGACAATTTGGAAATTTATAGAGTATATTTGATATAATGGGTTGAGCACTAGTGAATGGTATATCTACTTATTGGAAAATGTGGTGTTGCAGTTGGTAGGAATAAATAAGTCACATGGTGGAATGGAATCTCTATTAGAAAAAATGAATATTTGTATTTTGTTCTATGTTGGTTGATAATAATATTCAAAGATATTTATGAAATCATGTAATAATTATGTTCCAAAGTGTCTAAGATATTGAAGGATATTGGAGAAGTTTTTTTCTTAGAATATAAAATCATATCACAAATAGTATTGGATTATGAAATAATAAATGTTTTTAGGGATGTACACTATAACCAAACAATTAGGTCATGATTATAACTAGATGACCATTTTTTTTTAGAAAAATTATAAATAACTTGCAAATTTCTTATTATACTGTAATATAAAATTATAATGCAGTGATTATTCTATACGAGTAAATATTGAGAGATTTTGTATAGAACAATGTGTAATGATTACTAAATCACAAAGGTATTCCATGAAAATTATATTACATCATGGTCATATTTTTTATCATATAATGAATTATTTTTGAAAAGTTTTTTCACAAGTAAAATAATGATGAAAATTTCAATGTATGAACTGGATTTAAGAATTCTTATCATAGTACTATAAGTCTTCAAATCATTCTACTACGATGATATATGTTATTCTATAATTTTGGAATGTCAAAAAATTTACTCTGTTATGAATTTTATTGCTAATTTATGGAATTTTGAATATTTAAAGCCATATATTTTGAATCATTTTAAAAATATATAAGATGATGAAGAAAATTATAGAGTAAATTATAGGAATAATAGTGAGTTTATTTTAAATGAGATAATTATAGGGAGTGTTGTAACTTGAAACTCAGGTAGATCATCTTCCCAATAAAAATGGAGTATAATTATACATTAATCATGGTATAATCTATTATTTTGGTTCATGGTGATTACGATGTTCATTTTTAGGTACAATAAATTCTTCTTGGGTGATATAGTATTATGTTCTCAATCCTATATGGTTTGTAAACCAATAGTAATAGTGATCCCACACTAATTTTTTTAGATAAGAAATTTGCTATAGTGTAATAAGTATAGCAGTATCGCCAAGTGTATGCTCCCTATACATAGCCTAGTGCGGATAAACTAGGTAAAAATTACTTGTCTAACTTTTTTTGATATTATATATTTTGAGTGTGATAATTTTGTTTTGAGTTATTGTGAAAAAATATCATTCATTGTTAGCATTTTAATAAGTATTCCATGATTCACCCCAAATCTCAGAGTTTCCTACCTTGTGTGGACCTAAAAATTGGTATTATATTTGAAGTTTCATTTTAGAAGTGTTTTCATACTTGGTAATAAATTATAATGATATTGAATCACAAAGTAATTATAATCTTTAATGGGAACAATATATATCAATGTAATAATATGATGAAGAAATATATTCTATCTTTGGGTATGGAAATATCTTACATGGGAGTTTTCATGATATGAAATATTTAGATTTATCATAACATTCATTTAAATATATGGATATAAATTCCAATGTAATAATTATTATAAAGATATTATTATCTAATTTAATCATTGAAATAGTGACAAAATGTAAATCCTAAAATTTATCATGGGAATTTCTTTGAATATCTAGGATGGTGACTAAAATGTATGAGAAGAAGAATTTCAATTTATATAGAATAGTTTTTAGGATTTAAGGTATTACCCAAATTAATCTATTGATGTATTATTGTATTGGGTAAATGTTATTATTGATACATGTGTAGAATTTTTTAGATCCTTGAGAATGTTAGTATTGTAAATTGAATCTTGAGAAGGTTTCCACTTAATTTCATTTAAAATACCTTAATGATTGCATAAAATATCCCAAAAATCATAATATTGTACTATTTAACCAACATATATGTTTCTTATTTTATGAGAAACAATGATTATGATTCTTTTGAAAATGATAAATCGTGAGAAATAGTTCTCATAAAGATCAAAGAAACTCACTACTGAGAATGAATCATAGGAGAAAGAGGTTAATGAGGTTGTGTATTGAATCTTCATAAATATAATATGGGTTAAAGGGATGTTAAATATAATAATTAAATAGATTTATATTTAAGTGGAATAATTGGAATTAGGCTACTATATTTTCTAAGATATTCTATAGTGATAAGGCAGGTGATGCCCCCATGATGAAATAAACTATAGATAAGATAGGAAAGATAATCTCAAATCATAATATCTTTATAAAATTAATTTTATTATAATATGTTATAATATTAGAGGAATTTTAAGTGTATCTTATTAAGTATTCATAGAACTTATCGAGTAATTTCATGTTGTTATCAAGGATATACCACAAAGTAATGAGAAAATGAATAGTGAAGAAATAAAATATGTGGGTATTTTATACCTCAATGTGGATTTGGTTATTAGTCTTGAAGAAACAAATATTTAGATAGATGAAAATAATAAATTTAATGGATTATTTTGTGTTTTTATGGTATATATATGGCATTAGGAAGAACAAAATACTAAGATAAAGGCTACTATTGAAATATTGAATCTATGAATCCAGAAAACT